>OX457087.1:34934402-36134402 GCA_949752835.1 Empis stercorea
GGAATTTTGTGGTGTAAAGAAAAATTTATAATATCTATGTTTAATAATAATTAAATAAGGAAATAGAATCAGTTTTTTTAAACAAGGAAGAAATTAAGAACATAAAAACTAAAAAAAAAAAACCCTTTTTAGCGTTAACAAAAAACAAAATTAATTGTGCCAGAACATTAATCGGTTACAAGAACTTAGAAAGAATAAGGGTTATACATTAAAAAAGAAGAAAAAAAAAATCCAAACTAAAAAAATATAAAAATAAAAAAATTTTATTAAAGAAAAACCATTTTGAAGAAAAAAACCAAATAAAAAAAAAAAAATTATTAATTAAAAGAAAAAAAAAAACCCAAAACAAAAATATTGGTGAGGGTATCCATTGCGTTCCATATCCAGAAGCTGTTCCGAGCAAGGATCTAGGGCAGTCAGAACAAGGAAAAAATAAAAACCAACACCGAACTTGACCGCAGAGAGGAAAGAAGAAAGAAAACCAACCCAGCAGCAGCGGCGCCAGGAACGACATATCAACGTCATCGATATTTGTTTTTGATTTTTTTTGTGTAGAATCGATTTTTTTGTTGTACCGATTGTGGTGCTCGGAGTCCATATTAATTTAAATTACATATTTTTTTGTGTGTGTAACTATAGGTACCAACGGGCTGATTCCGTTCCAGACATGTCAGGAGGGGAAAGCAGTAGACCAGGTATGTCAAAATTAAATTAAAACCTTTTGAGTGTGTAACGCGTCGTTTTATTTTTAAATTTGTTATTTATTTATTTGCTTTTGCTCCGTCTTTTTTTTGTTTTTTGTTAATTTATATTCGGGTCTAGTTGTCATTAGCATTAAGTAAAGTAAATTTTCGATTTATTAGTTATTTAGTTATTTATGAATTTATTTATTTAGAATTATATACCGGTTAACATGAGTACATAAATTTTGAAATATGTTTGTACACACTATATGTACACACTACTTAACACACTACTTATATACCGGTTAACATGAGTACATAAATTTTGAAATATGTTTGTACACACTATATGTACACACTACTTAATTAATTAAAAAAAAATTAAATCAAAATATCCAAATTTTGCTTTGTTTTTTTTTATATTCGGAATAGTTACACCTCTTTATGTTATATATTCAATTTTTTTTCACCACATAACCAAAAGAAATTTAATTAAAGTTTAAAATATGTATCCCAAGACAAATATCGTTGTGTTTTATTGATTATAATTTATTTGGAAATTTAATTATTATTATTTTTGAAATTTCCAAAATTTTTTTTTATTTTGTATAAAGAGTGGCTACGGTGTGTTGGGTTGCTGATCGCTGTGTTGTGATTGGATTTTTCTTCTGTTTGTTTTTTTGAATTTTTTGTAGACTTTTTAGAATGGCTGGCTGATTTTTTTCATACTTCCCCAGGATGGATCGCCTTGGATTCTTGTCCTTTCTCTCCTAATTCCTTAAGCGATGGTGCTTCACTCTAAAGATTTTTTTTTGTGAAAATCTTTATTAGTGAAAGCATCATCGTATTGTAGTATTGATTGCCGTTTGGATCACTGGTCGACTCACGCCCCACAGGCTGAGCATAGCTGGCAAAACTTAGGAGGAAATCCCAGTGGTCCAAGGAGTTCTAGTATATAAATATTGGTCTAGCGTTATATTTGTGATGCGCTGTTGGTCACACTAGACCTGGCGCCCACTTCACTAGAACTCCGAAGTTACCTCCTCCGACTTACCTTATAGCTAACAGGTGGTAATTTTTTTTTTGGAACAAAATTACTCATCCTGTTACAAACTGAATAAATATCAATATAGACATCAGGCTGACAAACAAATGGAAATTGATAATGATGGTGAATCGGATGAAGAGGAAGAGATCCAAAAACTTGCTTTAGAAGAAATATCACCTGATAAACGTTTAATCAGAAGATTATCCGCAAATAAAAATATAAGAATGTTTGATACAAACAAAGGCGACATAATTACAGTAGCATTACCTGACAAATCACCTATAAATACAAGGCAACGAGCACACACAACTAATTCTTTTATAAGACAAAGCATTTTGTCAAAATACCCAGAAGAGCGAAATCCAGGTAAATGAAAACTTGCAACAATAAAGAAATCACCACCTAAACAACATAAATCATTGACAGCGCCACCACAGTGGACACCTTATAAATAATTAATACAATACAGTTTTTTTATACTTATTATTATGGATTTAAGAAATGATTTTTATATTACATTATTTAGTAACGATTCAATTAATTTTTTCCCTGATCTATCATCTTTTGAAAATCGAATACCAGCACGTATAGATTTAACGTGGGTTTGTCAGAAATATTTATTAATGATTACCTACAAACTGATGAGTACGTAAAAGAAAAATGTGTTACAATTCAATTAGGTGTCTATGAAGTATTAGTAGGCAGGAACAAAGAAAAAGTTAAGAAACGTATCGGCTATACTTTTTATCCCGAGGAAAAATCATTGTTTACATATGACGACTGGAAAATAAATTTCCTGCCTACACTTATCAATAATTTAACATCTTCTGAAGGATTTACTTGCGATCTGTTGCTAAGAGAATTTGAAACAGAGGTTATGACTATCTTATTAAGTGACGATATCTATAAAAATGCTGTTTATAAACCTGTTTCACCCTCAGACCAATTAAAACTTGTACGACTGTCAAAAACTTTTGATACAGAAAGTTATTTTTTAAAGCAAAATCATAGCTACACTATACTGGAATTGATGAAAGAACTATTTCAACAAAAAAAGATATCCGTAATTACAAATTAGTAATTATCGACTATTTTAAACGAGCAATGGAAAAATATAATGATGAGAAAAGTGGCATGATAATGGTGTATAGTGATATTATTCAACCAGAAATATTTGGTAATAACTTAAGTTGTTATTTTTAATACTTATTTATAAAATTTAAGAACTTTTTAAAAAAATTGGCAAAAAAAATCAACTAAATTATGTTTTTTGTTAAATGTATGTTCTATTATTTGTTAAATTATGATGAACATGTTTAGAAATATAAATTTGGCAGGAGAAAGTTGTTATTTTTTATTTTTCTTTATAAAATTTAAGAAATTTTTAAAAAAATTGCCAAAAAAAGTCAACTAAACTATGGTTTTTTGTTAAATATATGTTGAATTATATGTTAAATTATGATTAACATGCTTAGAAACATAAATTTACCTGAAAAAAGTTTTTATTTTTATTTTTTTTTATAAAATGTAAGAAACTTTTAATTTTGCGCGCAATAAATATTATTGCGCGCAATAAATATTAATAATTGTTTTGCGCGCAATAAATATTAATAATTGTAGAAAGTTAAATAATACAGAATTTAAAAATATACAATATGTCCCTGTAGAAAAAAACATGTTTGAGACTATAGCTATAAAGATTTCTGATCAGTATGGTAAAGATATAAATTTTGTACCTAATTATTACCACACAAAAATTGTATTACATTTTAAAAATTTTTAATAATAATAAAAACTATATAAATAAAAGAATACTATAAGTCGTTGTTATTTTTTTCAAACATGCAGCATGAATACATTAAATATTACTCATCGCAAGCTGGTGGTAATATAAATGAAATAGGACCACTATTACAAACACAACAGACAATCCAAAGAGGGCGTGGTCTTGGGAATTTATTCGCAAGTTTATTCCGTTATCTCAAACCATCATTAGTTTCAGGTTTTGATTTTCTTAAAGAAGAAGCTTTGCGAACAGGTGGTAGTATTTTATCTGATATAGTATCAGGAGCCAATCCAAAAGAAGCATTTCAAAATCAAGCTAAAGCAGGTATACAAAATTTAAGAACCACAGCAATAAATAAATTACATTCAATGTACGGCAGTGTTAAAAAGAAAAGAAGTTATAAACGCATACAAAAACGTAAAAGTATAAAAAGGCATGTAAAACGAAAATCGCATTTAATTGGTAAAAGGCGAAGAACAAAGAAAAGAAATAAAATTGAAAAATCGAGAATATTAGATATTTTTAACAGTGGTCAGTGGTCGTAATACAAGAGCGTATTTAAGTTTATTCAGGGGTACAGGAATAAATCATTACGATAAAGGGCATCAAATTACAAAAGAGCATTTTGGAAAAGGGTTTACAATTTTAGCTTTTGATTTATCTGCCGACGGAACCGGAAACGAGCAATGTCAAAGTCTCTTAAATCAAGGTACCATCAGAATTGAAGCAAAATTGAAATCTCCCCTGACATCAACATTAACATGTGTTGTATACGGAGAGTTTGATGCATCTTTAGAAATCGATAAAAATCGTAATGTCTACGCAAATTTATAAATAGCTGACAAGCCTAGTTTTATTTTTATTACACTCCTGTACGTACAAGAAGTGACATTATAACATGTTAAATATTAATACTCAACCGTCATATGCTTTGGTGGATATATCTTTTACCTGCGATAAAGATAGATATTTTTAACAGTGGTCAGTGGTCGTAATACAAGAGCGTATTTAAGTTTATTCAGGGGTACAGGAATAAATCATTACGATAAAGGGCATCAAATTACAAAAGAGCTTTTTGGAAAAGGGTTTACAATTTTAGCTTTTGATTTATCTGCCGACGGAACCGGAAACGAGCAATGTCAAAGTCTCTTAAATCAAGGTACCATCAGAATTGAAGCAAAATTGAAATCTCCCCTGACATCAACATTAACATGTATTGTATACGGAGAGTTTGATGCATCTTTAGAAATCGATAAAAATCGTAATGTCTACGCAAATTTATAAATAGCTGACAAGCCTAGTTTTATTTTTATTACACTCCTGTACGTACAAGAAGTGACATTATAACATGTTAAATATTAATACTCAACCGTCATATGCTTTGGTGGATATATCTTTTACCTGCGATAAAGTTCTTAATTTTGCACGTAATGATATTTCCACACTAATCGAACAGCATGAATACACAGCAGATCACAAAAATTCTTCAGAAGAATAAATACACACAAAAATGTTTTAATGGCGTTTATGCTTTCAACCGTATACCTAAACACATAAGAAAAAAACCATTTTGTATTATTATTAATTCTGATCCTGATAACAAACCTGGATTACATTGGTTCGTATTAAACTTTCCGAAAAAGGGGTGTGCTGAATATTTCGATTCGTATGGAAATCAAACAATAACAAAAAATATTATAAACAAAATTAATAAATATTCAAAGCAGACATGTTTTATACGTAATAAAAAACGTCTACAAGCCGATTATTCAAATGTGTGTGGGTATTATTGCTGTGCATTTTTATACATTCGTTGATTGTTATTGTTATAGTTATAAATGTCAGTCAGATAAAAAAAAATATATGTCGTGAAGTTGGTTACATGTGTAAAGTCTTTGTATATTAACAACCAGAAGTAGTGTTGGTGGTGGTGAAAATTATAAATTTTTCGAAAATCATGGAAAGGAACAAAGCATGATATTGATTTGACCCTTGGGTCAAATAAAGGGCATTATTTTTGAAAAATTTGGAAAAAAAGAAGAAAAATTGAGGAGTCGTACGATAACCGTGGCGCTGGATACCGGCTTATAATGTTTTTTGTCAATTTTTTTTTGGTAAATCGTTTTTTTTTTGTAATTTTGAATATTTTTTTTTGCCAGGTTTTTTTTAAGAAAAAAAAATCAAATTATCTTTAAAAAAAAAAGGTTAATTATAGTGGAAAATTTGAAAAAAGAAAAAAACCAAACTTTTATAAGAAAAAAAAATTTGAAATTGATCTCGGTGTACGAGGAAAAAAAAATTATTCCGAAGACGAAAAAAAAAAAATGTCTACAAGTAATTAGCCGGGGAAAATTATAATAAAAAAACTCATAGTCAGAATTAGTGACCAGCGCGCGCGTCCGTTTTGCGTATTATTGTTCCTGTGTTCCGGTGCTGTTAATGTTGCTGTGTCCTGGTCCTGTAGAGTCATCTATAGTCATCGTTGGAATCCAGTGCCAGTCATCGTTGCCAGTGTGGGGGAAATTGTTTTGGGTGTTTTTTTTGTGGGGTTTTTCTGGGATTTTTTTTATTAAAGTAGTTTTTTTTTTGTAGAATTTTTTTAATTCCGTTGATTTAATAGACTAGAGCAAATTACAATTATTGTCAATAGAACGAAAAAAAAAAATTTCATAGAAAGGAAAATATTGAATAAAATAAAAAAAAAAAAAGGAAAAATTTTGTATTTCTAAAAATTAAAAAACGTTATTTTTAATTTTTAACAGAACGTTATTTTTTAAAGCAAAATCATAGCTACACTATACTGGAATTGATGAAAGAACCATTTCAACAAAAAAAAAGATATCAGTAATTACAAATTAGTAATTATCGACTATTTTAAACGAGCAATGGAAAAATATAATGATGAGAAAAGTGGCATGATAATGGTGTATAGTGATATTATTCAACCAGAAATATTTGGTAATAACAAAATAAGGGCATTGCGCGCAATAAATATTAATAATTGTAGAAAGTTAAATAATACAGAATTTAAAAATATACAATATGTCCCTGTAGAAAAAAACATGTTTGAGACTATAGGTATAAAGATTTCTGATCAGTATGGTAAAGATATAAATTTTGTACCTAATTATTACCCCACAAAAATTGTATTGCATTTTAAAAAATTTTAATAATAATAATAACTATATAAATAAAAGAATACTATAAGTCGTTGTTATTTTTTTCAAACATGCAGCCGGAATACATTAAATATTACTCATCGCAAGCTGGTGGTAATATAAATGAAATAGGACCACTATTACAAACACAACAGACAATCCAAAGAGGGCGTGGTCTTGGGAATTTATTCGCAAGTTTATTCCGTTATCTCAAACCATCATTAGTTTCAGGTTTTGATTTTCTTAAAGAAGAAGCTTTGCGAACAGGTGGTAGTATTTTATCTGATATAGTATCAGGAGCCAATCCAAAAGAAGCATTTCAAAATCAAGCTAAAGCAGGTATACAAAATTTAAGAACCACAGCAATAAATAAATTACATTCAATGTACGGCAGCGGTAAAAGAAAAGAAGTTATAAACGCATACAAAAACGTAAAGGTATAAAAAGGCGTGTAAAACGAAAATCGCATTTAATTGGTAAAAGGCGAAGAACAAAGAAAAGAAATAAAATTCAAAAATCGAGAATATTAGATATTTTTAAATAAAAATGGCTGTAATTGAATGTATGAAGTCTGAATTGGATCTTTTCGCAACACCACCTATACAAACAGGTATATTGCATACAGAGGAAGTAGCATATAATCCATTAGCATCATTTCATTAGATGCCTCTCCTTCTACAATAGAATTTGTTTCACTTGGACATGTTGACACATATGGAGATCTTTCAGTTACATACATAAAATTTAAAGTCCAGATATTAACAAAAGATGGTAGCCAATGGAGTTCTAACGATAAAATAGGAGCAGGTACTCATATAAAACCAGCACCTCAACCAAGCGTAATAAATAATTTAATGCACTCAATTATTAAACAAGTAAATGTTACACTTAATGGTAAAAATATAACTACTTCTGATTCTTTCTACAATTATAAAAGTTATTTATTGTCTTTATTAAACTACGGTAAAGATGCCAGCGAAACTCATTTAGAAAGTGCAGGATGGGTCTTAGACAAACCAAATATGCATGATTTTAATAACACGGGATCCTGAAATCGTCAAAAAATGTATAATAATTCTGCAATGGTAGAATTAATGGGTAAATTACATGTGGATTTTTTTAATACACCGACTCTGCTTTTAAATAATGTTGATGTGAGAATTTCATTAACTTTAGAAAAACAAGATTTTTTCTTATTTTTTAACGATACGGATGAAAGCCATTTGAAAATTCATGAAGCAACACTATATATGAAACATGTCACAGTAAACCCTAATATTTTATTAGCACATAACACTATTCTTGGAAAAACGAATGCAAAATATCATTATAAAAGAGGAGAAGTAAAAACATTTACTGTAGTAGCAAATGCTTCTAATATATCACGCGATAATGTATTTATTGGTCAATTACCAAATATATTATTATTTTGTATGGTAAATAACGAAAATTTCAATGGAAAGAGATCAAAAAATCCATTTCATTTTGATCATCAGAATTTATATCAGTTTCAATTATACGTAAATGGCGTGCCGGTACCCAATTCTCCAATTAAAACAAACTTTTCCGACAGGGGTCGTAATACAAGAGCGTATTTAAGTTTATTCAGGGGTACAGGAATAAATCATTACGATAAAGGGCATCAAATTACAAAAGAGCTTTTTGGAAAAGGGTTTACAATTTTAGCTTTTGATTTATCTGCCGACGGAACCGGAAACGAGCAATGTCAAAGTCTCTTAAATCAAGGTACCATCAGAATTGAAGCAAAATTGAAATCTCCCCTGACATCAACATTAACATGTATTGTATACGGAGAGTTTGATGCATCTTTAGAAATCGATAAAAATCGTAATGTCTACGCAAATTTATAAATAGCTGACAAGCCTAGTTTTATTTTTATTACACTCCTGTACGTACAAGAAGTGACATTATAACATGTTAAATATTAATACTCAACCGTCATATGCTTTGGTGGATATATCTTTTACCTGCGATAAAGATAGATATTTTTAACAGTGGTCAGTGGTCGTAATACAAGAGCGTATTTAAGTTTATTCAGGGGTACAGGAATAAATCATTACGATAAAGGGCATCAAATTACAAAAGAGCTTTTTGGAAAAGGGTTTACAATTTTAGCTTTTGATTTATCTGCCGACGGAACCGGAAACGAGCAATGTCAAAGTCTCTTAAATCAAGGTACCATCAGAATGAAGCAAAATTGAAATCTCCCCTGACATCAACATTAACATGTATTGTATACGGAGAGTTTGATGCATCTTTAGAAATCGATAAAAATCGTAATGTCTACGCAAATTTATAAATAGCTGACAAGCCTAGTTTTATTTTTATTACACTCCTGTACGTACAAGAAGTGACATTATAAAATGTTAAATATTAATACTCAACCGTCATATGCTTTGGTGGATATATCTTTTACCTGCGATAAAGTTCTTAATTTTGCACGTAAAATAAGCATCGCAGGAATTGAAGAATCAAATAAAACAGTACAATATGATTATAAATATTTATATCCGACAACAAAAACAACAGCAGAAAAACAAAATTGCGCAACAAACGAAAATTTATACAACGACAACATAACTCAAATTTTAAATAAAAAATTAAATAAGTTTGCCATAATATTAGTAAATGGTAAAGACAAAAATTTTTGGTCCAATATATAAAATGTAAATCAATAATTTATGATATTTCCACACTAATCGAACAGCATGAATACACAGCAGATCACAAAAAATTCTTCAGAAGAATAAATACACCCAAAAATGTTTTAATGACGTTTATGCTTTCAACCGTATACCTAAACACATAAGAAAAAAACCATTTTGTATTGTTGTTAATTCTGATCCTGATAACAAATCTGGATTACATTGGTTCGTATTAAACTTTCCGAAAAAGGGGTGTCCTGAATATTTCGATTCGTATGGAAATCAAACAATAACAAAAAATATTATAAACAAAATTAATAAATATTCAAAGCAGACATGTTTTATACGTAATAAAAAACGTCTACAAGCCGATTATTCAAATGTGTGTGGGTATTATTGCTGTGTATTTTTATACATTCGATCCAAAGGAATTTCAATGCAGAATTTTTTAAACATATTTAACTCTAAAGATTTCAATCAAAATGATAAATTAATTTTAAATTTATATCATAATATTTTTAAAAAATAAATGTTTTTATTAACAAGTTAAAATTGAAAAATAAAAAATGAAATAAAAACGCAAAATAATGTTTTATTTATTTATTCATTTATTATACATTCATTACATAGCAAAGGTATTTCTACAAATAGTTTTGAAAAATTAAATGAGGTATTAAATTTGGGTAAAAATAAATGCTCACTGTTTAATTTTTTAACATTATGTGACACCCGAGATATCTGAAAAATATAATTATTAATATTAGTATAAAATAAAATCTAAATAATTTACTTACATCGGCGTAAACCATTCTGCCATGTTGGTTGTTATTGTTATAGTTATAAATGACAGTCAGATAAAAAAAAATATATGTCGTGAAGTTGGTTACATGTGTAAAGTCTTTGTATATTAACAACCAGAGGTAGTGTTGGTGGTGGTGAAAATTATAAATTTTTCGAAAATCATGGAAAGAAACAAAGCATGATATTGATTTGACCCTTGGGTCAAATAAAGGGCATGATTTTTGAAAAATTTGGAAAAAAAGAAGAAAAATTGAGGAGTCGTACGATAACCGTGGCGCTGGATACCGGCTTATATTGTTTTTTGTCAGTTTTTTTTTGGTAAATCGTTTTTTTTTTTGTAATTTTGAATATTTTTTTTTGCCAGGTTTTTTTTAAGAAAAAGAAAATCAAATTATCTTTAAAAAAAAAAGGTTAATTATAGTGGAAAATTTGAAAAAAGAAAAAAACCAAACTTTTATAAGAAAAAAAAAATTTGAAATTGATCTCGGTGTACGAGGAAAAAAAAAATTATTCCGAAGACGAAAAAAAAAAAAATGTCTACAAGTAATTAGCCGGGGAAAATTATAATAAAAAAACTCATAGTCAGAATTAGTGTCCAGCGCGCGCGTCCGTTTTGTGTATTATTGTTCCTGTGTTCCGGTGCTGTTAATGTTGCTGTGTCCTGGTCCTGTAGAGTCATCTATAGTCATCGTTGGAATCCAGTGCCAGTCATCGTTGCCAGTGTGGGGGAAATTGTTTTAGGTGTTTTTTTTTGTGGGGTTTTTCTGGGATTTTTTTTATTAAAGTAGTTTTTTTTTTGTAGAATTTTTTTAATTCCGTTGATTTAATAGCCTAGAGTAAATTACAATTATTGTCAATAGAACGAAAAAAAAAAATTTCATAGAAAGGAAAATATTGAATAAAATAAAAAAAAAAGGAAAAAATTTGTATGTCCAAAATTTTAGAATCTAGGTGCAGCTGATCCGGACATGTCAGGAGCAGTCTCATCATAATTAAGTAGTAGTAAAAAAGGTATGTGAGAATTTTTTTTTTCTGTTCTATTAGTTTTTTTTTAAATTAAATTATAAAAAAATATAAAATTTGATTCACATTTTTTTTAATAAATTATATATTATATATATAACGTAAAATTAAATTTAATAAAAAATTTTTAAATATACAACCAAAATTAATAATTATTCAAAACAAAAATACATTGGTGTTATTATTTATTTTTATATATATATTTTTGTGTGGTGTATTATATAGGACCGTCGGTACATCGTTGGGATTACTGAGTCTGTTGGTTTTTTGTGGTTGGAATTTTTTTTCCTTTGTATATTCCTGAATTTTTTGATATACTCAACATGGCAGAATAAGGTGGTGCAGATGAGTGATCCGGAGTAGCAGAATTCCTTCTAGTTGTCCTTTTCCTTTTTCATTTCCATATTCTTCTTTGGTCCATCATTGATTATGACGTAATCAATGTGTTGGATTGAAGAGAACATTTGTTGGTGGTATGATGGTTAGTAGGATCATTGGTCGACCCACGCCCCACAGACTGTGCTGAGCCGGCAACAAGGAGGAAATCCCAATGATCCTGGGAGCTGGAAGTAAAGAAAAGGGAATTAGTTTTTTTTTGTTTTTAAAAGAAAAATTAATTCTTGGTCTAGCTTTCCATAGTTACTGTGGCTAGGTCACTCAGACCTGGCGCCCAACAATTTCAGCTCCCGAACCCTTCTCCTCCGAACCTATCTTCAGATAACAAATCCAAAAAATTTGGATTTCGTTACAGTTGGCGCCCAAACTTATGGCAAAAGAACTTAGGAAAATTCTAGTGACGTTTGGTCACCCGAAATTATTGTAATAAAATTTTTTCAAAATTTTCACCAGTTTACATAAAACCGAGAATTTCGTAGTATTGTTGTGTTAATTAGTTATTTTTTTTGTACAGCTGATAGTTAGAGCGTAACATGGTTGTCCACGTTTTTGTCCTATCAGTCTGGTATAGCGGGGTAAGTAATAGAGCTGGAGTAAGATAAAAATTTAGGTTGTCCTCGATTTGTCCTCCAGATATCTGTTATTTATTTTGACCAAAAATAGCGGATAGTTAGAATATGACCCAGTTGTCTGGATATATTCCTATCAACGTTGTTTTTGTTGTCTTTTATGTTACAAAATTGTTGTCTATTTATTTAAATTTTATCGGTATGTGAACTGGAAGGAATACATTTTAAGGCGGAAGATTCCTTTCCCGCATCCTTCACTCATCCTATTAGTCCTGTTCCTTGGTTTTATCTGCTCCTCCCATTCCTGTAATTTCTGCTACAATGGGTCACTCAACGCTCGTTGTATCCTCATCAATTTTTTTTTCTCATAGAAAAACAATAGTAATCTTATTTGTAATAATATTAAAATAATAACAAAAAAAAACAAGAATCACTTCCGAGGAAAATTTTTCTGCGAACCTACAATAAAAAACAAAAAATAAAACACAAATACACAAAATTGGGTTTTTGATTTAAAACAACATTTATTTATTAAATTTATTAAAATATTTAAAAAAATTTATGATTTTGTGTGACAGCTGTTTATTATTAACTGGGGACAGCTGTGAAAAAAAATAATAAAGGTACTCGAGCAATTAAAAATAGTGTAGTACCAAATTGCGGTAATAGAATTATTATAAAATTATAAAAATATAAGGTGTGTTTAATACTCCGGGGTCGTCAGAGCGGAATAAGAATTTGTGCTAGGAAGTAGTTAATATTAAATAGTTAGATTTTTTTTATTATTATTTATTGGTAGGAGTTACACTTATTATTAGGGTAGGTTTATTAGTTATTGGGCAGTGGTAATAGTTTATTTATATTTTTTTTATTGTTATTTATTAAAGTAGTATTAAAAGTAGTTTTTTTGTAATTTTTTTTATTTATTTTCTAATTTAAAATTTTTACAATAATTGTTATTTATTTATTAGAATTAGTTTATGTATTATTAGTTAGTATAGTTCGGTTTTGGTTACGTTAGTATGGGTTATTATTAGTGGGTAGTTACAATCAGTGTTATTATATTTCCAGTTTTGTTATTTATATTTACAGATTTTTTTTGTTATTTATCTTTACAAATTTTTGTGGTATTTATATTTACAATTTTTGTTATTGATATTTACAAATTTCTCTGTTATTTATAGTTACAAAGGTACTGTTATTTTATACACTGATTGTTATTTATTCATTTTGTTTTTTTTGTAAGGTGAAGGCGGGTTTATATATTTCTTATTTTTTTTATTTATTCTAGGTTTAATTTTACAATAGTATTAGTAAGTAGGTATAAACATTTTTTTTTGGAATTATTTATTAAATTTACAATCAATTATTTATTGTTATTATTAGTAGCTATAGCTAATATACTATAGCTATTATTAGTATTTCATTAGAAAAAAAAAAAAAAAAAAATATCATGGATAGTTTCCGGCATGAAATAGATCCAGTTCTGCTGGACGAGGATGAACTAAGCTACGAACTAAAAATCCGAAATCTCTATGTCCCCTCTGAAATGGAAGCAGATAAATATTCTCATTTGAGTTTGGCTCTGGAGAATAAACAAAAGCGACGTTTACCTGTAGCAGTAATTCCAGATCCAGAGGCTGAACTGAATATCTGCGAAGCGAAGATCGAAGCTGTACGAGCGTTGATTACCAACGGCATTCGAGATGGTAATTCCAACGCTCTAGATATCGCCAACACAAAAAGCTTCCACGTATGGGATCGCTTAAACCGATTGAAGAGTGTTCAACCGAGTTCCTCCGGGTCGGTTAGGAAGGGAATTTACGAACTGAAAGAAAATTTAGAAAAGTTGCGTCAATACAAACAAAACCAAAATACAACTAAGTTACCTGCAACTCATGAATCCCAATTAGAAGCGATCGACGAGGATGATGAGTTGGTCCGTCCATTAGTTGCCCCGCTCACCATAATTGGACATCCAATACTAGCGGCTACCGGAACGACACCGAAGGTGACCCCAATGGGAAAACCAGCGGAGCGAAGGGCTGACGTATTCTCGGATCTGCAAGCAGAAGGGGTGCGGCCGTTGGATACTCCTCAGGTTTCGGGTCCCAAAAGTCTGCCATCGCCAACATTGCCAGCGAGGAATTTAGCCTGGAGCTATCAAGCGTCACCACGTGCAAACCCGGACAACTATCGATTTCCGTCTACAGGAATCGCGCCACTCCATGCGGATGTTCGACGAGCTAATACTAATTCTGGTCGTAATAACTATAATCGAAACAACAATCGTCAAAAATTTTCATCAAATATGGATTACTCACTCTCGAAACAATCCTCGCAGAATTATGAACGTCAGCGGATCCAGGAACTGGAAAAAGCATTAGCAGTACAGCAACAACAGATGCAGGAAATGCGAGACCAATTTCAGCGGTTGAGTATGAACTACGTAGAGCACCAGCGACAGTCAAACCTTATTGGAGCTGTAAGGGATGACTACCGGCAATTCCATCAGCCGGCGGATGAACTGGCCGTGGTATCGCCTACTGGTGTTCCCTCTAGAACGAGAATAGAAGTAAATAGCAGTGACGACGAAAATGTAGAGGTACCTGTCGATAATGTCCATCGTCGCAATCCAGTGTCAAATTGGCGGATTCAATTCGACGGCACTGGAAAAATGTTGACGCTGTCTGAATTTTTATTCCGAGTGGAAACTCTTGCGAGGGGGGACAGCTATCCAGTAGAGAGCTTGGTACTAGCCATCAACCAGCTACTAAAAGGAAGAGCCGACATCTGGTATTGGCAGTTCATCCGGAGGAATTCACACGCATCTTGGTCCCAGCTAAAAGCGGCAATGAAAGTGGAGTTTGACGAAGGCGAGGAGGATGGTGATGTAAAGCGGATGATGGAAGCACGCAAGCAGAAACCAAGGGAAAATTTTCGGATTACCGGTTGGATATGGAGGGTCTGCGATTGCGTCTACAGCAGGAGATCTCGGACGATGAATTTTTGAGCCGTCTCCGTTATAATTTGTTCCCGAGCTACAAAAAAGCGTTGGTTCTACAAAACGTGGTCACCTTGAGCCAACTCGACAAGATGTGTCGTAAACTAGAACGTAATTGGCGAGAGATAGGTGAGACGGCAGAAGACCAAATTCGTCCTAGGAGGCATTATATTAACGAATTAGATTCCGAAACAGAAATTAACATACAGGACCTGAAATTCTAGTCGCGGTTCAACGCATCACATTGAACCGAAAACGCACGGGTAAAATCGGGATTCACCAAGACCGGTGCTTCCGTGAGAGCTCGTTTTAAAGCAATGAAAGCTCCCATCACCGATTTATTTAACAAAAACTCTCCAGATAAGTGGAACGAGTCCGCCGAAACAGCTTTCATTGCTTTAAAACGAGCTCTCACGGAAGCACCGGTCTTGGTGAATCCCGATTTTACCCGTGCGTTTTCGGTTCAATGTGATGCGTCGAAGACGGGAGTCGGGGGCGTTCTATTTCAGTTAGATGACGACGGACATGAACACCCAATCGCGTTCATGTCGCAGAAATTGAACAACGCCCAGAAGAATTATAGCGTAACTGAATTAGAATGTCTTGCGGCTGTCGTGAGCATCCAGAAATTCCGACCATACATTGAAGGGAGCAAGTTCAACGTTATCACCGATCACGCTAGTCTTAAATGGCTGATGGGCCAGAAAGATTTGTCCGGCAGACTAGCGCGATGGAGTCTGAAACTGCAAGGCTACGATTTTACCATTGAACATCGGAAAGGCAGTGAGAATATTGTGGCTGATGCTCTGTCTAGAGGGGAATTAGACGAGCTCAATTTGGAACTTCGACAGCAATATTTTCGGTGGTAACGATGAAGCATTCCAGGAGCCGGAATATCTGGAAAAATTACAACTGGTGGAGAACAATTGCGATAAATTTCCGGATCTAAAAACAGATGGAAAATTTCTGTATAAACGCTGTAATTTCCGTGAAAATCAGCTGCTTACAGATATTCCGGTGTGGAAAGTGTGGGTTCCAGAATCGCTGTGCTCTCAATTTATCCGGAATTTCCATGACGATCCGTTAGACGCGCATTCAGGAGTGAGTTAAACGCTAGAAAAAATTCAACGGTATTATTATTGGCCTAGAATGGGAAACGATATCCGTACCTACATTTCGCATTGTGATTTGTGTAAGGAATGCAAAGCGCCGAACACTAGCTTACGTCCTCCGATGGTGATACGTTCGCCGCCTGTGCGACCCTGGCAATACATCAACATCGACTTGTTGGGACCGTAACCACGATCGAAACAAGGGAATACGTCTATCTTAATCGTTCTAGATCAGTTCAGCAAATTCGTGTTGCTGAAGCCGTTGCGACAAGCCAAGACTGGTCCGATTATCAAATTCCTGGAATCCGAAATTTTCCGTTGTTTGGAATTCCAGAGGTCTTGTTGTCGGACAACGGTGTGCAGTTTACATCTAAAGAATTTCAAAAGTTAATGGACGAATACAATATAAAACATACATTTACTGCACCTTATCATCCTCAAGCGAATGCGTCCGAACGAGTGAACCGTAACATAATTACTGCCATCCGAGCGTACATCAAAAATGATAATCACAAAGAGTGGGATAAAAATCTTAGTAAGATAGCGTGTGCACTTCGCAACGTAGTACACGACGCTACCGGATTTTCTCCGTACTATCTCACCTTCGGATACCACATGATGATAGACGGTTCCTCGTACGATCTGCTCCGGAAACTCTCTTCACTACAAGATGATTTCGTTGTTGAACATAATCATCAGAAAAGTGGTGTGCAAGCGGCTGTTATAAATAATTTAAAGAAAGCACAAAATTTGTATAAAAATCGCTATAATTTAAGAACAAGAAAATAATCTTACTTACCAGGGGATATAGTTTTCCGTCTAAATCACGGTTTAAGTGATCAACAAAAATATATTTCAGCAAAATTCCTTAAGCCGTGGTTGAAATGCACCGTCGTAGCGAACAAGGGTCGAGTGTGCTACGAAGTTGACGATTTCGTTACAAATATATATCGCACATGCCAAAGATTTGAAAAGTTGATGCCCGGCTAGCTCAGTCGGTGGAGCATGAGACTGTATAATTATATCTGAAAAATATAATTATTAATATTAGTATAAAATAAAATCTAAATAATTTACTTACATCGGCGTAAACCATTCTGCCATGTTGGTTGTTATTGTTATAGTTATAAATGTCAGTCAGATAAAAAAAAATATATGTCGTGAAGTTGGTTACATGTGTAAAGTCTTTGTATATTAACAACCAGAGGTAGTGTTGGTGGTGGTGAAAATTATAAATTTTTCGAAAATCATGGAAAGGAACAAAGCATGATATTGATTTGACCCTTGGGTCAAATAAAGGGCATGATTTTTGAAAAATTTGGAAAAAAAGAAGAAAAATTGAGGAGTCGTACGATAACCGTGGCGCTGGATACAGGCTTATATTGTTTTTTGTCAGTTTTTTTTTGGTAAATCGTTTTTTTTTGTAATTTTGAATATTTTTTTTTTTTTGTTTTTTTTAAGAAAAAGAAAATCAAATTATCTTTAAAAAAAAAAGGTTAATTATAGTGGAAAATTTGAAAAAAGAAAAAACCAAACTTTTATAAGAAAAAAAAAATTTGAAATTGATCTCGGTGTACGAGGAAAACAAAAATTATTCCGAAGACGAAAAAAACAAAAATGTCATTGCTTTAAAACGAGCTCTCACGGAAGCACCGGTCTTGGTGAATCCCGATTTTACCCGTGCGTTTTCGGTTCAATGTGATGCGTCGAAGACGGGAGTCGGGGGCGTTCTATTTCAGTTAGATGACGACGGACATGAACACCCAATCGCGTTCATGTCGCAGAAATTGAACAACGCCCAGAAGAATTATAGCGTAACTGAATTAGAATGTCTTGCGGCTGTCGTGAGCATCCAGAAATTCCGACCATACATTGAAGGGACCAAGTTCAACGTTATCACCGATCACGCTAGTCTTAAATGGCTGATGGGCCAGAAAGATTTGTCCGGCAGACTAGCGCGATGGAGTCTGAAACTGCAAGGCTACGATTTTACCATTGAACATCGGAAAGGCAGTGAGAATATTGTGGCTGATGCTCTGTCTAGAGGGGAATTAGACGAGCTCAATTTGGAACTTCGACAGCAATATTTTCGGTGGTAACGATGAAGCATTCCAGGAGCCGGAATATCTGGAAAAATTACAACTGGTGGAGAACAATTGCGATAAATTTCCGGATCTAAAAACAGATGGAAAATTTCTGTATAAACGCTGTAATTTCCGTGAAAATCAGCTGCTTACAGATATTCCGGTGTGGAAAGTGTGGGTTCCAGAATCGCTGTGCTCTCAATTTATCCGGAATTTCCATGACGATCCGTTAGACGCGCATTCAGGAGTGAGTTAAACGCTAGAAAAAATTCAACGGTATTATTATTGGCCTAGAATGGGAAACGATATCCGTACCTACATTTCGCATTGTGATTTGTGTAAGGAATGCAAAGCGCCGAACACTAGCTTACGTCCTCCGATGGTGATACGTTCGCCGCCTGTGCGACCCTGGCAATACATCAACATCGACTTGTTGGGACCGTAACCACGATCGAAACAAGGGAATACGTCTATCTTAATCGTTCTAGATCAGTTCAGCAAATTCGTGTTGCTGAAGCCGTTGCGACAAGCCAAGACTGGTCCGATTATCAAATTCCTGGAATCCGAAATTTTCCGTTGTTTGGAATTCCAGAGGTCTTGTTGTCGGACAACGGTGTGCAGTTTACATCTAAAGAATTTCAAAAGTTAATGGACGAATACAATATAAAACATACATTTACTGCACCTTATCATCCTCAAGCGAATGCGTCCGAACGAGTGAACCGTAACATAATTACTGCCATCCGAGCGTACATCAAAAATGATAATCACAAAGAGTGGGATAAAAATCTTAGTAAGATAGCGTGTGCACTTCGCAACGTAGTACACGACGCTACCGGATTTTCTCCGTACTATCTCACCTTCGGATACCACATGATGATAGACGGTTCCTCGTACGATCTGCTCCGGAAACTCTCTTCACTACAAGATGATTTCGTTGTTGAACATAATCATCAGAAAAGTGGTGTGCAAGCGGCTGTTATAAATAATTTAAAGAAAGCACAAAATTTGTATAAAAATCGCTATAATTTAAGAATAAGAAAATAATCTTACTTACCAGGGGATATAGTTTTCCGTCTAAATCACGGTTTAAGTGATCAACAAAAATATATTTCAGCAAAATTCCTTAAGCCGTGGTTGAAATGCACCGTCGTAGCGAACAAGGGTCGAGTGTGCTACGAAGTTGACGATTTCGTTACAAATATATATCGCACATGCCAAAGATTTGAAAAGTTGATGCCCGGCTAGCTCAGTCGGTGGAGCATGAGACTGTATAATTATATCTGAAAAATATAATTATTAATATTAGTATAAAATAAAATCTAAATAATTTACTTACATCGGCGTAAACCATTCTGCCATGTTGGTTGTTATTGTTATAGTTATAAATGTCAGTCAGATAAAAAAAATATATGTCGTGAAGTTGGTTACATGTGTAAAGTCTTTGTATATTAACAACCAGAGGTAGTGTTGGTGGTGGTGAAAATTATAAATTTTTCGAAAATCATGGAAAGGAACAAAGCATGATATTGATTTGACCCTTGGGTCAAATAAAGGGCATGATTTTTGAAAAATTTGGAAAAAAAGAAGAAAAATTGAGGAGTCGTACGATAACCGTGGCGCTGGATACAGGCTTATATTGTTTTTTGTCAGTTTTTTTTTGGTAAATCGTTTTTTTTTGTAATTTTGAATATTTTTTTTTTTTTGTTTTTTTTAAGAAAAAGAAAATCAAATTATCTTTAAAAAAAAAAGGTTAATTATAGTGGAAAATTTGAAAAAAGAAAAAACCAAACTTTTATAAGAAAAAAAAAATTTGAAATTGATCTCGGTGTACGAGGAAAAATGTCTATAAGTAATTAGCCGGGGAAAATTATAATAAAAAAACTCATAGTCAGAATTAGTGTCCAGCGCGCGCGTCCGTTTTGTGTATTATTGTTCCTGTGTTCCGGTGCTGTTAATGTTGCTGTGTCCTGGTCCTGTAGAGTCATCTATAGTCATCGTTGGAATCCAGTGCCAGTCATCGTTGCCAGTGTGGGGGAAATTGTTTTAGGTGTTTTTTTTTGTGGGGTTTTTCTGGGATTTTTTTTATTAAAGTAGTTTTTTTTTGTAGAATTTTTTTAATTCCGTTGATTTAATAGACTAGAGTAAATTACAATTATTGTCAATAGAACGAAAAAAAAAATTTCTTAGAAAGGAAAATATTGAATAAAATAAAAAAAAAAAGGAAAAATTTTGTATGTCCAAAATTTTAGAATCTAGGTGCAGCTGATCCGGACATGTCAGGAGCAGTCTCATCATAATTAAGTAGTAGTAAAAAAGGTATGTGAGAATTTTTTTTTTCTGTTCTATTAGTTTTTTTTTAAATTAAATTATAAAAAAATATAAAATTTGATTCACATTTTTTTTAATAAATTATATATTATATATATAACGTAAAATTAAATTTAATAAAAATTTTTTAAATATACAACCAAAATTAATAATTATTCAAAACAAAAATACATGGGTGTTATTATTTATTTTTATATATATATTTTTGTGTGGTGTATTATATAGGACCGTCGGTGCATCGTGGGGATTACTGAGTCCCTGTTGGTCTTTTGCTTCATATCTTTATATATGAAGCTTTGTGGTGCAGAGCAATTTTCGAAAAAAATTTTTTCGGAATTTTAATTTTTTTCTTACGTTTTAGATCTCAGGGAACCAGAATCAGCAAAAAAAAATTCGTGTCCGCCGTACGCCGTACGTAAGTTAGGTATAATATAATTAGTACCTTTCGCAATCATTCAAAATTTTCACCCGTTTCTCCTTTAACATAGCTGAGGAAGTATATTTATAAAACAAGAGGCAACAGAGGCAACAGAAATTAGTTTTTTTTAAATACTATTTTGCACCTCTCGCGAAAAATTTGTTTCCGTACCTGCAACCCCCTCTATTCTTCATATTTAAGAAATGTTATATTACAAAATTTATTACAGAATTTATGAAAATTTAATTTTTGGAACTTAAAATGACTATAAAATAAGCCACAGTTTAGATATTAACTTGAAACTTATAAATTGGGTTCACTAGGTTCGTGGTAATCCAAATCACTCCAAATTTTATCCCTCTGCTCTTTTTGGTGAAGGAGGGGGTATATTTAGGAAACAAGCTCCATGCCTTCCGCGGGGCGCTAATTTAAAAAAAGGAAAAATACTGTTTTAACAATGAAATTTTACACCTTATATGAAATCCCCTGAACCCTCTTTATGTTAGTTGTATTTGAATTTCGATATTTTCAAAGTTAAATTTTTAAAATTCCAAATGGCTATAAAATGGCCAAGATTTTATGTACGACTTTGTAACTTCTATGCCAGGTACCATAATTTCAAACCTTGTGAAATCACTTAAAATTATAAACCACCATATCATTAAAGTAGAGGAGGGGGTGTATTCATGAAATAAGCAATATCCCCTATACGGGAGATTATATCAAAAAAATTAAAAATTAGTTTCTAAATAACACTATTCTACACCTTGTACATAAAAACCAGACCTGTACCTTCAACCCTCTTCACTTTACGGTTGTAAAAATTTCGACATTTTAAAAATTAATATTATATTGCATATATACAATTTCGAGTATTTATTTATTGAAACTTGGTAATAATTTATAATTGTACAACATTAATAGTTTTGAAAAAATTATAACTTTTAATTTTATATATGTATTATGTTGTTCGTGAAATTCAAATTTTTCGCAAAGGTCTTAGATTAGATATTATTTAGTTTTCAAACCAAAATTCTAACCTTTTCTGCTCTAGTAATTCCAAAATTTAAAAATTAGTATAACAGTGTTAATTTGTTTTTAGTCATTGGTAACTTAAACTCAGTCCAAATTCTCAACTGACATATACAAATTGATATACAAAAAAAAATCTGCCAAGTTGGAAGTCCTTTTGATCCACCTAGGATTTAATGAAAACGGAGATTTAAATAAAATTTATAAATTCACGTGTAAAATTTTATTATTAAAAAACTATTTTTTAATTTTTTTTAAATTAACCCTCCGATGTGGGTTGTTCCTTATATATACCTCCTCCTCCACCTAAACAGATCAGCGGATTAAAATCTGAGTGAATTGGGTAAGCACTAACCTATTGCACCTAATTTGTAAGTTGAATGGTTATAAATAAAATGTGGCTTGTTTTATAGTCATTTCATATTCCAAATATTGAATTTTCATAACTATATAATAAATTTTCAAGTGTAATATTTCTATGTGATAAGAATGGAACTAAATTTTTCGCATAAGGTGTGAAATAGTATTTTTAAGAAAATAATTTCTCATTTCTTCAATCCAGTCCCTCGCGGAGGTGTTGCATCCTATTTCACAAACATACCTTCTCAACCCTATTAAAAAGGGAAGAAGATAAAATTTTTGAATTATTTCACTAGCCTATTATACCTAATTTATAAGATTCAAAGACCTATCTGAAATGTGGCATATCTTATGATCATTTTAAATACCAAAAATTCAATTATCATAAAATCTGGTTCTATTAAATCATATTATGTATATTATGTTATATTCTCATGTAGTAATTTTAAAAATTAATATATAGGTACATATGCATATATAAATTAAAAAGCTGTAATATTATATATAGATATATGTATATATAATATATATATGTATGTATATATATATTAAATATTATATGTTTATATATATATATATATATATAATATTACAATAATAATAAATATAATATTAAATATTATATAATATTATATCATAACTTCAACCCTACATTATAGATAAGAATTTGATCATTTTTACCATTCGAATAACTTGTATATAACATCATGTTTCATATAAGAACATAAAATATATTTACTTTTAAATTGTGAAAAAACATAGCTTTATAAAATATTATAACTTTTACTTAATTCTTTGTTTTTATTAAATCCTAGGTTTATCTAAAAGGGGATATGAAGCACTCTTCCAACTTGGCAGCTTTTTTTGTTGTGGTTGGAATTTTTTTTCCTTTGTATATTCCTGAATTTTTTGATATACTCAACATGGCAGAATAAGTCGGTGCAGATGAGTGATCCGGAGTAGCAGAATTCCTTCTAGTTGTCCTTTTCCTTTCTCATTTCCATGTTCTTCTTTGGTCCATCATTGATTATGACGTAATCAATGTGTTGGATTGAAGAGAACATTTATTGGTGGTATGATGGTTAGTAGGATCATTGGTCGACCCACGCCCCACAGACTGTGCTGAGCCGGCAAAAAGAAGGAAATCCCAATGATCCTGGGAGCTGGAAGTAAAGAAAAGGGAATTAGTTTTTTTTTGTTTTTAAAAGAAAAATTAATTCTTGGTCTAGCTTTCCATAGTGACTGTGGCTAGGTCACTCAGACCTGGCGCCCAACAATTTCAGCTCCCGAACCCTTCTCCTCCGAACCTATCTTCAGATAACAAATCCAATAAATTTGGATTTCGTTACAATTATAAATTGTACATTTTCTAAAATATTCATGGATATAATCTTTAACATATATAAGATTTGTGTAGTTAAAATATGCATGACTCGATATAAAATCTCTTATTTCGTTTACTTTTTTCCATTCTTCAGCATTGAGTAAAAATGTTAAATTCTCAATCTCGTTACCATTGCATATATTTTGAACAAAAAGTACCCAGAGACTGTAGCTAAATTTCATTGATGTTTGACCAATTTTCGAAATAATCACTATAGGATTTAATGTATATGGATGAAACCCAGATGATATTTTTGCTGTATTTTCCTCATTTAAAAAATAATGATATGCCAGTAACAAATTACTATCTTTTATATTATGTGCTTCCATTCCAACAATAAAAATATAACTAACGAGAGTGTGAGAATATTACAATTACATAATTTTTAAAAATCAATTTTGTTGTATTTTAACAAACACATGTAAATTTTAAAAAAAAATTTTATAGCACACCTATTTCTTGTACTTTGATTGCACATTGAGTGCAATATGTGTCATAATCTTGTAGCTCTTCTAATTTTGGTATATCAGAGCTTATATCAATAATATTAATTGTTTCCGGTATATATTTTTTTGTTTGCCTTTTACGTATATAATGTATGATTCAAGATTTTTTAAAACATAAGGAAGAAAATTGTACTCAATAGCTCCGCTTTTCCATTCCAGGCCATTAATATATTTTCTGTTATAATCATTTTGATGTATATTGCTGACACTTAACTCCTGTTGTGGATACGGTGGTTTAAACAAATAGTGCTCTGGTAATAAAGACCCCTGCTGTACCAAAGCCAATTCCTTTATAAAATATTGTTTTCCGTTTCCAATGACAAATTGAAAATCAACGAAAATATTTTTTTTCTGCATTACAACCGTTTACTTTGAAAAAAGTTATATAACTGATGTTATTTTAGTTTTTAATTAGTTACAAGGTGTCAATATGAGCAAAAAGTCAAAATTAAAAGTCAATGACTTTGTACGCATCAGTAAATCTAAAGGAATTTTTCAAAAAGGTTATGAACCAAATTTCACTGAAATATTCAAAATATCAAAAGTGAATACTACTGACCCAGTGACATATTTTTTAATTGATTATAAAGACCAGCCGATAATGGGGAGTTTTTATGAATTTGAATTGCAAAAAACGAAACATTCAGACAAATATCTCGTTGAAAAAATAATTAGGCTAAAGGAAAACAAGTTTTGGTTAAATGGCTTGGGTTTGATACCGCAAACAATTCTTGGATTGATAAAAATGATATTTTAAAATAAATTATTGTTTGTTAATTAAGGTGCTATTAGAAATTTTTAGTCAAAAAGGAAACCAAGTTTTGGTTAAATGGCTTGGGATTGATATTGCACACAATTTGTGCATTGATAAAAATTATATTTTAAAATAAATATTTGTTTAATAATAAGATGTCGATTTTTATGAATATGAATTCTTAATTCTTAATTAATAAGATAATTAGTAAAAGCATTAACAAAAAAGGATTTGGTATAAAAATCGAGCATTTTAGATTTTAAAAATTAGTTTCAACTTGAAGTTAACAAAGTCATATTATTAAAGTAATATAAAATTTAATAAAAATGAACCAACAACAGCAAGATCAGCAACAACAACAACAACTACTACAAGAAATTCTACTACAACAACAACACGATCAGCAGCAGCAACACCATAATATACAGGAAGATGAAGGTTTTTATGAGGATTTCGAAGAATGTGATCTCGGTATGTTGCAGGACAATATAATATATCGTAGAATGCTGGTGGAGAACATAGATAGCGTTATAGAATAGATAAATATTCTTGATATAAGAATAGATGTAGCCACAAGATACATAAGAGCTATAATTAGCAGCATAAGGAACCAGGATATCATTTTCGATGAATTACAGCGTGAATTTTGGCAAATTAATGAATGGAGAGAACAGCTGCATTATCTATATGAAGCACTAAATAACTACAGAGTAGAACTGCAGCAGATTTTATAAATAATAACAACTTTTTTTTTTTACAATTATACAATATATATTTTTATTTTATTAAGATTCTTATATTTAAAAAAATTATAAAATATATATTTTTATTTTATTAAGTTTCTTAAATTTAAATTTTTTTTAAATATATACATACATTATCTAATAAATAATTAAAAACTTTAAATATTAATTTTTATTATTATTATTTATTCATTAATCTTTTAACATTTTATAGCCATAAGGTACCTACTGAATTATAATCCTCTAAAAATTTTCGTTTTTTAGAAAGAGGTTGGTATTTCTTAATTTCAGGAACAACAATTCATTGTGCTCTTTAGTTCTCCGGAACATCTTTGAAAGAATTTTTAAAAGCATAATTTTTCGGTCCACCGCTTACAAATTCAGTTATATAGCTACCTGCACCGTAATCACCTTCTAACTCATCAGTCATATCGCCAACAAAGTTTCCTGTAGGTGGTTCGTATAAATTTGGTCTGCTGATATATATTACTGAATCTGTATCATAGTAAATCACACGATCGTCAAGTTTTTCCAAATAGTTGTACAATTTAAGCCGGGCTCGGGCTGTTGTATACGCAGCTACACAAACATTTGCAGTTAACAAAGACGGACACTCCTCATCTATTGACTTTGAGTTGACTATTAAAGTTTCCTCGTTTATTGGCAATTTGTTGTTTATTAAACTTATTGGATTTGTTAACATTTCATATAATTCCTCTGGTTGATTTACAATTGTTGTTTTTGGCATATTTTCACGTTGTCCAAATTTTCCCCAAAAAGAATTTAATATTAATTTAGCTAAAGATCTTTTCCCTGCATTTTTCACAATTTCACTAAATTTCAGCTGAATTCCTTCACTATTAAAAATTCCTCAATGTATTTGTCTTTTTCAGCTTGTGTAGAACAATTATAGGGAAAGCCTGAAGCTTCATGTTTTAATTTAATAAACTTGTTCATCATGTCTGCAAAAAGACCGCCATTGTTTTTATTGTATTGTTCAACCTTATACTCCCAATCCGTCAACTTTTACACCCTGTATAATAATTTCTTTTCCATTTAAAGCCTGTCGTATTTTTATATTTTTCTCTTTTTCTTCATGCAATAACCATTGAATTGCTATTTTGGATTGACCATTACCTTCATGGTAATTATTTTTTGGTATAATGCTTATTGTATTTGATTTCAAAAAAATGCGTCTAAAAATCAAATTACAAGTTGATGCAATCGTACATGCTTCGGTAAACGGACATACATTGCACTCATTTAACAATAATTGACGAAATTTAATGGACGCTTCAGTTAAAATTAGTACATCGTTTTGACAGTATGAAACTAATTCATTCTGCATATTAAAAGTTTTATTTTTATTTTCATCGTACCATTTTAAAAATTCCTTTCTTTTCTCACTTTTCATTGAATCGGGATCATAAAAATTCATTTCAGGCAATAATCCTATATACTCGGAATTTTCTAAGGTGTTAAACAGGTGAGGAAAATATCCTTTCTTAGATGATGTTTCTAAATCAAATGCTTTTGGTAATTTAGCCAACGCCATTGGAAAATAGTTCAAAGAATCACTAAATTTTATATTCTTTAAGCACATCATTACTATTTTTGTTCCTTGCATGATTAATTCCGGTTTTAAATCAGTTAACAATAATATGTGGTTTAAAATAAACTGGTGATCAAAAGATTTACCATTGTGTGCTATGACAGTAACTTTTTTAAATTTTTTGGAAATTGATAACAAATCATTTACAAATCTACTAATTACATTTTCCTTGTAAATAGTTTCTCTAAAACCACATTTCTGACAAAAGTATAATTTTTCTAAATTAATACAAATATCATATCGTTTAGCAGCAACACACAAAATAGGTTCATGAAGTTTAATATCACCTATAGCATTTTCATCAACATACTTTTCCTGGCGAGTTTCTAAATCATAAAATATAAACAATATATCTTTTAGTAATGGTGAGCGTATGTATGTCTTAATAAAACATTGATGTTCTTTGGAAACGTTTAATTGACATACTTTACAAAAATATTCACCACAAATGTGTTTTTTTTTCTTTTTTAAATACTTTTAGGCATAATAAACAACGATTTATCGTATTGCAAGTACTTCTATTATTTAAATCCAATAACAAGTGATTATTGTAACATATCTGGTTTTTGAAATATCGGTTACATAACTTACATATAACTTTCGAAATATCTTCTTGACAATATGGTGATTTTTGGCAACTTAGACAGCTTTTAATGCAGCAGTGACTATTTTTTGTATTAAAAGGTGTGTTACATTGATTACAAAAATAGCCACAACAAAAAGCTGCCGTACGTGAAGTTATAACGTTAAAATGATTGTCGTGGTATAATAAATTGTAACACAATTGGTGCATCTTAAAGTCCCATGAATTTGGGCGCCAATTGTAACAGGATGAGTAATTTTTAGTATCGACAAAAAAAAATTACCACCTGTTAGCTTAAGGTAAGTCGGAGGAGGTAACTTCGGAGTTCTAGTGAAGTGGGCGCCAGTTCTAGGGCGACCAACAGCGCATCACAAGAAAAACGATAGACCAAAATTTCTATTACTAGAACTCCTTGGACCACTGGGATTTCCTCCTAAGTGTGCCAGCTACGCTCAGCCTGTGGGGCGTGAGTCGACCAGTGATCCAAACGGCAATCAATAATAATAAAAATTTTGGAATTTTCAAAAAAAATAAATAAAATTCCAAGGAAATTATAATAAATAAAATACGCTTAATTTTTTTTTCTAATCACAATCGGTGGTTTCTTTTGTTTTTATTTATATTAAATAGAAAAAAATTTAAAGGAATATATTTATATATATATGTAAAAAAATATATGTGGTGTACTAATATTTGTATACTACTATTAAACTAATGACTACTATTATAAATATAATTATCAATAAATAACACAAAAATATATTTTTACTATTTTATTTTACAAAAAAAAATTTTATTTTACTTTACAACAAACAACCAAAATTTTACTCTACTACAAAAAAAAATTAATAAATTAACACTAAAAATAAAGCAAAGGCAACTAATAAATAATGCATTCCTACACCACACAATAAATAAATAATTTAATAATAATCAAAATTTTACAGTACCTGGGAAACTGCTTCCATCTCCCGACATGTCTGGATCCGGAACCAGCTACCTGTACCTACACTACCAAAAATTATAAAAAAAAACAACCACCAAAAAAAATTTTTTAACAATAAAAAGAACGTGACGCTGCTGCCGCTCTACTCCGACTCTAAGTATTTTTTTCTTATCAAGTGTTGGTTTTTTTCTGGCTGGATCGGAACTTTATTTATGTTCTCCCTTTTTTTTTATAGCTCTTTTCTTCCAAAATTTGCACCAGTGTTTTTTTTTGTCTTTCTTTCTGGTTATTTTGAAGATTTCAGTTTTTAATATACACTCTCTTCAATGGTAAATTGTGAAAATGGTTTCATTACGTATTTTTTTCAGAATATTTTAACTTTAAAATTTTTTTGTTCTTTTCCTTTTTTTCTTTCTTTGATAATAATTATAAAAATTTCACGACAACTAAATTGTTTGTTTTTTTCACACCCGGGCTAGTATTTTTTTTCTATCGTAATTTTTGTTTGTATTTATTTTCAAAATTTATTAAAAATAATCTTCAAAATAACAATCTCCAAAATACAAAACTTTCAAACAAAATTAAATTCAAAAACCAAAAAAAATTTCCGACCTCAACCACCAATTTTTCTCGAATCCCGAAATAATAATTTTTTTCAAATTTTTCTCATTTCGAAAAACTATTGTTTCCTCGATCGCGTGATCTCTTGACTTTCGGAATCAAAACATGACCCGCAAGGGCAACAAAGGTGGTTTATTGTTTTCTGTTCCGAAAATCAAGAGACCGCAGCGCTGACGGGAATTTCGAAACCTATCACTATGGCTACCCATCTCCAATTTACCTCCGCGCCTGTCTACTAACTGACATCTGAGATGTGACAAGCCGGCATACAAATAACATCAAGATGGACGCAGACGTAAACAACTAAACAAGGTATATTTTTAAACTAATAATTAATTTAATAATTTTTTTATTTTCTTTTTAGGAAAATATATAAAAAAAATACACGGTGTCACAAAACAGACCAGTCTGGAGCTTAGCGTTCCAGACAGGCCTGGAAAACACCGACTCGCAAAAAAAAACTATACAACTAATACCACTAATAATAATAACACTTAATAAATAATTTTAACTACCAACTACAATAAATATTAACTATAAATAATATAATTAATTAATAAGCTATAATAATAAAACAAAATAAATAATACTAACAAAAAAAATTCCCCATAAATAAATAATTACCTATAAATCTAACACAAAAAATTTTTTACCTAATAATATTTTAACTTAGACTAATAAATTTAACTACTAATGAATATTCCTACCCAAATAAATAAATAAATAAATACTTAATATATAATTCCAAATAAATAACAAAAAATTTTTTTTTTTTAACGAAACCTTACCTTAACTTATTTTCAAAATGTAATACTATTAACTAATAATAACAAAAAAAATTTAGTAACTCACGGGGTATAGGTGGGTAGCTAGGTAATATAGGTTAAAATAACTATAATAAATAACAAAAACTAACCTACCTACATATAATTGTAAATTAACTAATCACTAATAATAATAATAATAACAAAAAAAAATTAACTATACTAACTAATAATAATATAATAGTGGTCTTCACGACCTAAATATTTTTTCTTGATATTTTGATATTTTGATATTTCACGAAATAACGAGTTTTGATTGGTTGAAAAAAATATTAAAATATCACGATAGTGTCAAAAAAAATATCAAAATATACATGCCGCTGGGCATGTATTTTTTGATATTTTGATATATTGATATTTTGATATATATGTCAAAATACTACTGTCACAAATTTTCTGTTTTGACATTTCAATTTTGTTTTGTGTTGTATTGACGTGGATTATTGTTTATTAAAATTAATTGTATTATTGTGTATTAAAATTATTAAAATTAAAAATGAATAAAAGTGAATTAAAAGAAGATTTAATTAATGCTGCAGCTACTGAATTGTTATTGTTGGATAGTTCTGGTAGGTTTTTTTGTTGAATATACAGCTTGAAGTATACATAATTATATTTATAATTATTTTCAGAAGAGGAAGATGCTTTGGAAGTAATAGATGATTTGGATGAAAACTTAGCAGTGGTATCGTTTCTCCGATATAGCTTCCAATCATATGTCCCGAAAAATATATCGTGGTTTGAAAATATCTTACCAAATTACGATGAAAAAAGATTTAAAATGTATATGCGCGTTAAAAAAAAACCAATTTTTTTTGATTTTGGATTTGATAAGCAAGCATGAAGTTTTTAATGGAAGTAATTGTGACAAACAATTTTCGCCATGTTTCCAACTTGCTCTGGTATTGTACAGACTTGGATCCAGTGGTGAGGGTGCAAGTTTAGGGAAAGTTGCTGCTCTTTTTGGTATAGGCGATGGCGGTACAATTGAAAAAATTACAAACAGAGTATTTAAAGCAATTTTATCGCTGGAAAAAGTTTTTATAACATGGCCAACAAAAGAAGAGCGGAAAAATTTAATTGCAGAAACAATGCATGAACTGCCTCATTGCATAGGATATTAAGATGGATCCGAAATTCCCTTAGCTGAAGCACCACAGCTTGATTCAGTGGTATATTTTAGTCGCAAAAAGCAATATTCAATTAAAATTCAAGCAATTTGCGACAAAAATATTAAAATACGCCACATTTTTGTCGGATATCCAGGAAGTGTTCACGATTCAAGAATATATAATAACAGCTCCATAGGGAAAAATCCAAATAAATTTTTAAGTGAACAGGAATATATTGCTGCAGATTCAGCATACAAATTGACGACGCATATAATGACTCCATTCCGAAGCAATTCAAGAGCTGAAACTTCAGAAAAAAAAAGAAATTTAATAAGATATTTAGCAGTTACCGGGTTCGAATTGAGAATTGTTTCAGATTTTTAAAAGAAATTTTCGGATCATTAAAAGGTTTACGAATTCAAATACACAATGAAAGCAGTCACAAGCAATGCTGCTTATGGATAACAATATGCTGCATTTTGTACAACATTATTTTACCCTATTGGGATGAAGACGAATTCTTTAATTTAGGTGATGAAGAAATCTTCGAAAATTATCCAGAAAATGAAAACAACAATGAGTGTGATAAAATGGGAGAACTAAAAAGAAAAGCTCTTTTAGATATTTTATTAGAATAGTTTTATTAAAAAAATAAATTACTTATTTTGAAATTAAAAAATTATATTTTTGAAAATGAAAAATTATCACATATATTTATTTATTTTTTAAATTTAGCCAATTCTAATTTAAAATTATATTCCAGACGCATTTGTTCAATTTTTATTCTTTCTTCACTTTTAACTTTTTCGATATTTTCTCTGGATTCTAATTCTTTTAATTTTAACTGCCTATTAAAGTCGAGTTCTTCTTTTTTCATTTCCAGCTGTTTTAGAGCAATTTCTTTTTCAAAATAGAATTTTTCTTTTGAAAATGCTATTTCCTCTTTTTTGTATGAGGCTTCAAGCTCATTACGTGTTTCTTCTATTTTATTTTTGGCTTCCATAGCAATAATTCGTTGTTTGTGTATATCGCTAATCACATCCCTTGAATTAACTTTCCTTTTTTTGGTGGAAGAAGGATTAGTACTAAATAACGAGTAAACCTTTTGACAGTTTCTTCATTTTCTTTTTGTGCTGCTGAATTAGAAAGATTTTCATTCATAGAAGTAGAAGGACCTGTCAATTCAACAACATCAGGAGCAGGACTGTTTATAATTTCTGCTCTTATTCCTTCCAAATCAAATTCCTCCGGCGGGTCCAAATTTTCAACTACAAAGTTATCTTCCAATTCATTTATTTCCTCAAAGTTGAAGCAATTAGCTGCACTTTGTGAGTCATAGACGAATGGAGGATTTATATTTGTTTTAGTTCCAAAAATATTCTCCAGTAAATCATAAAACGGACAAATTTTTAGTATGTGATCTAAAAAGAAAGCCAACATTAAACTTTATAAAACATACTTGTTAAAAAGTAAATATTTCAGTTACCTTTTACAGATCCTTTTTCTACACCTTGTCCAGTATTGTTTTCCCATTCTAATGCAGCGGAGTATTGTTTTCGCAGTAGTTTTACTTTGCATCTTAATTGAATATCAGTAGCATTTCTAATATTCAGATCCTTTAATACTTTTGTGTAAAATATTTTTGCTGTTGGTTTCTGAAAAAATTATTGTTATTTGTTAGATATTTACTGTTGTAAAATATTTACAAAAATTTACAAAATATTTATAAAAGTAAAAATAAATGCTTACTTCCAACTCTAAATCCTGTTGAATGACACCGACCAAATATTCTAGAATTTGTACAGTCTCATCATTTGACCATTTTTTTGTGGACACTCTCTCCTTTTTTATATTCATCATAATAAATTTAAACGTTAAACTTTTCTTCCTCAAAATACGGTTATAGTCTTTTTATCTAATTAACACCAATTTTATTTAATTTATTTATTTTAACTTATTATTTTTATTGCACGCTTATAGTCTTTTTTTAAATACCAATTTTATTTTCTTTATTTTAATTTCTTAACACCAATTTTTATTTTAATAGATACACCAAAATTACTTTTTATACACATTAAAATTAAAAACAATTGTTTATATTATTTCAATGCTACCAGATTACATAAATATGTAAAATAAATGTCAAAACATGAAATAATCAGTGCTGCCCGACATAAAATATTAAAAAAAATATCAAAATATCTCAGACACCAAAAAGAGGTGTTCACGTAATTTAAAAAAAAAATATCAAAATATCAAGAAAAAATATTTAGGTCGTGAAGACCACTAATAACAAAAAAAAATTAACTAATAATACTAATAAATAACAAATAATTGTAAATAATAAAAAAAAATCTAACAAACACTAAATAAATAACAATTATCCAAAAATATCACAGGTGGTAAATTTTTTTTCTGAGTCAACGTGGGGCTGTCCCACACCCTGACTATCTCATGCTCTATTTCTATGCTAGCCGGGCCATAATTTATATTTTTTTTTCAATCAATACTGTAATTTTTTTTTTTTTGTCAGGTTTTTAGATCCCTCGCGCGGACAATGTACTGCCTTAGGGTGTCGCTATCATTTACAAAGTAGCACACTTGATCCTTTTCGGCGACAATGGTGCATTTTGTCCAGGGTTTTGCAAATTTCGCTGTAATATTTTTTTGAAATCGCTTAAAACGTGGGTTCGACGGTAAGCAACTTGCCCAGGTAAATACTTTTTAAAAATTTTATTTGAGCGCAGGTTGTAAGTTTTTTCGTGTCTTTTTTGTGCTTTTTCTAGATTCCTGAACACCGCATCATGCACATCATTCCGTCGATGCTCCTGGTCAATAATGATATTCTCATTCAGCGAATTTAATTTACGAAGCAACTAGTAAGAAGTACCGTCGGTCATCATATGATATCCGAATGTAAGGTAGAATGGAGAAAACCCAGTGGCGTCATGGACGACATTCCGCAGAGCGCACGCAATGTGACTCAGCTTGTCATCCCATTCTTTATGGTTGGTTTGATCTATATACATTCGGATACCAGTGACGATGTTCCGATTGACTCTTTCCGACGCATTAGCCTGAGGATGGTACGGAGCGGTGAATTTGTGGATAATATTGTAAGTTTTTATTAATTTTTCAAATTCCTTTGCAGTGAATTGTACCCCGTTGTCAGACAACAACACTTCTGGAATGCCGAAAAGGTGGAAGACTTCGGATTCCAGGAATTTAATGATCGGACCTGTTGTTGCCTGACGCAAAGGTTTGTGTAACACAAATTGCGAGAACTGGTCAAGAACAATTAATATACATGTATTACCTTTTTTAGATCTAGGATATGGACCAAGCAGATCAATATTAATATATTGCCACGGACGGACCGGAGGATTTTGGACAACCAGAGGCGGTCTTAAGCATGTATTAGGCGCTTTTGCTTCTTTACAAGCCTCGCACAAAGAAATGTAAGTTGTAATGTCATTTCGCATTCTTGGCCAAAAATACATGCGCTGAATTTTTTCTATAGTTTTGTCCACCCCCGAGTGTGCTGACATAGGATCATCAAGGAAGTGTTGGATCACGCCGGCTCTTAACGCAGGAGGCACCCACAATTTCCAAACGGGAACATCGGTAAGTTGATATTCTCGAAAATGTTGCCGTTTGAAAATGACCCCATCCACGATTTTAATGTCTGGGAATTTACCATGATTATTGGCGAAAATGTTCACGTGGCGTTGATATTCAGGGTCTTGAAATGCCGGATCCTTGTCGTCGACAATATTGATCTCTTTCAACTGGACGGTCATCTCATCGATTTCTCCACGAGATAACGCGTCCGCCACAATATTGTCGCTGCCCTTCCGGTGTTCAATCTTGAAATCAAAACCCTGAAGTTTCAAACTCCAACGCGCCAACCGACCCGCAAAATCCTTTTGGTTCATCAACCACTTTAGGCTGGCATGGTCGGTAATCACAGTAAATTCCGTCCCCTCAATGTAAGGTCGGAATTTTTTTATGCTTAGTACCGCTGCGAGGCATTCTAATTCCGTCACGCTGTAATTTTTTTGAGCGGAATTTAATTTCTGGGACATGAACGCTATGGGATGTTCATGCCCCGCTTCATCCGTTTGGAATAGAACACCTCCGACACCGGTCTTCGACGCATCACATTGTACGGAGAACCGACGATTAAAATCGGGATTCACGAGTACGGGGGCCTGCGTTAAGGCCAGTTTCAAAGCGAGGAATGCTGCCTCAGCGGCATCATTCCACTTGTCCGGATTTTTCCCCTTCAATAAATCCGTAATAGGCTCTGCAACTTCCGCGTAATTCTTAATGAACCGATTATACCATCCAGTCATGCCCAAAAACCGTCTGATCTGTCGCACTGTTTTTGGCCTCGGAAAGTTTTGGATGGCGTCGATCTTTTCAGGGTCCGTTTTGATGCCTTCGTGGTCAATAATATGACCTAAATATTTAGTTTCGGGCTGGCAAAATCGGCTTTTCTCGATGTTAATGGTTAGTCCAGCTTCCCTCAAACACCTTGCTACTTTACTCAAGAGCTCCATGTGGGTGTCAAAGTCTTCCGAGAGGATCAAAAGATCATCAAGGTAAACAAAGACATCCTCATGAAGCTCGTAAGGGATAACTTTATCCATAAGCTGGCAAAGTGTTTTCGGGGAGTTGAACAAACCGAAAGGCATTCGTTTGAAATGGTACAACGCACGACCGGGGACGATGAATGCGGTTTTGTCTCTGGATTTCTCCTCCAGTTCAACCTGCCAAAACGCCATTTTTAAATCTAAACTAGTGATAAATTTTGTTTTTTTGACTCTACTAAAAATCGAATTGATATGAGGCAGCGGATAGGCATCACTCTTGGTGACGGCATTCACCTTGCGGGCGTCAAGGCACAACCTTAGGGTGCCGTTTGTTTTTTTCACCAAAGCCAAGGGCGATGCCCATGCACTTCGACTCTCTTCGATTATGTCCTGCTCTAGCATTTTATCTACTTCTAAATCTAATAATTTTTGCATGGGCAGAGATAATGGATACGGACGGACTACCTGAGGTTTCGCATCTCCAACGTCGATTTCGTGTTTTAAATCGACGTTGGAGATGCGAAACCTCAGGTAGTCCGATCACTTCGTGAAGCCTTTGTTGTTGGTCAATATTCAACTTATGCATTTTTTTATCATCATTAGTTAATTCAGATAATTCTAGATTTTTAAACGGAATCGCATTAAAAGCGTCCCAAAAACCCATTCCCAAAATAATGGACCGTTGAATGGAGGGGATCAGAAAAAATTTGATGGTTTTTGTCACGCCATTGTAAATAATGTTCAGGAATACGTAACCGATGACACCTTGAGGGTTACCATCGGCCGAATTCACACTGGTCGTGATCGGAGTGTACAAAGTGTTCAACTCCCCCAACAAATTTTCCCCATCCTTCCCCAAATAACTAATATTGGCCCCACTGTCCAACAACGCAAAATGGTTTTTATTTGCAATTTGTATCTTCATGAAAGGTCGATTGTCTCCATCCGGCCTGAGGTACGTAGCTTTCCACGTTTTTCGGATTTGCTCCCTCTTACTAAAATGTTTTTTGGATCTACGATTATTTCTATTATTAACTAAACCTAATTCGCTTATGCTACTTAATGGAGGATTTTTAGAAGCTACACCTAACTTATACCTATCACCGGACTATACGCTGGAGGATTCGGACGAGGGCGGTAGCTTGGTTGCCTCCAGTTTCCCAAACCCGCTTTGGCGTTTCCCTGAAGGTTGCCGGGATGACACCTCGGACACTTATTAACATAAGTATTTTTGTAACCACAACGATAACAAAATACTTTTAATGGATGGGGACAATCTCGAAATAGATGTCCCAAATCATCACAATTAAAACAAATAACATATGTATTTTTGTCGGCAGGTACGACAGTGGCGGACGGAATTCCCGGATGAAATTTATTATCTTGGACGGACAGGACTTCTTTAATTGGAGCGGACGGACATGGCGGTTCTGGCAGATTGGACTTTTGGAGCGCCGGATTTGTTAGTATGTAATTTGAGTCAACGTTCTCTTCCAACTCATGGACATACATTCTACGGGGACGAACTTGGTCCTCGGCTGACTCACCAATTTCCCTCCACTTCCTTTCCAGTCTCTTACAAACTGTATTCAACTGATTAAGGGTTACAATATTCTCCAAAATCAGAGCTTTCTTGTAACCCGGGTATAGGTTATATAAGAGCCTGTTAAGAAAATCATCATCGGAAATTTCGTGCGTCAGACGAGGACGAAGTCCCTCCATGTCCATTCGGAAGTCAGAAAATTTTTCCCGAGAACGTTGCTTCCTGGCTTCCATCAACCGTTTGACATCACCATCATCTTCCCCATCATCTAACTCAATTTTCATGGCCGTTTTCAGGTTGGACCATGACGTGTTCGAATGCCTCCGAATATATTGCCAGTACCAGGTCTCGGCACGGCCCCGAAGGAGTTGATTAATCGACAACACCAAACCTTCCAACGGATATCCATCTCCCTTGGCCAAAGTTTCAATTCGGAAGATTGCCCGAACCATCAAATCGAACCCGCCAGTTAGAAACTGGATTACGACGCCTAAAATGTTCAGGGAGGCGGTCGTCAGGCTCATCGTCGGTATCGCTGAGTTGAAAAGGAGCGACATTTGATGGTTCCCTCACTGGCCTCCCCGCGTTCAGTGGTGGCATTACAGACGGTGGGTAGCTACGAACAGAAGCAACAAACCGGGGCGCTGCAGCTGGTTCCGAAAGATGTTGTCGAGCTACCAGCGCTTGGAGTTCGGCGATTTGTTGCCGCTGTTCTTCGAGCAGACTGGACATAGCGGCAATTTGCGTGTGATCGAACTGGGTTGCAGAGGCTATCACAGATCTATCATGAGGTAAGTGGACGCTTTGACGTTTCGATTGATTTTTAAACCGTTTTCCTCTTCTTCCAGACGAACCAGTTTTGTGAACGGCGCCTGTGGACAACCGAGTTGATAACCCCTGTATCGAAGTGGGGTCAGAATGCGGCGAATTGTTCGAGGAGAATGCGGCGAATTGTTCAGCTGACTAACTCCCTTTCGAGAGGTCATCAACGTCGCACCAGGATCAGAAGAGGTGTGGCCGGCCAATATTGTCGGAGCTGGAATAAGCGGCTGTTTCGGCAACACCCCCTTATTACCAGGCTGATTTGCAACGGTGCCCACAGGCGGCAGCGGAAATTGGTCAAGGGGTGGACCTATAGTTCCCTCCCGTTCGTTGATTACCGTCAACCTCCCATCCTCAGAATACGAATGGTCCGAGCCAAGCATATGTGCGGTAATGAACTGTTGCTCTGCAATTCGAGTGAGCTCCGAATTGAGTTCATTTTGAATTCGCCGCACAGATGCCAAGTAATCCTTACGAGCCGACTTTAATCGAAATAATCTATTTTTAATGTGCTGAATTTTTGTTGCTGCGCGGAGCAACAGATCTTCATCTGTTTCTCGAATACCATCACTGACCAGCGAGTGAAATGCAGAGGCTTTGCTTTTGCAAAGAGCGAGTTCAGCGGCAGGATCTGGAATGTTAGATTCTGGTGGACGACGACCCATACGTTGCTCGCGCTCTAAGGCGGTACACAATTGAGCGTACTTACTCTGGGCGTTGCCCGACGACCCTAACAAACCACGCAGCTCTAATTCATATTGAATTTCGTCGGGATCTAACCTGGCTGGATCCATATTTGGTTCAGGTATAAAAATTAATTTTTCGCCAAGACTACTTATAATAAAATTTTTCTATTTGTAGAATACCACCAGCACACACATTATGCGTGTACCTACCGGCAGCTTAACCGTGATATTTTGTTTTTTCCTTTTTTTTTCTATTTTTTTTTTTTTATTTGTTTCTTTATAGAATGAATTTAACAAATATTGTAATTACTACTACTAGTTAACTACAAAATAAATAAATTAATAAATAACAATCAATGTAAATAATCAAATAATTTTAAACTATTTATTATAATTACTGAAAAATAACTAACATTAATTGTAAATTTACTAACTATTTTCAAAAAAAAAATATAATAATATAAATAAATACTAATGATTGTAAAATAAATAATAATAACCCTACACCTAACATAAATAATCTTAAAAAAAACAACTCTTATAATTATAAATAGTGTAAATTATAAATAAATGAACGAGAAAAAAAACTACACCTAATATAAATAATATTACCCAAAAAAAACTAAACTAATACTAACGAATATTGTAAAAATAAGCAAAAACTAACAAATATTGTATAATAATAAAAAAAAACACAAAAAAAAATTTTTTAAATAAACAAAACACTACTCGTTTTAAATTTTTTTTTCTCAAATTTTTCTCTCCGTCAGCGCTCGCTCGACCGAGGAACCAATAGCACAAAAAGAATTATAAAACAAACAAAAAATCAAACGAAATATCGCAACCCCAAAAAAAAATCCAAATCAAATAAAAAAATAAAAACAAAACCAAAATCCTATAACAAAAATTCTGAGCTAATTTTTCAACACCCCAGAATGGATGTACTCTGGACTTCTTTTTATAATGGACTGGGGGGAAGGGAAAGGGTTAGGGTAGGAATAGGGTTAAGGAGAAGGGAAACTACAATGAGAAATATTCCCCCAACACTACAAAAAACATCTTTGGCCGTCCCAATTCACACAAAGTTCAACCTACGTTGAACACAAAAACACAAACATGCTAGGACCCCCTTTTAGACTACTAAAAGCGGGTGTCTAACTAGCGGACGGACACTTTGGGGAGGATACGTCAAGGACCACCTTAACGCAATTTCTAACCCCCCAAAATAAATAATACAAAGGACACTGGTAGGACAGGTAATGGACAACCAAAACCCTTATCTAACTACCAGTACAAAAACTAAATTGGAACAACCTCCGATGTTCCCCATAGGGAAGGAAGAATACCACCCACGGAAGGGGAAGACGTTGCAGTATTAATCGCCCCTACATCCGACTTAAGCAACCTCAGATGGAGATTTAAAAAAAAATCGATGTTGAACAACTAACTTTACAAGCAAATACAAATTTGATACCTTCGGGCGACCACCAGTCCAGCATAAAATTTTATCATCACAAAAAAATTCTCAATAAAATAATTTCAGGAATTCGGGTGGCCATCCGTCCATCACAAAAAAAAATCTTCTTCATGACGTTGATATCAATATTAATAATTAAAATTGCATCTTAAAGTCCCATGAATTTGGGCGCCAATTGTAACAGGATGAGTAATTTTTAGTATCGACAAAAAAAAATTAACACCTGTTAGCTTAAGGTAAGTCAGAGGAGGTAACTTCGGAGTTCTAGTGAAGTGGGCGCCAGGTCTAGGGTGACCAACAGCGCATCACAAGAAAAACGCTAGACCAAAATTTCTATTACTAGAACTCCTTGGACCACTGGGATTTCCTCCTAAGTGTGCCAGCTACGCTCAGCCTGTGGGGCGTGAGTCGACCAGTGATCCAAACGGCAATCAATACTACAACATGGCGATACTTCCACAAAAATTTTCCAACATAGAAAATTTTTCAACCAATTCTATGAAGTATCACCATAAGGAAAAGGACAAAGAAAGGAAGAGAAATCCATTGCGATCCATCCTGGGGAATGATTGAAATTAGCCAGCCATTCTAAAAAAATTCAACAACAAAAAAAAATCAAAAAAAACAACCCAGCAGCAACAACCCAGCGGTGCCAACACACCACAATAAAATAATAAAAATTTTGGAATTTTCAAAAAAAATAAATAAAATTCCAAGGAAATTATAATAAATAAAATACGCTTAATTTTTTTTTTCTAATCACAATCGGTGGTTTCTTTTGTTTTTATTTATATTAAATAGAAAAAAATTTAAAGGAATATATTTATATATATATGTAAAAAAATATATGTGGTGTACTAATATTTGTATACTACTATTAAACTAATGACTATAATTTACTTTACTTTACAACAAACAACCAAAATTTTACTCTACTACAAAAAAAATTAATAAATTAACACTAAAAATAAAGCAAAAGCAACTAATAAATAATGCATTCGTACACCACACAATAAATAAATAATTTAATAATAATCAAAATTTTACAGTACCTGGGAAACTGCTTCCATCTCCCGACATGTCTGGATCCGGAACCAGCTACCTGTACCTACACTACCAAAAATTATAAAAAAAAACAACCACCAAAAAAAAATTTTTAACAATAAAAAGAACGTTGACGCTGCTGCCGCTCTGCTCCGACTCTAAGTATTTTTTTCTTATCAAGTGTTGGTTTTTTTCTGGCTGGATCGGAACTTTATTTATGTTCTCCCTTTTTTTTTTATAGCTCTTTTCTTCCAAAATTTGCACCAGTGTTTTTTTTGTCTTTCTTTCTGGTTATTTTGAAGATTTCAGTTTTTAATATACACTATCTTCAATGGTAAATTGTGAAAATGGTTTCATTACGTATTTTTTTCAGAATATTTTAACTTTAAAATTTTTTTGTTCTTTTCCTTTTTTTCTTTCTTTGATAATAATTATAAAAATTTCACGACAACTAAATTGTTTGTTTTTTTCACACCCGGGCTAGTATTTTTTTTCTATCGTAATTTTTGTTTGTATTTATTTTCAAAATTTATTAAAAATAATCTTCAAAATAACAATCTCCAAAATACAAAACTTTCAAACAAAATTAAATTCAAAAACCAAAAAAAAATGTCTGACCTCAACCACCAATTTTTCTCGAATCCCGAAACAATAATTTTTTTCAAATTTTTCTCATTTCGAAAAACTATTGTTTCCTCGATCGCGTGATCTCTTGACTTTCGGAATCAAAACATGACCCGCAAGGGCAACAAAGGTGGTTTATTGTTTTCTGTTCCGAAAATCAAGAGACCGCAGCGCTGACGGGAATTTCGAAAGCTATCACTATGGCTACCCATCTCCAATTTACCTCCGCGCCTGTCTACTAACTGACATCTGAGATGTGACAAGCCGGCATACAAATAACATCAAGATGGACGCAGACGTAAACAACTAAACAAGGTATTTTTTTAAATTATTTCAATTTAATAATTTTTTTATTTTCATTTTAGGAAAATATATAAAAAAAATACACGGTGTCACAAAATCCAGTCTTTTTCCATCTTCATGTCCTTGGAAAATAATATCACGGCCTTTAGTTCCATATTTAAAGACAGTTATTTTGTAGTCTTTTAAATATGCTTGAAATTTACGTAATTCTTCTACACCTGCACCTTCTGGCGAAATATTTATTTCTGATTTGTTTAACAAATCTAGTGTTTTAATTGTTTGTAATTTATTTATATCCTTTTTAATTTTATTTTTATCTTTATCGTTATCAGCTACAGAAATAGCAACGACTAAAGCTCTTGGAAGGCACATATAATCAGCATTATTTATTGTTATAATACCTTTACGTTTGATACATTCCTCTTTAAAAGTAAAATAATTATTTGCTCTTTTCCCTTGACCTTGGGGCATACGAACATATTTGACAGTTAAACAAAACTTATCTGTACTTAAACCTTCAGATTTGCTTTGGAAAACTCTCGTTATAAGGTTCCAAAGATCTTCGGTCGAAACTAAATTAGCTGCTCTAAAGCTCATATATCCTGGCCCCCGCTCCTCGAAACTCTCACCACAAAAACGTATACCTATTTGATCAGTATGCAAGACATCTCTTGTCGAAGATTGTACTATTTCCTCAATAGCTGCTTTAATCCAATTTATTGGATCCTCATCTAAGGGTATTTGATTAATTTTAAATTCGATACGTCTAGCACGCACATTAAACCGTTTTACAAAAACTTCCGATTCACTTTTAATAGATACTCGCGACATTTTTAAAACAATTGAAAGTAACCAAAGGTTACGATAAACTGAGGCTTAAAACTATGGTGTTTCTTTAATATAGGATTTTAATTATTAAAAGTGTCGTCGACAATATTGATCTCTTTCAACTGGACGGTCATCTCATCGATTTCTCCACGAGATAACGCGTCCGCCACAATATTGTCGCTGCCCTTCCGGTGTTCAATCTTGAAATCAAAACCCTGAAGTTTCAAACTCCAACGCGCCAACCGACCCGCAAAATCCTTTTGGTTCATCAACCACTTTAGGCTGGCATGGTCGGTAATCACAGCAAATACCGTCCCCTCAATGTAAGGTCGGAATTTTTTTATGCTTAGTACCGCTGCGAGGCATTCTAATTCCGTCACGCTGTAATTTTTTTGAGCGGAATTTAATTTCTGGGACATGAACGCTATGGGATGTTCATGCCCCGCTTCATCCGTTTGGAATAGAACACCTCCGACACCGGTCTTCGACGCATCACATTGTACGGAGAACCGACGATTAAAATCGGGATTCACGAGTACGGGGGCCTGCGTTAAGGCCAGTTTCAAAGCGAGGAATGCTGCCTCAGCGGCATCATTCCACTTGTCCGGATTTTTCCCCTTCAATAAATCCGTAATAGGCGCTGCAACTTCCGCGTAATTCTTAATGAACCGATTATACCATCCAGTCATGCCCAAAAACCGTCTGATCTGTCGCACTGTTTTTGGCCTCGGAAAGTTTTGGATGGCGTCGATCTTTTCAGGGTCCGTTTTGATGCCTTCGTGGTCAATAATATGACCTAAATATTTAGTTTCGGGCTGGCAAAATCGGCTTTTCTCGATGTTAATGGTTAGTCCAGCTTCCCTCAAACACCTTGCTACTTTACTCAAGAGCTCCATGTGGGTGTCAAAGTCTTCCGAGAGGATCAAAAGATCATCAAGGTAAACAAAGACATCCTCATGAAGCTCGTAAGGGATAACTTTATCCATAAGCTGGCAAAGTGTTTTCGGGGAGTTGAACAAACCGAAAGGCATTCGTTTGAAATGATACAACGCACGACCGGGGACGATGAATGCGGTTTTGTCTCTGGATTTCTCCTCCAGTTCAACCTGCCAAAACGCCATTTTTAAATCTAAACTAGTGATAAATTTTGTTTTTTTGACTCTACTAAAAATCGAATTGATATGAGGCAGCGGATAGGCATCACTCTTGGTGACGGCATTCACCTTGCGGGCGTCAAGGCACAACCTTAGTGTTGTGTTGTGACCCTTTTTTTATTTATATTGATATTCACCTTTATTTATATTGTTTGTGGCCTGATCGTCTTCTTTTTATTCTCCTCCTGGTTTTACTTCTTAAATGTTTTATTTTCTTTTATAATAAAACAACTATTTGTTTGTTGCCTTTTAAAGTTCTTAATTTATTTCTTTTACTGTAGGCTAAACCTGTTCAGTATAAGACGTCAATATTTGAACTCCCCGAAATACCATTTTTTCGCCGTTTATATATTCTAATATTGCTTCTTCAGCAATATTAGAATATTTCAATAAATATAAATAATTAATATTTGTTATTAATTAAAGGTAAAATTGTGTAACAACAGTTCATACAGTAATTATGTTGCCATTGCCCATTTTGCTGATGACGCATTATACTTTATTATTATTATTAAGAAAGCTTATGTGCTTTCATTTATTTACTTTAGGTTTATTTACCTTTTTATTTATTCTACATTTTATACATAATAACTTAAGTGTGTCATTATGGTTTGTATTATTTGTATACAATAATATTTATAATACGATGACGTATTTTATTATTGTTTTGATTTTAACTTTGATATAGTATAATGCACTGCCGATATAATGCATTTTTAGTCAATGACGACATAAATGTATGAATGTTGTCACACAACACCTCCCTCTTCCAAGATAAAAAATATTCATATTTTTTAAGTTAATGGTATTTCGAAGTTTTCCAACATGAATTTCCAAATTTTAGAACATTCTTTATTAAAACATTATAAAACGTATAAACAATTTTGATCTTAATCTAGTTACATTTTTTATATAATTTTCCATTTTCAAACAATTTGATTTTATATAATTTTTTTTAAAAAACCAATAGTAATATATAATTTAAATTTTTTAAATAATTTTAATTTTCATAATTTTAATATTTTAAGTATTCAATAATATTTATATAATGTTATTTCCCAATTTTTATTTAATATTTTATACATGATATATTTTTTTATAATTTTTCTCAATTTTTCTTTTTATCTAGTTTAACCTTAATCTAGTTTAAGATATTAAATATTTTTTATTAATTTATTGATTTACAATTAATTTAATCAATTTAATTTTAGGTATACATATTTATTTTTTTTTTTCATTTTTATATATATAATAGTTCTAATTTTTATATATGTATTTTAATACAATTTTTATGGTATAATTTAAAATTTTCAATAATATAACTTTGTTGTAAAATTTATGTAATTTGACAATTAACAGTAATAATTTAATTTTTATAAATTTATCTATGTTTTTTTTTTTTTATATTATGTATACATTTTATTTTATTTTTATATTATGTATTATAGTATACCTCCCATTTTTTTTTAAAATTACATTTTCAATTTAATTTTACATAAAAATTTTCCTTTTTTTTTTTTTTTATCATAAATTTTTTATTCTAAATTTAATAGTTTATTTGTTCAAAAATTTTTTTTTTGTTTTTCATAATAGACTAAAAAAAATTTTTTATTTATTTTATTTTATTATCTTCTCTTCTCCAATTACAAAAAAACTATTTTGTAAATTTTTACCGAATTTTGCTAAAAAAAATTTTTTTAAAATATAAAGTGTCTCGCAAAAAAAAATTCAATTATGCTATTATGCATTTTTGGAATTTAATAATTTTGTAATTGCGTTAATAAAAATCATTCTTTCTGTGGTTTTTGAAGGATAAAGTCGATAATTTGCTATTTTTTTTTTTTTTATTATTTTAATTTCTTTTCTCTCCAATTTCGCAAAAAAAATCTTTTTAAGATTTAAAATTTTACCTAATGTGTATTTACATTTTCGTAGTATAAGTTTCTAAAAAATCCTATTCTTCTATCCATTTTGTTTATACCCTTTTTTAGCTTATGCTGTTAGTAAAACTCCTAAATGTATGCTAAATGCTAAAAACTAATTATTAGTAATTTGATTTTCTCTAACCTTATCCCAATTATAAAAAAAAACTAATCTAAATTTAGAAAATGTTGAACATTTTATATTATTGTAAAATCATTAGTTTTGATTTTCTTAATTGAAAAATAAACTATTTGAAAATTTTTACTTCTACTTAACGTATGATATATCGCGAAAGATAATTGTTCTATATAATTTGTTGTTTTTTTTTATTGTATCCTGTTTTTAGGCATATTTACGGAAGTATTTATAGTTCCGTTGTTTTATAACCGGGAACGTACGTACATTGATATCTTGTATAATTTTTTCATTATTTTCTAAATACTTTTCAAAACATTGCAATGTTTTGGTTTGCAATAATTGTCCTTGTATATTCTCTACTAGTCTATTACCAATAACCACATTTGCATATACATGAGCCGGTATTTCATGTTCGTTAAAAATTTTATTGGTTTGACCTTCAATTTTCTTATTATTTACTGATTTTAAATTACTGATTTCAATTAGATTATTTTCATTATTATTAACTTTGTTTAATTCAACATAATAATTTACTTTATTATCTTTAAATACTTCAAATTCCTCATTACGAACTTCATTTTTTACTTCTTTAATTTCTTCAATATTATTTTTATCTTCTTTATAAACTTCAATTTTATTGGCTTCATTTTCAATTTTTTCTTCTTTAAACAAATCCTTAATTCCTAATTTCATTTCTTCTAATTTTGTATCAGTAACATGATCAGTAAAACTTTTGATTGTATTAATTACATAAATTTTTTCATTTCGTCCTTTATTTAATAACTCTCCTTTTTCTTCTATAATTTTCTCCGCTCTTTTAATTATGTCTTTATTTTCTTCATTTAATTTTCCATTTTTCCCTTGGAAATTCTCAAGATCCGCAGCACTGTTGTCTGCTCCTGATGATTTTTCTTTGGCTATGATCTTATTTTTTAAAATTGGTTTTATCTCCTGCCCTTGAAAAAGTACAAGATCCGCTGCTCTGTGGTCAGCTCTTGATTTTTCTGGTTGTGAGTATCCACCAACTTCAAACTCCTCATTACTTCTATTATCCTTCTGTCCCTTTTCAAAAATTTTTCTTTTTTCTAATTTTTCAAAAAATACGCTTTCTTTAAATTCGATATTTCTCTTTACTTCACTGTTATCTATTTTTTCAAAACTATTAATTTCTTTAGTTTTATTATTTCTCTCCATTTTGCGTAACTTAATTTCTTCGAGTTCTGTATATATTTCTGTATTATTTCTAAAAGTCGTATTACTCTGATTACTTAAGGGAATTGAAACTTCATTTTGGTTATATGTCATTATGGGAAAATCCAAAGTCCTATAATCCTTTTTCAAAAAATTTATTTGAGCTCCAGTATCTACTAAAAATTTTACTTGTTCATCGCTGGTGATGTCCAATGGCATAGCTACTAGGGGCTCGTACCAACGATTTCTCATTGATACACCCTCCTTCGTAAAACTACGGGATGAAAATTGGGTTTTTAATTCATCCCTCTTTCGTTTCCCTGATTAGCTTGATAGTTTTGACGTGCTGGACATGTTAATTCTGTATGTCCTTCTCTTTGACACCAGTTGCAATTTGCTAACCTAAATGAACTGACTCTGTGTGTTGTTACCTCTTCACGTGCCTTTTCCTTATTAAATGGACAGTTAGTTGCAATGTGTCCCGTATTTTTACATAAATAACACTCCATACGAGCCCAATTATTTTCTCTTTGTATGTTATTAGCTGGTGGCGCGCCTGTTTTGCGAGGTGCCCTACAATCCTTGCTGTAATGGCCCATCCTACCACAATTGAAACAAGTTACTCTTTGTCCATTGCTATTGTTTGGCACGTAAGAGCTATTTACTGGCCTAGCTGCTGTTACCGGTACTCTCATTCCTTGCGGTGCTTGCTGCATATTTTGTTGCCTAAATAATCTATTATTGTCTCTATTGGAACTGAGTTTTAGTTCTTTTATCTTTTCCAAAAGTTGCTTTGTGGTGTCATTCATTGCCGTTGATTTTTCCGCTCGTTGTGGTCCCAACAATTCCAAGGATTCCCTAGCAAATCGTATTGCTTTTGTAAGGGTTTCTTCAATATTAGCACAATTTTGGGAAATTATGTAATGTTTAATGGATTCCGATCGCAAACCTCTAATAAATGTTTTCCTAGCCGTTTCTTCGGCATCCTGTACTATTCCTTGAAACCCATTAGGAAATTTATGCCTGGCGGCCATTTTGAAGCATCCTAATTTCCGTTCTACACGATCTCCAAATTGTTCCACAGATTCATCAGGAATCTGTACACATTCCTCAATTTCTCGCCTTAATTGTGTTAGATCCTTGTAAGGAATAAATGCGTTTTCCAAAATTGCTTTGAAATCTCTAAAGCTACTAACGGCTCGCTCCTGAAAAATGTCCGCGGCTCTGCCTTTTAATTTTCCTCGAATTATTTGATTTAATACCGCGGCCCGGTCGCATTCATCTGTTCTGAAGTACGCATCATGTGCGAGCGCAACAAAATTTTGTAAATCCAATATCATACGATCTCCTTCTCCGCAGAATGTTGGAATGCCCTGAAAAAATGTTTTATATGTTTTTTCTAGGGGCATTGTTGCGTTCATTGGAGCTGTCATGCCGAAATCGTATGTATTATCCTTGTTTAAAAAATTGGTTGATCTCCTATTATTTTTTTGTCCTGATCCGTTGTTTTGTGGCATTAAATCCTCGTATAATCCGTTAGGTATTTGTAAGCCGCTATTGGTGCGTGGAATTGCTCCCTGCATACATAATCTATTTGTATCCATTTCCAATTTGTCAAAATTTTTATTAATTTTAATCAAAGTTTTGTTTCTTTCCTTTAATTGACTAATATTATCTATTGTTATTCCTCCTATGGCACCTTCTTCTTCGCTTTCGCTACTATTATTTTCAGAATTTTTCCCAACGTTATTTGAACGTAAACTCAAATTAATAGCGTTTAAATTAATTTCCGTTTCCGACCCGCTTTCGTTTGATATAGTGTCATCTGAATTTTCCGGCGCAAAAGTTACCGACCGTCTTCTTTTTGTTAAATTATTTGAATTACCCTGTGGTGTGGATTTTATTAATGATAATTCCGCAAAATTAAGGTTTTCTGGTAAAATAGTAGAATCCTCTAATATTTTCTTTTGTCCGCGGGTAGTTGGTGCCATGTGTGTTAAAAATAGTACCACAATTACTCATTAACATTCAATAAAATAATTCGCATTCAATTTTTTATTGAATCAAAAAAACTCCCTTTCCCTCTACGCCTATGGTTAAATAATATTTAAAATAATAATATATTCTCAATACGAAACATATATATGTACAAACGACCATTTATTGTATCGCCTACATATACTCCAATACAACACACAAAAAAACCTCTCAATAATTATGCATATAACATATGTGTGTTATGCACGAAAGCTTTAATAATATTTTCTCAATACAAAACATATATATGTACAAACGACCATTTATTGTATCGCCTACATATACTCCAATACAACACACAAAAAAAAAAAAAAAACCTCTCAATAATTATGCATATAACATATGTGTGTTATGCACAAAAGCTTTAACGAGTTTTTTTTTTTTGTTTGTGTACTATATTTTTTTGTATGCACAAAGCACAAGCTTAAAGAACGATTTTTTTTTGCGAGAGAAAAAAAAAAAAATTTATTACTTTAATTAAAGCTCAAACCTTTAAATGTCAGTGAGCAACTTTTCAATTATTTTATTTTTTATTTTTTCTCTTTACTTATTATAATGTAAATCCCGACAAATTTCCCCATCCAATATTGTTGTAATTATTTATAAAGTTAATTTATAATATAATTACAAAAAAATTTTTTTCGAGAGACCACAAGTGGAATTAGAAAACGACAAAATTCCTAAGAGAAGATAATAAAACAAATTCCCATTTAATACAAATTTCAGAGAGAAAAAAAAAAAAATATATATTTTTTTTTTAACATACAAATATAACTTTAAGTTTATTATTATTTTTATTTTTTAGTCATTGTATTTTTTAAATATAATAACATTTCCTCTCTCAAAAATTAATATTAATTCTTCTGAAAAAATAATTAAAAGAAAATTCTGGCTCATGTAGCTTGAGATTTTCATTTTAATATTACGTATATTCTCTATTTTTGTATTTCTATTGTATTTAAATAATATCTTTTACTTTGAATATTTTTCAAAGTAAACTTTATTTTACAAAATTACAATTTTTATCTCACAAAATGTTACTTTATTTTTACTTTATTTTAGTTACTTTATATTATAAAATTACAAATTCTCTACTATTTCTTCAACTGTTTTAATGCAATTTTGAAACAGCTGATTAAAATTTTTTTTTCCCAATTTTTTCTCCTTTTGTTCCTTCCTCTGTTTTTTTCTTAGCTCCTTTATTTGTTTTTTAAATAATTCCTCCTGTTCCTTACTGCACCCCAGTCTTAAAATCCTGTGCAGATCTTTGATTTTCTCTCGTCTTCTTGCTGCCTCGCCGCCTCTAGTTTTTGTTGCTTCTATCGATTTTGCTGGTGTTGTTGTTGTTGTTCTTTGCCTTTTTCGATATTCTTCAATCGAAATTGGCTTAGGTCCAGCGGTCGGTGATTTTTTTATTTTCTCCTTTAATTCTGCTAACGTTTTTGACGACATTTACTTTCTTTTCCTTCCTTTTCTTTTATATACACAGATAGTGAGACCTAAGCCTGTTCACTATGCCTCATGCAAACTGCAAGTAGAGGTATCTGTTTATGAAAAAAGAAAAAAAATAACGACGATAAATTTTATTCCATAATCCAGTCGGTTTTTTGGAGCGTAGTCCAAAAATTGGTCACGGCACCAATGTTGTGTTTTACCCTTTTTTATTTATATTGATATTCACCTTTATTTATATTGTTTGTGGCCTGATCGTCTTCTTTTTATTCTCCTCCTGGTTTTACTTCTTAAATGTTTTATTTTCTTTTATAATAAAACAACTATTTGTTTGTTGCCTTTTAAAGTTCTTAATTTATTTCTTTTACTGTAGGCTAAACCTGTTCAGTATAAGACGTCAATATTTGAACTCCCCGAAATACCATTTTTTCGCCGTTTATATATTCTAATATTGCTTCTTCAGCAATATTAGAATATTTCAATAAATATAAATAATTAATATTTGTTATTAATTAAAGGTAAAATTGTGTAACAACAGTTCATACAGTAATTATGTTGCCATTGCCCATTTTGCTGATGACGCATTATACTTTATTATTATTATTAAGAAAGCTTATGTGCTTTCATTTATTTACTTTAGGTTTATTTACCTTTTTATTTATTCTACATTTTATACATAATAACTTAAGTGTGTCATTATGGTTTGTATTATTTGTATACAATAATATTTATAATACGATGACGTATTTTATTATTGTTTTGATTTTAACTTTGATATAGTATAATGCACTGCCGATATAATGCATTTTTAGTCAATGACGACATAAATGTATGAATGTTGTCACACAACATTAGGGTGCCGTTTGTTTTTTTCACCAAAGCCAAGGGCGATGCCCATGCACTTCGACTCTCTTCGATTATGTCCTGCTCTAGCATTTTATCTACTTCTAAATCTAATAATTTTTGCATAGGCAGAGATAATGGATACGGATGGACTACCTGAGGTTTCGCATCTCCAACGTCGATTTCGTGTTTTAGAATTGTAGTTTTCCCCAGACCAGATGTGCTAAACGACGGAAACGAATCGATCAATTCGTGAAGCCTTTGTTGTTGGTCAATATTCAACTTATGCATTTTTTTATCATCATTAGTTAATTCAGATAATTCTAGATTTTTAAACGGAATCGCATTAAAAGCGTCCCAAAAATCCATTCCCAAAATCATGGACCGTTGAATGGAGGGGATCAGAAAAAATTTGATGGTTTTTGTCACGCCATTGTAAATAATGTTCAGGAATACGTAACCGATGACACCTTGAGGGTTACCATCGGCCGAATTCACACTGGTCGTGATCGGAGTGTACAAAGTGTTCAACTCCCCCAACAAATTTTCCCCATCCTTCCCCAAATAACTAATATTGGCTCCACTGTCCAACAACGCAAAATGGTTTTTATTTGCAATTTGTATCTTCATGAAAGGTCGATTGTCTCCATCCGGCCTGAGGTACGTAGCTTTCCACGTTTTTCGGATTTGCTCCCTCTTACTAAAATGTTTTTTGGATCTACGATTATTTCTATTATTAACTAAACCTAATTCGCTTATGCTACTTAATGGAGGATTTTTAGAAGCTACACCTAACTTATACCTATCACCGGACTATACGCTGGAGGATTCGGACGAGGGCGGTAGCTTGGTTGCCTCCAGTTTCCCAAACCCGCTTTGGCGTTTCCCTGAAGGTTGCCGGGATGACACCTCGGACACTTATTAACATAAGTATTTTTGTAACCACAACGATAACAAAATACTTTTAATGGATGGGGACAATCTCGAAATAGATGTCCCAAATCATCACAATTAAAACAAATAACATATGTATTTTTGTCGGCAGGTACGACAGCGGACGGAATTCCCGGATGAAATTTATTATCTTGGACGGACAGGACTTCTTTAATTGGAGCGGACGGACATGGCGGTTCTGGCAGATTGGACTTTTGGAGCGCCGGATTTGTTAGTATGTAATTTGAGTCAACGTTCTCTTCCAACTCATGGACATACATTCTACGGGGACGAACTTGGTCCTCGGCTGACTCACCAATTTCCCTCCACTTCCTTTCCAGTCTCTTACAAACTCTATTCAACTGATTAAGGGTTACAATATTCTCCAAAATCAGAGCTTTCTTGTAACCCGGGTATAGGTTATATAAGAGCCTGTTAAGAAAATCATCATCGGAAATTTCGTGCGTCAGACGAGGACGAAGTCCCTCCATGTCCATTCGGAAGTCAGAAAATTTTTCCCGAGAACGTTGCTTCCTGGCTTCCATCAACCGTTTGACATCACCATCATCTTCCCCATCATCTAACTCAATTTTCATGGCCGTTTTCAGGTTGGACCATGACGTGTTCGAATGCCTCCGAATATATTGCCAGTACCAGGTCTCGGCACGGCCCCGAAGGAGTTGATTAATCGACAACACCAAACCTTCCAACGGATATCCATCTCCCTTGGCCAAAGTTTCAATTCGGAAGATTGCCCGAACCATCAAATCGAACCCGCCAGTTAGAAACTGGATTACGACGCCTAAAATGTTCAGGGAGGCGGTCGTCAGGCTCATCGTTGGTATCGCTGAGTTGAAAAGGAGCGACATTTGATGGTTCCCTCACTGGCCTCCCCGCGTTCAGTGGTGGCATTACAGACGGTGGGTAGCTACGAACAGAAGCAACAAACCGGGGCGCTGCAGCTGGTTCCGAAAGATGTTGTCGAGCTACCAGCGCTTGGGGTTCGGCGATTTGTTGCCGCTGTTCTTCGAGCAGACTGGACATAGCGGCAATTTGCGTGTGATCGAACTGGGTTGCAGAGGCTATCACAGATCTATCATGAGGTAAGTGGACGCTTTGACGTTTCGATTGATTTTTAAACCGTTTTCCTCTTCTTCCAGACGAACCAGTTTTGTGAACGGCGCCTGTGGACAACCGAGTTGATAACCCCTGTATCGAAGTGGGGTCAGAATGCGGCGAATTGTTCGAGGAGAATGCGGCGAATTGTTCAGCTGACTAACTCCCTTTCGAGAGGTCATCAACGTCGCACCAGGATCAGAAGAGGTGTGGCCGGCCAATATTGTCGGAGCTGGAATAAGCGGCTGTTTCGGCAACACCCCCTTATTACCAGGCTGATTTGCAACGGTGCCCACAGGCGGCAGCGGAAATTGGTCAAGGGGTGGACCTATAGTTCCCTCCCGTTCGTTGATTACCGTCAACCTCCCATCCTCAGAATACGAATGGTCCGAGCCAAGCATATGTGCGGTAATGAACTGTTGCTCTGCAATTCGAGTGAGCTCCGAATTGAGTTCATTTTGAATTCGCCGCACAGATGCCAAGTAATCCTTACGAGCCGACTTTAATCGAAATAATCTATTTTTAATGTGCTGAATTTTTGTTGCTGCGCGGAGCAACAGATCTTCATCTGTTTCTCGAATACCATCACTGACCAGCGAGTGAAATGCAGAGGCTTTGCTTTCGCAAAGAGCGAGTTCAGCGGCAGGATCTGGAATGTTAGATTCTGGTGGACGACGACCCATACGTTGCTCGCGCTCTAAGGCGGTACACAATTGAGCGTACTTACTCTGGGCGTTGCCCGACGACCCTAACAAACCACGCAGCTCTAATTCATATTGAATTTCGTCGGGATCTAACCTGGCTGGATCCATATTTGGTTCAGGTATAAAAATTAATTTTTCGCCAAGACTACTTATAATAAAATTTTTCTATTTGTAGAATACCACCAGCACACACATTATGCGTGTACCTACCGGCAGCTTAACCGTGATATTTTGTTTTTTCCTTTTTTTTTCTATTTTTTTTTTTTTATTTGTTTCTTTATAGAATGAATTTAACAAATATTGTAATTACTACTACTAGTTAACTACAAAATAAATAAATTAATAAATAACAATCAATGTAAATAATCAAATAATTTTAAACTATTTATTATAATTACTGAAAAATAACTAACATTAATTGTAAATTTACTAACTATTTTCAAAAAAAAAATATAATAATATAAATAAATACTAATGATTGTAAAATAAATAATAATAACCCTACACCTAACATAAATAATCTTAAAAAAAACAACTCTTATAATTATAAATAGTGTAAATTATAAATAAATGAACGAGAAAAAAAACTACACCTAATATAAATAATATTACCCAAAAAAAACTAAACTAATACTAACGAATATTGTAAAAATAAGCAAAAACTAACAAATATTGTATAATAATAAAAAAAAACACAAAAAAAAATTTTTTAAATAAACAAAACACTACTCGTTTTAAATTTTTTTTCTCAAATTTTTCTCTCCGTCAGCGCTCGCTCGACCGAGGAACCAATAGCACAAAAAGAATTATAAAACAAACAAAAAATCAAACGAAATATCGCAACCCCAAAAAAAAATCCAAATCAAATAAAAAAATAAAAACAAAACCAAAATCCTATAACAAAAATTCTGAGCTAATTTTTCAACACCCCAGAATGGATGTACTCTGGACTTCTTTTTATAATGGACTGGGGGGAAGGGAAAGGGTTAGGGTAGGAATAGGGTTAAGGAGAAGGGAAACTACAATGAGAAATATTCCCCCAACACTACAAAAAACATCTTTGGCCGTCCCAATTCACACAAAGTTCAACCTACGTTGAACACAAAAACACAAACATGCTAGGACCCCCTTTTAGACTACTAAAAGCGGGTGTCTAACTAGCGGACGGACACTTTGGGGAGGATACGTCAAGGACCACCTTAACGCAATTTCTAACCCCCCAAAATAAATAATACAAAGGACACTGGTAGGACAGGTAATGGACAACCAAAACCCTTATCTAACTACCAGTACAAAAACTAAATTGGAACAACCTCCGATGTTCCCCATAGGGAAGGAAGAATACCACCCACGGAAGGGGAAGACGTTGCAGTATTAATCGCCCCTACATCCGACTTAAGCAACCTCAGATGGAGATTTAAAAAAAAAATCGATGTTGAACAACTAACTTTACAAGCAAATACAAATTTGATACCTTCGGGCGACCACTAGTCCAGCATAAAATTTTATCATCACAAAAAAATTCTCAATAAAATAATTTCAGGAATTCGGGTGGCCATCCGTCCATCACAAAAAAAAATCTTCTTCATGACGTTGATATCAATATTAATAATTAAAATTGCATCTTAAAGTCCCATGAATTTGGGCGCCAATTGTAACAGGATGAGTAATTTTTAGTATCGACAAAAAAAAATTACCACCTGTTAGCTTAAGGTAAGTCAGAGGAGGTAACTTCGGAGTTCTAGTGAAGTGGGCGCCAGGTCTAGGGTGACCAACAGCGCATCACAAGAAAAACGCTAGACCAAAATTTCTATTACTAGAACTCCTTGGACCACTGGGATTTCCTCCTAAGTGTGCCAGCTACGCTCAGCCTGTGGGGCGTGAGTCGACCAGTGATCCAAACGGCAATCAATACTACAACATGGCGATACTTCCACAAAAATTTTCCAACATAGAAAATTTTTCAACCAATTCTATGAAGTATCACCATAAGGAAAAGGACAAAGAAAGGAAGAGAAATCCATTGCGATCCATCCTGGGGAATGATTGAAATTAGCCAGCCATTCTAAAAAAATTCAACAACAAAAAAAAATCACAAAAAACAACCCAGCAGCAACAACCCAGCGGTGCCAACACACCACAATAAAATAATAAAAATTTTGGAATTTTCAAAAAAAATAAATAAAATTCCAAGGAAATTATAATAAATAAAATACGCTTAATTTTTTTTTTCTAATCACAATCGGTGGTTTCTTTTGTTTTTATTTATATTAAATAGAAAAAAATTTAAAGGAATATATTTATATATATATGTAAAAAAATATATGTGGTGTACTAATATTTGTATACTACTATTAAACTAATGACTATAATTTACTTTACTTTACAACAAACAACCAAAATTTTACTCTACTACAAAAAAAATTAATAAATTAACACTAAAAATAAAGCAAAAGCAACTAATAAATAATGCATTCGTACACCACACAATAAATAAATAATTTAATAATAATCAAAATTTTACAGTACCTGGGAAACTGCTTCCATCTCCCGACATGTCTGGATCCGGAACCAGCTACCTGTACCTACACTACCAAAAATTATAAAAAAAAACAACCACCAAAAAAAAATTTTTAACAATAAAAAGAACGTTGACGCTGCTGCCGCTCTGCTCCGACTCTAAGTATTTTTTTCTTATCAAGTGTTGGTTTTTTTCTGGCTGGATCGGAACTTTATTTATGTTCTCCCTTTTTTTTTATAGCTCTTTTCTTCCAAAATTTGCACCAGTGTTTTTTTTGTCTTTCTTTCTGGTTATTTTGAAGATTTCAGTTTTTAATATACACTATCTTCAATGGTAAATTGTGAAAATGGTTTCATTACGTATTTTTTTCAGAATATTTTAACTTTAAAATTTTTTTGTTCTTTTCCTTTTTTTCTTTCTTTGATAATAATTATAAAAATTTCACGACAACTAAATTGTTTGTTTTTTTCACACCCGGGCTAGTATTTTTTTTCTATCGTAATTTTTGTTTGTATTTATTTTCAAAATTTATTAAAAATAATCTTCAAAATAACAATCTCCAAAATACAAAACTTTCAAACAAAATTAAATTCAAAAACCAAAAAAAAATGTCTGACCTCAACCACCAATTTTTCTCGAATCCCGAAACAATAATTTTTTTCAAATTTTTCTCATTTCGAAAAACTATTGTTTCCTCGATCGCGTGATCTCTTGACTTTCGGAATCAAAACATGACCCGCAAGGGCAACAAAGGTGGTTTATTGTTTTCTGTTCCGAAAATCAAGAGACCGCAGCGCTGACGGGAATTTCGAAACCTATCACTATGGCTACCCATCTCCAATTTACCTCCGCGCCTGTCTACTAACTGACATCTGAGATGTGACAAGCCGGCATACAAATAACATCAAGATGGACGCAGACGTAAACAACTAAACAAGGTATTTTTTTAAATTATTTCAATTTAATAATTTTTTTATTTTCATTTTAGGAAAATATATAAAAAAAATACACGGTGTCACAAAATCCAGTCTTTTTCCATCTTCATGTCCTTGGAAAATAATATCACGGCCTTTAGTTCCATATTTAAAGACAGTTATTTTGTAGTCTTTTAAATATGCTTGAAATTTACGTAATTCTTCTACACCTGCACCTTCTGGCGAAATATTTATTTCTGATTTGTTTAACAAATCTAGTGTTTTAATTGTTTGTAATTTATTTATATCCTTTTTAATTTTATTTTTATCTTTATCGTTATCAGCTACAGAAATAGCAACGACTAAAGCTCTTGGAAGGCACATATAATCAGCATTATTTATTGTTATAATACCTTTACGTTTGATACATTCCTCTTTAAAAGTAAAATAATTATTTGCTCTTTTCCCTTGACCTTGGGGCATACGAACATATTTGACAGTTAAACAAAACTTATCTGTACTTAAACCTTCAGATTTGCTTTGGAAAACTCTCGTTATAAGGTTCCAAAGATCTTCGGTCGAAACTAAATTAGCTGCTCTAAAGCTCATATATCCTGGCCCCAGCTCCTCGAAACTCTCACCACAAAAACGTATACCTATTTGATCAGTAGGCAAGACATCTCTTGTCGAAGATTGTACTATTTCCTCAATAGCTGCTTTAATCCAATTTATTGGATCCTCATCTAAGGGTATTTGATTAATTTTAAATTCGATACGTCTAGCACGCACATTAAACCGTTTTACAAAAACTTCCGATTCACTTTTAATAGATACTCGCGACATTTTTAAAACAATTGAAAGTAACCAAAGGTTATGATAAACTGAGGCTTAAAACTATGGTGTTTCTTTAATATAGGATTTTAATTATTAAAAGTAACAAAAATCTTAGTTATTATTAAAAATTACATTTACGTAAATAATAATTAATGGTTTTTCATACAAAATTATCGATGCGTTTCTTAATATATTGGTTTTTATTATTATTATTAAAAATCTTTAATAATTTTAAAAATTCTCATGATATATATATATTTATATATATATGTATATAAATATTACTTATATACGGTACTAATTAATTTTTTCATACAAATTTATCAATGCGTTTCAATTTCTTAATATATTGGTTTTTATTATTATTATTATTATTATTAAAATCTTTAATAATTTTAAAAATTCTCACAAGAAAAAAAATACATTTACGTAATAATCATATTGTATCTTTTAATTTTTGTCAAAAGTAATACCGATTAAAATTTGACCGGAAATATTAACTGCATTTTGCTTTTAATAAAACATTTAAATGCAGACTTTTTAATAACAGATGGTATCTTTAAATTTTTGCCTTAAAGTAATTCCGATTAAAATCTGATCGGAAATATTAATTGCATGCATTTTGCTTTTCATAAAAACATTAAAATGCAGACTTTTTAATTCAAGCTCATGGTGGTCCAATTATTAACTAATGAACCATAAAATTCAATGTAGATTTTAACTAATCAGGACCAGAAATAATTAATGAAAGGCTTAAAATAAAATATAATGAAATAATGAATATAATTAATTTTAAACAATTATTTAGGTACAATATTTTAAAAAATAATGTACCTAAAAGTATTTTCGTCTGTAAATTTTTCGTATATATAGTGCGTTTTTTGATACCAGAGTATATCAGTTAATTTTTAAACCTCAAGCAGTAAAATGGTAAGAAGATATTTACAAACTTTATATCTATTATTATTATTATTATGAAAATTCAACTTTCTAGGCATTTTTGCAAAAATTTGAAACACCTGTAAGCGGATCCTCTCAGGACTATACCAAGCTGGACGAATTGATAATCGGAAAAGCATACAAAGTGCTGAACTTTGAATTTATTAATACGGTTTATGGACAGCAAGTAACAGCCATCCTAGAGGATTTAACAGGTGAAACATTATGGGTATTTCTTCCCAAAAGAATTTCTTTGGCTGTTACCACTGAAGAAGAATTGCAAGAGCTGAAAAACGAAAACTACTTTTTAATTTTTAAAGGACGTGATAAATATTTAATTTTTAAAGGACGTGAAATCGCAAAAATATGGCTATACTTGATTTTGTAAAAGACCTAAATACTCAAAAATTATTTTAAAATTTTAGAATATATATTTATTTTATATTAGATAATAATAAATTAAAATTACATAATAAAATGATTATTATTTTATTACTTAAATTTTACATGTTTTTATTTCTGAAAATTTTAAGAAAATTATAAATTTATATTTATGTCAAGTTTTATCAAAAAAAAATTCCTATATATGTATAACATTTAAACAACGACATAACATGTCATGCTAATATTATTACAGTAAATAAATATTCATATACACACTCAAATACCACACATAATTTTTAAAAAGACAACACCCTGAAAATATACCCTTCTGTCTACTTCCAAATTCTGCTTAAATTTTATATAAATTTTTTTAAAAAAAATTTACGTTTATCTGAAAATAGTAAAGCTTTGAATGCAATATAGTTGTGTAGCCTAAGCGGTAAAGTCGACTAATTTGAAATATTAGCCTTTATCTGAAAAACTCACCGATGATTGTTTGATCTGTATTTTATATTTAATTGAATACCTTGAGCGTGATTCGAACAAACAATCATCGGCAAGTTTTTCAGATAAGGATTAATTTTTTAAGTTAATCACGACTTTACCGCTTAGGCTACACAAGTATACACATCAATCCTTTCTAATTAATATTCAAATACGTTTTGTTTATGCAGATCTAAGCAGAATGACGTATATGCAATAGTTCAGCATAGTAAACAACCATACAATATATTATTCTCATATTTGAGATATAACAACAATATATTAAAAAGTTTTCCAAAGTTTTGTGTAAAGTTGTGTAGCCTAATCGGTAAGATGGTGAGAATTAGACGACGAACGACTGTGGTTCGAATCTCAAAATGCCTTTTAAAATATTTTTATGTTTTTTTTGTATTTTTTAAAAAATTTTTATGTTTTTTTGTATTTTTTAATTCAGAACATGTGATAATTTCATGTATGGAAATCATTATCTGTAAAATCGGCGAAAATTAGTTAAATTCCTCCATACATGAAATTATCACATATTCTGAATTAAAAATACAAAAAAAAATACACAACAAAAAATCCATCGTTGAATCATCTGAAAAATTTGTTTTAATCTGAAAATGGGTAAAGGGATGAAAGGTAGGTAAATTATAAAAACAACTTATTTTTGAATTTTATTTTTAAGTGAAATATTTTTATTTATATAGATTATTATTGATATTATAATAGTATTGTATAAATAAATACTCATATACACACTCAAATACCACACATAATTTTTTTATATAAGACCTAAGCATAATGACGTATATGCAATAGTTCAGCATAGTAAACAACCATGCAATATATTATTGTTATATTTGAGATAACAAGAATATAATTAAAAGTTTTCCAGACTTTTTTATATAGTTGTGTAGCCTAATTGGTAAGGTGGTGAGAATTTGACGACGAACGATAGTAGTTCGAATCTCGAAATGCTTTTTAGAATTTTTTTAGGTTTCTTTTTTTTTTGTATTTTTTAATTCAGAACATGTGATAATTTCATGTATGGTAATCATTATCTGTAAAATCGGCGAAAATTAGGTAAATTCCTCCATACATGAAATTATCACATGTTCTGAATTAAAAAATACAAAAAAAACATACACAACAAAATGTTCTGAATTAAAAAATACACAACAAAAAACAAAAAATCCATCGTTGAATCATCTGAAAAATTTGTCTTAATCTGAAAATGGGTAAAGGGATGAAAGGTAGGTAAATTATAAAAACAACTTATTTTTGAATTTTATTTTTAAGTGAAATATTTTTATTTATATACATTATTATTATTGATATTATAATAGTATTGTATTTAAAAATTGGGATAACAAAAAATTATATAAATTTGGCCAAAAGTTATTATATTAGTATTTCAGAAATGTTATTTAAAATAACTCTCAATAAAAAACTAAAAAAATTATAACATAATTAATAGCTATAACAATAGCTATTATATAATATATGTTTAAAAAAAAAATTCATGCCGCGATGAGCTGCACCCGCTGCTACTTCTCGAGGTTCTAAAAAGTGGGATGTTGAATTTATCCATTAAGTTCAAAACTTCCACGGAACTTACCTCGCTGCTTGGTGCCACTGCCTATTTCGCCCTTTATTTAAAGTAAAAATAATAATAATAAAAAAAAAATTATAATTAGAAAAATTATAATTAGAAAATAATTAGAAAATTTTAAAATACTTACTTCGCTTTCATTACTCCTGCCAACGTCTGCAGATCCATTTTTTTTACCTAATAAATTTTCCTCCTCCTTCTTTTGCACCTATTGGAATTGAAATTATAATTATAAAATAAAATACCTTAATATTAAGAACTTACATTTACTTCATTACCTACGTCTATTAGAGCTTTTTTTTGGTCAGGATTACAACGTATCAGCTGATCTTTCTTTTCCATCTATTATTATAATAATAAAAAATATTAAAAATAATATTTGAAATGTATTTTAAATTAACTTACCGATGAATGTTTGTAGTAATTATTTGTCTGATTCAGGGATGATCAGAAAAATTAAATGTGAAGGAAATATTGCTGTTGTTGTTGAAGTTGATTGTTGGTGCTGAAATATTCCCTGCCTGTAGCTGAACTGTATTATAACTATTAAAAATAACATTCAATAAAATAATCAATATCATTTTTTCTACATTCATTTTTATTATTTGTTATTTATAATTAATTTTTCTTCAAAATTAAGATTTTTCACAATTAAAAAATTTAATTAATTTGTTATTTATAATTAATTTTTCTTCATAATTACGATTTTTCACAATTAAATAATTTATTTTTCTAATTTTTTTAAAATTTTTAAAATTATTTTTTATATAAATTTTTTTTTATTAAAATATTTATGAATTATAAGACTTTTTAAAAACTGAAAACTGTACTGCAACACAACACAAAAACTTTTAAAAAATAAAAAATGTTTAATACACGACTGTCTTTTCAGATTATTAGAAATCAAATGCATACGTTTTATGTTATTAAAACTAAAATTATAATATTATGCAACAAAAGAAAATCATCAATCGATGTAATAAAAATGCAAAGTTAAGTAAAAAAATGCAAAAGTTAAGTAAAAATAATTATAAAAACGCAAACAAAGGGTAATCTTCACTATTCCGAATTTGATGATTATATTTTTTTGTTACACAAAACAATAAAAATATTATTTTTCTGGATCATCTATTTTAATTTATGTTATATTGATTCTTAATAAAAAAAAATATAAGTACACAAATTTCCAAGCGCGACCGACTATCTTTGATAGCCGAATTGGTAGCGCGTCGGCATACAAATCGAAGCTTGATGGTTCAAATCCACTTCAAAGCAACAAAGTTTTTTTTTAAATATATTTTTTTTAGAATATAAACAAATTTTTTTTTGCAGTATATTTACATATTTTCATTCTACATTTCACATTCACGGTTTCCGTTGCTTATTATTATTATACAGACTTTATATCTGTATATATAAAGAACGAATAAATGTAGATTATATATCAAATATAAACCATGAATACAAAATAAGTCGATGGCTCAACAGGTAGAGCGCTGACTTATTAAACACAACGTACCGAGATTAATGCCCAACAAAGTGACTACTTTTTTTCAAAATAATTTAAATCTCACCCATACTTACAAAAACCTGTATACACAGTATACACAAGCCACACGACAAATACCCCTAAGCCCCTAATCCATTTACACTTACAGGAAGTAGCAGAATACAGAACAGAGAAACCCAAAACTAACCATGCGCAACGGCATATACACAGGTGACGAAAGAGCAATAACCAGATGACCTAATTACCACGGCAGCACATGACAGCCATTAAGAACAGCCATTAAAAACAGCCACTAAGAGCAGCCACTAAAAACAGCCACTAAGAACAGCCACTAAGAGCAGCCATTAAAAACAGCCAGCAGCCATTAGCCGCTAATAGCAGCCATTAAAAACAGCCATTAAGACCAGCCATTAAAAACAGCCATTAAGAACACCAATTAACAACGCCCATTAAGCACACCAATTAACAACGCCCATTAGTCACACCATTAATCACACTATTAATTACCCATTAAATACCCCATTAATTACCCCATTAATTGCACCATTAATCACACCATTAATTACCCATTAATGACACCTGAAATTTTCCCACGCCAAATCGTCCTATATACTACTATAGGCATTTTTGTTATTCTTCCTCTTTTAACTCGTTGACACTTGGTACATTTTTTAATAAATTTACTAATGTCGTAAAACATTTTTTTCCATTTGTAAAATTGCCGACTTCTATAGGATGTTTTGTGTATCCCCATGTGTCCTCCTAATGGGGAATCGTGATATTTTTTAATTACGGCTTCTATTTCATCTTTAGATGTTAGTGTTATTACTGGATTGCAATTTTCTGATATGCTAGATGAGTCACTCTAATAATCGACGTCCACGGTATTTTTTACTGGTTCCGTTGTTACCGTAGGTAGATTCTTTTGTTCCGAAAATTCTTGTTTTTCATGTATTTCCTTTTGGGCTTTACTCCTAGTTATTGCGTTTATCGTAACTTCTTTACTAGATTCTTCATTTTCTTCTATTATGGGAATGCGACTAAGTGCGTCCGCATTTGTGTTATATTTTCCTGCCTTATACAGGATTTCAAAGTCATATTCAGCTAGACGGACCTTCCATCTATTAAGTCTTCCTTCCGAATCTCTCTTTTTATATTCACTTATCAAAGGTTTGTGATCCGTGTATACTTTGAATTTCCTTCCTAAAAGATAACTGCGGAAATTTTTTATAGCCCAATATATGGCTAGCATTTATTTTTCAATAGTCGCATAGTTACGTTCCGCCTTATTTAATACCCTACTAGCGTATGGAATTGGCTTGTCTGTTCCCACTTCACCTTGCGATATGCTGCTCCCAGCGCATAATTGCATGCGTCAGTCGTCAAATTAAATGGATGATTAAAATCAGGATATGCTAGAAGAGGTGGTTGAATAAGTAGATTTTTAACCTGTTCAAAAGCTTCCTGATGTTCCGAAGTCCACTTGTAAGGTTGCGATTTGGTCGCCATTTTGTACAATATAGCCCCTTTTTTGGCTAATTCCGGCATACATGGCCGATAGTAATTTACTAGACCCAAAAAAGATTGTAATTCCTTGGTGGTGCGTGGAGCGGGATCCTCCTTTACACATTTTGTTTTTTCAGGATCAGGTAGAACTCCATCCGAAGTGATTTGATGTCCCAGACAAACAACTTCTCGTTTCAAAAATTTGCATTTTTCCGGTTGCAGTTTTAAGTTATTTTCTCGTAACCGTTGGAAAATAGACCTTAGCTTTTCGTCATGATCTTGTAAGTTTCTACCGTATATGACAATGTCGTCTAGGTAGACAAAACATAATTCATTAACCGCTGGAAAGTGGCGGGTGCTCCTGTGAGTCCGAAAGGCATTCTTTTGAATTTGAAGTGCCCGTATGCTGTACTAAACGCTGTTTTTTCCCGATCGCTGGGTTCCAAATGAACCTGATGATACCCACTAGCCAGATCCAAGGTAGTGAAATATCTGGATCTTCCTAGTTGATCCAGTATTTCTTCGATTCTAGGAAGTGGAAATGCGTCCCCCACTGTTATTTCATTTAACTTACGATAGTCAATTACCACCCTGTGGCGTTTTTAACCATTTGGACCCGCCTTTTTTGGGACTACCAGTAATGGTGCGTTCCAAGGACTTTTACTGGGTTGAATAATGTCCTCCTCTAAAAGTTTTGTTAATTCCTCGTTTATCACTTGTTTATGGCATTCCGCTAAGCGATATTGTCTGCTATTTATTGGAATTTGGTCCTGTTTTATTGGAATTTTGTGAGTTACACTGTTTGTCCCGGGAAGGTTGTCACCAGGTAAATGAAAAATATCCGAAAATTCTGTGAAGATTTTTTCCAGGCTTTCCTTTTCCTCTGAATTGAGATCGGTTTTTAAAATAAGCTCCTCTTTTAATTTTTTAATGCGCGTATTTTCCGTCCTTTTTTCTTTCTCGAAATCGTATTGTGAGTCCTTAAATATATATCTAATAAATCCTTCTGTTTCCTTATTTTTGTCCTTATTTTGTTGTTTCTCCCTTTTACGTTTCCGGATTTTATGATTATTCCATTGTTCATTTTCTTTTGTTACTTTTACATGTTTTTCAATATCTACTTTTAATGTGCGTATCTCAAAATCCTCTAGTTTATGGGTTTCAAGCTTTATTTTCTCTATAATTTTCTCTTCGTTATTTATGTTCATTATTCCCACTATTATTTTACCCTTTTTGGCTTTGCAAATGCCGCTTCCCAGAAATACTCCTGGTATAATTTCCTTTGAGGTGACTACTAGTTCTCCTTCTAACGTTGTAGGTATCACTATTATTTTTTCTGTACCGGCTAGCATTTTTATTATAGTTTTTCCTTGTAATTTTGGCTCTCGTTTTTCTTCTGTTAATTTTTCCTTGTTCTCATTTTCATTACGTGAATTTACTTTATTTATTGCATAGTTATTTTTATTTTCTATTTTGTGGTTTACCATTAAAGCTGGCTCTTTCTCATTGTGTGAAACACTGTTGGTTTGAAACGAGTAAACACTTGGTTTGTTGGGTTGCTCCGTAATTGTATCTACGAAAGGAACTTGGAATTTTTTCATCCTTTCAAGCTGGGTGAATTCTAAAATTTTGGAAGGACCCTGTATGTTGCAATGTTTCGATAAAAAATCGTAACCAAGAATACCATCTCCTGGTATTCTTTCTTCCATATTAGTTACTTGAAATTCACATTGTATTCCATTAAAAAATGTTCCTGTACAACTACCTAGTGTTTCGTTTTGTCCGTGAAGTGTACGTAATGCAATGCTGTTGTTAGCATTAATCCTTGCGTCATTATTAAAAGAATTCCTTTTTAATACACTAACTTGTGCTCCTGTGTCTATTAAAAGCTACTCCTGTTTTCGTTATATTCAATGGTAATTCCACTATTGGATCTAAATAAGCTTTTCCTTGTAAATTCCGTCCCCCCGATGAGTTTATGTGAAGAAATGAGTCAGGGTTTTTTGGCTCACTTCTTATTCGTTTCCCGACTGCATGGCTGCACGTGCTTCGTATTTTTGCCTGGCTGGGCAGTGCAAAATTACATGTCCTGAGAGGTCACACCATTCACAGAGTTGGACTATTTCCGGCTGAGCTGCTCCCGTTGGTCTAGCATTGGTCATTAAATCGTTCCGTATTATTCATACGTTTGCTGGCTGCATAGCTCCTGTACTTTGCTCCCTTGAATGTCCTTGTCTTTTACATATAGTGCAAAATGGGGTGTTTGACTGACTGCTTTTGCAATAACGACTAGTGTGGCCTGGTTCACCACAAGTATAACATTTTAGATGGTTTCTAAAATTATTGTTGGTTTCTGGTGGTCTAGCATGACTATTTCTGTTATAGTTCGGTGTGTTTCGTTCGTTTTTGTATGTTGAATTTGGCATATGCTGCCTTTGAAAACTTGGTTTTCCTGTTGTATACCCCTCGCTAGGGTAATTATCTCTATTATTTTTATGTTGGAAGTGGTTGGGTGTCCTTGAGGGTGGATCTCTTATTGTCCTGTTGCGTTCTTCGCTGCTATCTATTTTTATTAATAGTTTTTTCAATAATGTAGTTATATCACCATCCATCCCCCCTGATCGTTTTTCTGATGAGTTGCCAATAGCGTAATCCTCCCTGGCGTAATCCCTTGCCTTTTGAACTGCTACTTTTAAACTGGAACAGTTTTGTGACCTTACGTAATTTTTTAAGGATTCCGAATGTAAACCCCTTATGAAGGTTCGTTTCGCAACCTTCATCATTTCTCCCGTTAATACCCTACCTTCCGCTGGGTAGGTATTTTCAACCATTATTGTATATGCCTCAAGTTTTTGTAATAGCCTACTTCCAAAATTTTCTACTCCCTCGTCCGGCCCTTGGTAACGCTCCTCTACTTCCCTAGCTAATTGAGGGAGGTCCTTATAAGGAAAGAAGTGGTTACTCAGAATGCTTTTGAATTCATCGAAATCAATTATATTTTTATTTTGGAAAAGCGCATTTGCTTTTCACCTTAATTTTCTTCTCACTAAATTTGTCAGAATAAATGCCCTTCCTGTATCTTCCGTAATATAGTAAGCTTCCTCAGCTAACGTTAGAAAGTTTTGTAAGTCTAGAGTAGGATTGTCTCCAGTTCCAGAAAATATTGGAACATGTGCCAAAAAAGTTTTGAATGGCTCAGTGACTGACAACATTCCGTCACTAAAAGACATATTTACCGTTTGGTGAAATCGTTTCCTTGTCCAACAGTATGGTATTATTTTGACGTAAAGGTGGTGTTAGAGCTTTTGGAAATGGTTCGTAAATTCTTTGTGGGAAATCATATATGTGTGGTTCTCTTAATGCCTTAAATTCGCTAGGGGGCGCCATAGCGTCCCGTGATTTTGGTTGACCAAAAGTGATTTAGTCATTCACATTTGATTTTACCCGTTCTTTGTTTGGGGTAGATCCTAACAAATTTCTCTCTATGTCAGATTTGTCCTCTTCTTCTAAAATATTTAAACTGGGCCTTGGATAAGTTTTCTTTGACCTAAGTACCCTGAAACTACTCGTTTTTGGCACCGCACCTCCTACGGCGCCTTCCTGTTCGTCAAAAATTGATCCTTGTAAGGGTGTAGAAATCATAATTGAAGTACTACTTGAATCAGTAGTAGAAATATTTTTTGGGCTTGTGTTAGTGAATGAAAAGCTCTCAATTTTTTTAGAGAATTTTCAATACTTTTCTCCATTAACTAGCCAAATACAAAAAAAATTATTTTCCTTTAATTCTAAAGATCCCAAACAAAATTAATTAAAACAAAACAATTAATGAATTATGTATATGAAAAAACGATTTATAATTTTATTTTCATTTTATTTTATTTTTTAATTTATTTTATGCACTTTAAATAACAAAATATATATATCAGAAAAAAAATTATTTGATTTTACATAAAAATACAATCTCTTTACTTATTCTTTTAACCAAAGAAGAGTTTTATTACAAACTATACAACTGTACGGTTTTTTATCAAATTTGGGATAAGTAATACTTTGCCAGTTGCGTATACAATTATTGCATACTTTACCGTGCTTAGTATTATGTATTGTTTCCACCGTATAAAAAGTTACCAGCTGCGCCAACGTTATGTTCAAATGTTTAATATATATTATATTCTGGCTATAGCCAATTTATATAATATATTCTACTATTGAACTGGGAGCGTTGATATAATGTATTTTTATATTATTTTGTTCAAATAAAAATTCAGCTTTTGTATTTGACTTTTATATATCAAACTTTATTTATTCCAACTTAAGTTAAATAAATAGCTCCGTGCAAAACTTTCTGTTTTGGAAGCTCTTAACTGTAAGCTGAATAAATTTCGACTCTCTGAATTACCAAAAAACCAACGTATTTATAGGCAAATATTAATTTACATAATAAAAATGTAAACGAACTTTGATTCAATAATAATAATACAATTTACTATTGAGCAATCGTCACTCAATAATAATTATAATTAATTGTAATTGTTCATACCCAAAATTTGCATACACTGCATAAATGCGCACTAAGCATTATTTATTATTTGTTAAGTTTATTAACTTTATGACATAGTTAATTAATATAAATAATATATGCCAATGCGTGTGCAAATATATTTTGTGGTATAAAAATAAAATACATTATTTATTACTAGGACGGTGTTTTTATTCCACAACAGGACTTTAATATCAATATTTTTATGAATAACACTAATATTCCTAATTTCACGGACTACTTCGTAATATATATTTTTTCACTTTCACATTAAATTATTAAGAACACACCCTTTAAGAAAATACACGAATTCATTTTTGGCGAACCCAAAACGTACCGCTTCTGAACCGCCTTTTCACCAATTCATTCACAAAAAACCAGTTTATGTAGAAGAGTAATAAAATTTTTTTTTTGTGAGTAGTCATTTATAAAAAATAAAATATAGGCAGATTTTTAATTTTATTCTAACAATTAGACGTGCTCTTATTAATTGTGTTCAAAATAATTTAATGTGAAAGTGAAAAAAATATATATTACGAAGTAGTCCGTGAAATTAGGAATATTAGTGTTATTCATAAAAATATTGATATTAAAGTCCTAGAAAAAAGTAAAATTTAAATCCTAAAAAAATTTAAATACAAAAAAATTATTTTTATAATATATATTTTCAACCAAAAAATTAAAAATATTTGTTTTTTATTTTGAATTAAAAAAATCCAGATTTTTTATTTATATGGATAAAATCAGTACGTAAACGAACCGTATTGGCGATTCGCTAGAGAACCGCTAAAATGTAGTCTAGGCGGCGTACTAATCCATACACACCTTCTCGTTTTTTTTCTAATTTTCTTATTCCAACATTTACGTTTACGGTCCGCCGGCGAATCGCTAAAGCGGTTCGCCGGCGAAGTCTTGTATGAAAAATTGACTTCGGTTCGTTTACGGTTCGCTTTTCTTAAAGGGCAATTAAAAAGAGCACGTCTAATTGTTAGAAGAAAATTGAAATTGTGTCTACCCTTTAAGATTAAAAAGCGAATTCGCTTTTGGCGAACTGTTTACGAACCGGATATGTAACGCCTTTTTATTAAACTTTCATATTTTTTCAACCACGAGAAAAGCGGTTGGCAACCGTTTCAGTTCTGTTTCGCTCACAGCGAACTGATAGTTTGAAAAGGAAATATTTTTTTTTTTGACATTTTATATTATACATTGCATTGCACATATCATTTTATAACAAAGTAAAGACCAAGTGGAGAAGGTTGTTTCTCTCCTTTTATTGTGTTTTAATATAATAAAAAAAATTGTGAGTCATTTTGTATTTTATAATTAAAATTAATATACGGTATTAAATAATAAAAGTGAACAAAAACTTTAACGAAATTGCATGCAGCTTTTCATGGTTTGGTCATCATCGAAATTTTCCAGAACATTCATTCACTGTAATGAATATATTATAATTAAAGGTAAATTTAAATACGATGTTTAATATAGAGGATTCACTTGTATTTGAATAATAATTTCAAATTATTTTCAGAATAAGTAGTTAGTTAGTTAGTTTTCAGATTCGGGTCGGCAGAGTTCTGCCTGGTCACTTCTCAGCCATTGGCTTATTGTAACTACCCTTTTGTTTTTCTCTCTTAGTCGTTTGACAGACCAGTACTGACAATGAAGTTGTACAGTCTTGTAAACGAAAGGTTCCATGATTCCGATGGGGAGATAGTATAGCTGCCGAAGTGTAATAGCCTCTTATATAGCAGGGCTTCACAATCGCACAGTATATGCTCCGCTGTTTCGTCCTCATATTCACAAAATCTACACAATCGTTCTTGACTTAGCCCTAATTTGTGTAGATGTTTCTTGAGTCCACAGTGTCCAGTCAGGAAGCCCACCAATGTTCTGGTTCTTCTTCTACTGCACTTTAGTAGCTCTGTTGCCTTCTTTTTTGATGGACCCTGTATGAAGAGCTTCGAGTGTCTAGGCCCTTCATTGTTCCTCCAACTATCTGAAAAAGAAAGAAAAGTGTTAGTTTTAATTTGTAGTTTAGTTAGGCATCGTGGTACACCACAAAACGGTTCTGGACCAAAGAGTGGTGTACTCGCGCCTTCTTTCGCTAATAGGTCCGCCTCTTCGTTTCCGTCAAATCCAACATGCGCTGGGATCCACGAAAGAATTAACCTATTATTAGCTGCCAGAGCTTTTAGCGTGTTTAAACATTCGCCTATTAGCTTCGATTTCAGCTGATTAGAGTTCAGGGCTTTGAGAGCCGCTTGACTGTCCGAGAAGATTGTTATCGTCTTGTTCTTGTATCTTCTGCGTATGTTTTCTTCCGCGCATAATTGAATTGCATGAACTTCTGCCTGGAAGACTGTTGCGAGGGTACCTAGGCTTTTTGATATTTTACACCTTGGCCTCTTACCGTAGACACCGGATCCAACTCCTTCTTCTGTTTTTGATCCGTCTGTATACCATTCTAGCTCCGTTTCCGAGGGTCGTGTGGCTTCCCAGTTGTTCCTGTCCGGAAACATTACCTTGAATGGTTTGTAGAAATCGTAAATAATATTACAATCATCCTTCGGCATGTTTATATACGGAATGATGCCTGTTGCTTGGATGATTGCAGGATGATTTTTCAATTTCTGAGTGTCCGTATTGCTAGATCCTAGTATTCTCAGCGCTCCGAATTTGGCTTCCTCTTCAATTGCTAGATGTAGAGGGGCCAAGTTGAGCAGTACTTCCATCGCTACCGTTGGTGTTGTCTGCATAGCTCCAGTGATGTTCAGGCAGGCTACTCTTTGTAATTTTTCGAGTTTCTTCCTGATGTTTAGTTGGGATACTTTCCGCCACCAAACCACCGCAGCATAGGTTACAACTGGTCGTACTATTGACAGGTACATCCAGTTGGCTATTTTTGGTTGCAGCCCCCATGTTTTTCCACAGATCCTTCTGCAGGTCCACAGTGAAAGTTGCGCTTTTTTTAGAGTTTTCTCTAGGTGAACGTTCCATTTTAGCTTACGGTCCAGTGTCACTCCTAGGAATTTTGCTTCTTCAGAAAACTCTATTTCTTTCCCAAACAGCATTGGTTTCCTCATTTGGGCCACATTGTGTTTATTGCTGAATGGGACAATTATGGTTTTATTAGGGTTGACTTTTAGCTCCTCCTTTTCACACCATTTTTGGACTATTCTACATGCGGTCTGTAGAAGATCACATTGAATATTTATGAATTTGCCTCTGATGATTATTGCGAGATCATCTGCATATCCTTGACAATCGAAGCCTGCCCTTTGCAGCTTATCTAGTAGTTTATCTACTACTAGTGACCAGAGAAGGGGCGATAGAACGCCACTTTGTGGACATCCCCGATTGGTTGTTGCTTTCATCTTCTCTTCACCCAGAGAGAGTTCTATTATCCTGCTCTTTAACATGGATTCTGTCCATTTACATATTGCGTTGCTTACTCCCCTACTTCTCAATGCCTCTATCATTGACCTATGAGAAGTGTTGTTGAAAGCCCCTTCAATATCCATGAAGGCTACTATAGCTGTCTCCTTAGCCATTAGTGATTTTTCAATCTTTTCCGTTAGATTTAGAAGAGCCATCTCTGTGGATTTACCTGATTGGTATGCGTATTGATTTTTGTGAAGGGGATTATTTGCCAGAATTGTGTCTCTTAGGTATCTCTCAATCACTTTCTCTAGCGTTTTCAATACAAATGATGATAGGCTGATGGGTCGTAGATTTTTTGGGTCGCCGTTCAGCCTTTTGTTTGCTTTGGGTATGAATACCACTTTTACCTGTGCCCATGCTTTTGGTATGTGACCAAACACTAAGCTAGCTTTAAAAAGCCTTGTTAGTATTAGTATTAGTTTTTCTCCTCCTTCTTGTAAGAGGGCCGGGAATATTTCATCTGGTCCTGCTGATTTGAAGGGTTTGAAAGTGTTGATTGCCCATTTGACCCGCTCTGGGCTGATGATCTTAGCTGCCAGTTTCCAGTCTTCTTTTTGAGGTTTTCTTTGGGAAATGCTGGTAGCATTATTGTCATTTTCTAGTGTTGCAGCTTCACAGGGAAGTGTGAATCTAAAAGTATTTTTAGAGTTTCCGCTTTTGATTCGGCATAGCGACCATTTTCCCCTTTGAGGAGTCCTATGGCGCCTGGCTTTTCATTTGCTAACACCTTGTGGATACGTGCTGCTACTGGAAGTTCGTCTATTTGTTCGCAAAACGTCTGAAACGAGGCTTTTTTTGCTTTTTTAATCTCCCGATTGTATTCCGTGAGAGCCGTCGTGTAAATTTCCCATTCTTGTGGGCTCTTGTTTTTCGCCTTATTGAACAGTCTCCTAGCCTTAGTTCTAAGATCGGAGAGATTGTTATTCCACCAATTTACCTGTCTATTACTGCGCTTTGTGCGCATTGTGCAGTTTTCTTCAAAGGCTCCTATGATCGCCGTTTTCATCATCATAGCAGCATCTTCTAGGTCCTCAATATCTTTAATTTTGTCCGGGATCGCCTCTATTTTACTTCCTACGTCGGCTTTAAATGACGACCAGTTAGTTTTCTTTTTGGGGCGGTACGTAATCGATAAGGGGCCTACTCCTACTATATCGAACCTAATGTGTTTGTGGTCCGAACAAGATGGCTCATCTGAGACGTGCCACTTAATTATCTTATTCGCTAAGAAAGGGGTTGTTATTGTTAGGTCTAGCACCTCATTTCTTATTCTATTAACGAATGTTGGTTCATTACCCGAATTTGCTACCGAGAGATTATAACTAGTAATAAAATCAAGTAATGACTCACCCCTAATATTAATGTCCGTGCTACCCCAATTTGTATGATGAGCATTGGCGTCACATCCAACCAATAGCTGCATTTTCTTCCTTTTTGCAAAAAGTAGCAGTCCTATTAATTCGGATGGAGGGCATTGTTGATCCGCAGCAAAGTATGCAGAACATACTATGATGTTCTCCAACTCGCCTTTTGGTTCAGTTATTGCCGCTACTACGTCCTGTTGACAGAATTCTGTAATTGGAACGTAATTAGTTTCTTTATTAAATAAAATACAAGCTCTTGGTCTCGAGTTTGTATTATCGTAAAGTAACTTACCTCCGGACACTCCTAGCCCACAGATCTTACCGTTTGCAAGCCAGGGTTCCTGGATGAGCGCTATGTTAGCGTCTTCTTTTACAAACCTGCAGTTGAGTGTTGCTGATGCAGCTTTGGCGTGCTGCAGGTTTGCCTGGATGCACTTCCAGGACATCTTTTATCTCCTTCTTGGCGGGGGACTCCTAGAATCCGCCCTGCTACGCCTATGGTTGGGTGGGCTCCGAGACGCCTCTCTCCTTCTGTGACGACTGGAGGCATCCAATCGTGCCGGCCTGCCTTGTTCCACTCTTCTCCAACCATCTTTCCTATCTTTAGATTTGGATTTAGACCTTCTTCTGGGCGCTTCTCTACGAGGGGATCTCCTACGATGGTCCGTCCGCCTCTCTCTATCGTGTCTTCCTTCTTTGTGTTCTTTATTATTATCAGCCTTAAGTGGTGGCCTGAACATTTTCTTAATCACTCCGCTGGTAGAGGGTACTGGTTCCGATGCCGACTTAACCACTTCTACTAGCGCTGGCATGGGTGTTGTTACCTTTTTCTCACCTACTTCCTTCCTTATACTTGAAACAGCTGGTTTTGGCACAGGAGCTCCCTGAGCCGCCTGCACTTCACCTTGCTGTACCTTTCCTTTTGATGTTACCTTCTCTTCTTCTTTCCTGCTTATTCCACCAGCACGGATTCTTAGACGGAGATCTATCTTGTCTAGACCGAACCATGGTCTGCAATCCATACCTTGAATGACTCTAGCAGATGCGTCATCTATTGAGAGAACCAAACGGTGGCCCTTCTCATTAGATGTTCTCTTCAGAATCCTCCAATTCCGGGTATGCAGGCCATCGTTTTGTCTGTCCAGTCGGTCCAGGATCCTCTCCTCATGAAGATTATCTTCATCAGGAAAGAACCCAGAACAAACCGCGTGACCAGGTATATCTCTGCCTTCTACTAACACCAAATCCGCCTCTTTGTAGGGCTTGATTTTTTTAATAGTTTGTTTCAGCCATTGCTTACTAGCATCATCAGCGCAATTTATTGATACCCATCCGGGTTTGCGTGTCGATCCAAGGAAGCGTACATGGGTGCCTCTGGGCAATTCGTCCATGGCGTTCAATATCGACCTTTGAACTTTTCTTGCCTCTTCTTCGCTGAGCGCCCGCACAGGATATTGCCGTGGTAGTATACCTACTTTGGTAGTACTCGCAACTTCGCTGTACGTTAGCTTGCTCTGTGTATGAACTTTGTTCCTCTTTGTAGTCATCGGTGGCGTGCTACCGTCCGATCTATTACGTTTCATACACAGAGAGCCGGATGCTTTCCGTGCTAACATATCCTCGTACTCTTTGTCCAACTTAGCCCTTGCTTCATAGTACGGGATACCTGTGGAGATGATTCTCTTCAGCTTCTTTCTAGCCGCACCACACAACCTCCTGGGCTTCACTTGTGAACCGCTTGGCGCTTTGCTATCTTTTTCTTCCGCGTCGGAGGTTGGCGTATTGTCAATCACGGTGACGTTGTCGTTGTCAGAGGACATTAAATAATCGCTCTCGTCCTCCGTAGCAATATCAATATCACTGGCGTCATTATCTGTATCGCCTAGCCTTGTTCTCTGTATCATCTCGATAGCATCAGCAAGTAAGGAGCCTGCATAAGCGGCCTCTGTCGTTGCAGATGCTATCGATGCGCTTGGTATTGCCGTTGTTGTTGATGTTGTTGTTGATGTAGTTGTTGTCGTTGCGTTGTTTTTAATCGTTGCTGTTGTCTTCTTTGTTGTTCCTTTGTTGATTTTTTGTTGTTGTTTGTTATTTATTTCCATATCTGTTCCCACGAGTATCGCGACAAAGTAGAGTCCACCATGGCAGAGGTCCGATACCATGGTAAGGCTGGTTAAAACCGGAGGTCGCCTGGTATCCGGAGTACACCGTTATGGATGCAAATTGTGCAAAAAATCTTGGTCGCAACGTTTTTTTTGTATGGAAATGAAAAAACATTTTAAATTTCCAGACAACCTGGGTCGAAAATGAAAAAAAGGGCTGCCTAGTGTAGATTAATTTTATAAAGACTACTTGTCTTCAAAATTTCACCCAAATTGGTTGAAAACTGTGCAAAAAATCTTGGTCGCAACGTTTTTTTTGTATGGAAATGAAAAAACATTTTAAATTTCCAGACAACCTAGGTCAAAAAGTTAAAAAAAAATCTACATAGTCTATTACCAACCATTTGGAAAAAACCAGATGAAAATCCGATAATTACAGCTCAAGTTATCTGCTCCAGCGCAAAACCTTATCTTACTTTTTGGGCAAAGGCCTCTTAATATATAAGATTAGTTTTTAAATGATTTAGTTTTTAAGATTAAGTTTTAGGTTTTTTATATTTTTCCTAAAAATATTTAATAATAATAATTAAGATGTTGAATAATCATTTATATATATAAATTAAATCTAAACACTGTAAAACTTTTTTTTAAAACTATAATTATTGAATATTTCGTTAAATAAATAAATTTGAAATTTGAAATAAATATTTATGTATTTGGTATTAAGCACTTTAAGTATTTTTAATTAATTATTTTTTACTACGACTTTTATATAAAAATATTATCAAATTCAGACTTTATCCTGAAAGTATAGTATTCGCCATCTGGTGGGAAAAAACTTAGCGCGATCTATTGATATACAACTACAACGACAACGACGAGCGATATCATTATGGTTGAATAATACAAAATACATACTTTCGATTTTTTTTTGACATTTCAATGCGAAGGACGAGACCGACATATTCTGTTTGGCTCTTTAATATAAACTCGTCAGCCTCACATGATACCAATTCTCACCCGATTCAAGCGGATAATTGCTGCAAATAAAATAAAAATGTCAGACAAAAACTTTATAGACAAAAACGTGCCGCCTAAGGTGATACGCGTGCAGAGCACACCCGAACGATTTCAAAAAATAGATGAAAAAAACTGAAAAACTTTCTACTAAATCTTTTTTGCTTTCTTGATTTTTGTTGCTGTATGTTTTATACATTTTCCAGCATCAATTATCATTTTTCCTATATACATATGTACATATTATTATATTCTATATTAAACTCATTCTTACATTCCATCTATTTTTACGCGCCTACTTAGTTCATATGTATAAATTTCAAATAACTTTGTTATTGAATTGAAAGTGCTATACCTTTTCCGCACCAATTCTAATGATATTTACAACTATAATATAAATATATTCTTATTTTGTTCTACTTTATCAGTTCTATTCTTCTATATGTATGTTGCATATACTAATCCAGATAAACTTTATATATTCTCTATTTTTTTACGCGCCTACTTAGTTCCATATGTGAAAAAAAATCTATTTGAATTTTTCTCAAACAAAAAATTATATTATGTATATAAGAAGTCTGGTAGCACTAAAATTCATATAAAATAAAAGTTGCTACGCAACATTATTTGTAGTTTATATGAAAAAATTTAAATTATTTTTTTTTTGCATGGTGGTGGTGAGGAACTATTTTCCGCACCAAATCATATTTCTCATATATAGAAATAAAATTTGTATGAATTTTTTGTTGCTATTATGTTGCTAGTAAATTTTGTTGCTATTATGTTGCTAGTTGTGTTTTGATTTTGGATAGTACATTTTTGATCTTTTAGATTTAGGTATTGTGTTTTTTCGAGATTTTTATTATGGATTGCGTTTGTGAAGTTTGTCAGTTAATAAATCAGCCTTTTTCAAGGCTGAACATGGAACAAAAAAAATTGTTCATTAAAAAGGAACGTCCAGTTCCCAAGAATGACCTGAAAAAGCAATCTACTATAAAGGGAAAAATTTATGAGCATCATTTCTTGCCTGAAAATTATCAAAAGTTTACATGGTTAACATCATGTAATAATATTAAAAAAATGTTTTGTTGGCCTTGTTTATTTTTCATCTCATTTTCCAAAGATAAAAATGTGTGGACTACAACTGGTAATGATGATTTAAACTATTTTCGTGCTGCCGCGACCAAATATGAAAAAACTAAAACTCAAACAAATTCACTCAATTGTTTCCATGATATCTTTTGCTCAAGTTTCAATTGATTTGCAGTTGGATTAACAAAAAAGGTCTTCTGTAATTCAATATAATGATACGGTTACCAAGAATCGTAACATAATGAAAAGACTAATTGATTCTGTTTGCTTGTTAGGATTGCAAGAAATTGATTTTCGCGGTCAAAATATAATCTGCCACATCTGATAATCGCGGTAATTATGTAGAGTTGTTAAATTTCTTAGCAAGATATGACGAGTCCCTCTCAAATCACTTTATCACTGCTACCGTTTTTTCTGGAGTCTCAAATAGAATTCAAAATGTTTGGTTCAAAGTCTTCATACAATTGTAATGAATCGTATACAAACGGAAATTAGAAATTGTAAGTTTGTGGCTATTATGCTTGATGAAACATCAGACATTTCACACAAGTCACAATTATCTGTTGTAATGAGATATGTTTTAAATGGCGATCCAGTTGAGGTTCATAGGTTTTTACGACGTCAGTAGTAATCGTTCAGCTTTAGCTCTTTCACAATTTGTAATAAATTTGGTTGAATTATGGGGCTGTAGAGAAATATTAGTTGCTCAGACATATGATGGTGCTGCAGTGATGTCTGGTTCGCTCAATGGTACTCAAAAGTTGTTGAGGAATGCTTTTCCATCTGCAGTTTTTGTACATTGTTTTGCACGCATTTTAAATTTGGTACTTTCAAAATCTGTTGGTTTTATAAAAGAATGTTAAATTTTCTGTGCAAGCATTTCAGGACTAACATCATTTTTTTCTAATTCAACGAAAAGATGTTTTGCTTTAGACAGAATCGTTCACAAAAAATTCCCAAAAGTAGTTCCCACACGTTGTTCAAAGTCTTATTTGATATTTTACAAAAAACCAAATGTGATATAACTTTTAGCATTAGCAAAATAGTGGAAACCAAACATCATATTAATTTAATGCGTGAACGTTTTAGCGATATTTTTGATATTGTTGATTTACCTACGGAACGAAGAAGAAAACGTGGAGAAATTGTAGATCCTGAATTAAATTTTAAACGAATATTTTTTGAAATCTTAGATACTATTAGTATGCAAATCGAAGAAAGATTTAAAAGTTTACCACAACTAAAGTTCCTAGAACTTGTGGACAAAACTATGTATACATACACGGCATATTAAAGAGTTTCCCTCTAGTTCCCTCGATTGTTTAAAACATAATTTTGGAAGCTTTTTTAAACTTAATAATGAATTACAAGTAATATTTAGTTCTGAGTCACTAAAGGAAAAAACGCCACTAGAACTTCAAAAATATATCTCTGAGTGTGGATTAACAAGAGATGCGTATTGATTTAATTTTCAAAAATTAATATAATAGAATTTGTTAGGGTTGAGTATAGAATACTGTATTACGTAATTCTGTATAGTAAAATTTCTCGTCCTTCGCATTGAAATGTCAAAATATTTTTAGAAAATTTGGAAAAAGTTACTTCCTTAATTTGGCTCCTACAAACTTATTTTCTATTATTTTTGAAAATTTTAATTAAGAAAATGTTGGGAAAAGAGTAAATTTAAAAAAAGACTTCATTTTATGAATTTATTTTCTTTAGTTTAGTTTTTATTCCATATCAAAGTTTGAAAATATAATTGCTGCTAAATCAAAATTAGAGCCAAAAATCAAAATTCCGGCTGCCTAGTGTAGATTAATTTTATAAAGACTACTTGTCTTCAAAATTTCACCCAAATTGGATGCAAATTGTGCAAAAAATCTTGGTCGCAACGTTTTTTTTGTATGGAAATGAAAAAACATTTTAAATTTCCAGACAACCTGGGTCGAAAATGAAAAAAAGGGCTGCCTAGTGTAGATTAATTTTATAAAGACTACTTGTCTTCAAAATTTCACCCAAATTGGTTGAAAACTGTGCAAAAAATCTTGGTCGCAACGTTTTTTTTGTATGGAAATGAAAAAACATTTTAAATTTCCAGACAACCTAGGTCAAAAAGTTAAAAAAAAATCTACATAGTCTATTACCAACCATTTGGAAAAAACCAGATGAAAATCCGATAATTACAGCTCAAGTTATCTGCTCCAGCGCAAAACCTTATCTTACTTTTTGGGCAAAGGCCTCTTAATATATAAGATTAGTTTTTAAATGATTTAGTTTTTAAGATTAAGTTTTAGGTTTTTTATATTTTTCCTAAAAATATTTAATAATAATAATTAAGATGTTGAATAATCATTTATATATATAAATTAAATCTAAACACTGTAAAACTTTTTTTTAAAACTATAATTATTGAATATTTCGTTAAATAAATAAATTTGAAATTTGAAATAAATATTTATGTATTTGGTATTAAGCACTTTAAGTATTTTTAATTAATTATTTTTTACTACGACTTTTATATAAAAATATTATCAAATTCAGACTTTATCCTGAATGTATAGTATTCGCCATCTGGTGGGAAAAAACTTAGCGCGATCAATTGATATACAACTACAACGACAACGACGAGCGATATCATTATGGTTGAATAATACAAAATACATACTTTCGATTTTTTTTTGACATTTCAATGCGAAGGACGAGACCGACATATTCTGTTTGGCTCTTTAATATAAACTCGTCAGCCTCACATGATACCAATTCTCACCCGATTCAAGCGGATAATTGCTGCAAATAAAATAAAAATGTCAGACAAAAACTTTATAGACAAAAACGTGCCGCCTAAGGTGCTACGCGTGCAGAGCACACCCGAACGATTTCAAAAAATAGATGAAAAAAACTGAAAAACTTTCTATTAAATCTTTTTTGCTTTCTTGATTTTTGTTGCTGTATGTTTTATACATTTTCCAGCATCAATTATCATTTTTCCTATATACATATGTACATATTATTATATTCTATATTAAACTCATTCTTACATTCCATCTATTTTTACGCGCCTACTTAGTTCATATGTATAAATTTCAAATAACTTTGTTATTGAATTGAAAGTGCTATACCTTTTCCGCACCAATTCTAATGATATTTACAACTATAATATAAATATATTCTTATTTTGTTCTACTTTATCAGTTCTATTCTTCTATATGTATGTTGCATATACTAATCCAGATAAACTTTATATATTCTCTATTTTTTTACGCGCCTACTTAGTTCCATATGTGAAAAAAAATCTATTTGAATTTTTCTCAAACAAAAAATTATATTATGTATATAAGAAGTCTGGTAGCACTAAAATTCATATAAAATAAAAGTTGCTACGCAACATTATTTGTAGTTTATATGAAAAAATTTAAATTATTTTTTTTTTGCATGGTGGTGGTGAGGAACTATTTTCCGCACCAAATCATATTTCTCATATATAGAAATAAAATTTGTATGAATTTTTTGTTGCTATTATGTTGCTAGTAAATTTTGTTGCTATTATGTTGCTAGTTGTGTTTTGATTTTGGATAGTACATTTTTGATCTTTTAGATTTAGGTATTGTGTTTTTTCGAGATTTTTATTATGGATTGCGTTTGTGAAGTTTGTCAGTTAATAAATCAGCCTTTTTCAAGGCTGAACATGGAACAAAAAAAATTGTTCATTAAAAAGGAACGTCCAGTTCCCAAGAATGACCTGAAAAAGCAATCTACTATAAAGGGAAAAATCTATGAGCATCATTTCTTGCCTGAAAATTATCAAAAGTTTACATGGTTAACATCATGTAATAATATTAAAAAAATGTTTTGTTGGCCTTGTTTATTTTTCATCTCATTTTCCAAAGATAAAAATGTGTGGACTACAACTGGTAATGATGATTTAAACTATTTTCGTGCTGCCGCGACCAAATATGAAAAAACTAAAACTCAAACAAATTCACTCAATTGTTTCCATGATATCTTTTGCTCAAGTTTCAATTGATTTGCAGTTGGATTAACAAAAAAGGTCTTCTGTAATTCAATATAATGATACGGTTACCAAGAATCGTAACATAATGAAAAGACTAATTGATTCTGTTTGCTTGTTAGGATTGCAAGAAATTGATTTTCGCGGTCAAAATATAATCTGCCACATCTGATAATCGCGGTAATTGTGTAGAGTTGTTAAATTTCTTAGCAAGATATGACGAGTCCCTCTCAAATCACTTTATCACTGCTACCGTTTTTTCTGGAATCTCAAATAGAATTCAAAATGTTTGGTTCAAAGTCTTCATACAATTGTAATGAATCGTATACAAACAGAAATTAGAAATTGTAAGTTTGTGGCTATTATGCTTGATGAAACATCAGACATTTCACACAAGTCACAATTATCTGTTGTAATGAGATATGTTTTAAATGGCGATCCAGTTGAGGTTCATAGGTTTTTACGACGTCAGTAGTAATCGTTCATTTTTAGCTCTTCAACAATTTGTAATAAATTTGGTTGAATTATGGGGCTGTAGAGAAATATTAGTTGCTCAGACATATGATGGTGCTGCAGTGATGTCTGGTTCGCTCAATGGTACTCAAAAGTTGTTGAGGAATGCTTTTCCATCTGCAGTTTTTGTACATTGTTTTGCACGCATTTTAAATTTGGTACTTTCAAAATCTGTTGGTTTTATAAAAGAATGTTAAATTTTCTTTGCAAGCATTTCAGGACTAACATCATTTTTTTCTAATTCAACGAAAAGATGTTTTGCTTTAGACAGAATCGTTCACAAAAAATTCCCAAAAGTAGTTCCCACACGTTGTTCAAAGTCTTATTTGATATTTTACAAAAAACCAAATGTGATATAACTTTTAGCATTAGCAAAATAGTGGAAACCAAACATCATATTAATTTAATGCGTGAACGTTTTAGCGATATTTTTGATATTGTTGATTTACCTACGGAACGAAGAAGAAAACGTGGAGAAATTGTAGATCCTGAATTAAATTTTAAACGAATATTTTTTGAAATCTTAGATACTATTAGTATGCAAATCGAAGAAAGATTTAAAAGTTTACCACAACTAAAGTTCCTAGAACTTGTGGACAAAACTATGTATACATACACGGCATATTAAAGAGTTTCCCTCTAGTTCCCTCGATTGTTTAAAACATAATTTTGGAAGCTTTTTTAAACTTAATAATGAATTACAAGTAATATTTAGTTCTGAGTCACTAAAGGAAAAAACGCCACTAGAACTTCAAAAATATATCTCTGAGTGTGGATTAACAAGAGATGCGTATTGATTTAATTTTCAAAAATTAATATAATAGAATTTGTTAGGGTTGAGTATAGAATACTGTATTACGTAATTCTGTACAGTAAAATTTCTCGTCCTTCGCATTGAAATGTCAAAATATTTTTAGAAAATTTGGAAAAAGTTACTTCCTTAATTTGGCTCCTACAAACTTATTTTCTATTATTTTTGAAAATTTTAATTAAGAAAATGTTGGGAAAAGAGTAAATTTAAAAAAAGACTTCATTTTATGAATTTATTTTCTTTAGTTTAGTTTTTATTCCATATCAAAGTTTGAAAATATAATTGCTGCTAAATCAAAATTAGAGCCAAAAATCAAAATTCCGGCTGCCTAGTGTAGATTAATTTTATAAAGACTACTTGTCTTCAAAATTTCACCCAAATTGGATGCAAATTGTGCAAAAAATCTTGGTCGCAACGTTTTTTTTGTATGGAAATGAAAAAACATTTTAAATTTCCAGACAACCTGGGTCGAAAATGAAAAAAAGGGCTGCCTAGTGTAGATTAATTTTATAAAGACTACTTGTCTTCAAAATTTCACCCAAATTGGTTGAAAACTGTGCAAAAAATCTTGGTCGCAACGTTTTTTTTGTATGGAAATGAAAAAACATTTTAAATTTCCAGACAACCTAGGTCAAAAAGTTAAAAAAAAATCTACATAGTCTATTACCAACCATTTGGAAAAAACCAGATGAAAATCCGATAATTACAGCTCAAGTTATCTGCTCCAGCGCAAAACCTTATCTTACTTTTTGGGCAAAGGCCTCTTAATATATAAGATTAGTTTTTAAATGATTTAGTTTTTAAGATTAAGTTTTAGGTTTTTTATATTTTTCCTAAAAATATTTAATAATAATAATTAAGATGTTGAATAATCATTTATATATATAAATTAAATCTAAACACTGTAAAACTTTTTTTTAAAACTATAATTATTGAATATTTCGTTAAATAAATAAATTTGAAATTTGAAATAAATATTTATGTATTTGGTATTAAGCACTTTAAGTATTTTTAATTAATTATTTTTTACTACGACTTTTATATAAAAATATTATCAAATTCAGACTTTATCCTGAAAGTATAGTATTCGCCATCTGGTGGGAAAAAACTTAGCGCGATCTATTGATATACAACTACAACGACAACGACGAGCGATATCATTATGGTTGAATAATACAAAATACATACTTTCGATTTTTTTTTGACATTTCAATGCGAAGGACGAGACCGACATATTCTGTTTGGCTCTTTAATATAAACTCGTCAGCCTCACATGATACCAATTCTCACCCGATTCAAGCGGATAATTGCTGCAAATAAAATAAAAATGTCAGACAAAAACTTTATAGACAAAAACGTGCCGCCTAAGGTGCTACGCGTGCAGAGCACACCCGAACGATTTCAAAAAATAGATGAAAAAAACTGAAAAACTTTCTATTAAATCTTTTTTGCTTTCTTGATTTTTGTTGCTGTATGTTTTATACATTTTCCAGCATCAATTATCATTTTTCCTATATACATATGTACATATTATTATATTCCATATTAAACTCATTCTTACATTCCATCTATTTTTACGCGCCTACTTAGTTCATATGTATAAATTTCAAATAACTTTGTTATTGAATTGAAAGTGCTATACCTTTTCCGCACCAATTCTAATGATATTTACAACTATAATATAAATATATTCTTATTTTGTTCTACTTTATCAGTTCTATTCTTCTATATGTATGTTGCATATACTAATCCAGATAAACTTTATATATTCTCTATTTTTTTACGCGCCTACTTAGTTCCATATGTGAAAAAAAATCTATTTGAATTTTTCTCAAACAAAAAATTATATTATGTATATAAGAAGTCTGGTAGCACTAAAATTCATATAAAATAAAAGTTGCTACGCAACATTATTTGTAGTTTATATGAAAAAATTTAAATTATTTTTTTTTTGCATGGTGGTGGTGAGGAACTATTTTCCGCACCAAATCATATTTCTCATATATAGAAATAAAATTTGTATGAATTTTTTGTTGCTATTATGTTGCTAGTAAATTTTGTTGCTATTATGTTGCTAGTTGTGTTTTGATTTTGGATAGTACATTTTTGATCTTTTAGATTTAGGTATTGTGTTTTTTCGAGATTTTTATTATGGATTGCGTTTGTGAAGTTTGTCAGTTAATAAATCAGCCTTTTTCAAGGCTGAACATGGAACAAAAAAAATTGTTCATTAAAAAGGAACGTCCAGTTCCCAAGAATGACCTGAAAAAGCAATCTACTATAAAGGGAAAAATCTATGAGCATCATTTCTTGCCTGAAAATTATCAAAAGTTTACATGGTTAACATCATGTAATAATATTAAAAAAATGTTTTGTTGGCCTTGTTTATTTTTCATCTCATTTTCCAAAGATAAAAATGTGTGGACTACAACTGGTAATGATGATTTAAACTATTTTCGTGCTGCCGCGACCAAATATGAAAAAACTAAAACTCAAACAAATTCACTCAATTGTTTCCATGATATCTTTTGCTCAAGTTTCAATTGATTTGCAGTTGGATTAACAAAAAAGGTCTTCTGTAATTCAATATAATGATACGGTTACCAAGAATCGTAACATAATGAAAAGACTAATTGATTCTGTTTGCTTGTTAGGATTGCAAGAAATTGATTTTCGCGGTCAAAATATAATCTGCCACATCTGATAATCGCGGTAATTATGTAGAGTTGTTAAATTTCTTAGCAAGATATGACGAGTCCCTCTCAAATCACTTTATCACTGCTACCGTTTTTTCTGGAATCTCAAATAGAATTCAAAATGTTTGGTTCAAAGTCTTCATACAATTGTAATGAATCGTATACAAACGGAAGTTAGAAATTGTAAGTTTGTGGCTATTATGCTTGATGAAACATCAGACATTTCACACAAGTCACAATTATCTGTTGTAATGAGATATGTTTTAAATGGCGATCCAGTTGAGGTTCATAGGTTTTTACGACGTCAGTAGTAATCGTTCAGCTTTAGCTCTTTCACAATTTGTAATAAATTTGGTTGAATTATGGGGCTGTAGAGAAATATTAGTTGCTCAGACATATAATGGTGCTGCAGTGATGTCTGGTTCGCTCAATGGTACTCAAAAGTTGTTGAGGAATGCTTTTCCATCTGCAGTTTTTGTACATTGTTTTGCACGCATTTTAAATTTGGTACTTTCAAAATCTGTTGGTTTTATAAAAGAATGTTAAATTTTCTTTGCAAGCATTTCAGGACTAACATCATTTTTTTCTAATTCAACGAAAAGATGTTTTGCTTTAGACAGAATCGTTCACAAAAAATTCCCAAAAGTAGTTCCCACACGTTGTTCAAAGTCTTATTTGATATTTTACAAAAAACCAAATGTGATATAACTTTTAGCATTAGCAAAATAGTGGAAACCAAACATCATATTAATTTAATGCGTGAACGTTTTAGCGATATTTTTGATATTGTTGATTTACCTACGGAACGAAGAAGAAAACGTGGAGAAATTGTAGATCCTGAATTAAATTTTAAACGAATATTTTTTGAAATCTTAGATACTATTAGTATGCAAATCGAAGAAAGATTTAAAAGTTTACCACAACTAAAGTTCCTAGAACTTGTGGACAAAACTATGTATACATACACGGCATATTAAAGAGTTTCCCTCTAGTTCCCTCGATTGTTTAAAACATAATTTTGGAAGCTTTTTTAAACTTAATAATGAATTACAAGTAATATTTAGTTCTGAGTCACTAAAGGAAAAAACGCCACTAGAACTTCAAAAATATATCTCTGAGTGTGGATTAACAAGAGATGCGTATTGATTTAATTTTCAAAAATTAATATAATAGAATTTGTTAGGGTTGAGTATAGAATACTGTATTACGTAATTCTGTATAGTAAAATTCTGGATTACAAAATTCTGTTTACAAAAATCTGTTTAGAAAATTCTGCATTACCAGAATTGTTTTAGTAATAATTACCACTTGTTTTATTATTTTATTCTTTATTTTTTTTTTTTAAGAGTTCATCGTGAACGTTCGAAGAGTGTGGAAGTTTTTTCTCCAATTTGAAATTTAATAGTTTTTAAAACGAACAATAAAAATAAATAAATATTCAACAACAATAGTTTTGAAAAGTTAAGTAATACAGTTTTATAATAATACAATTATTATAATAAATAAAAACAATAATCTCGGCTAGTAAGCCTGTGATCACACTTTGCTGTCGTGATCACATTAATAAAATCAATAAATTTATTAAGAAAAAAATCATGCCATATGAATTCAAAAAAAAGGAAAAAAAATGTTAAAGTTAAACCTATAAAAATAGTGAAAACAAATAGCCAATTTTTTAATACACACACATTTAAAAATATGAATACTGATGATGTTGAGGAAATGTTACCCCTTGCAGATCAAAGCAGTGGAACAAATGCTGCTGATGTCAATACTTGGAAAGTCGTTCCAATTAGAAGAAGAAATTCCAACGAAGTAAATTCAAAAAGTAAAATCACGTCATCACCAGCCAAGGCTAATCAATTTGATATTTTAAGTAATCTTGAAATAAATGATGATACTAACATAAAATTTACTAACAACAAAAATAAAAATAATAATGTATCAAATTTACATAGTAACAAAGTTAAATTTTGCCCTCCAATAATTACAAGGGACAGTAATCTAAAACCACTTATTGAATTTTTAGAAAAGAAATCTGAAATTAATAATTTTAAATTTGCGAACAAAACTAAAATTTTTGCGAATATAATAAAAAAACTAAAATTTTTGTTTCTAACCCTATTGTTCACAAAGAGGTATTGGAATATCTTAGATCTAATAAAATTAGTGCTTACACATATACTCCAACTGAATTAAAATGTGAAAATTGGATAATAAAAGGTATACACTCAAATTTCACTGAAAAGGATGTTGAACTTGCTCTGAAAGAAAAAGTACCTAACATAAAATTTAAAAAAATTTCAACCTTCTCTACCATAAACTCTCGAAAATATAATAAAGAGCTAGGTATGTACCTGGTTCAGTTAGAGCCAGGCCAAGACAGTAAACCACTTTCGGAAGTTAACTTATTATTGTACCAAAAAATCTATTGCAGTAAACTAATCTCCCAAGCCCAAATTCAGTGTATGAGATGCCAGGACTTCGGTCATGCGGCTGTAAATTGTTCTCGTAACTATAGGTGTGTTAAATGTAGACGCGATCACGAACCTTATAAATGTACCCTTAATAAAGAAACTGATAAACCAAATTGTACAAACTGTGGTGGTGAATATCCCGCGAATTGGAGAGGTTGTGGCTACTACAAAGATTATATAGCGAATAAAAGAAAAAGAATTAATCAATTAAATAATGAGAGAAGAGAAAAAAATAGATTTGTCTACAATGCTGTTAATAACTATACAAATAACACCCACTCATATGCTGGTATTGTCAGGGGAGAAAATTCTAAAAATAATAATACCAACAATTACAATAATGGTAGTGAATATGTAAACAACAACTCTGTCAGCGACTTTTTTAAGATGGCGGACAATTTATTTGGGGTGAATCTCGGTACATTAATCAAAGAAATCAAAATGTTTATGCCTTATATTAACAACTTAAAATCAGTTACTGATAAACAAATTACTTATATGCAATTTATAGCCAAAATCACTTGTGATTAATATAAAAACTCAGTTTACCATTATGTCCTTAAATGCTTGCTCTATTAAAGGGTTAGACAGACGTGCTATGTTATCTGACATTTATGTAAACCATAATCCTGACTTTGCACTTATACAGGAAACCAGACTTAAAAGATTTAATAAAATCATATTAGATAAATACAAATGTTTCAGAAATGATAACTATCAAGGCTCGGCACTTTTAACAATGTATCTCAATGTATTTCAAATTAACAATGTATCTTTTGACATACACATCACTTTAGCACATGGGAAAATTATCAATAATGAAAATGAAATAAAAACTATTTTAATCGGTTCACTCTATATTAAATCTCAATGTGACGTTAGCATACTGAAGGATTCACTTGTTAAACTTAACAATATATCCAAAAATTATGATTATACTTTTTTTGGTGGTGACCTGAATGCGCGACATACCAGTTATGGTGATTCCCAAAACAATTCAAATGTTACTGTTCTATCGTCTTGGTTCTTTAATAATTGTACAGATACCAATCTAATAGTATTATCTCCGAAGACTCCCACATTCCCATCTAACTCATCAATACTAGATTTATTTATAGTCTCAGAAAATATGTTAAATTTCCTTACCCCCAATTACAATATCGATACATATCCATCATTTTCTGACCATTTCATGATTAAGTTACCTATCAATTTATTTAAAAGCATTTTCAATCAGATTGAATTCTCCTAAAACATTCACGTCGTACGAAAATACTAATTGGAATTTGTTTAAATCTGAACTGAATGATATTCTGGACATTAACAATATGCCATCAACTACACAAAATTTAACAAATTATGAAATTGATATATATATCATGATCTTTATAAATAAAATTAAAGAATGTATAAATAAACATTCAAAAACAGTAGTAGCTAAAAACACAAAATTCAATAATCTTCCGAATAATATAAAAAATGATTATATCTAAAACGATGTTGGCTATCAGACCTAAAAAAATTTATAAAAGATGTGGTAATAAAATAAACCAAGAATACAAATCTCTTACTTCTAGAATTGGCTGTTTAAAAACCATCATTAAAGAAAATATAAGAATTCACTTTAATGCAGAATTCTGCAATAGAATAAAACAAATAAAGCCATCTCCTCAAGCTTTTAGAGAAATAAATAAAATTACAGGCAGAAAAAATCTTAATAACAAAGTTTTGCTAGATGGTGTAGAAATTAATAATACTGAAGAAAAAATACTAGCGTTCAAAGCATTTTATAAAAATATTTATACAGAAAAAAATCCACCACACAGTAATAATACTATGGAAGTTTTGAATGAAGTTAATGATTTTCTGAATAGCCATAAAACCAGCAATGGTAATTTTATTAACCTGACCAACTTTAATGAAAATAACACTTCTCTAGAACAACCTAGTTCGGCTCTTCTTTGCGATTGATTAATTTTGAAAGTTCGGTGGTGAAAAGAAAGAGACTACTATATCCAGGCTGCCTTCAATTTTTATTACTTATGCTCCTTCCATATATTTCTAATTTGTTAAGTCTAGCATAGAGCAAAGAGATGTTAAGAAACCAAAGCCAAGAACAAAGAGTTTAGGTACACCAAAAAATACAAACATTATAGTGAATCAAAAAAATGCAATTAGTCTGGTAATTCAAGATGCAGAAAATAAAGAACCTAAAAAGGTCAGACTATTGGTAAAAAATGGGCGTTTTCGATAATGCAGGCTGCGCTGCAACTCTTAACTTAGAAATATAAGAACTTTTTGCGCAGTACTACGCAACTGCGCAACATATAAGATTTGTTTTTGCATTAAAAAAAGTTCTGACTTTTCTAAATTTCCTATGTATTTTTCGTAATTGAAAATAAATGGGCGTTATTCTACAAAACAATTATATATTCTACAATAATGTACGCCCATATTTTCATCTGGGATGTTCTCTCGCACCCTTGGATGCATTGGGCTAAAATTTGGTAAACACAATCAAATTAGTGGTCTGGATGAAATGATGAATGGCCATATTTTCATCTGGGATTTTCTCTTGCACCCCGTGAAGACTTAATAGATCAATATGTTATCAAAAACATAATAAAATCTTTAAATGGAAAAAAATCTTACGGTCCAGACAGCATTTCAAATTTTTTAATAAAAAAACTTCCTGAAATTGCTCAGAAATTTCTAACAATAATTTTTAATAACTGTTTGAATAATAGTTACTTTCCAAAGGATTGGAAAATAGCTTCATTGTCACCTTTATTAAAGAACAAAAAATCCTATGAAGTTAGCAATCACCGACCAATTTCATTACTGTGAAGCAATAAGTGATCAGTAATTTGGTTTCAAAGCAAAGCATTCCACAACGGATGCACTACTAAAATTGCGAAATGATATTTCTGTAAATTTAGAAAATAGAAATTGCTGTGTAACAGCCTTAATAGATATCAAAGCAGCATTTGATTCAGTTTGGTTAAAAGGTTTAATTTACTTTAAAAAATTGGCTTCCCACCTAACATTATATGTTTAATCTCAAATTTTCTAAATGATAGATACTTTTATATTAATTATGATAGCAAAAAGTCTGAAAATATTCCTGTTTATTGTGGTGTATCACAAGGTTCAATCACTGGTCCTAAATTATATAATTTATTTTTATATGATTTTCCAAACACACTCATTCAAATAGACTTTGTTCTAAAACAAATTTATATGCGGATGATACAGCAGTGTACGCACATGCAAGAAATCCAGATTTAGCTTTAAAATAAGTAAAAAACCACTTGAACATAATAATCAAATACTATATTAAATGGGGAATAGAAATTAACCGCAATAAATCTGAACTTATCTGTTTCCGAAACGCATCAGGTAAAGCTCCACAGAACGTCGTTAAAAAAAGTAAAAGATTAAAACTAGAATAGAATAATGTAGAAGTTCCATTAAAAGACAGTGTTAAATATTTAGGTGTTAATTTTAATAATATGTTAAAATTCAGCAATCATGCCAAATCAACAATAACAAAAGGTATATACTCATTTAGACTGCTTTTGAACTTAATATCTCATAAGGACCTTATGTCAGAAACAAAACTTTTAATATACAAAAAATTAATTAGGCCAATAATAACGTTTCCGATATGGTTCACTGTCTTGTGACACCCGGAAAATCTGAAAGAAAAAATATAATTATTAAATTTGATAAAGAAAAAATATATATATAATTTACCTACATCGGCGTAAACCATTCTGCCAAGTTGTTTGTAATAATTATAAATGTCAGTAAGAAAAAAAAATATATGTCGTGAAGGTTACATGTAGTAAGTCCTTGTGTTTGAACAACTAGATGTCGTGTTGGTGGTGGTGAAAATTATAAATTTTTCGAAAATCATGGAAAGAAACAAAGCATGATATTGATTTGACCCTTGGGTCAAATAAAGGGCATGCTTTTGAAAAATTTGGAAAAAAGGAGAAAAAATTAGGAAGTCGTACGATAACCGTGGCGCTGGATACGGGCTTGGATAAAAAATTTTTTTAGTAACTCGTTTTTGGTATAAAAAAAAAAGTAATTTTTTTTATCGGTTTATTTTTTTATCTTTTTATCTAAAGTAAATTTTGTCCCGAAAAATATATCTAAATTGAAAAAATTAACAAAAAAAAAAAATTACTTGTGGGATTATTTTTATTTTAAAAAGAAAAAAAAAAACAATTATATCAGTGAAAAAAAAATGGAGGAGTTCTCCAGTGTACCAAAAAAAAAACTTTATATTCTAGAAAAACTTTAAAAGGAAAAGAAAAAAATAATTAGCCGGGAAAAATATAATTTAAATTAATAATAATTATTAGTGTCGAGCGTGCGCGTCCGTTTTTTTTTGTATTATTGTCCCTGTAATAAATTGTTGTTCCTGTGTTCCTGTGTTCCTGTGTTCCTGTGCTGTTAATGGTTGCTGTGTCCTGGTCCTGTAGAGTCATCTGGTTGCAGTCATCGTGGAAAATTCAGTGCAGTCATCATTGCCAGTGTGGGGAATTTGTTGAGTGTTTTGTTTTGGTTGGGGTTTCTGGGTTTTTTTTTATTTAAAGTAGTTTTTTTTCTGAATTTTGTATTTTCGTTTCCTTTAGTAGAGTAGAGTAAAATCGTAATTATTGTCACTAGAAAAAAAAAGATTGAAAGAAGGAAAAATTTTCAAATTACAAATAAAAAAAAACAAAATAACTTGTATCTATAAAAATTTATAATTTAGGTGCAGATGATCCTAAATTATAAAAATAAATTATAATTTGTGAAAGAGAAGCTTTTTATTATTTTTTTTAAAAAAAAAACAAAAAACCCGCCGAACAAATTATATATTATATATACCTTAAAATTAAATTTAAACTATTAATTTTTTTTTAAATATAAAAACAAAGTTATTATTGATTAAAACAAAAAAAAATACATTGTGTTCTTATTTATTTATATATATATATTTTTGGTGTGGTGTATTTATCTAGGCCGTCGGTACATCGTTGGGAGTGCTGAGTCCCTGTTGGTTTTTTTTATGTGGTTGGAATTTTTTTTTCTTTGTATATTCCTGAATTTTCTGTATACTCAACATGGCAGAATAAGTCGGTGCAGATGAGTGATCCGGAGTAGCAGAATACCTTCTAGTGTCCTTTTCATTTTTTTTCCCCTTGTCATGTTGTTCTTCGGTCCGTCATTGATTATGACGTAATCAATGTGTTGGATTGAAGAGAACATGTGTTGGTGATATGGTGGGATCATTGGTCGACCCACACCCCACAGACTGTGCTGAGCCGGCAACAAGGACGAAATCCCAATGATCCTGGGAGCTGGAAGTAAAGAAAAGGGAATTAGTTTTTTTTTGTGGTTTATAAAAAAAATTTATTTTTGGTCTTGCTTTCAATAGTGACTGTGGCTAGGTCACTCAGACCTGGCGTCCAACACTTTCAGCTCCCGAACCCTTCTCCTCCGAACCTATCTTCAGATAACAAATCCAATAAATTCCGTTACAATTGGCGCCCAAGCTTGGCAAAAGAACTTGGAAAAATTCTGGTGACGTTTGGTCACCCGAATTTTTTTTTGTGTAATGAACTTTTTTTTGTATCATCAACTTCATCAGAATTGGTTTGGTTCTGTGGATGAATTCGGATGGAGTTGGTGTGACCATTATATCACCAACTTAATTCGTCCCCTTTTGCTTGGATGCCTTCGAACCAGTTCACCTACAACCGATTATTTAGTATTATTTTGTGTTAATTATTTATTTTTTTTTGTACAGCTGATAGTTAGAGCGTGACATGGTTGTCCATGTTGTTGTCCTATCAGTCTGGAATAGCGGGGTAATTAATAGATCTGGAGTTAGATAAAAATTTAGGTTGTCCTCGATTTGTCCTTCAGATATCTGTTATTTATTTTTCGTTATTTATTTAGGACCAAAACTAGCGGAGATAGTTAGAATATGATCCAGTTGTCTGGATATATTCCTATCAAGGTTGGTTTGTGTCTATTATGTGACAGAATTATTGTCTATTTAATTAATTATTATCGGTGGACTGGAAGGAAGACATTTTAAGGTGGAAGATCCCTATCCCGCATCCTTCATTCATATTATTGGTCCAGTTCCTTGGTCTTATCTGTTCCTCACCTTTCCTGTAATTTCTGCTACAATGGGTCTCTCAACGCTCGTTGTATCCCATAAAAATTTTTTTGTTTGCATAAATATATATTATTCGCCGAAAGAAAAACAAAACAAAAAAAACACTTCAAAAGAAAGAAAACATTTTCCGTACCTACAATAAAAAAACAAATTTAAAAGGAAAATCCTACACTTAGTGAAATAATAATTAAGAAAATAAAATACACATTTTTTTTTATCTATAGTAGAAACATATTATTTATTATCATTATTAAATTATTTAGGCTGTGTGCCAAAGAGTTTAAATTTTAAATTTTGACACAAAAAATTAATTTTTTTTGCTGGTGAGTTTTTTTAATATTTACTATCAAGTTTGCTGTGCCAATTGGTTTAATTTTTAAAAAAAGATGGATGAAATTTTTCTTTTTTTTTTCTCTCTAATTTTTAAAAAAAAATTAAAAAATTTTTTTAAATTTTTTTAAAAATAAAATTATAAATATGTACGAGCGCTATCTCATATGTATTGATCCATTACAATACTTTATACAAACAATACAATTGATATAACATTTTGTTTTAATCCTTTTTTATTATTATTAATATTTCTTTAATTTCTTTTTTGACGATTGTTGCTGCTATTGTAGTTATTACGGCCAGAATTTGTATTAGTTCGTCGAACATCCGCATGGAGTGGCGCGATTCTTGTAGACGGAAATCGACAGTTGTCCGGGTTTGCACGTGGTGATGCATGATAGCTCCAGGCTAAATTCCTCGCTGGCAATGTCGACGATGGCAGACTTTTGGGACCCGAAACCTGTGGAGTATCCAACGGCCGCACCCCTTCTGCTTGCAGATCCGAGAATACGTCAGCCCTTCGCTCCGCTGGTTTTCCCATTGGTGTCACCTTCGGTGTCGTTCCGGTAGCCCCAAGAATTGGATGTCCAATTATGGTGAGCGGGGCAGCTAATGGACGGACCAACTCATCATCCTCGTCGATCGCTTCTAATTGAGGTTCTGAAGTTACAGGTAATTTTGTTGGAATTTGTTTTTGTTTATACTGACGCAACTTTTCTAAATTCTCTTTCAGTTCATAAATTCCTTTCCTGATCGCCCCGGAGGAACTCGGTTGAACATTTTTCAATCGGTTTAAGCGATCCCATACGTGGAAGCTTTTTGTGGTGGCGATGTCTAGAGCGTTGGAATTACCATCTCTAATGCCGTTGGTAATCAATGCTCGTACAGCTTCGATCTTCGCCTCGCAGATGTTCAGTTCAGCCTCTGGATCTGGAATTACGGCTACAGGTAATCGTCGTTTTTGTTTATTCTCCAAATCCAGAGCCAAACGATACATTTTCAGAGGGAACATATAAATTCCGGATTTTCAGTTCATAGCTTAGTTCGTCCTCGTCCAGCAGAACTGGATCTATCACATGCCGGAAACTATCCATGATATTTAATTTTTTTCTAATGAAATACTAATAATAACTAAACTACATTACTATAGCTACTAAATAATAATAATAAATAAAAAAAACCAGTGTCCTAAAACATGAAATAGATGTAGGAGATGCTAAACCGTCCGTAGTCCGTACGTATCCATTGTCAGTGCCCCTGCAAAAGCCTGGGGAAAACCAGTGTCCTAAAACATGAAATAGATGTAGGAGATGCTAAACCGTCCGTAGTCCGTACGTATCCATTGTCAGTGCCCCTGCAAAAGCTGTTAGATGCTGAAATAAATAAAATGTTAGAAGAAGATATTATAGAGGAGAGTAGAAGTGGATGGGCCTCGCCTTTGCCTATGGTTAAAAAGTCGAACGGCACCATTAGACTATGCCTCGACGCTCGAAAAGTTAATGCCGTAACCAAGAGTGATGCTTATCCACTTCCACATATTAACTCCATCTTTAGTAGAGTGAAAAAAATTAAATATATTACCAGCCTAGATTTAAAGATGGCCTTTTGGCAAGTAGAATTAGACGAAAAGTCTCGCGAATTAGACGAAAAGTCTCGCGATAAAACTTGCGCTTTTAGATAGCGGTGCCAATATAAGTTGCTTGGGAAAGCATGGGGAAGATTTGCTGCAACAGTTGGGGGTATCTTTCACACCCTTAACTGCGAGTGTTGCCACCGCAGATGGTACTAAACAAAAAGTTCTAGGATTTGTTTATTTGGACATTGAATTTAACAATATTAAAAAAACCATCAAATTCTTCCTCATCCCTTCCATAAAACGTTCCATTATTTTGGGGATCGATTTTTGGGATGCTTTCAACGCCATACCTTTTAGAAATTTAGAAGTAAGCGAATTAGTAGAAAATAGTAACATGCATACCTTAAACGAAGAGCAGCGACAACGGTTGCTGGAAACCATTGAATTGTTTCCTTCGTATAGTGGGGTCGGCCTGGGGAAAACCAGTGTCCTAAAACATGAAATAGATGTAGGAGATGCTAAACCGTCCGTAGTCCGTACGTATCCATTGTCAGTACCCATGCAAAAGCTGTTATATGCTGAAATAAATAAAATGTTAGAAGAAGATATTATAGAGGAGAGTAGAAGTGTATGAGCCTCGCCTTTTGCTATGGTTAAAAAGTCGAACGGCACCATTAGACTATGCCTCGACGCTCGAAAAGTAAACGCCGTAACCAAGAGTGATGCTTATCCACTTCCACATATTATCTTCAGTAGAGTGAATCTTTATCTTTAGTAGAGTGAAAAAAATCCATCTTTAGTAGAGTGAAAAAAATTAAATATATTACCAGCCTAGATTTAAAGATGGCCTTTTGGCAAGTAGAATTAGACGAAAAGTCTCGCTATAAAACAGTATTCATCGTTCCTGGGCGGGGCCTGTATCTATTTAAAGGAATGCCTTTTGGTTTGTCCAACTACCCGAAAACACTGTGCAAACTCATGGATAAGGTGATCATTTACGAGCTTCATGAGGACGTCTTCGTTTACTTGGATGATCTTTTGATCCTCTCGGAGGACTGACGTCCACATGTCGCTCTTGAGTAGAGTAGCTAAGTGTTTGATTTTGGAAAAAAAATTACCACCTGTTAGCTATAAGGTAAGTCGGAGGAGGTAACTTCGGAGTTCTAGTGAAGTGGGCGCCAGGTCTAGGGTGACCAACAGCGCATCACAAAAAAAACGCTAGACCAAAATTTCTATTACTAGAACTCCTTGGACCACTGGGATTTCCTCCTAAGTGTGCCAGCTATGCTCAGCCTGTGGGGCGTGAGTCAACCAGTGATCCAAACGGCAATCAATACTAAAATACGATGATGCTTTCACTAATAAAGATTTTCACAAAAAAAATCTTCAGAGTGAAGCACCATCGCTTAAGGAATTAGGAGTGAAAGGACAAGAATCCAAGGCGATCCATCCTGGGGAAGTATGACAAAAATCAGCCAGCCATTCTAAAAAGTCTACAAAAAAAATTCAAAAAAACAACCCAGCAGCAACCCAACGGTGTGAAAGAAAAAAAAAAATCGTTATATAAATTTATCAATATCCATATATCATAGATATCTGGTTACCCATTTTTATTAGATACACAAAAAAAAAATTTTCTTTAGGTGGTCATAAAAAAATTCAAATGATGATTATTGATAATATATATATACATTAAGAAAATTTTAATTAATTTAGTAATGTTGGTGTAATCGTTTTTTTTTTTAACTTTAATGAATTACTATATACTACAAAAAGAATTCTTACTCTACTTGAATAAATAAACCAATTTTAATAAAAAAAAATGTTTTTATAATTTCGTGAATAAATTAACAAAAAAAAATCTACGATATAAAAAAAACAGCAAAAGCAACTAATATAATTATGATGTCTAATTTTTTCTTTAATTACACCAATCAAATTTTTAAATACATTATAGCAAATCTTCATACCTGGTAATGCCGCTTCCACTCCAGACAATATTTATGTCAATCAGTTTTTTTTTAAGAGCAACCAAGAAAACCCAAAAAAAATGTTCCGTTGACGCTGACTCCACGGGTGTTCTCTGCCTCCGTTGTCGATGCTGCCGCTGGGACTAATCTCTATATTTTATTAAATTTTTTTTTCCTCAGTTGGTAGTTTTATCGGAACATTAGCTACTTTTCTAGATCAGGCAGGTTCAGAAAAATTCGCGGAATGTTTTTCTGCCTTCACTAAACTAATTTTGTTTTTATCAATTATCTCGTACCGAAAATTAATTTCCTTAGAAGCCGCGGTCGAAAAATTTTGGGGTTTAATGTTTCCTTTTTATTCACAATTTTTTTTCAGTTATTAGGATCAAATGTTGTTTTTTTTTTTTAGAAATTTTCGTTTTAATTTTCCGCGATTCACAAAATTTTCCCAATAATTTTTTCCACCAATATTTTCCAAATTAATTTACAATTTGATAAAAAAAACTTCCAAAACAAATTCCCAAAATTTTTCTAAAAACCAAAAAAAAATCAAATTTTGTGCCCGCCGCGCTTCAATTTTTTTCCAACTTCCAGAAACAATCAATTTTTCAAAATTTTTCTCATTTCGAAAAACTATTGTTTCCACGATCACGCGATCTCTTGACTTTCGGAATCAAAACATGGCCCACAAGGGCAACAAAGGTTGTCTATTGTTTTCTGTTCCGAAAATCAAGAGACCACAGCGCTGACGGGAATTTCGACTTACTACTAACATGGCTACCCACCTCCAATTTACCTCCGCGCCTGTCTACTAACTGACATCTGAGATGTGACAAGCCGGCATACAAATAACATCAAGATGGACGCAGACGTAAACAACTAAACAAGGTATTTTTTTAATTATTTTAATTTAATAATTTTTTTATTTTTTTTTAGGAAAATATATAAAAAAAAATACACGGTGTCACAAAATCGACCCGTCTGGAGCTTAGCGTTCCAGACAGGCGTGGAAAACACCGACTCGCCACACCCCAGATGTAAAAAAAACTATACAACTAATACCACTAATAATAATAACACTTAATAAATAATTTTAACTACCAACTACAATAAATATTAACTATACATAATATAAATAAATAATAAGCTATAATAATAAAACTAAATAAATAATACTAACAAAAAAAATTCCCCATAAATAAATAAATACCTATAAATCTAACACAAAAAAAATTTTTAACTAATAATATTTTAACTTAGACTAATAAATTTAACTACTAATGAATATTCCTACCCAAATAAATAAATAAATAAATACTTAATATATAATTAATATACAGGTAAATAAATAACAAAAAAAAATTTTATCTAAACTTATACTAACTTATTCTCAAAAATGTAATAATATTAACTAATAATAACAAAAAAATTTAGTAACTCACGGGGTATAGGTGGGTAGCCAGGTATTATAGGTTAAAATAACTATAATAAATAACAAAAACTAACCTACCTACATATAATTGTAAATTGGCTAATCACTAATAAATAATAATAATAACAAAAAAAATTAACTATACTAACTAATAATAAAATAATAACAAAAAAAATTAACTAATAATACTAATAAATAACAAATAATTGTAAATAATAAAAAAAAATCTAACAAACACTAAATAAATAACAATTATCCAAAAATATGACAGGTGGTAATTTTATTATCGGAGTCAACGTGGGGCTGTCCCACACCCTGACTATCTCATGTTCTATTTCTATGCTAGCCGGGCCATAATTTATATTTTTTTTCAAATCAATCCTATAATTTTTTTTTCTTCAGGTTTTTAGATCCTTCGCGCGGACAATGTATTGCCTTAGGGTGTCGCTATCTTCTACAAAGTAGCACACTTGATCCTTTTCGGCGACAATGGTGCATTTTGTCCAGGGTTTTGCAAATTTCGCTGTAATATTTTTTTTGAAATCGCTTAAAACGTGGGTTCGACGGTAAGCAACTTGCCCAGGTAAATACTTTTTAAAAATTTTATTTGTGCGCAGGTTGTAAGTTTTTTCGTGTCTTTTTTGTGCTTTTTCTAGATTCCTGACCACCGCATCATGCACATCATTCCGTCGATGCTCCTGGTCAATAATGATATTCTCATTCAGCGAATTTAATTTTCGAAGCAACTCGCAAGAAGTACCGTCGGTCATCATATGATATCCGAATGTAAGGTAGAATGGAGAAAACCCAGTGGCGTCATGGACGACATTCCGCAGACCGCACGCAATTTGACTCAGCTTGTCATACCATTCCTTATGGTTGGTTTGATCTATATACATTCGGATAGCAGTGACGATGTTCTGATTGACTCTTTCCGACGCATTAGCCTGAGGATGGTACGGAGCGGTGAATTTGTGGTTAATATTGTAGGTTTTTATTAATTTTTCATATTCTTTTGCAGTGAATTGCACACAGTTGTCACACAAACACACTTCTGGAATGCCGAAAAGATGGAAGACTTCGGATTCCAGGAATTTATTGATCGGACCTGTTGTTGCCTGACGCAAAGGTTTGAGTAACACAAATTTCGAGAACTGGTCAAGAACAATTAATATACATGTATTACCTTTTTTAGATCTAGGATATGGACCCAGCAGATCAATATTAATATATTGCCATGGACGGACCGGAGGACTTTGGACAACCAGAGGCGGTCTTAAGCATATATTAGGCGCTTTTGCTTCTTTACAAGCCTCGCACCAAGAAATGTAAGTTGTAATGTAATTTCGCATGCTTGGCCAAAAATACATGCGCTGAATTTTTTCTATAGTTTTGTCCACCCCCGAGTGTGCTGACATAGCATCATCATGGAAGTGTTGGATCACGCCGGCTCTTAACGCAGGAGGCACCCACAATTTCCAAACGGGAACATCGGTAAGTTGATGTTCTCGAAAATTTTGCCGTTTGAAAATGACCCCATCCACGATTTTAATGTCTGGGAATTTACCATGATTATTGGCGAAAATGTTCACGTGGCGTTGATATTCAGGGTCTTGAAATGCCGGATCCTTGGCGTCGACAATATTGATCTCTTTCAACTGGATGGTCATCTCATCGATTTCTCCACGAGATAACGCGTGCCCTTCCGGTGTTCAATCTTGAAATCAAAACCCTGAAGTTTCAAACTCCAACGCGCCAACCGACCCGCCAAATCCTTTTGGTTCATCAACCACTTTAGGCTGGCATGGTCGGTAATCACAGTAAATTCCGTCCCCTCAATGTAAGGTCGGAATTTTTCTATGCTTAGTACCGCTGCGAGGCATTCTAATTCCGTCACGCTGTAATTTTTTTGAGCGGAATTTAATTTCTGGGACATGAACGCTATGGGATGTTCATGCCCCGCTTCATCCGTTTGGAATAGAACACCTCCGACACCGGTCTTCGACGCATCACATTGTATGGAGAACCGACGATTAAAATCGGGATTCACGAGTACGGGGGCCTGCGTTACGGCCAGTTTCAAAGCGAGGAATGCTGCCTCAGCGGCATCATTCCACCTGTCCGGATTTTTCCCCTTCAATAAATCCGTTATAGGCGCTGCAACTTCCGCGTAATTCTTAATGAACCGATTATACCATCCAGTCATCCCAAAAACCGTTTGATCTGTCGCACAGTTTTTGGCCTCGGAAAGTTTTGGATGGCGTCGATCTTTTCAGGGTCCGTTTTGATGCCTTCGTGGTCAAATATGACCTAAACATTTAGTTTCGGTCTGGCAAAATCGGCTTTTCTCGATGTTAATGGTTAGTCCAGCTTTCCTCAAACACATTGCTACTTTACTCAAGAGCTCCATGTGGGTGTCAAAGTCTTCCGAGAGGATCAAAAGATCATCAAGGTAAACAAAGACATCCTCATGAAGCTCGTAAGGGATAACTTTATCCATAAGCTTGCAAAGTGTTTTCGGGGAGTTGGACAACCCGAAAGGCATTCGTTTGAAATGGTACAACCCACGACCGGGGACGATGAATGCGGTTTTGTCCCTGGATTTCTCCTCCAGTTCAACCTGCCAAAACACCATTTTTAAATCTAAACTAGTGATAAATTTTGTTTTTTTGACTCTACTAAAAATCGATTTGATATTAGGAAGCGGATAGGCATCACTCTTGGTGACGGAATTCACCTTGCGGGCGTCAAGGCACAACCTTAGGGTGCCGTTTGTTTTTTTCACCAACGCCAAGGGCGATGCCCATGCACTTCGACTCTCTTCGATTATGTCCTGCTCTAGCATTTTATCTAATTCTAAATCTAATAATTTTTGCATAGGCAGAGATAATGGATACGGACGGACAACCTGAGGTTTTGCATCTCCAACGTCGATTTCGTGTTTAAGAATCGTAGTTTTCCCCAGACCAGATGTGCTAAACGACGGAAACGAATCGATCACTTCGTGAAGCCTTTGTTGTTGGTCAATATTCAACTTATGCATTTTTTATCATCATTAGTTAATTCAGATAATTCTAGATTTTTAAACGGAATCTCATTAAAAGCGTCCCAAAAATCCATTCCCAAAATCATGGACCGTTGAATGGAGGGGATCAGAAAAAATTTGATGGTTTTTGTCACGCCATTGTAAATAATGTTCAGGAATACGTAACCGATGACACCTTGAGGGTTACCATCGGCCGTATTCACACTGGTCGTGATCGGAGTGTACGAAAAGTTCAACTTTCGCAACAAATTTTCCCCATCCTTCTCCCAACAAATGATATTGGCCTCACTGTCCAACAACGCAAAATGGTTTTTATTTGCAATTTGTATCTTCATGAAAGGACGATTGTCTCCATCCGGCCTGAGGTACGTAGCTTTCAACGTTTTTCGGAATTGCTCCCTCTTACCAAAATATTTTTTGGATCTACTATTATTTCTATTTTTAACTAAACCTAATTCGCTTATGCTACTTAATGGAGGATTTTTAGAAGCTACACCTAACTTATACCTATCACCGGACTCTACGCTGGAGGATTCGGACGAGGGCGGTAGCTTGGTTGCCTCCAGTTTCCCAAACCCGCTTTGGCGTTTCCCTGAAGGTTGCCGGGATGACACCTCGGACACTTATTAACATAAGTATTTTTGTAACCACAACGATAAGAAAATACTTTTAATGGATGGGGACAATCTCGAAATAGGTGTCCCAAATCATCACAATTAACACAAATAACATATGTATTTTTGTCGGCAGGTACGACAGTGGCGGACGGAACTCCCGGATGAAATTTATTATCTTGGACGGACAGGACTTCCTTAATTGGAGCGGACGGACATGGCGGTTCTGGCAGATTGGACTTTTGGAGCGCCGGATTTGTTAGTATGTAATTTGAGTCAACGTTCTCTTCCAACTCATGGACATACATTCTACGGGGACGAACTTGGTCCTCGGCTGACTCACCAATTTCCCTCCACTTCCTTTCCAGTCGCTTACAAACTCTATCCAACTGATTAAGGGTTACAATATTCTCCAAAATCAAAGCTTTCTTGTAACCCGGGTATAGGTTATATAAGAGCCTGTTAAGAAAATCATCATCGGAAATTTCGTGCGTCAGACGAAGACGAAGACCCTCCATGTCCATTCGAAAGTCAGAAAATTTTTCCCGAGAACGTTGCTTCCTGGCTTCCATCAACCGTTTGACATCACCATCATCTTCCCCATCATCGAACTCAATTTTCATGGCCGTTTTCAGGTTGGACCAAGACGTGTTCGAATGCCTCCGAATATATTGCCAGTACCAGGTCTCGGCACGGCCCTGAAGGAGTTGATTGATCGACAACACCAAACCTTCCAACGGATATCCATCTCCCTTGGTCAAAGTGTCAATTCGGAAGATGAACTCCGCTAGCGACAGAGCTTTGCCCGAACCATCAAATCGAACCCGCCAGTTAGAAACTGGATTACGACGCCTAAAATGTTCAGGGAGGCGGTCGTTAGGCTCATCGTCGGTATCGCTGAGTTGAAAAGGAGCGACATTTGATGGTTCCCTCACTGGCCTCCCCCCGCTCAGTGGTGGCATTACAGACGGTGGGTAGCTACGAACAGCAGCAACAAACCGGGGCGCTGCAGCTGGTTCCGAAAGATGTTGTCGAGCTACCAGCGCTTGGAGTTCGGCGATTTGTTGCCGCTGTTCTTCGAGCAGACTGGACATAGCGGCAATTTCCGTGTGATCGAACTGGGTTGCAGAGGCTATCACAGATTTATCATGAGGTAATTGGACGCTTTGACGTTTCGATTGATTTTTAAACCGTTTTCCTCTTCTTCCAGACGAACCAGTTTTGTGAACGGCGCCTGTGGACAACCAAGTTGATAACCCCTGTACCGAAGTGGGGTCATAATGCGGCGAATTGTTCGAGGGGCTCAGCTGACTAACTCCCTTTCGAGAGGTCATCAACGTCGCACCAGGATCAGAAGAGGTGTGGCCGGCCAATATTGTCGGAGCTGGAATAAGCGGCTGTTCCGGCAACACCCCCTTATTACCAGGCTGATTGGCAACGGCGCCCACAGGCGGCAGCGGAAATTGGTCAAGGGGTGGACCTATAGCTCCCTCCCGTTCGTCGATTACCGTCAACCTCCCATCCTCAGAATACGAATGGCCCGAGCCAAGCATCTGTGCGGTAATGAACTGTTGCTCTGCAATTCGAGTGAGCTCCGAATTGAGTTCATTTTTAATTCGCCGCACAGATGCCGAGTGATCCTTACGAGCCGACTTTAATCGAAATAATCTATTTTTAATGTGCTGAATTTTTGTTGCTGCGCGGAGCAACAGATCTTCATCCGTTTCTCGAATACCATCACTGACCAGCGAGTGACATGCAGAGGCTTTGCTTCCGCAAAAAGCGAGTTCAGCGGCGGGATCTGGAATGTTAGATTCTGGTGGACGACGACCCATACGTTGCTCGCGCTCTAAGGCGGTGCACAATTGAGCGTATTTACTCTGGGCGTTGCCCGACGACCCTAACAAACCACGCAACTCTAATTCATATTGAATTTCGTCGGGATCTAACCTGGCTGGATCCATATTTGGTTCAGGTATAAAAATTAATTTTTCGCCAAGACTACTTATAATAAAATTTTCTATTTGTAGAATACCACCAGCACACAAATTATGCGTGTACCTACCGGCAGCTTAACCGTGATATTTTTTTTTTTTTTTTTTTTTGTTTCTTTATAGAATTAATTTAACAAATATTGTAATTACTACTACTAGTTAACTACAAATAAATAAATTAATAAATAACAATCATCTTCTTCATGACGTTGATATGAATATTAATAATTAAAATGTCCAAATCTTCTTCAACAATCTTCTTCATGACGTTGATATCAATATTAATAATTAAAATGTCCAAATTTGCCGAAAGTTTGGGCGCCAATTGTAACAACAATTGGTGCATCCGTAGGCCACAGATTGTTTGGGCGCCAATTGTAACAGGATAGTAATTTTGGAAAAAAAAATTACCACCTGTTAATTTCTATTACTAGAACTCCTTGGACCACTGGGATTTCCTCCTAAGTGTGCCAGCTATGCTCAGCCTGTGGGGCGTGAGTCGACCAGTGATCCAAATGGCAATCAATACTACAATACGATGATGCTTTCACTAATAAAGATTTTCACAAAAAAAATCTTTAGAGTGAAGCACCATCGCTTAAGGAATTAGGAGAGAAAGGACAAGAATCCAAGGCGATCCATCCTGGGGAAGTATGACAAAAATCAGCCAGCCATTCTAAAAAGTCTACAAAAAAAATTCAAAAAAACAACCCAGCAGCAACCCAACGGTGTGAAGAAAAAAAAACTCGTTATATAAATTTATCAATATCCCTATATCATAGATATCTGGCTACCCATTTTTATTAGATACACAAAAAAAATTTTTCTTTAGGTGGTCATAAAAAAATTCAAATGATGATTATTGATAATATATATATACATTAAGAAAATTTTAATTAATTTAGTAATGTTGGTGTAATCGTTTTTTTTTTTTTTAACTTTAATGAATTACTTACAAAAAGAATTCTTACTCTACTTGAATACATAAACCAATTTTAATAAAAAAAAAATGTTTTTATAATTTCGAGAATAAATTAACAAAAAAAAATCTACGATATAAAAAAAACACAGCAAAAGCAACTAATATAATTATGATGTCTAATTTTTTCTTTAATTACACCAATCAAATTTTTAATACATTATAGCAAATCTTCATACCTGGTAATGCCGCTTCCACTCCAGACATGTCGGATTAGAATCAGCTACCGGGATCTACAATTCAAACAAATAACATTCCTAACATGACCACCACAATACAAATATTTATGTCAATCAGTTTTTTTTTAAGAGCAACCAAGAAAACCCAAAAAAAATATTCCGTTGACGCTGACTCCACGGGTGTTCTCTGCCTCCGTTGTCGATGCTGCCGCTGGGACTAATCTCTATATTTTGTTAAATTTTTTTTTTCCTCAGTTGGTAGTTTTTTCGGAACATTAGCTACTTTTCTAGATCAGGCAGGTTCAGAAAAAATTCGCGGAATGTTTTTCTGCCTTCACTAAACTAATTTTGTTTTTATCAATTATCTCGTACCGAAAAGTAATTTCCTTAGAAGCCGCGGTCGAAAAATTTTGGGGTTTAATGTTTCCTTTTTTTTCACAATTTTTTTTCAGTTATTAGGATCAAATGTTGTTTTTTTTTTTTTTATAAATTTTCTTTTTAATTTTCCGCGATTCACAAAATTTTCCCAATAATTTTTTCCACCAATATTTTCCAAATTAATTTACAATTTGATAAAAAAAAACTTCCAAAACAAAGTCCCAAAATTTTTCTAAAAAACAAAAAAAACTCAAATTTTGCGACCGCCGCGCTTCAATTTTTTTTTCCAACTTCCAGAAACAATCAATTTTTCAAAATTTTTCTCATTTCAAAAAACTATTGTTTCCTCGATCACGCGATCTCTTGACTTTCGGAATCAAAACATGGCCCACAAGGGCAACAAAGGTTGTCTATTGTTTTCTGTTCCGAAAATCAAGAGACCACAGCGCTGACGGGAATTTCGACTTACTACTAACATGGCTACCCACCTCCAATTTACCTCCGCGCCTGTCTACTAACTGACATCTGAGATGTGACAAGCCGGCATACAAATAACATCAAGATGGACGCAGACGTAAACAACTAAACAAGGTATTTTTTTAATTATTTTAATTTAATAATTTTTTATTTTCTTTTTAGGAAAATATATAAAAAAAATACACGGTGTCACAACACATTATTGATGGAGACGGTATCAAAACAAATCCAGCTAAAATAGACGCCATCAACGATTTTCCACGTCCGAAAACCGTCCGTCAAATCCGAAGATTTCTTGGCATGACCGGTTGGTATAACCGGTTCATTAATAATTATGCCGACCTCGCTGCTCCCATCACCGCTTTGTTGAACAAAAACTCTCCAGATAAGTGGAACGAGTCCGCCGAAACAGCTTTTATTGCCTTAAAACGAGCTCTCACGGAAGCACCGGTCTTGGTGAATCCCGATTTTAACCGTGCGTTTTCGGTTCAATGCGATGCGTCGAAGACGGGAGTCGGAGGCGTTCTATTTCAGTTAGATGACGACGGACATGAACACCCGATCGCGTTAATGTCGCAGAAATTGAACAACGCCCAGAAGAATTATAGCGTAACTGAATTAGAATGCCTTGCGGCTGTCGTGAGCATCCAGAAATTCCGACCATACATTGAAGGGACCAAGTTCAACGTTATCACCGATCACGCTAGCCGTAAATGGCTGATGGGCCAGAAAGATTTATCCGGCAGACTAGCGCGATGGAGTCTGAAACTGCAAGGGTACGATTTTCCCATTGAACATCGGAAAGGCAGTGAGAATATTGTGGCTGATGCTCTGTCTAGAGGGGAATTAGACGAGCTCAATTTGGAACTTCGACAGCAATATTCTCGGTGGTAACGATGAAGCATTCCAGGAGCCGGAATACCTGGAAAAATTACAACTGGTGGAGAACAATTGCGATAAATTTCCGGATCTAAAAACAGATGGAAAATTTCTGTATAAACGCTGTAATTTCCGTGAAAATCAGCTGCTTACAGATATTCCGGTGTGGAAAGTGTGGGTTCCAGAATCGCTGTGCTCTCAATTTATCCGGAATTTCCATGACGATCCGTTAGACGCGCATTCAGGAGTGAGTTAAACGCTAGAAAAAATTCAACGGTATTATTATTGGCCTAGAATGGGAAACGATATCCGTACCTACATTTCGCATTGTGATTTGTGTAAGGAATGCAAAGCGCCGAACACTAGCTTACGTCCTCCGATGGTGATACGTTCGCCGCCCGTGCGACCCTGGCAATATATTAACATCGACTTGTTGGGACCGTATCCACGATCGAAACAAGGTAATACGTCTCCTAGATCAGTTCAGCAAATTCGTGTTGAAGCCGTTGCGACAAGCCAAGACTGGTCCAATTATCAAATTCCGAAATTTTCCATCTGTTCGGAATTCCAGAGGTATTGCTGTCGGACAACGGTGTGCAGTTCACATCTAAAGAATTTAAAATATTAATGGACGAATACAATATCAAACATAAATTTACTGCACCTTATCATCCTCAAGCGAATGCGTCCGAGCGAGTGAACCGTAATATAATTACTGCCATCAGAGCGTACATCAAAAATTATAATCACAAAGAGTGGGATAAAAATCTTAGTAAGATAGCGTGTGCACTACGCAACGTAGTACACGACGCTACCGGATTTTCACCGTACTATCTCACCTTCGGATACCACATGATGACAGATGGTTCCTCGTACGATCTGCTCCGGAAACTCTCTTCACTACAAGATGATGTGGTTGTTGAACACGATCAGCATAAAAGTGGTGTGCAAGCGGCTGTTATAAAGAATTTAAAGAAAGCACAAAATTTGTATCAAAAGCGTTATAATTTAAGAACAAGAAAAAAATCGTACTTACCAGGGGATATAGTTTTCCGTCGAAATCACGGTTTGAGTGATCAACAAAAACATATTTCAGCAAAATTCCTTAAGCCGTGGTTGAAATACACCGTCGTAGCGAACAAGGGTCGAGTGTACTACGAAGTCGAAGATTTCGTTGCAAAGAAAATGTATATAGCACATGCTAAAGATTTAAAAAGTTGATGCCCGGCCAAATTTAGTCGGTAGAGCATGAGACTGCTCAGGGTGTGGGACAGCCCCACGTTGGCCTAAAAAGAAAATCGCAGTACCATCTGTGATATTTTTTTTGTGCTATTTATTTTTTTTTGCGACCATTTTTTTGTAGTATTTATTAGTATTTTTTTTAGTCTAATTAGTTATTTACAATTAAGTGAATTAGTTTTAGTTAGTATTAGTATATTTTTTTTTGTTAAATTATTTTTTTTTACACTTAGTGTTATTTATATTATTATTGGTTAGTTGTCGATTATTTACATTTTTTTTGGGTAAAACTTTAGGTGTTAGTTTTTTTTGTTCATACACTTAATTGTTAAATTATTTCACGGGTTATGTAGAATTATTTATTTAAATTATTAGTTGTAGTGTTATTTATTTATTAGGAATTATTAGTATATTATCGCGGGGAGAAAAAAAAACCACACCAAACACACAATATTATTGTTTACCTTTTTGTTTGTTATCCATTGTGCAAACCGACATTATTGATGGGTGTTTTTCAGACTTGTTCTTTGGTAAACTGCTGAACAAGCCAGTTTTGTGACACCCGGCAAATCTGAAAGAAAAAATATAATTATTAAATTTGATAAAGAAACAATATATATATAATTTACTTACATCGGCGTAAACCATTCTGCCATGTTGTTGGTAATAATTATAAATGTCAGTCAGAAAAAAAAATATATATCGTGAAGTTGGTTACATGTAGTAAGTCCTTGTGTTTGAACAACTAGATGTCGTGTTGGTGGTGGTGAAAATTATAAATTTTTCGAAAATCATGGAAAGAAACAAAGCATGATATTTATTTGACCCTTGGGTCAAATAAAGGGCATGATTTTTGAAAAATTTGGAAAAAAGGAGACAAAATTAGGAAGTCGTACGATAACCGTGGCGCTGGATACCGGCTTGGATAAAAAAATTTTTTTAGTAACTAGTTTTTGGTATAAAAAAAAAAGTAATTTTTTTTTATCGGTTTTTTTTTGAAAAAGTAAATTTTGTCCCGAAAAATATATCTAAATTGAAAAAATTAACAAAAAAAAAAAATTACTTGTGGGATTATTTTTATTTTAAAAAGAAAAAAAAAAACAATTATATCAGTGAAAAAAAAATGGAGGAGTTCTCCAGTGTACCAAAAAAAAAACTTTATATTCTAGAAAAACTTTAAAAGGAAAAGAAAAAAATAATTAGCCGGGAAAAATATAATTTAAATTAATAATAATTATTAGTGTCGAGCGCGCGCGTCCGTTTTTTTTGTATTATTGACCCTGTAATAAATTGTTGTTCCTGTGTTCCTGTGCTGTTAATGGTTGCTGTGTCCTGGTCCTGTAGAGTCATCTGGTTGCAGTCATCGTGGAAAATCCAGTGCAGTCATCATTGCCAGTGTGGGGAATTTGTTGGGTTTTTTTTTATTTTCGTTTGCTTTAGTAGAGTAGAGTAAAATCGTAATTATTGTCACTAGAAAAAAAAAAGATTGAAAGAAGGAAAAATTTTCAAATTACCTACAAATAAAAAAAAACAAAATATCTTGTATCTATAAAAATTTAGAATTTAGGTGCAGATGATCCAGACATGTCCGGAGCAGTCTCATCATAAGTATTAGATACCAAAACATAAAGGTATGTGAGAATTTTTCTTTTCTAATAGTTTTTTTTTTAAGAAATAAAAATAAATTATAATTTGTGAAAGAGAAGCTTTTTATTATTTTTTTTTTTAAAAAGAACAAAAAACCCGCCGAACAAATTATATATTATATATACCTTAAAATTAAATTTAAACTATTAATTTTTTTTGAAATATAAAAACAAAGTTATTATTGATTAAAACAAAAAAAAATACATTGTGTTCTTATTTATTTATATATATATATATTTTTGGTGTGGCGTATTTATCTAGGCCGTTGGTACATCGTTGGGAGTGCTGAGTCCCTGTTGGTTTTTTTTATGTGGTTAGAATTTTTTTTTCTTTGTGTATTCCTGAATTTTTTGTATACTCAACATGGCAGAATAAGTTGGTGCAGATGAGTGATCCGGAGTAGCAGGATTCCTTTTCATTTTTTTTTCCTTTTGATGTTCTTCTTCGGTCCATCATTGATTATGACGTAATCAAAGTGTTGGATTGAAGAGAACATGTGTTGGTGATATGGTGGTTAGTAGAATCATTGGTCGACCCACACCCCACAGACTGTGCTGAGCCGGCAACAAGGAGGAAATCCCAATGATCCTGGGAGCTGGAAGTAAAGAAAAGGGAATTAGTTTTTTTTTGTGGTTTATAAAAAAAATTTAATTCTTGGTCTTGCTTTCAATAGTGACTGTGGCTAGGTCACTCAGACCTAGCGCCCAACACTTTCAGCTCCCGAACCCTTCTCCTCCGAACCTATCTTCAGATAACAAATCCAATAAATTTGGATTCCGTTACAGTCTCCACCACTTATGTTAAAAAGTTGTGACACCCAATAATTTCTAAAATTTAAAAATATTGAATTAGAAATATAAAAAAAAAATATAACAAAAAAATACTTCCTCTGCGTGAGCCGGTCTGTCAAGTCTGTCAAGTTTGTTATTGTCTTATTGTTTAGTTTTTTTTTGTCAGGTGATGGGGTCATAGTTTGTAGTTTAGTTGTAGTTATCGTTAAGTTATTAACTTGTGGTGTCACATATAGATGTCGTGGTGGTGGTGAATTTTTAATAATTTTTTTTCGAATATCAAAGACAAATGATGATCTTGATTTGACCGGGGATAAATCAAGGGTATCATCAGATGATCGAAAAGAAAAATGGAAAATTAAAATTTCGGGGAGTCGGATGTTGATCGCCGCGCTGGACACCGGGGTTTAAATTTAGAAATACGTTGAATTTTTTTTTGATGTTTTTTTTAAAATAAGTTTTAAAAAAAAAAAAAAAAACGGTGCTAAAATTAATTATTAATGAAAAGAAAATTTGGGGTGTGTGTAAATATTAAAAAAAAAAGATAAAAAAAGAAGAAAACAATAAAAAACTTGGTTAAACAGAAAAATAAATTAATAGTGGATGAAAATAATTATGAAAAGAAATTAAAAAAAAAACAAAAAATGAAAACTAATCATTTGAAATAATAACTATGGTGTCCAGCACGCGCGTAAAAAAATGAAATCGAACTCCAAATTTTTGGTCCTGTGGTGTCTCTTTGTTCCGGTGTTATCCTGTGTTCTGGAGTGGTCTGTGAGTCCTGTCATCGTCCGCAGTCCTGAGAATATCAGTCGTCGTGGGAATTTTTTTTTTGTTTAAATTATTTTTGGAAATTTTTTTTTTGTAATTTTTGTAGAGTAGTTTTTTTTTAAGTAGAATTTTTTTGGTTTCGTTAATGATATATATATATAAATATTTATTAGTATTTTTTTTTGTATATGAGTCGCGTTTCCAGAGTTCGTGTTCACCAGACATGTCCGGAGCAGCCACGTAACTACTGTTAACAGAAATTAAAAGGTATGTTGTTTTTTTTTTTTAATAAATTCTAAATTTTATGGGAGGCAGCTCCTGATAGAGATATTTATATATATATATATATATAATTAAAAATTATTAAAAATTGGAATATGCATCGAAGTGGGGTTACCAATGTTTTTTTTTCCTTGAATGTATTTAAATTAAATTAATTTTTTTATGACTAAATAAAAAAAAACCAATTTTGTTATTATAAGTAATTTATGTGTGTTCTTATTATTTATTATCAAACAATTTTGGTGTCTTTCTTAGGTTTGTGGTGGACTATTTAGGTTCGTTGGGACATCGCTGGGGGAATGTGTCTGTGGTGTATTTGCTTTTTTTTTTTTGTTGACTTGGTATAGTGGTTCCATGTTGGAGTAAACCAGAACATTGAGTGATCCGGAGTATGTAGGATTTTTCCTTTTCGCTATTTTCTTCGATCCATCGTTGGTTATGAGGTAACCAATGTAATGGAAATTTTGTTTTTGTTACAGTTGGCGCCCAAACCTATGGGACTTTTGTGAATTCGTGAGACGTTTGGTCACCCGAATTTTTGTGAGTGAAATTACAACTCCATCGGAATTTTTGTGGTTCTCTGGGGATGAGTTCGGATGGAGTTGGTGTGACCGTCATATCAGCGACTTATTAGTCCTTTTTCGCCTTGGGTGTTTTCTGTCAGTTTCACCAAATGAAATTCTTGTGTCTTGTGTTATTTATTTTCGTTTTTTCGTAGTGCTGATAGTTAGATTGCTTGACAAGGTAGTCCATGTAGTATCCTATCAGTTTGTGTGTATTTCGTAAATCCGAGGTTAGATAATAATTAAGGTGGTCCTTAATTTGTCGCTCGGATATTTTGTTATTTATTCTTGAAGAAATATTATGGTTAGTGGGATTATTGCGTTCTGTGTGGATTATAGTCTTAACCATAATATTGTCTTCCTTGTGTTGTGTGAAACTATTTATGAATTTCTGGTGAAGCCAGAGGGAAGACATTTCAAGACGGAAGTATTCCTTTCTCCAAATCCTCTAACCTACTAATCCTTGGTCCTCCTCTCCTTTTTCATCTCTAATCCCATCCTTAAATTCTGCCTACAAAGGGTCACTCGAATATCCGGTTTTTTTTTTGTAAATGGGAAAAATTTGTGTTCCATATTTGACAAAAGGAGAGTATTTAGATTAAATTAGTAAATTTTTTTGATTATCGTAAGTTATTTAGTTTTTGATATTAGTTAATGGTTGAATGGGTAAATGTTGGAGTTATAAGTAATAATAATAATAGAGCGATTTTTTTTTGAGTTGATATAATTAATTTTTGTTGATATTGATATTAGTTGTTTGGTTGAGTTGAGGTATATTAAAAGATATTCTTTTTCTATTTCGTATTTATTGTAGAGTTAAAATAGGTAGATAATTAAGTAATAGACTTAGTTTTTTTTTTGTATAGGTTTATATACAATAGGTGTTATTTAATTAAGTTTAGTATTAGTGTTTGTAAATTTTACTTATTTATTTTTACAAATAAATGTTATTTAAGCTACAATAGTTGTAGTTATGCTAAATTTTGATTTTTTTTTTGTAGATAAATAATTTTCTTTATTTATTTATTCTTATATAATGATTGATATTTATTAAGTAGAATTTAGTAATTTTTTTTTGTGAAAATTTGGTATTTATTTCCTATTAAGTATAGTTAACATTAGTTATATTTTGGTTTAGTAGTAAGTATTATATTTACCATAAGTTTATTTAATTATACTCGTATTATAATGAGAGTAAATAAAGTAATGTAAAATCATGATTGTAAATTAAGTTGATGCCCGGCTAACTCAGTCGGTGGAGCATGAGACTGCTCAGGGTGTGGGACAGCCCCACGTTGATCTAAAGAAAAAAAGAATAAAATTTTCTTTTAAATATCCGTAACCTCTGTGATATTTTTTTTTATGTTAGTGAGCGGCGATTTTTTCTTGTAGTTTAGTATAGTTTATTTACAATTAAGTGTTTAGTTTAGTAGTTATTTATTTATTAGGATAGTATTTACATTTATCTGTTATTTAATTAATCTATTAGTTGTTAAATTTTTTTTTGTCATACACTTATACACTTAATTGTTAATTTATTGTTAGTTAAATATAAGGGTTAAATAATTAGTTTTTTTTTTTATTATTTTTACAATTAATTGTTATTTATTTTGATTAGTATTAAGTGGGGTTGCTTTTTTTTATTAGTCAGTTTAATAGTGTATTAATAGAATTATAGTAGATTATTATTATTATTATTATTAGCGATATTTTTAGAATTTTGTCAATTAGTGTTGATAGACCGTGTCTCCAGGAGGAAGAGCTGGGTGATTCAGACTGGTTCTGGAGTGGAAGCCAGAATCCAGCCTGTTTTGTGACACCCACTAATTTCTAAAATTTAAAAATATTGAATTAGAAATATAAAAAAAAAATATAACATATAAAAATACTTCCTCTGCGTGAGCCGGTCTGTCAAATCTGTCAAGTTTGTTATTGTCTTATTGTTTAGTTTTTTTTGTCAGGTGATGGGGTCATAGTTTGTAGTTTAGTTGTAGTTATCGTTAAGTTATTAACTTGTGGTGTCACATATAGATGTCGTGGTGGTGGTGAATTTTTAAAAAAAAATTTTCGAATATCAAAGACAAATGATGATCTTGATTTGACCGGGGCCGCCGCGCTGGACACCGGGGTTTAAATTTAGAAATACGTTGAATTTTTTTTGATGTTTTTTTTTAAATAAGTTTTTAAAAAAAAAAAAAAAATCGGTGCTAAAATTAATTATTAATGAAAAGAAAATTTGGGGTGTGTGTAAATATTAAAAAAAAAAGATAAAAAAAGAAGAAAACAAAAAAACCTTGGTTAAACAGAAAAATAAATTAATAGTGGATGAAAATAATTATGAAAAGAAATTAAAAAAAAACAAAAAATGAAAACTAATCATTTGAAATAATAACTATGGTGTCCAGCGCGCGCTGAAATAATAACTATGGTGTCCAGCGCAATAATAACTATGGTGTCCATTGCTTGACAAGGTAGTCCATGTAGTATCCTATCAGTTTGTGTGTATTTCGTAAATCCGAGGTTAGATAATAATTAAGGTGGTCCTTAATTTGTCGCTCGGATATTTTGTTATTTATTCTTGAAGAAATATTATGGTTAGTGGGATTATTGCGTTCTGTGTGGATTATAGTCTTAACCATAATATTGTCTTCCTTGTGTTGTGTGAAACTATTTATGAATTTCTGGTGAAGCCAGAGGGAAGACATTTCAAGACGGAAGTATTCCTTTCTCCAAATCCTCTAACCTACTAATCCTTGGTCCTCCTCTCCTTTTTCATCTCTAATCCCATCCTTAAATTCTGCCTACAAAGGGTCACTCGAATATCCGGTTTTTTTTTTTGTAAATGGGAAAAATTTGTGTTCCATATTTGACAAAAGGAGAGTATTTAGATTAAATTAGTAAATTTTTTTGATTATCGTAAGTTATTTAGTTTTTGATATTAGTTAATGGTTGAATGGGTAAATGTTGGAGTTATAAGTAATAATAATAATAGAGCGATTTTTTTTTTTGAGTTGATATAATTAATTTTTGTTGATATTGATATTAGTTGTTTGGTTGAGTTGAGGTATATTAAAAGATATTCTTTTTCTATTTCGTATTTATTGTAGAGTTAAAATAGGTAGATAATTAAGTAATAGACTTAGTTTTTTTTTGTATAGGTTTATATACAATAGATGTTATTTAATTAAGTTTAGTATTAGTGTTTGTAAATTTTACTTATTTATTTTTACAAATAAATGTTATTTAAGCTACAATAGTTGTAGTTATGCTAAATTTTTATTTTTTTTTTGTAGATAAATAATTTTCTTTATTTATTTATTCTTATATAATGATTGATATTTATTAAGTAGAATTTAGTAATTTTTTTTTGTGAAAATTTGGTATTTATTTCCTATTATTAAGTATAGTTAACATTAGTTATATTTTGGTTTAGTAGTAAGTATTATATTTACCATAAGTTTATTTAATTATACTCGTATTATAATGAGAGTAAATAAAGTAATGTAAAATCATGATTGTAAATTAAGTTGATGCCCGGCTAAGAGTCGGTGGAGCATGAGACTGCTCAGGGTGTGGGACAGCCCCACGTTGAACTAAAGAAAAAAAGAATAAAATTTTCTTTTAAATATCCGTAACCTCTGTGATATTTTTTTTTATGTTAGTGAGCGGCGATTTTTTCTTGTAGTTTAGTATAGTTTATTTACAATTAAGTGTTTAGTTTAGTAGTTATTTATTTATTAGGATAGTATTTACATTTATCTGTTATTTAATTAATCTATTAGTTGTTAAATTTTTTTTTGTCATACACTTATACACTTAATTGTTAATTTATTGTTAGTTAAATATAAGGGTTAAATAATTAGTTTTTTTTTATTATTATTTTTACAATTAATTGTTATTTATTTTGATTAGTATTAAGTGGGGTTGCTTTTTTTTATTAGTCAGTTTAATATTGTATTAATAGAATTATAATAGATTATTATTATTATTATTATTAGCGATATTTTTAGAATTTTGTCAATTAGTGTTGATATACCGTGTCTCCAGGAGGAAGAGCTGGGTGATTCAGACTGGTTCTGGAGTGGAAGCCAGAATCCAGCCTGTTTTGTGACACCCAATAATTTCTAAAATTTAAAAATATTGAATTAGAAATCACCGGGGTTTAAATTTAGAAATACGTTGAATTTTTTTTGATGTTTTTTTTTAAATAAGTTTTTAAAAAAAAAAAAAAAAATCGGTGCTAAAATTAATTATTAATGAAAAGAAAATTTGGGGTGTGTGTAAATATTAAAAAAAAAAGATAAAAAAAAGAAGAAAACAAAAAAACCTTGGTTAAACAGAAAAATAAATTAATAGTGGATGAAAATAATTATGAAAAGAAATTAAAAAAAAACAAAAAATGAAAACTAATCATTTGAAATAATAACTATGTCCAGCGCGCGCGTAAAAAAAAATGAAATCGAACTCCAAATTTTTGTTCGTGTGGTGTCTCTTTGTTCCGGCGTTATCCTGTGTTCTGGAGTGGTCTGTGAGTCCTGTCATCGTCCGCAGTCCTGAGAATATCAGTAGCGTTGGAATTTTTTTTTGTTTAAATTATTTTTGGAAAAATTTTTTTTGTAATTTTTGTAGAGTAGTTTTTTTTTTAAGTAGAATTTTTTTGGTTTCGTTAGTGATATATATATATAAATATTTATTAGTATTTTTTTTTTGTATATGAGTCGCGTTTTCAGAGTTCGTGTTCTTTAGACATGTCCGGAGCAGCCACGTAACTACTGGTAACAGAAATTAAAAGGTATGTTGTTTTTTTTTTTTGAATAAATTTTAAATTTTATGGGAGGCAGCTCCTGATAGAGATATTTATATATATATATATATATAATTAAAAATTATTAAAAATTGGAATATGCATCGAAGTGGGGTTACCAATGTTTTTTTTTTCCTTGAATGTATTTAAATTACCCAATAATTTCTAAAAATTACCCAATAATTTTCCTTGAATGTATTTAAATTACCCAATAATTTCGACACCCAATAATTTCTAAAATTTAAAAATATTGAATTAGAAATATAAAAAAAAAATATAACATATAAAAATACTTCCTCTGCGTGAGCCGGTCTGTCAAGTCTGTCAAGTTTGTTATTGTCTTTTGTTTAGTTTTTTGTGTCAGGTGATGGGGTCATAGTTTGTAGTTTAGTTGTAGTTATCGTTAAGTTATTAACTTGTGGTGTCACATATAGATGTCGTGGTGGTGGTGAATTTTTAATAATTTTTTTTCGATTATCAAAGACAAATGATGATCTTGATTTGACCGGGGCCGCCGCGCTGGACACCGGGGTTTAAATTTAGAAATACGTTGAATTTTTTTTTATGTTTTTTTTTAAATAAGTTTTTAAAAAAAAAAAAAAATCGGTGCTAAAATTAATTATTAATGAAAAGAAAATTTGGGGTGTGTGTAAATATTAAAAAAAAAGATAAAAAAAGAAGAAAACAATAAAAAAATTGGTTAAACAGAAAAATAAATTAATAGTGGATGAAAATAATTATGAAAAGAAATTAAAAAAAAAACAAAAAATGAAAACTAATCATTTGAAATAATAACTATGGTGTCCAGCGCGCGCGTAAAAAAAAATGAAATCGAACTCCAAATTTTTGTTCGTGTGGTGTCTCTTTGTTCCGGCGTTATCCTGTGTTCTGGAGTGGTCTGTGAGTCCTGTCATCGTCCGCAGTCCTGAGAATATCAGTAGCGTTGGAATTTTTTTTTGTTTAAATTATTTTTGGAAAATTTTTTTTTGTAATTTTTGTAGAGTAGTTTTTTTTTTAAGTAGAATTTTTTTGGTTTCGTTAGTGATATATATATATAAATATTTATTAGTATTTTTTTTTGTATATGAGTCGCGTTTCCAGAGTTCGTGTTCACCAGACATGTCCGGAGCAGCCACGTAACTACTGTTAACAGAAATTAAAAGGTATGTTGTTTTTTTTTTTTAATAAATTCTAAATTTTATGGGAGGCAGCTCCTGATAGAGATATTTATATATATATATATAATTAAAAATTATTAAAAATTAGAATATGCATCGAAGTGGGGTTACCAATGTTTTTTTTTTCCTTGAATGTATTTAAATTAAATTAATTTTTTTATGACTAAATAAAAAAAAACCAATTTTGTTATTATAAGTAATTTATGTGTGTTCTTATTATTTATTATCAAACAATTTTGGTGTCTTTTTTAGGTTTGTGGTGGACTATTTAGGTTCGTTGGGACATCGCTGGGGGGAATGAGTCTGTGGTGTATTTGCTTTGTTTTTTTTGTTGACAAAGGATTTTTCCTTTTCGCTATTTTCTTCGATCCATCGTTGGTTATGAGGTAACCAATGTAATGGATTGAAGAGAATGGTTGTTGGTGGTATGATGGTTAGAGGGATCATTGGCGAACCACGCCCAAAGACTTGAAGTCGGCAATAGAAAGAAGCCGGCAATAGGAGGAAATCCCAATGATCCTGGGAGCTGGAAGAGAAAAAAATTGGTCTTGTTTTTTTTTGTGATTGAGGCTAGGTCACTCAGACCTGGCGCCCAACGCTTTCAGCTCCCGAACCCTTCTCCTCCGAACTTATCTTCAGATAACAAATCCAATAAATTTTGATTTTGTTACAAAGTTGCAAGCTTTTGAGAGAAAAATTATTAGACTTTGTATAAATAAAAATTTTGAAAATACAAACAAAAGATATTCCAATAACTTTGTTTACAAGGAGTTAAGATTAGATCCTTTAGTTCTTTACATGACAAAACAACAGATTAAATATTGCAAAAAACTTGAAAATCATCCAAATAACTTAATAAAATCAATTTTTGAAAATCATATTAATTATAACGCATAATGAAAATTTAACAAATAAATTTGACTTGTCACCACTTGTTGTACTAAATTCAAATTTAGCTGATAAATTTTTAGAACTAGACAACATACAAATGTTATCTAGCTTTTATCTTTACAACGATTATACAAACCAAAACTTAAGAGGGTAATTTAAAATTATTTAGAACATGTAAATAAAAATAAAATAAAAAGTGTAATTTAAAACATTAACAATAAGTAAACGATAAAACTTTATTTTCCTTTTTTCTCTTTTTATTTTAGTTTTAAATATTCTTAGCTTTGGTTTAGTTATAGCTTTGAGTTTTTAAGTTTTTTTAAGTTTGTCATAGCCACGGCTAATAAAAAGATAATATAAGAACTCCGGGTGCAAGAGTCATTGAGAATAAAATCATATAGCTAGTTAAAATGACATTGAAAATCACAGTAAAAATTGTTCAAACAACGATTATAAATAACAAAAACTAACAACTCACAAGACTTACATAAAAAAAAATCTTGTACAAACATATATACAATAAGCCGAGATTTAAGAAAACACTGTTAAAAGAAATAATAAGTCACAAATTAAGAAATCTAATCTATCTTTATTTTTTTTACCCAAATATCCAATACAGATTTTTTAAAAAGAAAAGCATATAATTTAAGTATTAATTAATTAAAAAATGCCTTAGTATTTAACCCATAATCAATGAATTTCTTTTAAGTTATGTAATTAAAGAATATGTTTTTTTTTCTTATTTTCTACTATTTAAGAAAAAACTAGTTCGTAAGATATGGGACCGTCATCTCACCACGTCCTCGTCGTGGCCCTGGGTAACTCCTAGAGTGGGATATTAAAATTAGTATTTGCAAGCTTATAAAAAGAAAATAAATATACTTGTGGTATTGTGGGAGAATAATTAAAATCGATGTTTTCGGGTTGATATTCAAATTTTTTACTGAATTTCATCTTAAGAACTAAAAACATAAGTCTTAAAACTAGTTTGTGAATTAAACTTTATAATTGTTCACACGCATTTACGCCATATCAGCATTTATTCCTATTTTAAATTAATTTGATATTCTTTCATAATATTTTATATTTTTAATGCTAATATTGCTGATAATGTATATTTTTTTTTGTTTATACATAGATAAATTTGTATATTTATATATGTATTTGTATATTTATTATAATTCTGATTAGTTTTATTATTGGATCAAGTTTGCGAATTTCATATACATTCAATAATATATATTTATTTACAACTTATAATCAATTAAAAAGAAAAGTTACATTTTACATTTTGTAATATACCATACCCAAAATATCGAAATTATATACATATGGTAATCATAAATATATATTTATAACCATTTCTTAATAATTATACTAACCCAAATTATACGATAAGTAATAATTTATAATTTCTTAACAACTATATTTTATTTCTATTATTCCTATACCAAAATATATTCACATAAATCATGAATTCCGTTCGGAAGATATTCCGTCGGAGATTTCCACTCCGACGGAGAAAAAAATGGAATTCTGAAATACTTCGGAATCGTATAAAAATATTGCCATAGCAAACCCATTTTTCGTATTTTCGAAATCAGCTGATTTACTTCAAATTCAAAAATTAAATATTTTTAAAATATTTTTTTCCATACAAACTTGATGAAAATTATTTTAAAAGTATTAATTTCTGAATTTTGTATTGAAAAATTTTTAAAATGAATAGTGTTGGGTTTTTGTTGGAACTTATTGATGAAGAAAACTTAGAAAATTTTATACATTTAAAAAGAAACATTTTAAGCCAATTTTTTCTATCAAAATTTGACTTTAATTTCAATTTCCGCAAATATTTTTTATCGGAAATTTTTTGTATGAACTTGACATTTCGATCGTAATTTAAAATACAAATATACGAATGAAACGGATTCGAAAATGAATAATATTCCGAACGGAATTTAGAATTAGGAAGTCTCCGTCGGAGCTAAAATCGAACATTTCTCCGTTCCGAACGGAATTCATGATTTATGTGATTATATGATATAAGCATAAATATAATAAGTGTTTCTTAATCATTTAAGTAACCTAAATATGTAAATGATTAGTCAAGTGCAATGCTATGTAACTTGATTCTATATATCGATTATGATATTTAGGTCAGTATATTATATTGAACTGCAAAGGGCAATGTAATTGCACTTGAGTAATCATCCAAAAAAAAAAATATTAAAATAATATTTAGTTAATTATTATAAAAAAGAAATTCACAAAAACAGTCTTCAACTAACATTCAAGAAAATGGGTCTAACTTATAACTCTAATTCGAATCTCTAATCTAACTCTAATTATAGTCTAGTTTTAATATAATTCAAAAATAAATATTATAGTATAAAAGAATTCAAAAGTGTTTTATTTTATTTAAAGTGTTTTTACAAATTCAAATCCCATAAATAATATATATAGTCCAATATTATATATATATTATTTATCATACGTGCATCAATATACATTATTTAACGGTACGCGTGTACAATATTTTACAATTTTACTAGAGAATAGAGTTATTTAAATCTAATTTTAACCAGAGGAAGAAAGATTGATTATTTATGTTTTTTTTTCTTATTTGAACAGTTTTCAGTTTTTTTTTCTGTTAAATATTTATTTATATATATAATCTGTGTTTAAGATTTGTATTATTGTATACATAAACATAAGTATTGCTTTTTTTTATTTAGTTTTTTTTATCTTAAAATAATATTTTAGTAATATTTCTGTTCTTATTTAAGAATTTTTGTTTTTCCTTTCCCTTTTTTTTTTAATTGTGAGCATAATATATATTTTATTTTTCATTAAGTTTTATTTTCGTAATTACAATAAATTCAAAAGTTAATTATTTATCACTTAGGGTTATAATTTATATTATTATTTCATCTTTAATAAATATTGAATTTCTATACACAAGTACTATGTATATATCTTTATATTATACAATACTAAGAATTGTTTATTTTTATTTTTATAATTTCTATGAATTTAACAAACAATTATTTATGCATTTATATTAAATCTTCTTTTTTTGTTTCTTTTTTTTTTTTACAAAATAATTTGAACATAATATATTTTGGTTATATAATTATTCTTAATAGACTATTTATTGGAAATACATTTTTTTTATTACTTATAATACCACAATTTTTTTGGTTTTTTTTTTGTATTTTTTTTTTTATAGTTTTAGTCTAATGACAGATTCGATCTCCAAACAAAAGAATTATAGCGTTTTACTCTGTGATATCATACTATAAAGCTCTCTTTCTAGGAGTCGGTTGAGGCTGAAACATAGAATCTCTAGAGTTCCTATTGGGAAAGTAGTTACATTTGCACTTTACATTAAAAAATTATGGATTTGTGAGAATGTAAGGAATTGTGAGTTTCTTTCAACTTGAATTTTATTGTCATTGGCAACTGAATTTTGTATATTTATACCTAAAATCAAATTTTTTCATATGTTTTATAGTCTATTTTCTTTTTGTATGGGAATTTCAATTTTAAAAGGAACGTCGATAGAACTGTTAAAAAATAAGTTATTTATTTACTCTGCATTTTCTGAAAGTGAGTTTCTAGGTTTATTTGAGCGGTTATTGCTTTACACTCTCCATTTTAATCTGAGCATTCCACTACCTGTTAATTCAGTGGTCATAGTTTCGTTCGGGCATATAACCTTAAGATTTGTTCGAGTGGGAATAACAAGCAACCAGGAGTTATGTTCAAAAAGACTATACTATATTTCGTGATTGGGAGAAAATATTTTAACATCACAATTTTCGGGGTTTGTTTGTCCAGATATTAGCTTTACTATGCAATTTTTTGAAATTTCATTGTAAATTATAAAATTATTTGTTGAAATATACGAATATCTATCTATTTTAATACAGCGTAGAAACTCACCTTCAGTTAAAAACACATATTTGCGTTGAATTTCATTCATAGCTATATATTTTTGATCAGTTTTGACATAAAAGTACATTTGTTTTTTAAGTAAAGCTGGCAAACTTGTTAGTTGAAATAAGGAATAAGTATTGGAAACTAATGGGACAGTGATTTTGGGCATAAGTTTATTGATAATATATATTTTAGCAATTTTATTCATAAGAGGAAGATTAAAATCTTTCTTCGAAAGTTGACAAATCTAGATTTATTATAACTGTCCATGAAGTTAGAGATTGTCGTAATTCTCCAATATTCTCTAGGTGAACTCCAGTGTGATTATATTGTATAGTTGTCGGTTGTCCCCTTACGATGGCAATTAATGCGTGATATGTAAATGTAGTTGAATACATTTTTCTTGTTTTGGCGATCAAACCTTTAAGTATAAATATTATAGCAAATATTAATGATAGTTATTTGTATAGAAGTGTTATTTATGTATTTCATTCTATTCTAGAAAAATCGTTTTAATATATTATTGTGGACTTTTTGTAATCTTTTTCCTACTAAAATAGTAGTATTCAGTGGATTATTTATTTCTTTAACTAGAAAAGGACCTTTATACATAGGGTATAATTTAGATTTTCTGGCATTGTCAATTAATAGAACTTGGTCATTTACTGAAAATGAAGTTGGATTTTATTTTTTTATCATAGTATTGTTTAGATACTTGTTTACTTCGGTCTATATTATCTTTAGCAATTTTATAAGTTTTTTGAAGTTTATGCCGGAGCGTAAATTGGGTAATTTCGAAGTTTTGGTAATCATCATAGGCATACGCGTGAGTCTATTTTGCTTATTTTTTGACATTTAATGCATTTTTTAACATAATTTCTGATATCTTGGAACATATTTTTCCATTTAAAGTATCTTTTAATTTGTAGGTATGTTTTAATAACACCTTGATGACCACCAAGAGGATTATCATGGCATTCCCTCAGAATAGTATTAATTTCAGTTTGATTTTTTATTACTGCAGGCTTATCAGTATTTACTATTGATATATCTCTATCTAGGCTTTCTTCTATTGAATATTCATCACTAGATTATTTTTTTCGTTAAGCTTCAGTCACATACTTACGACAAGTTAAGTACCGACAAGTTAAGTAAAGCAGCCTTTAGAAAGTAGAAATCAGTAGAAATCAACTATAATTTAAGAACTATAATTTTTGGTGAACAAATTGAGTTAATTTAAGAACTATAATTTTTGGTGAACAAATTGAGTGTTCTGCTTAAATTTAAAATTTGCAATTCTTCCTGACTCAGTATTCATATGAAAATTTTTTATCAAAGGTTTATGGTCAGTGTAAATTGTGAAGTGACGTCCTAGCAAAAAGGATCGGTAATTTTTGATAGCCCAAACTATTGCCAACCCTTCTTGTTCTATTGTCGAGTATCTACGTTCTGTACGACTTAAAATTCTGCTCGCATAAGCAATAGGTAAGTCATTATTATTTTGTGAAAGAATTGCGCCTAAAGTAGACCTAGTGCTTCTGTAGATAAAGTAAATGGTTGAGAAAAATTGGGATAGATCAAGATTGGGGGATTTGAAAGAGCTTTCTTTAATTCATTGAAACTGGATTAACATTCCGATGTCCATACAAATTTACTGTCTTTTTGATTTTGAGTAATTTCACGTAGAGGTTTTTCTAATTTAGCATAATTTGGAATATTTCTTCTATAAAAATTTGTCATACCTAAAAACGATTGGATTTGTTTATTATTAGTGGGTGCTGGTATTTCTAATATACTTTTTACTTTATCAGGATTTGGTAAGACGCCTTGGTCAGTGATCTTAAAACCGAGATACACAATTTCACGGCGCAGAAAATTACATTTTTTTGATTGAAGTCGCAAATTAAAATAACGAATTTTTTCTAATACTTCAATTAGTTTTCTATTGTGGTCTTGAAGATTTTTTCCGTAAATAACCACGTCATCTAAATAAACGAAACATTTTATACCTTGAAGACCAGATAAAATGTAATTCATCAGCCTTTCAAATGTGGCTGATGCCCCTTTCAGACCAAACGGCATACGTAAAAACTCATAATATCCTATATGCTTGCTACAAGCAGTTTTCTGGCGATCCTGTTCCTCTATCAGTACTTGATGATACCCACTTGCCAGGTCGAGGGAAGAAAAATATCTACAATTTCCTGATCAAGTATATCATCAATACGGGCAATGGGAAAGAATCTCCAACTGTTTGTTCATTTAGTTTTCTATAGTCAAATAAGACCCTATATTTTTTTCTTCCGTCCTTCCCGACTTTTTTGGGAACTACTAGTAAAGGGCTATCCAAAGGCTTTACTATCGGTTATTATGCCATCGTCAAGCATACGCTTAACTTCCTCATTTATTATTTGTTTTTGAGTTTCTGGTAGTCTATATTGTTTTTATTAATAGGTCCTTTAGATGGATCTGTAGGAATCTCATGAGTGAGCGCTGTTGTATCAGTAAGTTTATAATTTTCAAGGTGGAATATGTCTGAATAGTTTTTTTTACAAATTTGTTCTATTGAAGCACGCTCTTCAGGATTTAAATCATTTTCTAATTCAAGTTTTTTTAATAAATTTTGATATCGTTTATTTAAATTATTCAAGGTATCGACATTTGGTGATGTTGTTAATGTATTAACATGTTTGTTATTGGTTTTATTATTTACATTTTTAATTTACAATTTGCATAATATTTCAAAATTAGCTCTTGGATTTGTCAATGAAATGTCATTTTCTGTTGTATTTGCAATACTAACTATGACATTTCTTACTTTCTTACTTTGCATATGGTATTAGCAAGAAAAAGTCCAGGTAATAATTCTTGCGAAGGATATAATAGTTCAGAATTGTCTGGCCAATTAGGACAAGGCCAGTTCACTTCAACTTCTGTACGTGCAGGTATGATTATTTTAATGTGCGTTTTATCAACTACAGTTATGTGGTTAACGTCGTTTTTAAATTTATTCATATTTTCACGACCCGAGTTTTTTACGCAATTTTCGAGAAAGTCATTATTTTTTTCAGAAGGAAAAAATGGAAATGCTGACATATATGTACAATCTTTTATATCCATCGATTCAGGTGCTGACATATATGTACAATCTTTTATATCCATCGACTCCTTGCGAGGGACAAAACTCTTGTTATCACTTTTTTCATTCACAGAAATTAAACTTTGTAAGTTCTCAGAATTTCTAGGATTAGAAAAGTGTTTACCATTTAATATATCTAGATTTTGTAATTCATGTTCGTTACTCTCTGTAGAAATTAAACTTCAGTTCTCAGAATCTCTACGAGGTAAATTTGAATCAAAATATGATTAAAATAAATGACTATTTATTTTAATACACGTTAACTTTTTTTGCAAGGCATTCATTCTTTTAAACAGAAAGTATCCTTGAAGTTAAATTAGTAGCAATATTCTGCGCATATATAGATGTTTCATTTAAATTTAAATTATTGTCGTTAAATGACGGTTTAGTATTATTAGTAAAACAGAGCAATTTGTTTCGACCTTCTATATTTGTGTGAGAAACTAAAATTTCTTGTCCTAGAAGTCCTGCACAGTTTGGTATTGGAAAATCCCTTACAACGTGGAAAACGCATTCAATTTCTTTATCTAATCGAATTTTTGCTTTGACTGATCCTAATGTCGAACCATGGGAATAAAACCCATTTATTATATATGTATATGTTTTATATATGTATATGTTTTGCGAATTTGTTTCATCTATTTCAATTTTCTTTATTTTTTCAAAAATATCTTTTAAATTGGTTTCTGGACCAGTTAATAAATATTGTTTTATATTAGAATTAAGAACTCCTGTTTTTAGGGAAAAGATTGCTGCCAATTCCAAATCTTTGGCCAGAGCTTCGGCGTCATTTTGATATTCAATAGTTGCACTTTCTTTACATTTACCTAATAAATTTTGAATTTTAACAACAAAGGAGCTTGCGCTTTCATTAGGAATTTGCCGACACTGTCGAAGTTCATTTGATAAATGAATGTAACTTTTTCTAGGTGAAAAATTATTTTTTAATTCTTTTTCAAAATCTTCAAAAGTATTAAATATTTATTTTCCATCACTATGTAAGCATATCCCCTTAATCTAGTTATTAATAATGTAAAAAAAAATTTCATTTTCATTAATTTTTATACACGATTTTACTTGCCTACAACATCCTAAAAAAATTTGTAGGTCAGTTGCCGAATTTTCTATAATTCCCGAAAATAATGGAATTAATTGTAACACCATTTGAGCAATATTTTCTTGAGCCATATTTTGTTCTTCCTTAATTTTCTTCTCTTTACTATGATATTCTAATTCTTTAAATAACGATAACGTGTTTCTTGGCTGAGAAGTATCTCGAAATTCACAGTTTTTTATACTTTTCTTTAATATTAAATCATCTAATAACAAAGAATTGTCGAAGTTTTTTGACAGTGGAATTCTATCTAAAATTGATTCTTCAATGAAAATATTATTATATGTTTTATCTATTCCTAATATTTCTGGGTCTTCTAAAATTGAGTCTAATTTTAAATTTAGGTTATTGGATTGAGAAACTGTATATTGTTCTCAGCGGCGGCTCGTCATATTGGGCAGGGTGGGCTAAGCCCAACCTGAATTTACAGGAAAATGCTACAAAATATTCATTTTAAAATATATTATAAATATGAGCAAAAAAAATTCAAATTTTTTTTTAAATAAATGTCATATAATATACGTGTATATAATTTTTTCCATCACAATTCGTACACCACCGCTGCGAAATATAATATGTATATAAAAATATAATCTAAAATCTAAATATGAATATGAACGCTAAAATACAAATATATTATACTAACACTACATAACTTTTTCATTATAAAAATACAACTACTCTTTTCTCTTTACTTCAGGGGCTAATTGAAACTAATTTTATACAAAACAATTTTGCGTATGTGTTGAATTTTGTATGGATCAGGCTGGGCTAATTTAAACTAGCCCACGAAGACCACGTGTTCCCCATAGAAATGCGAAATATTTGTAATTGCTATATGATTTTCAGAATTTTATTATTTTTTCTATGGAAGAAAATTATTAGAAAATTTCCATTCTATGAGCAAGCAATGTCAATTTTCAAATTTTTTAAACCAAACTACCAGGCGCGCATATTTTATAATCAACACTATTGAGTTGAGTTATTTCCTTCTCCTATATTAAAAAATTTATACATATTGAGGAAAATATATCATGGGATAGAAAATCTCTTATCCATAGAAGAAATATTCCTATACTTTGCATGAAATATATTTCATTAAAAAAATTTGCATGAAATATATTTCATTAAAAAAAAAGGAGAAATATATTATCGTGGGCTAGAAAATCGCAGCCCCTAGAACGAATAATTCCTTTGAGTAAAAATTTGCATGAAATATTTATTTCGTTATATAAATATTTTGTATTAAAAAATAAATAAATATATCTTCATGGGTTGGAAAATCGCAGCCCAAAGCAATAATTTTATCGCTTATATTTTAATTCCCTCAGTCCTCAGTAGACAAAAAATTATTTAATTATAGCACACATTAGAACTAAATTTTTAAAATTAGTACCAGGCGATCATAAATTTCAGAAAGTAACAATTTTCTTCTTAGTTGAGAAAACTTAACCCCCGAAATAGTCTCAACATACGCAACGGCAACGCGCTACAGCGCGCTGTCAAAAAAAAGTTCAACCCATATAAAATGTATGGGAGCAGTTAAACTCAACGTAAACATTCACAACGCAAACATTCATAACGCAGAAAGTTCGAAAAATTGAAAAATAACGCGTCCAACGCTGAACTTTGACAAATAAATTTCATTTTCTTTTTTCGTTTTGATAAATCATCATGGAATCTTTCGATGAAAAATTAATAAACTTAGTCACCTAACACGTACATTTTAATTTAACAATTTTCACTTCAAAATATTCAACAGAAAAATTAACTTTTATTCCAAAAAATCAGCTGTTTTATGTCATTAACGCAACAACTGAACTTTGAGAGTAATTGCAACGTCGTTGTAAATGTTGCGCTGTAGCGCGTTGCCGTTGCGTATGTTGAGAGTATTTCGGGGGTAAGACAATTGCATACAAATATAACTATTCAAATATGTATGGAGTGTGCCATGATTTTCGTTTATTTAGCTCCATTTTGTTTTTAATGTGTCTAATTTTTTGTGTGTATAATATGTGATTTATTTTTCTTGTGTGCATAGCATATGCATAATGATTTTTTTTACTGGAAAGAAAATGAAAAACATATTAAGATGCCAATGTGATTAACTCACTAATGATTAGCTTAGATGCCAATGTGATTAACTCACTAAAACGAAAAATTCAAAAGGTTGTATATTTAATAACCACAAATCTTTCCTTTTCATAACAAAACTTTTTCCTTTAGCCCACCCAGAACTTTTGATCACGGTCCGCCACTGATTGTTCTCTTTCTGATATTTCTCTACTATTTTTAGGGGACGAATAAATACCGGGGAAAAAATTACAGGATTTTAAGGAATCTTTAAATTCTTCGTGGGCTAACTGGAAATCGAATCTATCAGCTACTGATTTTTTAAATAACTTATCACTACGTTTTACCACTTCATATAATTTTTTATCAAGTTGTCTATTTTTTAAATTTCTATTGTACCGCTTACCTGATCTTAACGTAAAAATAGGTGAAATGTTCACCTTCTGTTGATTTTCAGTTGAATTTTCTTTAATTTCTTTTGAAGATCCTGCTGCTGGATGTTCTTCTGCAATTTCGATGTCTTCTAATCTTGAATGATTCTTAAATAAATTTAGTTCAACAACTAATTTATTCTGCGACATTAAATCTTATACACTGTTTGCGATTATGAATAAGACTATATTTAAACTTAGTTATTTAGTTAATTTTATGATTATTTATTAAACACTTTGTTTTGTTAAGTTATTTCTGTTTGTTTACCAAAAAAAAAATTTATTCTTTAATTTGTTACTCTTTTATTTATTTGTTTGTTTTAAATTGTTAATATTTTTTTTTAATTAAAAATTGCTGTTTATTTTTGTGTAATTATTAAATTTTTATAGTATTATTACTTTTTTGTTTGATATTCGTAATATAATTATGTATATAGTAATGTCCACAAGAATAAAACAATTTGTACACTTGATTTTATAAATGTAACTAACAAAAATGTAATCGTAATTTTATAAATTATACCACAAAATGATTGAGAATAAATATTTTTTTGTTGTTGTTCCAAATACACTCAAAAGGAAATTCCGAAAAAAAACGTATAAAAGAATTATTATATTTTAACTTTAAAATAATTTTTTTTTATACGTATATATATATATAATTAATTATAATTTCAAAAATTATTTTCTGTCTATTAGTAAGGATTATATTGTTATATGTACTATTATATACCGATTTTATATATATATACCGATTTTTTTTCTTTTTTATTTATTTAAATTTTTTATTAATTCAACCAGGCTAGAACCCATAAGATTGTTACAGAGTATATTATGTTCATATATAATTGAATTTTAACTAAAAAAAGTATAAAAAATATTATCGGTTTTAGTACATTTTTGATAATTAAAGCACAAATAGCAAAAATAAAAGTAATTAGAATATTATAAAGAAACAAATTTTAAGCACAACCAAGCAAGATTCATGAAATTCAACAATATGATGGCAAAAAAAAATTATAATAGATTAAAAAAAATATTAATAATAATAAATATATATATATACAATAAGCAAAGTAATTTAACTAAGTAACTAAATGGCAATCGCGGTCATCAGGATCTCCCCTCCCCTCCACTATGAGTTAGTATTATAAGGAAAAAAATAAAAGAAAATTGATTGTAACTACTGACATATTAAAAATATTTAATTGGAAATAAATAATAACAGAGATTTAAGAATTAAGTATCTGAATTATTAATTGTCGAATGTCAAATTATTTTGTTTCACATGAAAAAAAATTATTAGCATTTTCATGGGACTTTTCAGGAAATTTTCAATTGTAAATAAAAATAGACAAACATAACAAAAAATTTGTGTTTTCTGATTGCGATTTTTTTTAATAACAAAAAAATTAATCAAATATATCATATATGTAGTTTAAAAATATTAATTTTATGTATAATTAAGAAAAATTTATTTAAGTATAAAGAAATATATATAAGTTATATTTAAACTTAAAATTGTCTATATATTATTATTTTGACATTTTTGAATTTATTTAAAAATTATTTTCCAGAGCACACTATAATGAAAATATATTTTTCACAAATGAAATTATGACAATTGACAATTATTCGCGACGATCTTTGTGTTTGGCCAAGGGGCGACAATGACAGCGAAACCATCGCTGACGAAAAACACGGCGACGGACGACACAACGACATATTCTGTGTGGCTCTTTAATAATGGAAACCCTACAATATATAGCGGATTTCATTTTTGTCTCAACTTCGACTCAAAATGATTAATGGGGCGATAAACTGTGAACTCAGAAAGAACTGACGTATATACCAACACGGTAGGTACTCTGTTGGTATCGACATAACAATATATAAAAATATAATGTCCGAGTGAAATACAAGATAATCAAAGTTATTTCTTGATTTGTTATAAACTCGTCAGCCTGACACAATACCAATTTTTACCCGATTTGTATGGATTGGACGAAAACTGTACGCCCCAAACGGATAATAACTGCAAACAAAATCAATATGTCAGAGAAAAACAATATTTGTGTCGTTATATGGTGATGTAGTTGTAGAGTATTTTTAAAGTTTTGTATTTTGTATATTTAATTTGCAATAAAAATGTGTTTTTAATTGTAATAATTTTAATTGTATTCTGAATTTAAAATTGTTTTTCTTTTCTGTGGAAATGCAGATGAATTTCTTTTCGAATTATGTATGTATGTATTATAAAGCAAGACAAAAAAATTCATTGAATTTAAAATATATTTCAAATTTATTAATTATTTTCAAAAATACATGTTCTAACTTAATAAACCCTAGAAAAAACTGGACTGGCAAAATGGATGATGGACGAGCTCAGTGGTAAATTAATTTTTTTATTACGTTACTCGTTATTTGAAAATATTTATTGCATAATTTATCATTTTTATTGCATAAAAGTAATTTATTTATTTATTTATAATTTATAAATTATCATAATTTCAATAATATTTAATTTTGTCTTCAATAAAAAATTTCAACATAACGAGTGACGTCACGACTTCTATTTTTACACCAAATAGTACATGTCTTAAGAATAAAATTTATATCCGCCAACTGTCATTTTACCCCAGCGTCGCTGTCACATGTTGGAACACGAATTCTAACCTCTTAAGCCTTCTATATTATATTATTTATAATATAAAATATTAAATTAACTTTCAAAGCTTACGGTTGTTTTTTTATTTGCTCCGCGCTTTTGTTCTTGTTTGTTTTAATTAATTAATTATCAATTTTATTGCTTTTGCAATTTTAATTTATAACTTTTAATATTTTAAATTTTGTTTACGTTTGGAATCAATTATAATTCAGTGGCAAATTAATTTTTTTATTACGTCACCCGTTATTTTGAAATTTTTTATTGCATAATTTATCATTTTTATTGCATAAAAGTAATTTATTTATTTATTTATAATTTATAATTAATCATAATTTCAATAATATTTAATTTTGTCTTCAATAAAAAATTTCAACATAACGAGTGACGTCACGACTTCTATTTTTACACCAAATAGTAAGTACCTACATGGCTTAAGAATAAAATTTATATCCGCCAACTGTCATTTTACCCCAGCGTCGCTGTCACATGTTGAAACACGAATTCTAACCTCTTAAGCCTTCTATATTATATTATTTTTAATATAAAATATTAAATTAACTTTCAAAGCTTACGGTTGTGTTTTGAATTGCTCCGCGCTTTTGTTCTTGTTTGTTTTAATTAATTAATAATCAATTTTATTGATTTTGCAACTTTGAAATTTTGAAATTTTGTTTTCGTTTGAAATCAATTATAATTAAAAATATTTTGTTGTGAAATATTAAACCACTGTGCATATTACTGTATAATAACCAATAACTTTTCGTATAGTGCATTTACCTTGGTTTTTTTCACCTAAATTCTATACTAAATAAATAAAAAAATTAAATTGTGTAATTAAATTCTGCTGCGTTTGTATTATTACAGAAACATTATTTTATTAAAGTGCATTTACCTGAAATTATTGCGACTATATTGTATAACTATTTAGTTCTGTATCCAATAATTCCTATTTTGAATTTTTTGCAATGAATAAATGTAATAGTGTTAATTGCTTAATTGAAGATTGTTCTTCATTACATGAGCTAATTTCCTGCAGTGGAATTTGTTCTAATTTTTATCACATGCAGTGTATTGGCATTTCGTGACCAGCATTAAAATATTGGAAAGAATATAACAAATTCTTTAGTTTTTATAGCAGTGAATGGCAAACCATTAAACTTTCCCATGTTATGTTAGCTAATAAAACTAACAATGATTATCTAAAATCAATTACTAATTCAATTGATTACATTAAAAAGTCGGTTCATAATAATGAAAAAAAATGCGCTGAAAAATTTACAGATATTCAACAACATATGGATGATTTGAGTTGCAATATTAATAGTATTGATAAAAAGTGTGATGTACAAGTTGACAACTGGAGTCTGGTATCAAATAATTGTCTAAAATTACTTGCTACTATTGATTCTGCCAAAGCTATTGGCCAAATGACGACTCTGCAACTGATAAATTGAACTTTCAATTGGACTCTTTGCACTCTTCAATAAAAAAGTTAAAAATTTCATTCGAGAGTGATTCCCAAAACGTCCAGTCATTGATTGATAAAACTCAACACCAAAACTTAGAAAATTTCAGTTCTTTATTTATTTAATTGACGATTCTAAGGGATAATAACTGTATTGAGGATAACAGGTCTCGTTGGGATGACTATTATGATGAATTTGCTACATCAAAGTTAACTCTCAATGATATCTTAGAGGAATTAAAATTTTTGAGTTGTTCACCTAACTTTAAATCAGGTACGCATGATGAAAAAATAATTGATAATCCGATTTCTCATGAAAGAAATCAAAAATCAATCTTCGACGAAATCAATAATATTGATAATAATAATAATATTGATAATAATAATAATAACAATACTGATAATAATAATAATATTATCAATGGTGTCGAATCAGTAGTGATTAGTTCAAATAATACTACTAAGCGATGTTCTATTTACGTCAAGGTATTACCTGCCACTTTTGACGCAACATAGTTAAAGAACTTCATTGTATCCAAATTTGGAATAGCTGAAGTTAATTGTAAATGCGTTATTTAAATGACTCCAAACTAAAGTTTTCTAGCTTCAAAATTGACGTTCCAGTACATACTACTGCAACGATACTGGATAATGGAAAATTATGGCAGAGCATCAAAGCAATAGCCTCTGCTTTGGTAACGAAGATAAAATCTCGTAGAATTTGCAATAACACTAGTATAGTTAATAATAAAAATAGAAATAAAAATATAAATAACAAAAAGAGTAAAAAACAAACAAAAAAATATTTCTAATAATAATAGGTCCAATAATAAGAATAATAAAAATATTAAAAACAACAACAAAAGTAAAAATAAAAATAATAATAATAATATTAATAATATTGTTAATTATAATAATAATAATGGTAATAATAATAATAATAATAATAATAATAATAATAATAATAATAATCCGAAATATAGGAAAGGTAGAATTAATAAGATTAATAAGAAACATAACAACAATGTAAATATTAATAATAATAATAGAAAAAATAAAAACAAAATTACAAGTAATAATAGTCGTAATTGTAATTGTAATTATAATAATAATAATAATAATGAAAATAGTAATTTTAGTAGTTCTAATTATAATAAAAATATAAATAATAATAGAAATAATTATCAAGTTAGTAATCTGGAAATAGTTCAGGATTCTAGGCTAAGTAATGAAGTTCAGACGTATTTTATTCAAGTAGACAATTGGTCTAGTAATTGTACTAAATATTCAAATTTTAGAAAAGGAGAGACTTATTGTTGGTAATCCCTCAACATCCTTTATTGACTCAACAAATATTCCTACAATTGCTCAATCTGATTTCTTGGCTAATAATATTCCTACTAACACTATTAATAATATTAACACTACTAGCCCATCTCCACAAATTATAGATTCACATTATAGCCCATCTAATCCACTAACAATAATTCTACTACTAATAGTCAATCAATACCGGATAACACTTTATCTGAAATTCCTCTTGCTACAAACAGCAGCAATTCTACTCAAAATAATGTTGCTCCCAACTCCTCTCCTAATTTCGTAAATCCACTGATCCATCTCACTGTTAGGTTGACAATTAATTCTGAGGAGAATGATGATAATCTGTATGCTATGGGCCGTTTTCGAGATAATAGAATTTATGATAATGTAAGGCTTTTTTTTAGCATATTTAGATGATGAACCCACTACAACTTGCGTCCTTGGTAAAACTAAAACAAATATTAAAATTTTGCTAAAGCAAGATGGACTTCCATCAGATTATAAAGAGCTCAATCAGTTATTTATTAAAAATCATGAAGATCTTGGATTTTCTTTGAATGAGATTATGGTTAATTTGAAAGCTTATCGTAGTCACATTAGTAATAAGAGACAAGAGGAGCTCCAAAGAGCCAGAGAGACTGATAATAAGTATTTCAAGTCGTGTTCCTAATAACTTAATACTAATTAATCCCGATAGCTGTATATCCAACAAGCTTAATAATCTAAAATTTTATTACCAAAACGTAAGAGGTTTACGTACTAAAACTTCGAAGGTATTTTTAAATTCTAAAATTTTAGATCTTTATGTTTATGCTCTAACTGAAACTTGGTTACATCCTGGTATTAATTCCTTGGAGTTATTTAATGAATCATTTTCAGTATACAGAAAGGACAGATATCATAATACAGAATACAGCTATCATTAATGAGATTATTCCTAAAGGTGGTGGTGTGATGATCGCTATTAAAAATATTTCTTTTGGAATTGACATAGTCCTTCCGGAATTTCCTAGATTAGAGATTGTTGCAATTAAAGTAGAACTTACCTCTAAGTCTATTTTCTTTATTTGTTGTTACATTTCACCTAATTCTATTTTAGAAATATATTCAGAACTTTGTCATGCTATTGAATATATTTCATCCTTAATGAATTCTTGTGATGAAATAATGGTATGTGGGGATTTTAATTTACCAGATATAGCATGGTCATAGTTTACCAGATATAGCATGGTCATATAGATGAATGTTTTCTTATTCCTAATCATATTGTGACTAGTTTTGAATATACACTAATCTAAAATGGGCTGAATGCTAATTTTCTTCAACAGGTTTCAAATAGTAAAAACCATATGGGTAAGCAGCTGGATCTGTTTTTACTTCTGATTGGACCAATTTGACTGACAATCATAATATCTTACCATTGGTAAATATTGACAATTATCACCCACCAATTAGTTTCTCTTAGTGTTGTAATAACCCTATTGATTCTTCACCAATTATATCTTACCGATATAACTTTCTAAAGGCGAACTTCAATGCCTTAAATACTTTCTTCTTATCGATTGACTTTGATATAATATTATCTAATCCTGATATTGACGAAGCAGTTAGCAAATTTTATGAAATTATACTACTTGGATTTAACATGTACATACTTTCCGTACGTGACAGAGGCTTCTCTTCAAGCCCGACTTGGTTTATTCAGGACTTAAGAAAGTTGAGAAAACAAAAAAATAGGGCTTGGAATAATTTTTTAAAATTTAAAACTAACGAACTTTATCTTGAGTTTGAAAAACTATTTAATTCGTTTAAAGCTCTCCTAGATAGCAATTATACTAATTATCTTAACGATATGGCTATTCAATTAAAAACAAATCCTAAAATGTTTTGGAAATTTGTCAATTCCAAAAGAAAATCGGATCAATTTCCTAATTTCATGACTTTCAATGGAGAAACTAGTAATGATCCAATGTTGATTGCTAAACACTTTAAAGACTTCTTTGCTAGCTCTTACTCGGCTACCACTTTCAATTTAGATGAAACAAAATTTCACCATATGCATAGCTGCCCGGAGTTGCCTTTAACTTCAATTAGTTTTACAGACTTACAGGTAAAACAATACCTGGTTGGACTAAAACATGATGCATCTGCTGGGCCGGATAATGTTCCTGAAATTATTCTTAAAAATTGTGCAGAATCGCTAGCTGCTCCTTTGAGTACTTTATTTAAAAAATCTTTTATTAGTGGACGATTTCCAAACTTTTGGAAAACTTCATACATAATCCCAGTTCATAAAAAAGATTCAAAAAACAATATAAATAACTATAGGCCGATTGCCAAACTTTCTAGCATACCTAAATTATTTGAATTAATGATTTATGACTCGATTTATAGTTTGTGCTCAGGGTTATTAATATATAACCAGCATGGGTTTATGAAAAATAGATCCACTGTAACCAATTTAGTAGAAGTTTCTTCTTTCTACATAAATACCATGGAGGCGGGCTTTCAAACTGATGTCATTTATACTGACCTAAGTAAAGCTTTTGATCTCTTACCTCACAGTGTAATTTACTTTAAATTGAAAAAATTAGGTTTTCCTGGTTTTTTGATTACATGGTTTGTTTCTTATTTAGAAAATAGAAAATACTGCGTAAAATTTCGATCTGCTATTTCAGATCCATATTTTGCCAACTCTGGTGTCCCACAGGGCAGTCACTTGGGCCCATTTATATTCATTTTTTTCTATTAATGATGTTGCTTCTATCATTAAGTATAGCAAACATCTATTAGATTCCTTTAAAAATTGGTGTGATAATAATAATTTTTCCTTAAATATTGGCAAATATGCTTTAATTAGCTACACTCGGCGCACTTCACCAATAATTGAAAACAATTTTTTTGATAATAAACCAATTAATAGAGTTAGTCAATTTAAGAAAATTTATCTTAGGCCGGCCCAAATTTATTATTTATAAATCTAATCTATGATTTACTAATATCAAAAAAAAACTTAACTAATTTAATATAATACTCTCCTGTTGTCAAAGTATGGAACACAATTTTTCCACATTTACAAAAAAAAAATCGGATAATCCAGTGACCCTTTGTAGGCAGATTTTAAGGATAGATGTGAATAAGGAGGAGGACCAAGGATTAGTAGGTTAAAGGATTTTGAGAAGGAATACTTCCGTCTTGAAATGTCTTCCACCGGTTTCATCAAAAAATTGATGAATGGTTCACAACACAAAGAAGAACATATTATGGTTTAGACTATAATCAACACTGAATACAATAATCCTACTAACCATAATATTTCTTCAACAATAAATAACAAAATATCCGAGGGACAAATTAAGGACCACCTTAATCATTATCTAACCTCGGATTTATAAATACATACTAAATACACAACAAAGTGATAGGACTTACATGGACTACCATGTCAAGTAATCTAACTGTCAGTATCAGCACTATACGAAAAAACAAAAATAAATACCACAAGAATTTTCTTTTGGTGAAACCGACGGAAACCACCCAAAGCGAAAGAGGACTAATAAGTCGATGATATGACGGTCACACCAACTCCATTCGAACTTATCCCCAGAGAATAACAAAAATTCTGATGGAGTTGTAATTTTACTAACAAAAATTCGGGTGACCAAACGTCTCACGAATTCACAAAATTACCGAATTTGGGCGCCAATTGTAACAAAATCAAATTGTTTTATGCAACGAACTATATATTATAGAAGCCTAAAGAGGTTATGTTTTCATATAAATGATTGGCCCCAACATCTGACAGTGACGCTGGGTTAAAATGACAGTTGGCGGATATAAATTTAATAATTAAGCCATGTACTATTTGGTGTAATAATGGAAGTCGTGACGTCATTCAGGCTTGTCAAATTTTTTATTGCTTTCTAAGAACAAATTAAATATTATTTAAATTATAATTAATTATAAATTATAAATAAATAAATAAATTACGCAATAAAAATGATAAATTATGCAATGAAAATGATAAATTATACAATAAAAAATTTGAGAATAAAGAGTGACGTCGCGATTTTCATTTTTACACCAAATAGTAAATGCCTTAAGCATAAAATTTATATCCGCCAACTGTCAGTTTACCCCAGCGTCGCTGTCACATCTTGGACCCCGAATTCTAACCTCTTAAGCCTTCTATAATATATAGTTCGTTGGTTTTATGATTCGTTATCTGAAGATAAGTTCGGAGGAGAAGGGTTCGTGAGCTGAAAGAGTTGGGCGCCAGGTCTGAGTGACCTAGCCTCAATCACTAAAAAAAACAAGACCAATTTTTTTCTCTTTCAGCTCCCTGGATCATTAGGATTTCCTCCTTATTGCCGGCTGAGCAGTCTGTGGGGTGTGGGTCGACCAATGATCCTACTAATCATCATATCACCAACAACTATTCTCTTCAATCCATTACATTGGTTACCTCATAACCAACGATGGATTGAAGAAAAATAACGAAAAGGAAAAATTCTGCATACTCCGGATCACTCAATGTTCCGAGTTATTCCGTCATGGAAACACAACAAAAGAAATTAGGAATACCGGAATTTACTTCATGGACATATACCCCAATGATGCACCAACTACCCTAAGGAATTCAAAAAAAAAAATAACACCATAAATTTGCGTCCATCAATCAATTGTTGTTACAATATCTATCTTTTATTTTATGTTTTACCTTTGTATATAAATTTATATAGTGACTTGACTCATTTTTTTTGAATCGTGGCGACGAGAGAAGTGCTAACTAAAATATAGTAGGGACATAAATCATATTTTTGATTTAACAGGGCCATCTACATTTGAATAACTGAAACAATTCAAAATGGCAAATTTGTGTATATTTGTTATTGTAATTTTTTTTATTTCTTATTCTTGGTACAGAAGTGTAAGGGGGGAAGAAAATATATAGGAAAAAAATTTTTATATGCATATTTGAGTAATTTTTAATGAATTTTAGAATAGAAAAATAATTTTTTGTAAATTGCTAGGGATGGTGTCGTAAGGGGGAAGAAAACATATGAGATTTTTTTTATGGATGTGCGTATTTTAATATAATTTTCTGAGTTAATTTACGATTGAAAATATTTTTTTTATTTTTCAATTCTTTAAATTCTTGGGGAAGAAAATATATGAGATTTCTTTCTAGAATGTTCTAGAATGTTCTAGAAATCGAATAATTTTAAGGAATTTATGAATTAAAAATGTTTTTTGTGTTATTATTCATTGGCGATGGTGCCGAGCCGATTTTATAAAATTTCCTAATTTTTTAATTTTTATTGGTCTGGATGAAATGATGAATGGACATATTTTCATCTGGGATTTTCTATAGTACCACTGGATGGATGGTGCTAACATTTTGCAACCACATTCAAATTAGTGGTCTGCATGAAATGATGAGTAGCCATATTTTCACCTGGGATTTTCTCTACCATCCGTGGATGGATTGGGCTGATATTTGGTAAACACATTCATTATAGTGATCTACAGTTAACTATGCCAGTGCTCCTCCATTAGCAGTACTTGGAAGATGGTTATATGATGAAAACGTGATTTCTGATACATTGTGGGATATAATAGAGGAGCACTGGCATAGTTAACTGTAGATCACTATATTGAATGTGTTTACCAAATATCAGACCAATCCATCCACGGATGCTAGAGAAAATCCCAGGTGAAAATATGGCTACTCATCATTTCATGCAGACCACTAATTTAAATGTGGTTGCAAAATTTTAGCGCAATCCATCCAGTGGCACCATAGAAAATCCCAGATGAAAATATGCCCATTCATAATTTCATCCAGACCAATAAAAATTAAAAAATTAGGAAATGTTATAAAATCGGCACCATCGCCAATGAGTAATAACACAAAAAACATTTTTAATTCATAAATTCCTTAAAATTATTCGATTTCTAGAACATTCTAGAACATTCTAGAAAGAAATCTCATATATTTTCTTCCCCAAGAATTTAAAGAATTGAAAAATAAAAAAAATATTTTCAATCTTAAATTAACTCAGAAAATTATATTAAAATACGCACATCCATAAAAAAAATCTCATATGTTTTCTTCCCCCTTACATCACCATCCCTAGCAATTTACAAAAAATTATTTTTCTATTCTAAAATTCATTAAAAATTATTCAAATACGCATATAAAATTTTTTTTCCTATATATTTTCTTCCCCCCTTACACTTCTGTACCAAGAATAAGAAATAAAAAAAATTACAATAACAAATATACACAAATTTGCCATTTTGAATTGTTTCAGTTATTCAAATGTAGATGGCCCTGTTAAATCAAAAATATGATTTATGTCCCTACTATATTTTAGTTAGCACTTCTCTCGTCGCCACGATTAAAAAAAAATCAGTCAAGTGGGACTACTATATAAATTTATATACAAAGGTTTTACTCAAGATTTATAAAATGAATAATTGTATTAATAAATTTAACAAAAAAATGTATTTGAATTTATAGTTTTTTTTTTTTTTAATGTGACTTTGGATTTAACCTGGTTTTTTTTTATGGAATTGCAACTTAATTTTTTTTATATAAGCAATTTTTGTTTCACTTACCTTTTTTCCGGTTTATGATACTCCTCCGGACATGTCTGGATCAGTAACACTAAATATGGTACATACTAACAAAAATTATATATAATTTTTTTTTTCTAAATAAATACAAATTAAATTAAGATACAAATTACATTAGAAAACCAACTACTTTACCATAGTTATAAATCCAAAAAAAATTTACAAAAGAATTCATTAACAAAAAAATTGAACAAAAAAAACAACAGGACTCCCACGATGACGAGATGTTCACAGGAAGAGGACTGCCGACGAGGACACAGACCACTCCGCTCCGGATTACATGACTCAACACAGAAACTCATAAACAGGTCACCACAGGAACAAATTAATTATTGGCCAAACTTCCAAATTACGCGCGCGCTGGATACCAATTTATGTTACCAGTTTTTTTATATTTTTTTTGTTTCTTTATTTTAGTATCATCTTTGTATATAAATTTATATAGTGGTCCCACTTGACTGATTTTTTTTGAATCGTGGCGAGGAGAGAAGTGCTAACTAAAATATAGTAGGGACATAAATCATATTTTTAATTTAACAGGGCCATCTACATTTGAATAACTGAAACAATTCAAAATGACAAATTTGTGTATATTTGTTATTGTAATTTTTTTTATTTCTTATTCTTGGTACAGAAGTGTAAGGGGGAAAAAAATATATAGAAAAAAAATTTTTATATGCGTATTTGAATAATTTTTAATGAATTTTAGAATAGAAAAATATAGTTTTGTAAATTGCTAGGGATGGTGACGTAAGGGGGAAGAAAACATGAGATTTTTTTTTATGGATGTGCGTATTTTAATATAATTTTTTGAGTTAATTTAAGATTGAAAATATTTTTTTTTATTTTTCAATTCTTAAATTCTTGGGGAAGAAAATATATGAGATTTCTTTCTGGAATGTTCTAGAAATCGAATAATTTTAAGGAATTTATGAATTAAAAATGTTTTTTATGTTATTATTCATTGGCGATGGTGCCGATTTTATAAAATTTCCTAATTTTTTAATTTTTATTGGTCTGGATGAAATGATGAATGGCCATATTTTCATCTGGGATTTTCTATGGTACCACTGGATGGATTGGGCTAAAATTTGGCAACCACATACAAATTATTGGTCTGGATGAAATGATGAGTAGCCATATTTTCACCTGGGATTTTCTCTAGCATCCGTGGATGGATTGGGCTGATATTTGGTAAACACACTCATTATAGTGTCCTATAGTTAACTACGCCAGTGCTCCTCCATTATATCCCACAATGTATCAGAAATCACGTTTTCATCATATAACCATCTTCCAAGTACAGCTAATGGAGGAGCACTGGCATAGTTAACTATAGGACACTATAATGAATGTGTTTACCAAATATCAGCCCAATCCATCCACGGATGCTAGAGAAAATCCCAGGTGAAAATATGGCTACTCATCATTTCATCCAGACCAATAATTTGTATGTGGTTGCCAAATTTTAGCCCAATCCATCCAGTGGTACCATAGAAAATCCCAGATGAAAATATGGCCATTCATCATTTCATCCAGACCAATAAAAATTAAAAAATTAGGAAATTTTATAAAATCGGCACCATCGCCAATGAATAATAACATAAAAAACATTTTTAATTCATAAATTACAATAACAAATATACACAAATTTGTCATTTTGAATTGTTTCAGTTATTCAAATGTAGATGGCCCTGTTAAATTAAAAATATGATTTATGTCCCTACTATATTTTAGTTAGCACTTCTCTCGTCGCCACGATTCAAAAAAAATCAGTCAAGTGGGACTACTATATAAATTTATATACAAAGGTATCATTTATTTTAACAACAACAAAATTTTCGTGTAATTAGTTTTTTTTTTTATTTTTATTTTTAAGGAACTCCTTTGCCTTTTATTGTTTTTTCTCAACAAATATTTCTTAATTACACACAATTATTTTTGTTTATTTTGTCCACAAAATTTGTCAAGTTGATTTTCAACTTTTATTTCAAATTTTAAATTTGAAATCCCAAAAAAAATTTAAAAAAAAACAACTAAAAATTTCTCCGCGTATTTAAGATATTTTAACGCCGGTGTCCAGCGCCGCGGTCAACATCCGACTCCTCGAAATTTTCAATTTTCTTTTTTTTTCGATCATCTGATGATACCCTTGATTTGACCCCGGTCAAAAAATAAGACAATAACAAACTTGACAGACCGGCTCACGCAGAGGAAGTATTTTTACTATAAAAAATTTATTTTATTTCTAAATTAATATTTTAAATTTTAGGAATTCCTGGGTGTCACAGTATGTCTAGTTTTTTTTTTCAAATGATGACAGTCCAACCAGAATAGGGCGATTCTCTGGCGTTGGTTTGCCAATTCTTTCAGCCTCTTTTAGTTGAACTTTTAATTTTACTACCACAAGGTGAGCTACTGATTCAAATAGTTTTTCGTTATCAGCTTCTTTTAAATTGTATATGATGATGTTATTTCTTCTATGTTGTCTATCTAGATATTCGATTCTTTCCACAGATTTTCCTTGATTATCTAATTGTTGTTGAAGATCTTTTACTTGGCTTTTGAGATTTTCAATGTCTACACTATTTTTGTTGGTTTTTCTATTTAAATCTGATAGAGCTCGCCTATTGTCGATTTTTATTTCAATATCAGTTTTTATATTAATTAAGAGTATTAAAAACTTTAAATTTATCGTCAATTAGATCAGCAATGCTTTTGGCGATGTTTTGAGTAGCTGTTTTATGAATGCCTTCCATTGTGGTTTAGACCAACTTGTCAAATTACTGCAGACGCAGTGTGATTTATTTTTATGTGGCAAATCAGAATATGGATATAAGCACCAGTTACGATAGCTAATAAATACCAATCAAAACAGATAATATATACTGTATAGTTACGAAAAATTATGTAGTAAAAGTCAAAAATACAATGAAATATATTTCTGTTGCAATGACGGGGCACGTGATAGGTTATGTTGCACAACAAAGTTTTTTTTTTTTTTAAATAGTAGTTTGAAAACGTATCTCACAGAATTATATTTATTCTTGGCTATATTATGTTTATTCTTGTACACAATGGTTTTGATGAGATGAAAATATTAATAAAAATTAAATAAAATTAAAGATAAAATTAAAAACAAAATCACATATGATGGGTTAAAATTTATATAAATACACGATGGAGTTCACAAACGGTCATTAATCCACTTCTTTAAAATTCAATAAATACACAATGGTTTTGATGAACTGAAAATATTAATAAAAATTAAATAAAATTAAAGATAAAATTAAGAACAAAATCACATATGATGGGTTAAAATTTATTTAAATACACGATGGAGTTCACAAACGGTCTTTAATCCACTTCTTTAAAATTCATTTAAATACACAAAACCATTTTTAAATATATATATTTTTCCAGGAATGATTTTTTTTTTCATGGATTTTTCTTACTTATTAAGTACACCTGTTTTTTTTTTTATTTTTTATGTACAGTTACGACTTTTTTCCACTTTATTTCTTTGGATTTTGTTATCCCGCTTCTGATTTGTTTAATTAAATTTACAAAATAATTTTTTTTTATATATTATATTTCGCACAATTTTTTTTTTTTTTAGATGTTTCTCGTTCTTTTTTTTTCTTCTCTTTTCCCGGTCACAATTTTGACTAACTGTAACTGTTCCGTTTTTTTTTTGTTGGTTTTTTTTTAAACATACGATTTATTTTTTTAGAATTTTTTTTTTTTATTCACAATTTTTTTTATTTTTGATCCAATTTTTTTTGTTTCCCTTTCAATTATATATTTCTCAGTATTGATTTATTTAATATATTTTTTCCAAAACTATAGAACCAATTATCTACGTTTCAATTTTAATAAATACACGCACTTTTCCCTTTTAGAATAATACAATTTCATTATTGTTGATACGACTAATAAATTCAAGAAACACACGTCTGATCTTCACGACGGTTGAGAAGAAAAAAGGTTATTATTAAGTATTGTATAATAAATGCAGAAAATAATAATTTTAATACATAAAATAAAGATAAAATATATTTTTTTATATAAACGGAACGAATACATTGTGACTATAATTTCTTTTCGGAACGACCGGTTCGAATCGATTCTAATGTTCCGTTGGAATCGAAATCACTGTGACTCCCTTTAAGCAAAGCGAACCCTAAACGAACCGCCGGCGAAGTCTTTTCTTCATATATGAGTTCGTTTGCGAACCGCCTTGGCAGTTCGTAAGCGAACCGGAAAAGAAAATGTTAGAATAAGAACAGTAGAAAAAAAACGTAACGCCAAGAGTTCGCCAAAATCGGTTCGTTTACGAAACGCCGCAACGATTCGTTTTGGAACCGCCAAATTCGGTTTGTTTACGAACTGATTTTATTTCTAGAAATAAAAATACGGAAAAGTTATTTTTTTAACATTTATTTCATATAAAAAATATAATTTTTAACAATAAATAATTATTTCACCACTGATTTAATTTTTATAAATTTTATTACTTAATTTATTATATAAAACACAAAATTACTTATTAATATTTATTTTATTATATTTAACAAAATACTATTATAAGACACAACCTTCGTCACTCCTGTTTATTTTTGTTATGAAATTATAAATTTTATTTTAAAAAGGCGTTACTTATCTAGTTCGTATACGGTTCGCCAAAAGCGAATTCGCTTATTTTCTTAATGGGCTCCTACTTAAGTCTGTCCAATGTTGTTATAAAAATTCTCACTGGGATGGAAAATGAACTTTCACTTTACCCCAGCTGTTACGTGCATAGATAGAAGGAACATAACCTATTATTTACCCTTATGGTTATTATTATGTGGTAAATTGAATATTTATTATTATAATATTCGAATCTTTTGTTGATATCATCATTAAATTTATGATGATGCCTACAATAGGAAGAAACTTCAAATTTGGTAAATATAAATTTAATATGCAGTGGTATAACATCATATTTTTATTTTTGTTCTCGTTACAGTCACTCGCAGCCCCTGTCTTCAGTTTGGTAAAACCTTAATTCGACAGTTTTGTAACAGTACAACCGAAAGAAGAACGAGTAATATTGTTAGTGCTACAATTTTAAAAAGAGTCCCCCCTGTTGAAACAAATTTCATAGACATGCATTTATTTCCACACCATAGACAAGATCTTGGCTATATACCTCGACCTACACCAGTTTTGCGAATTGAAAGTCCCAGCAGTATTCTCCGGAATGAAATATACGAAATCCCAAAGTATTCTAATGTAATTGGAACGCCAAGTAAGACTATAGTCAATGATACAGTACATGCAGCCAGACTTGTTGTTATTAGAAAAAGGAAAATGAAAAAACACAAATTAAAAAAACTGCGGAAGAAGATGAAATTTGAGTGGGCAAAGGTATTGACTAACATTAATAGAAATATATCTTTTTCTTAAAAAATATTAATAGGTTCGTCAAAGACGGGAAATGCGAAAGGAAAAGAGTTTTCAAGCTGAATTAATTGCAAAAGTCAAGGAGGCTGAAAAATTTACAGCCGAAAATTATGTACATCAGAAATTGAAGGAAGCAAATGAAATGCATATACCCAGATTTTGGAAAGGAAAGAGATTACCTCAGTTTATAATAAGACAAAAACTAGGTTTGAAATGAGTGTAAAATTCTGTTTCGTTAATCAAGTACGATTTTTTTTCGTATTAAATAAAATGATTCTTGCAATTAGGACAAAAATATAAATTTTTGTAATAAATAAAGTGTGGATATGTTGTGTAAAAAGATAATGTTTCAATGTAAATTTAATATGGTTGATTCGATTTCATTTTGAACTCAGCAGTTCTTTGTTCAAAGGATACCTTATTCTTATTAATGAAATTATACAGTGTCAAGAAATTTTTTTGCACAATGTAAAAATTTATTTATTTTTTTAATTTAGTGTTTTACCATTGATGAATTTCACTTTTTTAAAGCAATGTTTTTTCTCCCACACACAAGAATTCTGTTTTAAAGGCCTAACCCAAAACCAACACTACTAAAAAGCCCTGAACAAAAGTCTGTGCACTAACACATACATACCAAAAGGTAGTCAGAGAATTCAATATGACATATAATTGTTTCTTTGATAAAAATTATGTTTTTAGTGATAATAAAACGAAATTTATAATTTTTTATAATTAATTATTTTATTTAAAAAATTAATTACATATAATTTATATATTTTGTGATTTCTATTATTTAAGATACATGTAATAATACGCTTTTCTAATAATTTTGTACCATCAGGTAGTGTTTTTACATCAATAATGTCTATTGATAAGATACAAATTCACCAATTGGCACAAAAATGCGTATTGTTACCTGTATCTGAAATGAAATATTTATAAATTCAAAATAATATAATTATAAAAAATACTCCTGCACAACATATACGTCCCCTGGAACACACTGCAACTGCATAACATATACGTCCAGCAGTTTCACATGAAAAAATAAACAAAGTCATTAAAAAATGTATTTTTGGTTTGTAGTAATTTGGGTAAATATATTTAATAATTCTACTTGATTTTTTAAAATATCTAAATATCTAGTGAGAAAAATCGTTTTGACAGTTTTGTGCTTTTTTAAATATAAAATTTCGCGGTTTTCAAATTTCGTTTGCTCAATATTTCTGTATCTCGCGAGTAAATTTTTAATTTGTGACCATAAAGTTAATTTTTTACTATTATTTGGTAAAATCCATTGCAATTCATTATATGGAACTTCGGATCCATGTAAAATAACATTTACTACTAAATATTTATTAATACTAATTCGGACAGAAATATTGCATTTTAAATCGTCGCTATTTTCGAGTAAAACAAATACACATTTTTCCTCATTTTCGAAAAGAAGATAATTTTGAAAATTGATTTTTTGTTTAAAATTATTTTTAAAAATACTGTAATCTTTAGTAATGTTAGATGCAAAAAAATCATCAGACTTTTTTCTAATAAAATATTTAATTTTTTGAATTTTCTCTGACGGATCCCGTCTTTGAATGTTTTCTATAGGTGTATTTAGTAATTTGGAAAAATTGAAAAATTAAATTTATTATTTTCATTGTTTTATTGTTTTATATAATCTTCTTCTCGAAAATTAATGGCAGAAACAGCAGAACATTTTGTTGGCTGCCAGTCACTTCTGTAAATAGCGCCTGTCTACTTATCTTTTAAATCCTGATCTTTAGGAAAACCAAAAGATGGAATCGATGGTTCTGACGAAAAATAATTGGACTTGCAATAAGGTACCACACAATGTCGCGGCATTATTTAACTTCAAAAATCAAAAAATTGCACGAAATTTGCGCACTTAGTTTATATTAAATTGCCTTTAGCACAATAATTATTAACTATAAATTAAATAACAAATAAATATAACAACTTAATATTTATAAATATTGAGATATTCCAATAAGAAATTTTATTTCTTGTTTATGAAATTTTATTTCTTGTTATGAAATTTCTTGTTTATGAAATTTTATTTTATCACAAAAATAAACTATGTAAATCAAATAATCGCACAATTTTTTTTAATAAAAACATCTACAATTATTAAACTATAATTTACACTACTTTTTAATAAAAATCTCTTATTAATTACCATAAAATATCACTTTTAATTATTTATTTTCCGCGCGTCTATTTATGCCGCCATTAAATTTGACATTAGCAAATTTTTGACTTCTGACTACTCTCGCGGTTTCGATGTATGCGTACATCAGGGCTTTTTAGTAGTGTTGATTTTGCCTAACCACAATGAATCAATGAAAATTAAGAAAACTTAAGATGGCGTACGACAATATGAAAATACGCCGAATGACCGAAATAGACTTGACAAAAATTAAGTTGACTTTCGTTAACTTTTCAAAAATTTCGATAACTTAATGATGTACGATTGCTATCGTACAAAGCTTAAGAAAAATTAAGAAAATTGTTTTGCTGAAATAAAATCCATGATGAAAATAAAAAAACATAATTTATTTTACGTTTGTCACTTTCAAACTTTGATATTTGTGAAATATTTTTTTTGTGTTTTCTTAATTTTTCATAAGTTCATTATAGCCAAAAGGGTTTTGACAACGAATTTCGATAGCTTAATGAAAATATCGAAATTTTGTTAATTTTCATTAAGTCCATTATGGTTATGCCTGAATTAGATGTGCGTTTTTTCGTGACTTTTGCCGTGCGGCCAAATTAGAATACACAGGATCTTATGTGACCGATTAGATGACACCGCATTGCGATTTCGCATGCGGTGAGTTGCCGCATGATATCTCTATTTCTAATTTTACACCGAAGTTAAATTTACCAACTTAAAAGCAAATGTTTTTGACAATTATATTTTTTAATAAATATAAAATTTATTTCAATACAAACATTAAATAATTACTCTTTTTAATTGATTTTATTATAAAACTAAAATAAAACTTTTAAATACATTCAATAAGAAAACTTTTGCAACATTCTATTTTTGTTTTTCTTTAAAATTATACATAATTTTAAAATGTCAAAAATTACCGCACTTCCATGCGGAAAAAAACGCACAGCTAATTGACTATACGGCAATGCGTGCGTTGCCTTGCGGCTAAAAACGCACATCTAATTCAGGAATTAGGCCTATAAAAACAAATATTTAAAAAAGCTAAAACAAAAAAATTTTTCGCAATAAAACAAAAAAAACTTAAATTTTCTGTCAAAACAATTTGCAAATTAGTATAATTTTTCTATGTTGCAATCTCAGACCCTTTTTTCACGAGACTTTTTTCACGAATGCAAATTTGACGTTCGTGATTTTGACATTTGTTCATCTCTTTTTAACTCAAGTGAAAGAGAGAAACAAAAATGATAAACAATAAATGTCATATTTTTCACCTTTTCACAGGACTTTTTTCACGAATGTAAAATTCTTCATAAACTTCAAAATTTAATAGTATTGTTACCCTTTAAAAAAAGCGAGTCGTAAACGGCATAAAAATGTAGTCATTGGCCTATATAAGACTCCGTTTTCGAACCGCCTTTACGGCGTTAAAGCGGACCGTTTCTGTTCCCATGGGCATATGAAATTGAAATGAAAGACGGTTTGTTACAACTGTATAATATGGAGTAGTCCTTGGCATTACAATCTAACGGATATGAAAGACGGCCCGCTAAAGCGTAATGTTTTACGCCGCATTTGCAATACAATTTTACGCCGCTTTTTGCAGCTCAATTTTATGCCGCCTTTTCGGCTCCATTTCGAACCGTTTTAAATTATTAATATTGTATAATGCTGGATTTTAATGATAAAAATTTGCCGCTTGTGCATGAAAAACGGAACAAAAGGTTTTATTTCTTATGTAAATTTAATATGTGCGAAGAGAACAACAAATTCTCATTTGCAAGGGATATTTTTCATTTACCAGGGATAATTTTTATTTGCAAGGGAAATTTTACCAGGGATAATTTTCATTTTGCAATAGATAATTTTTGATATTTTTTAAAAACCATATATAATCCTTCTTATATGGTATCACAGTTTTGTTGAAATTTGACATTTCAGTATTGCCATTAAAAATTTTTATTGTTTACATTTTTTTATGTTAATTATATTTTGAACTAAATTTATATATAAAATGTATATAAAATGATTAAAAAAAATTAATTAACTTTGTTTATGCCGGTTTCTACAAGGATGTAAATAATTAATTTTGGACTGTACCATTAAAATTATTATTTATAATTATTAATGAGTTTATATTTAGTAATTTCGTATTTTAAAATATTATTAACGATTGGTAATCTAATTATTTCCAGGTTTTTGTAAAAAATATAATATTTATTAAAACTTTAATTGATTGAATGAAATTGACACAAATGCATCACAATAATATATTAATCAATAAATTTTAATAATAATAATCACCGAACTATAAACGTTATTTGATAATAATAAAAATTAAATTTTTATATTATTATTATTATTAATATATTAAATTATTTAATAGAGTAAATTACTTAACATTTTTTAAATTACAACAAATTCAATTTTAAATATTTATTAATATATATATTATTCAGAAAAGTGTGATAATTATATCAGAAAAAATTCAAATATTTATAAAGGAGATTCAATATAAATTTTGTATATATAAATTCGGCACTATAAAGAACAGGTACCTTCCGAAAACAGCGCACCCCGCAAAGGAAGTTGGCGTATGGCTAATAACCATACCCGTAAAAAATATATATATTATGAGACGTCAAGATGAGCCTCGGATAACACAAAGGAATTTTAGATCAAGACCCACGGAACGCTTAAGGAAAAATGATATTAAAATCGGAACATGGAATGTAAGAACGCTACTGCAGTCAGGAAAAATGGCAGAGGTAGCAGAGGAAATTATGAGATATAAAATGGATGTGGTTGCTATCCAAGAAATAAGATGGAAAGGAGAAGGAGAAATTGCAAAAAGGACTACTCCATATTATACAGTTGTAACAAACAAAAAACAGGCGCTAATGGTGTAGGGTTTCTTATAAGTAAAGAAATGAAGAAATCTATGTTGGGATTTGAGCTTTTCAATGATAGAATATGCAAAATAAGACTACAGGGAGTATTTAATAACATCTCTTTTGTTTGCATGTATGCACCAACAGAAGAGAAGGATGATGCAGAAAAGGACGAATTCTACGAACTCCTAACGGATATATGTATAAAAATACCGAGACATGACATGGTTATAGTATTAGGAGATTGTAATGCCAAAATAGGGAAGGAAAATTTCTTACAAAAAATAGCTGGAAAACACTCTTTGCATGAGGAGATAAATAATAATGGTCAAAAACTATGTCACTTTGCTGCTAGCATTAACTTATACTCATCCTCCTCTAACAAAAACGAATCTATACAATGTTTAAAGGTATTCATTCTAATTTTATTTTCCTAATTAATTTTATTTATCTAATAATATAATTGCTTATTTCAGCGGCATCACTAATACTATTCTATGACCTATTCTACAAATACTATGACAATAAACTAGTCATCACTAATACTATTCTATGACCTATTCTACAAATACTATGACAATAAACTAATACTAACACTAATAATAAATAACACTAATAATTAATTATCAAAATAATAATGAAAAAAACTTTAATAAATAATATACAAAACTATGTAAGCTAACCCTAGCATAAATAAACAACAACAAAAAAAATAATAATGTAAACCCGACTTCACCAAAAAAAAATTTAATAAATAACAATCAGTGTATAAGGAACGAAATATTGTAATTATAAATAACAGAAAAACTTTGTAAATATAAATAACAAAAATTGTAAATAATAAATACCACAAAATTTGTAAATATAAATAACACTGATTGTAAATTTTTACTAATACTACAAAAAAATATAACTAGATATACTATAATACAACTAACTTCACGACACCATTTAATAAATACAAAAAAAAATTATAACTATTACAAAAAAATTGTAAATTAAATAAATAAATGTAATTAACTAACACTACACTAATAAATAACAACTATTGTAAATTTCAATAAATAATTAATAAAAATAAAAAATGTCTACATCTACAACTTAATCTATTCTATATAAAAAAAAAAAAAAAATAAACCTAACACTAAAAAAAAACTACACCAACTACACTAACTACACAGCCCCGTAATAAGCAAAAACCCACTATAATTCCTATTTAATTTTATTCTACTACAAAAAAAAATTCTTTTTCTAATACTATGCAGGCCGCTGGGTACAGACTATCCCTACCTCAGAATCAGCTGATTTCCGTGAACCTGAATAATTTTTTTTTTCTATTCAATAACAAAAAAAACTTTGTGTCGTAGCCTATTTTATTTTTATTTTAATTTAATATCAATAATTTAATTTAATGGTTTTTATTTTATATAATTTAGAATTTTATAAATTATAAATAAATTTTTGATTAAATTCTGATCTTGGGTTTTTTTTTTCTCAAAAATAGATAATTTTTTTAATCGAAGAATGTAATATTTTAATATGGAATAAATATTATAATAACACAATATTTCGATTTTTGGTGTTTTATTTTTTTAAAAAAAATAATTTTTTTTTTCCAATGTTTCAGTTCTAATTGACAAACTACGTGAACCATCGCAGCCAGAAATTTTATAGGAAAAGGGAAAAACAAGGTGACTAGGAACTGGACCAAGGATTCATAGGCAGAGGATACAGGGGAAACTCCTATCTTATCATTCCTTCTTCAGGCTTCACTTCCAGAAAAAATAATTTTCCGATACACAAAAAAAACAAACACCTAATATTGCTAGGACATAATACGGACCACCGTATCCATGTATCTAACCAACAATATTAGGTGTCACACATAACTAACAAAGGTCCGAAGGTATAAATAAGGACTACCTTATTTACTAGTAGTCAACTTCGGACAATAAATAATAAACAAAGGACTGGTAGGAATTACCATGGACCACCAAGGTAACCAATCTACTACCAGTCGAAACAAATTACTCACGAATAAATATTACAAAAAAAAATATTTTCTCTTCTCGCAATGAAGCCGTCGGAAGGAAAGAAAGCCAAAAGGGGATTTAATGACGACAATATGGCAATCTCACCAACTGCATCCGAACCCATCTCCAGCAAAACAGTAGTCAATGGAGTTGCAATTTGTTCGGGTGACCAACGTCACACCAACAAAAAATAAATTTTAAAATTTTTTTTACCAAAATTTGTACACCAATTGGTACATCTGCTAAGCCACTAGTTTGGGCGCCAAATGTAACATTATCAAAATTAATTGATTCGTTAGCTGAAGGTAGGTTCGGAGGAGCTTTGTTCGGAAGCTGAGAGCGTTGGGCGCCAGGTCTGAGTGACCTAGCCAGAATCACTAAAATAACAAGACCGAGAATTAATGTTTATTTCTTCAAAAAAAAAACTACTTCTCTTTTTATGTACTCTCAGCCTCCAGGATCATTGGGATTTCCTCCTTGTTGCCGGCTCAGCACAGTCTGTGGGGTGTGGGTCGACCAATGATCCTTCTAATCACCATATTGTCGGACTAGGTAACTCTTCAATCCATAACAATTGTTACATAATAACAATGGAATTGGATCGAAGAGCCACACGGAAAAGGAACATTCTGACTACGCTGGTTCACTACTATTTCCACCTAGCCAGCCATGTTCACAAAAAAATAAATAACACCAAAATCTTCAGGAAAACAAAAAAAAATCTCGACACACAAAAAAAAAATTCCACCCAACGATGTCCACAGAAAAAAAATGGCACTAAATAATAAAATAAATAATTAGAAACACCAAGATTTTAAATTCTTATAGTTTAACAAAAAATTTTTTATTTTTATTATAATATTATTTAATAAAAAAAAACATATTGAAAAAAAAATTTTTTGAGTTGAATTACTTGACAGCTGTTGCTTTGCTATTCCAAAAAGATTTTTTTTTCTGTTCGTTAAGTAAACATAGATATACACAATCAGTGCATTCCTGGCACTACCTTGCCATCAAAAAAAATTTTACAAAAAAAAATTTTACCACATACCTTTTTAAATTTCCCCAGCGATTACGAGGCTGCTCCCGACATGTCTGGAATAACACGAATCCTGTAAACGCGAACTAAATATTGAATAAATATTCATACATATATATATATATAAATACATTTAAAAAAAAAAAAATAATTATAAATCCAAAAAAAACTACTCTACACAATGAAAGAAAAACTAAAAACTTTAATACAAAAAAAATAACAAAAAAAATCAAATTAACAAAACAAAAAAAAATTAGGATTCCCACGCTGAACGCTTCCAGACAGGACTGCTGACGATGACAACTCTGCAATACAGGACTAGACTCGACGCAGGATCAACAAAACCGGAACGACATCTCTGGACGATACAAAGGTCGCGCGCGCTGGACACATAAATTAATTTTTTTCAGTTTAAAATTATTCAAAAAATTTTTAATTTTAAATTTTTTTCCGGTACACCAGCTAAATTTATTTAAAAAAAAATTTTTTTGAGTTTTTTTTTCTTGTTTTAACTTATGTTATTTTCCAAGTAAATTTATTGAGGAGGGTTTTTTTTTTCAAACTTAATCAATTTATTTTTTTTTTTTCTCTGATTTCTCACTTTCATAAATATTCCTTTTCTTGTTTTTTATTTTTTTTTTTAAACTATCTTCCTTCCGACTTTATTTTTAAAAAAAAAGTTCTTTTTCTTAATTTAAATTATTAAAAAAAAACATACAAAAACTCCGGTACAAAAATTCCGGTACAAAGTCGGAAAAAGTCAACTCACCACCACAACAGCGACATCTGGTAGTAAATAAATAGACACTTAACGAAACAACACCAACATACAGAAATAAAATTATTTGACAATTTAAGCTGACATGACACAGAAAAACCCAGCATGGCCGGCGCTTATAATTATATTTTATATTTCTTTATAATTATATTTTAATTTCCCTTTATGTTTTTAGGTGTGTTTGAAAAAATAAATTTGGGGTGTCACAAGCTGTTACGCCCAGCTGTTACGTGCGTTTACCCTTATGGTTATTATTATGTGGTAAATTGAATATTTATTATTATAATCTATCAACTATCATACTTCGCGTGATATTTTCCTCAAACTTAACACTGTCACTGTAGATAGGAATTCTGCTAACTCTTTTAATTTTGATTTTAAGAATGCTAATTTTTCCGCAATAAATTACGAGTTATTGGAAATTAATTGGACAGACTCGTTTGAATTAAATAGCTGTAAAAACATCGATGAATTATGTAATAAATTTTATAACATTATTTATAAACTATTTTATAAACATATACCAATTATATCTGTCCGCGAGACTAGTGGTGAGAACTGTCCATGGATTGGTCCTGATATTCGTGCGTTAAAAACGAAGAAGAATAAGTTATATCGGAAGTGGCGTAAGTCCTCTAATAATACTGATTATGAATCCTATAAGCAGATCAAATCACTGTTAAAATATAAATTATCTAAGTCCTACTTCTCTTATATTCGTGATATTGAAAATGATATAAAAAGAGATCCAAATAAATTTTGGAAACATTAAAAATAAACAAAATTCTGATGGTTTTGGAAACATTATGGAATTCAATGGGGTTGCTTCGGATTCCTCTGAAACCATATGTGATATGTTTGCTGACTTTTTCCAATCTGTCTATAAAACTGATAACACACTGTAACAGGATGAGTAATTTTGTAAAAAAAAAAATTTACCAACTGTTAACTTAAGGTAAGTCGGAGGAGGTAACTTCGGAGTTCTAGTGAAGTGGGCGCCAGGTCTAGGGTGACCAACAGCGCATCACAAATATAACGCTAGACCAAAATTTATATACTAGAACTCCTTGGACCACTGGGATTTCCTCCTAAGGGTGCCAGCTATGCTCAGCCTGTGGGGCGTCGACCAGTGATCCAAACGGCAATCAATACTACAATACGATGATGCTTTCACTAATAAAGATTTTCACAAAAAAAAATCTTTATAGTGAAGCACCATCGATTAAGGAATTAGGAGAGAAAGGACAAGAATCCAAGGCGATCCATCCTGGGGAAGTATGAAAAAAATCAGCCAACCATTCTAAAAATTCTACAAAAAAAAAAAATCAAAAAAAAAACAACCCAGCAGCAACAACCCAGCGGTGCCAACACACTACAATAAAATAATAAAAATTTTGGAATTTTCAAAAAAAAATAAATAAAATTCCAATGAAATTATAATAAATAAAACGATTAAATTTTTTTTTATATATAACAAGCTGTTGTTTTTGGTTTTACTTTATTTAATTTTTTTAAATTAAAAAAAAATATAATTATATGAAAAAATTTTTTTGATATATATATATATATATATATAAGTATGTGGTGTACCTAATAATTGAATATTAATTACTATATTTTTTAAATTTATTTCTAACTCTCGGAATACTATTAATTTTAAAGAAGCAATAAATAACACAAAAAAAATATTTTTTACAATTTTACGTTACAAAAAAAACTTTTTACTTTACTACAAAAAAAGTTTTAATAATAAGTTAAAACAAAAAAAACCGAGCAAAACAACTAAAATAAATAATTTTAATCGTACACCACAAAACAAATTAATTAAATAACAAAATTTACAGTACCTGGTAATACCTGCTTTCTGCTCCGGCATGCCAGGACGGGAACCAGCTACCTGTACCTACACAACAATAAATTAAAAAAAAAACGTTAACACTGCTGCCGCTACTCTGCCTCGACTTGAAGGTTGCTTGATTAATTTTCTTTGTGGGTTGTTAGTTATTTTTTTCTCGTTTTTTTTTATCAGCCGGTGCAGTGTATTACGCGGCTCGGAAATTACGATCTTAATGGTATAGAATTATGGCAGATTTTGCAACAATAACACTTAAATACTATATTTTTTTTTTCTTTCTTTAGTTTTCTCGATCATGGATTTTTATTTCTTTTCAGACGCGGGGCCCGGAAAATTTTGGTTCTCATCAAATTTTCTTTTCTTTTCACTTAAGTTTTAATGATTTTTTTTTTTTTGGTAATTATTAATTTAATTCATAGTATTAAAAAAAACAATTTTTCACAACTAAACAAAATAAATCTCAACTTAATTTTCTTTTTGTTTTGTACTCATTAATTTTACGGAGGTTTTTTTTTCTCAATATTATCACTATCATACAAAAATTTGTTTTTAATTAACTACTTAAGTTCTACCAAAATTTTCTGGCCGAATTCTTTAATTTTTTTTCAAAAAAAAAACTCTTCCAACAATATAAAACAATTCTCAAAATACCATTTCAAATTAAAAAAAAAAATCAATCTCCAAAAAAATGTCCGACCGACCGCAACCCAAATTTTTTTTTCGACCCCCCGAAACAATCAATTTTTCAAATTTTTTCATTTCGAAAAACTATTGTTTCCTCGATCACGCGATCTCTTGACTTTCGGAATCAAAACATGGCCCACAAGGGCAACAAAGGTTGTCTATTGTTTTCTGTCCCGAAAATCAAGAGACCGCAGCGCTGACGGGAATTTCGACTTACTACTAGCACCTCCAATTTACCTCCGCGCCTGTCTACTAACTGACATCTGAGATGTGACAAGCCGGCATACAAATAACATCAAGATGGACGCAGACGTAAACAACTAAACAAGGTATTTTTTTAAATTATTTTAATTTAATAATTTTTTTATTTTCTTTTTAGGAAAATATATTAAAAATTTTACACGGTGGCACAAAACCGACCCGTCTGGAGCTTAGCGTTCCAGACAGGCCTGGAAAACACCGACTCGCCACACCCCAGAAGTAAAAAAAACTATACAACTAATACCACTAATAATAATAACACTTAATAAATAATTTTAACTACCAAACTACAATAAATATTAACTATAAATAATATAAATAAATAATAAGCTATAATAATAAAAACTAAATAAATAATACTAACACAAAAAATTCCCCATAAATAAATAAATACCTATAAATCTAACACAAAAAATTTTTTTAACTAATAATATTTTAACTTAGACTAATAAATTTAACTACTAATGAATATTCCTACCCAAATAAATAAATAAATAAATACTTAATATATAATTCCAAATAAGTACAAAAAAAAATTTTTTTTTGTTTTTTTTAACGAAACCTTACTCTAACTTATTCTCAAAAATGTAATACTATTAACTAATAATAACTAACAAAAAAAAATTTAGTGACTCACGGGGTAAAGGTGGGTAGCCAGGTATTATAGGTTAAAATAACTATAATAAATAACAAAAACTAACCTACCTACATATAAGTGTAAATTAACTAATCACTAATAAATAATAATAATAAAAAAAAAATTAACTATACTAACTAATAATAATGTAATAACAAAAAAAATTTAACTAATAATACTAATAAATAACAATGAATTGTACAGGTGGTAATTTTTCTAAATCAACGTGGGGCTGTCCCACACCCTGACCAGTCTCATGCTCTACTAACTGAGCTAGCCGGGCAATTCTGATTTAATATCTTTTTCTTTTTCCTCCTTTTCCTCTTAAACCAAATTTTTATTATTTTGTATTGTAATTTTATTATTCTCTAAATCTAATTTATCAAGATCGGCAGCGCATTCAGCTGAAGTTATCGAATTCTATACCACTAACGAATGCTCTGCGCGATTGGTTAGAGGCTTTCCCATCCCAATAACTGAAGCTAAATTTGTATTATTTATAACTGCTTTTATTGGTTTTGGCGGTGCAAAATCATCGCAAATTCCAGACAAATTGGGATTTAATTCACTGTCTAGTGCTCTTTGTTTACGAACATCAAGTGTTGGCAATTCCTTAACCTTCAATCCCATGGATTTTTCAATTGTATCTCCATTATTCGAATTTAAAATACCCGGTCGGAAATTTAGTAAATGTTTAAGTGCTGCGGAACTACCTTCAGAAATCATTTTATGTTTAGAGTGAATTAAGGAACGTAGCGTTGGTACTGCTCCATTTTCCCAAAGGAATTTTTGATCTTCGGGCGAACCGTCAGATAAATTCCACAGGGTGCCACATGCATTACTTACTGATGTCAAATTCTCTGATTTCAGTTGTTGTAATAATATACCTAAACAGTTACGTTGTCGTAAGATTTTACGATAATCTTCTCGAACAGCAATATGACTAGAAACATTTCTTAAAATTCCGCTAGCAATTTCTATTATTTCCTCCGATTTACTAGACCATTCATTCGATAGCATGTCAACTAGAAATGCTACGGTTCCTTCAACAGAACACATTTCAACTTTATTTGCTTTATTATGAGCTGATAGATTCCATAAAGCCGACAAAATCGTATTTAAAGTATTTCCATTTTTACTTTTCATGGCAGCTTTATTTAATACCGCTTTCATATTATTATCAGCTCGTCCGGACAAATTACGCAGAACACTTGCTGTGACTTGTAGAAGATCATCTGGTGCCGAATCTAATTGCGCCACCAATGATTCCATAAACCCTTTATTTGAGCAGAGTAATGCTTTATTATTATCATTCCCAAATGTTAAATTTGTTAATGCCATTAATGCATAACGCCGTAATGAATTGCAACATTGATTTCCTTGGTTTGGACCATGAGCAGCATGATCTAATTGAACTAGACTTGCAATTGCTTGTAACGCCCCCAATTGACTCATTGTCTGACGATGCTCTACTTCAAAACTTAATTTCATTAAACTACACATTGCTACTAATGGATGATGATAATAATCATCTGCAATTGCATCCCCACTACTTTGTAAAAAGGTTTTTAAAACTCCACAATAATCTACTACTTTTTCCATTTAACTTAAGATTATTGCTTCGCGTCCAGCCCCCTCATCCTCTGGATGATAATACACAACATTGTCCTGTAGAGCCATTGTAGTACTCGTAAAAAAACTGACTAAATTAGCTAAAATAAAATCCAAACAATCATCATCGCAAAACTAATAAATTAAATAAATAAAAAAAGTGTAAATAGACTTTAAGACCCATAAATAATTCTAACTAGTGTAACTAACCTAACAAAAAAAACAACTAATAATTACAAATAGTGTAAAAATAAATAACACTAATTGTATAAAAGGACTAATACTAAATACGACTACCCAAAAAAAATAATTTAATAAATAACAATAATTGTAAGTGAACGAGAAAAAAACTACACCTAATATAAATAATATTACCCAAAAAAAAAACTAAACTAATACTATCGAATATTGTAAAAATAAGCAAAAACTAACAAATATTGTATAATAATAAAAAAAAAGACAAAAATTTTTTTTAAATAAACAAAACACTACTCGTTTTAATTTTATTTTTCCTCAAAATTTTCTCTCCGTCAGCGCTCGCTCGACCGAGGAACCAATAGCAAAAAAAAATTATAAAAAAAAAAAAAAAATCAAAACGAAATATCGCAACCCCAAAAAAAAATCCAAATCAAAATCCAAAAACAAACAAATATATTAAAAAAGGAATAGGGTTAGGGAGAAAGGAAACTTCAATGAGAAATACTCCCCCAACACTACAAAAAGCATCTTTGGCCGTCCCAATTCACACAAAGTTCAGCCTACGTTGAACACAAAAACACAAACATGCTAGGACCCCCTTTTAGACTACTAAAAGCGGGTGTCTAACTAGCGGACGGACACTTTGGGGAGGATACGTCAAGGACCACCTTAACGCAATTTCTAACCCCCCAAAATAAATAATACAAAGGACACTGGTAGGACAGGTAATGGACAACCTAAACCCTTATCTAACTACCAGCACAAAAACTAAATTGGAACAACCTCCGATGTTCCCCATAGGAAGGAATAATACCACCCACGGAAGGGGAAGACGTTGCAGTATTGATCGCCCCTCCATCCGACTTAAGCAACCTCAGATGGAGATTTCAAAAAAAAATGTTAATAAGCCACAAATTTTGGACACCAATTGTAAAACAATTGGTGCATCTTCTGTCCCAAGAGTTTGGGCGGCAATTGTAACAGGATGAGTAATTTTGTAAAAAAAAAAAATTTACCACCTGTTAACTTAAGGTAAGTCGGAGGAGGTAACTTCGGAGGTGTCAGCTATGCTCAGCCTGTGGGGCGTGAGTCGACCAGTGATCCAAACGGCAATCAATACTACAATACGATGATGCTTTCACTAATAAAGATTTTCACAAAAAAAAATCTTTAGCGTGAAGCACCATCGCTTAAGGAATTATGAGAGAAAGGACAAGAATCCAAGGCGATCCATCCTGGGGAAGTATGAAAAAAATCAGCCAGCCATTCTAAAAATTCTACAAAAAAAAAAAATCAAAAAAAACAACCCAGCAGCAACAACCCAGCGGTGCCAACACACTACAATAAAATAATAAAAATTTTGGAATTTTCAAAAAAAAAAAAAAAAAATTCCAATGAAATTATAATAAATAAAACGATTAAATTTTTTTTTATATAACAAGCTGTTGTTTTTGGTTTTACTTTATTTAATTTCTTTAAATTAAAAAAAAATATAATTATATGAAAAAATTTTTTTGATATATATATATATATATATATATGTATGTGGTGTACCTAATAATTGAATATTAATTACTATATTTTTTAAATTTATTTCTAACTCTCGGAATACTATTAATTTTAAAGAAGCAATAAATAACACAAAAAAATTATTTTTTACAATTTTACGTTACAAAAAAAAATTTTTACTTTACTACAAAAAAAGTTTTAATAATAAGTTAACACAAAAAAAAAACCGAACAAAAGCAACTAAAATAAATAATTTTAATCGTACACCACAAAATAAATTAATTAAATAACAAAATTTACAGTACCTGGTAATACCTGCTTCCTGCTCCGGCATGCCAGGACGGGAACCAGCTACCTGTACCTACACAACAATAAATTATATAAAAAAACCACCAAAAAAAAACACAAAATTTTAAATTAAAAAAAAACGTTAACACTGCTGCCGCTACTCTGCCTCGACTTGAAGGTTGCTTGATTAATTTTCTTTGTGGGTTGTTAGTTATTTTTTCTCCTTTTTTTTATCAGCCGGTGCAGTGTATTACACGGCTCGGAAATTACGATCTTAATGGTATAGAATTATGGCAAATTTTGCAACAATAACACTTAAATACTATATTTTTTTTTCTTTCTTTAGTTTTCTCGATCATGGATTTTTATTTCTTTTCAGACGCGGGGCCCGGAAAATTTTGGTTCTCATCAAATTTTCTTTTCTTTTCACTTAAGTTTTAATGATTTTTTTTTTTTTTTGGTAATTATTAATTTAATTCATAGTATTAAAAAAAACAATTTCTATACCATTAAGTATAATTCTACATAATTCTATACCATTAAGAATTTTACGGAGGTTTTTTTTTCTCAATATTATCACTATCATACAAAAATTTGTTTTTAATTAACTACTTAAGTTCTACCAAAATTTTCCGGCCGAATTCTTTAATTTTTTTCAAAAAAAAATCTTCCAACAATATAAAACAAATCTCAAAATACCACTTCAAATTAAAAAAAAATTCAAATCTCCAAAAAAATGTCCGACCGACCGCAACCCAAATTTTTTTTCGACCCCCCGAAACCATCAATTTTTCAAATTTTTTCATTTCGAAAAACTATTGTTTCCTCGATCACGCGATCTCTTGACTTTCGGAATCAAAACATGGCCCACAAGGGCAACAAAGGTTGTCTATTGTTTTCTGTCCCGAAAATCAAGAGACCGCAGCGCTGACGGGAATTTCGACTTACTACTAACATGGCTACCCACCTCCAATTTACCTCCGCGCCTGTCTACTAACTGACATCTGAGATGTGACAAGCCGACATACAAATAATATCAAGATGGACGCAGACGTAAACAACTAAACAAGGTATTTTTTTAAATTATTTTAATTTAATAATTTTTTTATTTTCTTTTTAGGAAAATATATTAAAAATTTTACACGGTGTCACAACACCGATAGATTATGACTTCCTGAATTCATACATTCCAAATACTAATATTTCTGGTTTAAATAATATGCATATTACTGAGGAAGAAGTCGCTACACAAATTAACAGTTTAAAATACAGTAATAATCCAGGACCTGATGGTATTCCCTCAGCCTTCGTAAAGTATTGTGGCCCAGCATTATCGAAAATCCTATGCATCCTTTTTAATTTTTCACTAAATACCTCTAGGTATCCGTTACTTTGGAAAAATTCCTTTATTACGCCAACTTTCAAAGCGGGTAACAAAAATAAGGTTGAAAATTATAGAGGAATTAGCAAACAATCAGTTATTCCGAAAATTTTGGATGCCATAATAACTAATAATCTTTACTTCTCCTGTGCTAACGTAATTTGTTCAAACCAGCATGGTTTTATGAGAAAAAGGTCTACGACAACCAATCTACTATCGTTCACCAACTACCTTTCTTGTGAAATGGAAAAAGGTAGTCAGGTGGATGCTATTTATACAGATTTTAGTAAAGCCTTTGATTGTGTTGATCACTCGATTTTGCTACATAAGCTTTTGATCCTTGGCTTTCCTGTTCACTTGTTAGCATGGTTAAGTTCCTTTCTAACGAATAGAACACAAAAAGTTATTTTTAGAAATATCTTTTCAAAAGATATTACAGTATCATCTGGAGTGCCTCAAGGTAGTCACATTGGTCCATTGCTTTTTTTGTTATTTATAAATGAGATTGTGTTTTTTATTCCGTTCTGTAAACTCCTAATGTTTGCAGATGATCTTAAACTATTCTTTCCTGTTAATGACATTATTAGTTTTAATATACTACATAATTCTCTGGAACGTCTATGTGAGTGGTGTCTTAAAAATAAGTTGCAGTTAAACACTGAGAAGTGTTACAGTATTTCTTTCACGAGAAAGTTCCACTTCTTTTCACGTACTCAATTTTTAACAAAATTATAAAACGAGTAACTATTATCAAGGATCTGGGTGTCTTACTGGATAATAAACTCTGTTTTAATGATCACATTGATTCCATGATTAATAAAGCTAATAGAGCTTGGGGAATTGTTAGACGTCATTCGACTGAATTTACAGATCCATATGTAATAAAATTACTTTGTTTCATTCGTCCGGTCGACTCTAGAATATGCTTCACCCATTTGGCCACCCTATTATTCCAACAGAATAATAAGAATTTAAGCTATTCAAAAAAGGTTTTTGCGTTTTGCATTAAGAGGACTGCCTTGGAGCGATGTTCATAACCTTCCAAGATATGAAGATAGACTTAAATTATTAATCATGTCTACACTAGCCTCTAGACGTAAGTCATGTTCATACACCGTCTTGTAATTGGGGAAATTGACTCGTGCGAACTTCTAAGCCTCATCTCTTTTCATATACCCCGTCCTAACCAACGACAGTGAAGAATCTCCACTGTATCGTCACCGATATAAGACGTACTAATCATGGACAGTACTCACACCTAATTAGTCTTCTCAATATGTATAATAGCTATTCTGATGCCATTGATTTTGGGCTTTCAATTGATACTGTCAAAAGAAACTTATACAGATATCTATCATAGTAATATGCAAATTTCTATCTCATTGACAGTGTTTAGTATTATTATTTTTTTTTTTTTGTCAATTTATAATTTTTTTTGTTTTTAATTTTATTTTATATACATTAAATTATTATTGTTATTATTCCTGTTATTTTGTTTTATAATTTTTTTTTTTAATTTTCATATAATATCACTCGTAAATATTTAATAAAGTTCTAACTTTGTAATATTCTGGTGCAAATAAATAAATTAATAAAATAAATAAATAATATTCGAATCTTTTGTTGATATTATCATTAAATTTATGATGATGCCTACAATAGGAAGAAACTTCAAATTTGGTAAATATAAATTTCATATGCAGTGGTATAACATCATATTTTTATTTTTGTTCTCGTTACAGTCACTCGCAGCCCCTATCTTCAGTTTGGTAAAACCTTAATTCGACAGTTTTGTCGATATTACCAAAAATACCCAAACGCCTGTCAATATTACCAAAAATACCCAAACGCCTGTACTATTCTTACAATATAGAAGAAACTATTTTCTTTTTGCTAAAAATTGAAAATTAGAATTTATTTATGAATTAGAAAATTTTCAATTGTACGAATACCAACCAAACTATTCATATAAGATTATACAATACAATCATATATGCGAAAACAAAAAAAAATCCCGTTTTTCAATATAAAAAAAATTATCCTCTCACGCATGCTCTCATATTAGTCATTCATAAATATTTCCTTTCCTAATCTAACGAAAATATATAACAAAAAACGCACGTTTAACGTTGATTTTTTACATTAGATTAGGAAAGTCAAATCAGAAAGTGGAAATTTTTTTGTTCTACTTTATAAGTCTATATATTATTATTAGTCAATGACTATAGTCAGTGATACAGTACATGCAGCCAGACTTGTTGTTATTAGAAAAAGGAAAATGAAAAAACACAAATTAAAAAAACTGCGGAAGAAGATGAAATTTGAGTGGGCAAAGGTATTGACTAACATTAATAGAAATATATCTTTTTCTTAAAAAATATTAATAGGTTCGTCAAAGACGGGAAAGGCGAAAGGAAAAGAGTTTTCAAGCTGAATTAATTGCAAAAGTCAAGGAGGGTGAAAAATTTGCAGCCGAAAATTATGTACATCAGAAATTGAAGGAAGCAAATGAAATGCATATATCCAGATTTTGGAAAGGAAAGAGATTACCTCAGTTTATAATAAGACAAAAAATAGGTTTGAAATGAGTGTAAAATTCTGTTTCGTTAATCAAGTACGATTTTTTTTCGTATTAAATAAAATGATTCTTGCAATTAGGACAAAAATATAAATTTTTGTAATAAATAAAGTTTGGATATGTTGTGTAAAAAGATAAATTTAAAAAGATAAATGTAAATTTAATATGGTTGATTCGATTTCATTTTGAACTCAGCAGTTCTTTGTTCAAAGGATACCTTATTCTTATTAATGAAATTATACAGTGTCAAGAAATTTTTTTGCACAATGTAAAAATTTATTTATTTTTTTAATTTAGTGTTTTACCATTGATGAATTTCACTTTTTTAAAGCAATGTTTTTTCTCCCACACACAAGAATTCTGTTTTAAAGGCCTAACCCAAAACCAACACTACTAAAAAGCCCTGAACAAAGTCTGTGCACTAACACATACATACCAAAAGGTAGTCAGAGAATTCAATATGACATATAATTGTTTCTTTGATAAAAATTATGTTTTTAGTGATAATAATACGAAATTTATAATTTTTTATAATTAATTATTTTATTTAAAAAATTAATTACATATAATTTATATATTTTGTGATTTCTATTATTTAAGATACATGTAATAATACGCTTTTCTAATAATTTTGTACCATCAGGTAGTGTTTTTACATTAATAATGTCTATTGATAAGATACAAATTCACCAATTGTTACAAAAATGCGTATTGTTACCTGTATCTGAAATTAAATATTAATAAATTCAAAATAATATAATTATAAAAAATACTCCTGCACAACATATACGTCCCCTGGAACACACTGCAACTGCATAACATATACGTCCAGCAGTTTCACATGAAAAAATAAACAAAGTCATTAAAAAATGTATTTTTGGTTTGTAGTAATTTGGGTAAATTTATTTAATAATTCTACTTGATTTTTTAAAATATCTAAATATCTAGTGAGAAAAATCGTTTTGACAGTTTTGTGCTTTTTTAAATATAAAATTTCGCGGTTTTCAAATTTCGTTTGCTCAATATTTCTGTATCTCGCGAGTAAATTTTTAATTTGTGACCATAAAGTTAATTTTTTACTATTATTTGGTAAAATCCATTGCAATTCATTATATGGAACTTCGGATCCATGTAAAATAACATTTACTACTAAATATTTATTAATACTAATTCGGACAGAAATATTGCATTTTAAATCGTCGCTATTTTCGAGTAAAACAAATACACATTTTTCCTCATTTTCGAAAAGAAGATAATTTTGAAAATTGATTTTTTGTTTAAAATTATTTTTAAAAATACTGTAATCTTTAGTAATGTTAGATGCAAAAAAATCATCAGACTTTTTTCTAATAAAATATTTAATTTTTTGAATTTTCTCTGACGGATCCCGTCTTTGAATGTTTTCTATAGGTGTATTTAGTAATTTGGAAAAATTGAAAAATTAAATTTATTATTTTCATTGTTTTATTGTTTTATATAATCTTCTTCTCGAAAATTAATGGCAGAAACAGCAGAACATTTTGTTGGCTGCCAGTCACTTCTGTAAATAGCGCCTGTCTACTTATCTTTTAAATCCTGATCTTTAGGAAAACCAAAAGATGGAATCGATGGTTCTGACGAAAAATAATTGGGCTTGCAATAAGGTACCACACAATGTCGCGGCATTATTTAACTTCAAAAATCAAAAAATTGCACGAAATTTGCGCACTTAGTTTATATTAAATTGCCTTTAGCATACTAATTATTAACTATAAATTAAATAACAAATAAATATAACAACTTAATATTTATAAATATTGAGATATTCCAATAAGAAATTTTATTTCTTGTTTATGAAATTTGCACTAAATTTTTATCACAAAAATAAACTATGTAAATCAAATAATCGCACAATTTTTTTTAATAAAAACATCTACAATTATTAAACTATAATTTACACTACCTTTTAATAAAAATCTCTTATTAATTACCATAAAATATCACTTTTAATTATTTATTTTCCGCGCGTCTATTTATGCCGCCATTAAATTTGACATTAGCGAATTTTTGACTTCTGCCTACTCTCGCGGTTTCGATGTATGCGTACATCAGGGCTTTTTAGTAGTGTTGATTTTGCCTAACCACAATGGATTAATGAAAATTAAGAAAACTTAAGATGGCGTACGACAATATGAAAATACGCCGAATGACCGAAATAGACTTGACAAAAATTAAGTTGACTTTCGTTAACTTTTCAAAAATTTCGATAACTTAATGATGTACGATTGCTATCGTACAAAGCTTAAGAAAAATTAAGAAAATTGTTTTGCTGAAATAAAATCCATGATGAAAATAAAAAAACATAATTTATTTTACGTTTGTCACTTTCAAACTTTGATATTTGTGAAATATTTTTTTGTGTTTTCTTAATTTTTCATAAGTTCATTATAGCCAAAAGGGTTTTGACAACGAATTTCGATAGCTTAATGAAAATATCGAAAGTTTTGTTAATTTTCATTAAGTCCATTATGGTTATGCCTGAATTAGATGTGCGTTTTTTCGTGACTTTTGCCGTGCGGCCAAATTAGAATACACAGGATCTTATGTGACCGATTAGATGACACCGCATTGCGATTTCGCATGCGGTGAGTTGCCGCATGATATCTCTATTTCTAATTTTACACCGAAGTTAAATTTACCAACTTAAAAGCAAATGTTTTTGACAATTATATTTTTTAATAAATATAAAATTTATTTCAATACAAACATTAAATAATTACTCTTTTTAATTGATTTTATTATAAAACTAAAATAAAACTTTTAAATACATTCAATAACAAAACTTTTGCAACATTTTATTTTTGTTTTTCTTTAAAATTATACATAATTTTAAAATGTCAAAAATTACCGCACTTCCATGCGGAAAAAAACGCACAGCTAATTGACTATACGGCAATGCGTGCGTTTGCCGTGCGGCTAAAAACGCACATCTAATTCAGGAATTAGGCCTATAAAAACAAATATTTAAAAAAGCTAAAACAAAAAAATTTTTCGCAATAAAACAAAAAAACTTAAATTTTCTGTCAAAACAATTTGCAAATTAGTATAATTTTTCTATGTTGCAATCTCAGATTCTAGAAAGTGATAGAAAGTGATTTGCCCTTTTCCAAAAATCTGCAAAACAAAAAATAATAAATTATTTATAATAATTATTTATAATAATTTATTTATAATAAATTTATAAGCACATTTTTTTTTCTAAATGGTTGGGACATAAAACCATATGGCTTTATGTCCATAAAAATGAGAAATAAAGCCATACGCGGAAATTTGCCGGATAAGGCTTTATGTCCAGTTTTTATGGACATAAAGCCATGAAGGCTTTGTGACACCCCAAATTTATTTTACAAAGACACCTAAAAACATAAAAATAAATTAAAATATAATTATAAAGAAAAATAATAAACAACAATGATTTACCTGCCGAATATCGCCGGCCATGCTGGGTTTGTTATTTTTTTTTGTGTTATGTCATGTCAACTTAAATTGTCGAATATTTTTATTTCTGTATGTTGGTGTTGTTTCGTTAAGTATTTATTTATTTAGTACCAGATGTCGCTGTGGTGGTGGTGAGTTGACTTTTTCCGACCCAATACAATAGATGCTCTTCATTTGACCTGGGGTCGAATGAAGGGCAGAAAAAATGGGATGATGTGTCGGAAAAAGTCAAGACTCGGGGCATTCATGTTTCGACGGTCGCGCTGGACACAGTTTTGTTATTTATTTTATTTTTTTCGTATCGGGTTTTTTTTTGTAATAATTTTTTTTCAATTAGAATTAAGAAAAGGATTTTTTTTTTGAAGAAAATTAAGAATTTTTTTTGAATCATGTCAGTGGTGATGAATTAGAAAAAAACAAAAAAAACAAAAAAAAAAATAAACCAATTTATTAAAAAAAAAGACGGAATTAAGAAAAGAAGAAATTTTTAAATTGGAAAATACTAAGTGTATTCCGGGAAAAAAAAAATCCAGAAAAAATTAGTATCTTAAGTGAAAAAAAAAAATATTAGTAAAGCAGAAAAAAAAAAATTATAAGGTAATAGTTGTACCGGCTAAAAAAGATTATAAGTGTCCAGCGCGCGCGCATATCGTCGTCGTTGTGTAGTTGTTCCTGTTTTGTTGGTGTGTCCTGTGTTCCTGCGTCGAGTCCTGGTTCCAGAGTAGTCCAGTCATCGTCTGCAGTCCTGTCGAGTAGCAGTGTCGTCGTGGGAGTTCCGGTGTTTTGTTTTTTTTTTTTTAAAAAAAAAAAAAGGAAAAATTTTTTTTGTATTAAATCTTGTTTTTTTTGTTATTAAAATTGGTGTAGAGTAGTTTTTATTTTAAATTATTGAATTGTAATTAGTCATTAATATTTTTTGGTTTATATAAATATATATATATGTAAAGATTTAGTACCAGTTTGTAGTCGCGTTTTCAGGGTTCTCGTGTGGCTGATCCTGACATGTCCGGAGCAGCAACGTAACCACTGGGTAGAAAAACAAAGGTATGTTTTTTTTTTCTTGTTATATATATTTTGTGAAGTTGGCAAGATTTGTGAAGTTTAAGCTACTGTGCCACAGTTTTTTTTTTATATATATATATATTTATATCGGACTTCGAATTGCACTTTACAGAAAAAGAAGAAAATTCTTGGAGCTGTCCTCTATAGTTTTCTTTATTTTATTTAATTTTTTTTATAAAAATACTAAAATAAAAATATATAAAAAGATTGTTAAATTATAAAATTAAATTACTGGTGTTTGTATTTATTTATTTTCCTATTTAGTGCCAATTTTTTTTTCCTGTGACCATCGTTGGGTGGAATTTTTTTTTGTGTGTCGAGATTTTTTTTGGTGTTTTCCTGAGGATTTTTTTTTTGTTATTGTGTGCTTTAGTGATCATGGTTGGCTAGGAGGTATTATTGGTGAGCCAGCGTAGTCAGAATGTTCCTTTTCCGTGTGGCTCTTCGATCCAATTCCATTGTTATTATGTAACAATTGTTTTTGGATTGAAGAGTTACCTAGTCCGACAATATGGTAATTAGTAGGATCATTGGTCGACCCACGCCCCAAAGACTTTGCTAAGCCGGCAACAAGGAGGAAATCCCAATGATCCTGGAGGCTGAGAGTACCTAAAAGAGAAGTAGTTTTTTTTTAAAAATTAATTCTTGGTCTCGTTCCATTTTAGTGATTGTGGCTAGGTCACTCAGACCTGGCGCCCAACGCTCTCAGCTTCCGAACACTTCTCCTCCGGACTTATCTTCAGCTAACATAACAATAAAAATTGAGTATGTTACAGCTTTATGTCACGGCACCGTTTATATGCATAAAAACATTTATTTGCACGTTTCATGCGTGGATCTTGTTATTAGCATATATTTAGTTTTGTTTTCATTTATTTTTAATCCGTATTTGTTAACATTTTTTTCTAAATTTATAAATAATTCTTTTAAACCTTGCTTATTTCTCGCAAGTATTACAATATCGTCAGCGTATATTAGTATTTGCATTGACTTGAACAATATGTTTCCTCCTGGGTCAATTTCCTCAACAGCGGCATGTAGCATTAATATAAAAATCAGGGCTGACATTACATCTCCTTGTCTAACACCTGATATTATTTGGAATTAATCTGAGTATTTATTTTGAATTAACACTTTCGCTTTCGTGTCATTTAATGTCATGCAAATCAGTTTTACAAGCTTTTTAGGTATGCCAATTTTTAAAAGCGACTTTTCGATTTTATGTCGTCTGATGGTATCAAACGCTTGTTTGAAATCGATGAAAAGACAATGTAAATCTTTGCCATGTTCATAAAACTTCTCAAATATTTGACTTAAGACAAATGTTTGATCAGTTGTGGATCGATTTGGTCTGAATCCGCATTGGCATTCACCTATGATACTTTCTGAAATTACGCTTACTCTCTGGTATAATATATTTGTAAAATTTTTATAAGCTACATTTAATATTGTGATACCTCTATAGTTATTACAATCTTTTTTATCACCTTTTTTATGTATAGGGTATATGATTCCCGTTTTCCAAATCAGAGGTAATTCTTCATCCGTCCATATTTTACATATTAATTCATGTAATTGGTAATGTAGTTTGTCACCACCATATTTTATTAACTCAGCTGTGAGCATTTCATCTCCAGGTGCTTTTCCATTTTTTATCTTGTTTATAAGATACTTCCGTAGTACAAATAATATAATTTTTTGTTTTGCAGATTTTTGGAAAAGGGCAAATCACTTTCTATCACTTTCTAGAATTGAAATATAATTTAAATTAAATTTTTAAAAAACTAGAAAGAAGTGACTATATGGCTTTATTTCTCAAAAATTTTATATAACGATATGGCTTTATTTCCAATTACATTGAGAAATAAAGCCATATGTGGAAATTTCGCGGATATGGCTTTATTTCTCAATAGAATTGGAAATAAAGCCATGAAGGCTTTATGTCACGGCACCCATATAAACACCTAATTAACTCAAGGTTGATACCCAGAAGTGCTAAAATAATGATATATAAAACGATAATTAGATCAGTGCTGACCTATGGTTGTGAAACATGGTGTGGAACAACAGCAGAAATGAACAACCTAGCTGTTTTTGAACGTAAAATATTACGCAAGATTTTTGGACCAGTTAGACTTGAAGATGGTTCATATCGTAGAAGATTTAATCATGAGCTAGAAATCCTTATAAATAAAGAAAATGTACAGAGATTTATAAAATCCCAAAGAATACGGTGGGCAGGACATGTAGCACGTATGACAGAGGATAGAGTACAGAAAAAGCTAATGAATGGTTCCTTAGTAGCGATAAGCCACAGAGGAAGACCGAGAATAAGATGGAAAGACGCCCTTGAGGTGGATCTGCGGAATCTGGGCATTCAAAACTGGCAACACGCTGCTCAGGATCGTGTTAAATGGAGGAAACATGTTGACGAGGCAAAAACTCGCTTAGGGTTGTGAAGCCATGAAGAAGAAGAAGAATATAATTTTTTTACAATTGATTTTTAATTATACAATTTGCAAATAATATTTAATTGCTGATTTTAAATATAATAGTGAAATGATTTGTTATTTTTTTAAATAAAATTCCACTGCCATTCAACAGTGCCATCTGTGATCTGTACAGAGATAATCAGCTACTTTAAATTCCCTTGTCAAAAAAAAATTCCCTTGGGCAGCGATCTATTTTTTTCTCATGTAAAAATATAATATACTATCTCGTTCTATTTTTCATGCACAAGCGGCAAATTTTTATCATTAAAACCCAGCATAAGGCAGAACGAGACAGCGTCATTTATTTTGCTTTCAGCCATTAGATAACAAATCATTTCACTATTATATTTAAAATCAGCAATTAAATATTATTTGCAAATTGTATAATTAAAAATCAATTGTAAAAAAATTATATTCTTCTTCTTCTTCATGGCTTCACAACCCTAAGCGAGTTTTTGCCTCGTCAACATGTTTTTTTGTTATTGTGTGCTTTAGTGATCATGGTTGGCTAGGAGGTATTATTGGTGAGCCAGCGTAGTCAGAATGTTCCTTTTCCGTGTGGCTCTTCGATCCAATTCCATTGTTATTATGTAACAATTGTTTTTGGATTGAAGAGTTACCTAGTCCGACAATATGGTAATTAGTAGGATCATTGGTCGACCCACGCCCCAAAGACTTTGCTAAGCCGGCAACAAGGAGGAAATCCCAATGATCCTGGAGGCTGAGAGTACCTAAAAGAGAAGTAGTTTTTTTTTAAAAATTAATTCTTGGTCTCGTTCCATTTTAGTGATTGTGGCTAGGTCACTCAGACCTGGCGCCCAACGCTCTCAGCTTCCGAACACTTCTCCTCCGGACTTATCTTCAGCTAACATAACAATAAAAATTGAGTATGTTACAGCTTTATGTCACGGCACCGTTTATATGCATAAAAACATTTATTTGCACGTTTCATGCGTGGATCTTGTTATTAGCATATATTTAGTTTTGTTTTCATTTATTTTTAATCCGTATTTGTTAACATTTTTTTCTAAATTTATAAATAATTCTTTTAAACCTTGCTTATTTCTCGCAAGTATTACAATATCGTCAGCGTATATTAGTATTTGCATTGACTTGAACAATATGTTTCCTCCTGGGTCAATTTCCTCAACAGCGGCATGTAGCATTAATATAAAAATCAGGGCTGACATTACATCTCCTTGTCTAACACCTGATATTATTTGGAATTAATCTGAGTATTTATTTTGAATTAACACTTTCGCTTTCGTGTCATTTAATGTCATGCAAATCAGTTTTACAAGCTTTTTAGGTATGCCAATTTTTAAAAGCGACTTTTCGATTTTATGTCGTCTGATGGTATCAAACGCTTGTTTGAAATCGATGAAAAGACAATGTAAATCTTTGCCATGTTCATAAAACTTCTCAAATATTTGACTTAAGACAAATGTTTGATCAGTTGTGGATCGATTTGGTCTGAATCCGCATTGGCATTCACCTATGATACTTTCTGAAATTACGCTTACTCTCTGGTATAATATATTTGTAAAATTTTTATAAGCTACATTTAATATTGTGATACCTCTATAGTTATTACAATCTTTTTTATCACCTTTTTTATGTATAGGGTATATGATTCCCGTTTTCCAAATCAGAGGTAATTCTTCATCCGTCCATATTTTACATATTAATTCATGTAATTGGTAATGTAGTTTGTCACCACCATATTTTATTAACTCAGCTGTGAGCATTTCATCTCCAGGTGCTTTTCCATTTTTTATCTTGTTTATAAGATACTTCCGTAGTACAAATAATATAATTTTTTGTTTTGCAGATTTTTGGAAAAGGGCAAATCACTTTCTATCACTTTCTAGAATTGAAATATAATTTAAATTAAATTTTTAAAAAACTAGAAAGAAGTGACTATATGGCTTTATTTCTCAAAAATTTTATATAACGATATGGCTTTATTTCCAATTACATTGAGAAATAAAGCCATATGTGGAAATTTCGCGGATATGGCTTTATTTCTCAATAGAATTGGAAATAAAGCCATGAAGGCTTTATGTCACGGCACCCATATAAACACCTAATTAACTCAAGGTTGATACCCAGAAGTGCTAAAATAATGATATATAAAACGATAATTAGATCAGTGCTGACCTATGGTTGTGAAACATGGTGTGGAACAACAGCAGAAATGAACAACCTAGCTGTTTTTGAACGTAAAATATTACGCAAGATTTTTGGACCAGTTAGACTTGAAGATGGTTCATATCGTAGAAGATTTAATCATGAGCTAGAAATCCTTATAAATAAAGAAAATGTACAGAGATTTATAAAATCCCAAAGAATACGGTGGGCAGGACATGTAGCACGTATGACAGAGGATAGAGTACAGAAAAAGCTAATGAATGGTTCCTTAGTAGCGATAAGCCACAGAGGAAGACCGAGAATAAGATGGAAAGACGCCCTTGAGGTGGATCTGCGGAATCTGGGCATTCAAAACTGGCAACACGCTGCTCAGGATCGTGTTAAATGGAGGAAACATGTTGACGAGGCAAAAACTCGCTTAGGGTTGTGAAGCCATGAAGAAGAAGAAGAATATAATTTTTTTACAATTGATTTTTAATTATACAATTTGCAAATAATATTTAATTGCTGATTTTAAATATAATAGTGAAATGATTTGTTATTTTTTTAAATAAAATTCCACTGCCATTCAACAGTGCCATCTGTGATCTGTACAGAGATAATCAGCTACTTTAAATTCCCTTGTCAAAAAAAAATTCCCTTGGGCAGCGATCTATTTTTTTCTCATGTAAAAATATAATATACTATCTCGTTCTATTTTTCATGCACAAGCGGCAAATTTTTATCATTAAAACCCAGCATAAGGCAGAACGAGACAGCGTCATTTATTTTGCTTTCAGCCATTAGATAACAAATCATTTCACTATTATATTTAAAATCAGCAATTAAATATTATTTGCAAATTGTATAATTAAAAATCAATTGTAAAAAAATTATATTCTTCTTCTTCTTCATGGCTTCACAACCCTAAGCGAGTTTTTGCCTCGTCAACATGTTTCCTCCAGTCACTAATCTTTTTATGGTTAAATATTTGACAGAATGTAAATTATTTGTCCATTCATTAACAAAAAAATAGTTTTGTAAACTTTGTGTCAAGCAATTTTCATTTAAGCTAATTATTTACTTCCACAAAAAAAACCGACAAAATTGTGAGCAAAATATCATATTTTTTAAAAATTTGTCCTAAAACACCTGTTTGGTATCGAAACCACCAGTTATTATATTATGTGAATATGACAAAGTAACAACTAAGGAAAAAATTTTGCACCTTTGGAAAATTTTCTACATAAAATTATACTTTATTTGAATTGAGTACTAAGTACATACCTAGCTTTAATTAAAAATTAATTTGCAAAAAAAACTTTGATCATTCATATTTTTGACATTCATATCTTTTTCATATGACAATCATATCTTTTTATAGGAAAGTATCTCAGCCGACATACTTTGCTATAAAAAGAAGCCAATGTCAAAATTTATACTATAAAAAGATGTGATTGTAAAATTATTTGCCATAAAAAAGATATGAATGTCAAATAATTTTTTTTAAAAAGATGATCGTATCTCTCTATCACACAACTAATATATATGTATCTAGCATCCGGTTCTGGTCGACGACTTCAAGTTTTTTGTAATGAAAATCGAAATAATTTGTAATGAAAATCAGCCTTAATTATAAATTATAAATAAATAAATAAATTATTTTTATGCAGTAAAAAAATTTAAAATAACGAGTGACGTCATGACTTCTATTTTTACACCAATAGTACATGGCTAAAGAATAAAATTTATATCCGCCAACTGTCATTTTACCCCAGCGTCGCTGTCAGATGTTGGGACCAAGCATCAACTTTACGTTAACATTACATTTTCGTTCGGAATTTAGAGTATACTTTTAAAAGCTTGGCGGGTAGTTTGTGGTACCCTTTACGCATTTTAGTCAACCCAACTGACAATTACGTTACACAAATACGTTACACATAAACAGTACTCACAAGTTACGCTAAATATGTACGAATACATTACACCTAAACTGTACGAAAACATTACACTTAAATAGTACGAAAACATTACACCTAAACTGTACAGAAACATTACGCTTTTGCGAGAACTTATCGTAACGAAAAATAGTGTCACTTCTCATATAAGGAATGTAACAGTTGCATATCAATTCTGTTACGCCAAAACGTAACATTTTCCAAGACCTTAGAAGGAATTAGACTCGGAAAACTGTACGTTTCCGTTACGCAAGGTTTGGCGGGGAGTGATGACGTCACAATACTCCCCCCTTAGTGATATCTTTACTGTGATTTGATGTATTTCTTGGACGAATTCTTGACATCTGTCTACGTAATTGTTTGATGAATTCTGCTTCATTTACGTGTTGTGAAGTTTCTATTAAAAATTCACCTGGAATTTTCAGCACTGTGCCATAAACCATTTCAGCTGGACTAGCTTCTATATCTTGTTTATAGGTTGTACGTAATCCCAGTAAAATAGTTGGTAATACTGATGTCCAATTATTTGTTTGTTGACATTTTATTGATGATTTTAACGTTCTATGCCAACGTTCAATTATCCCATTACTTTGTGGGTGATACGGTGTGGTTTTCAAATGCGTTATTCCAAGAAGTTTCGTCAATTCTGTAAATATTTGGGACTCAAATTGCCTGCCTAAATCTGTTGAGACTTTGCTAGAAATTCCGAATTGTGATATCCGCCCTTATATCAAATTTTTTGCGATGGTCTCTGCCGTAATATCTAATAGCGGAATAGCTTGAGGCCACCGTGTGAAGCGATCTATTATGGTTACCCTTTAAGAAAAATATGCTTTTGGCGAACCGTATACGAACTGGATAAGTAACGCCTTTTTAATAGACTTGATAATTTCATAACAAAAGTAAATAGCGAGTGAAGAAAATTGTTTCTTATAATAATATTGTGTTTAAATATAATAAAATAAATATTAATAAGTAATTTTGTGTTCTATATAATAAATTAAATATTAAAATTGATAAAAAATCTTATTAATAAATGGTTTAAATTTTTTTTTTTACAAAATTACATTTTTTATATGAAATAAATGCTAAAAAAATAAAAAAATAACTTTTCCGTATTTTTTATATATGTATATAAATAAAATCAGTTCGTAAACGGACCGTATTTGGCGGTTCCAAAACGAATCGCTGTAGTGTTTCGTAAACGGACCGATTTTAGCGAACTCTAGGCGTTAAGTTTTTTTTTCTACTGTTCTTATTCTAACATTTACGTTTCCGGTTCGCTTACGAGCCAAGGCGGTTCGTAAACGAACTCATATATGAACAAAAGAATTCGCCGGCGGTTCGTTTACGGTTCGCTTTTCTTAAAGGATAAGCAGTATCGAAAGTCATCGGATGGTGGAAATGGTCCAATTATATATATATTGATATGATTAAAACGTTCGTTTGGTATTGCATACGATGATAATGCTGATTTATTATGCTTATGAATTTTTGACCGTTGACAATTCAAACATAGTTTGACAAATTTAGCTATATCTTTTCGCATTCCGGTCCAAACATAACGTTCGCTAATTAATTTAATTGTAGATTTTACTCCTGGATGTGATAAATTATGTATTTTATACATAATTTGTATTATAAATTTTTGTAATATATGGTCTAATTAAATTACCTGTTGTATCACAATATATTTTTTCCGACGACCCTGGAATATTCAATCATTTTGAATTTAATGAATTACGTTCAGTTTTTTCTAATTTTGGTTTTATTTCTAGACTATTTTTTTGATCAATTGCTATTTCATCGAAATTTATTTAATTATTATTTGTGATGCAATTGATTCTTGATAGTAAATCAGCTACTAGTTATCAACACCCTTAATATGCTTGATCTCTGTAGTGAACTGGCTAATAAAATCGAGATGTCGTAATTGGCGTGGTGAAACTTTATCATTAGTACCATTTACACGATCAAATAAAATCAATATTTTATTTGTATGACTCATCCATCAAATAAATTTGAACGTGTAAATGGTCCATCCAATATCCTATCAAATAAAATCTCAAATCAAAACATATTTTGTTTATTTCAAATAAATTTGTCAAATATGACGTCACGTCAAATAGATTTGATCGTGTAAATGCTTTTCGCTTGTATTTTGACAGATTTTTCATCACATAAAATTTTGATTTTATTTGATAGTGTAAATGCAAAATGTTTGACAGCTTCATTTAACAGCTTTTTTCATCAAATAAAATTTTGATTTTAATTGATCGTGTAAATGGTACTATTACGTTGATGAAATGCGAACATTAAGGGTTTGTGGTCGGTAAAAGCACAAAAATTTCTACCTTCGAGTATATGTTTAAAATATTTAATACCTAAATATAATGCCAGTAGTTAACGATCGTATGTACAGTAAGAAAAACCGAGTGGTTGAACTTCCGATTTGTTATTTTTTTGATTTAAAACCGCACCAACCCCTTAAGAAAAGCGAACCGTAAACGAACCGCCGGCGAAGTCTTTTGTCAATATATATGAGTTCGTTTACGAACCGCCTTAGCAGTTCGTAAGCGCACGGAAAACGTAACTGTTAGAATAAGAACAGTAGAAAAAAAACGTAACGCCAAGAGTTCGCTAAAATCGGTCCGTTTACGAAACACTACAGCGATTCGTTTTGGAACCGCCAAATACGGTCCGTTTACGAACTGATTTTATTTATATACATATTAAAAAAATACGGAAAAGTTATTTTTTTATTTTTTTAGCATTTATTTCATATAAAAAATGTAATTTTGTAAAAAAAAAAATTAAACCACTTATTAGTAAGATTTTTTATCAATTTTAATATTTAATTTATTATATAGAACACAAAATTACTTATTAATATTTATTTTATTATATTTAAACACAATATTATTATAAGACACAATTTTCTTCACTCGCTATTTACTTTTGTTATGAAATTATAAAGTCTATTAAAAAGGCGTTACTTATCCAGTTCGTATACGGTTCGTAAAAATTAACTGTAAAAATTAACTCGCTTATTTTTCTTAAAGTGAACTGCGACATCAGATGCATCCACGCACAATAGCTATTCAGAATTTTTTTCTGGGTGAGCTAATATTGTTGTGTTCATTAAATCATTTTTACAGTTAATAAAAGCTTGTTCTGTTTCTGCTGACCACTGTACTATTGTTTGATCATTTTACTTATTGCCTTTTATTAATTTTTGGAGTTTCATTTGATTATTTACAGCATTTGGTATGAAGCGTCGATAATAATTTATCATTGCCAAGAATCTTTTCATTTCTTTTGCTGTTTTTGGTTTTTGATATGATTTAATTGTTTCAACTTTATCTGGTAGTGGACCAATACCTTTTGAATTAATTAAATGACACAGAAACTTAACTTCATTTTTACCAAATGAACATTTTGTTATATTAATTGCCAGACTATGTTCTCGAAGGCGTTGAAAAATTATACGCTTTTCATGTTCTTCATTTGTTGTTGAGGCAATCAACATATCATCGATGTATGGAAAAAAGAACGGTAATCCACGTAATATTTGGTCCAAATAGTGTTGTTGCGTTTGCGCTGCATTGCGCAACCCAAACGGTGTGTATAAAAACTCAAAGAGACCAAATGGTGTTATAATTGTTGTTTTTTCAAACATTATTTTTTTCTAATGGTATTTGATGATATGCCCTTTGCAAGTCTATTGTTGAAAATACTGTAGCGCCGTGTGGGGCATGCGAAAAATCCTGCACAAACGGAATGGGAAAACGATCCGGTACTGAGATAGCGTTTAGGCGCCTGTAGTCTCCACAAGGCCGCCAGTTACCATCCGACGTCTTCACCATGTGTAGTGGTGATGCCCACATACTTTTAGATGGCCTGCAAATTCCATTTTTGATCATAAATTCAAATTCGTTGCGTACTGCTTCGAATTTTTCAGAAGATAATCGTCTCGCCTTGGCAAATACTGGTGGTCCTTTTGTTACGATGTGATGAGTGATAGTATTTTCGTTATTATCTTTTTTATTTTTTAGTATGGTTATATCTTTAAACTCTTCTAAGATATGTGAAAATGTGCTGTTTGCGGTATAGGTTGTAAAAAATATTGATGGTGATGCTTTTGTAACACCTTTTGTTGATAAATTTGTTATTTTGTCAATAATTTTATTATTTTTCATATCAACTAATAATTCAAATTTCTCCAAAAAGTCAGCACCAATTATCGGTTGACTGACGTCAGCAATGACAAATGTCCATTTAAAATCTCTTCGTAACCCTAAATTGACATTTAATACTTTTTTACCATAGATTTTTTTAGGTGTACCATTTGCAGCAAACAGATTTGACGAATTTGATTCATATTTTTTTCCATTTTTGTTAGGGGGTAAAACTGATATGATTGCACCAGTGTCGATTAGATACTGTTGTGTTGTATCACGGTCCGCAATAAATAATTGATTAATATAATTTTTTGAATTGTTTAAATTTGTTTTTGAACTGTAATTGTTAGATATGACACCTGAATATTCTTTTTTTGTTTTAGAATCAACAATCCCCCCTTGAAATTGTTGATTCTTTACTTGTTTTTTTTTAAACTTACAAGGTGGTTTACACTTTTTAGCATTTTCTTTAAATTTATAGTGGTAAAAACATTGGTCATATTGTTTTGCTGGTCTATAATCACGTTTACTTTTGTTCGAACTCTTTGAACGAGAGCGATATCTATTATTATTAGATCTTTCTAAATTACTTAATCTATATGACAATTCATTTATTTGATTTTCGAAAGTATTTTTATCCGCTATTTTATTTGTTGAATTTATTTGCTGTATTGGCGCGTTAACCGTATTTATTTGAATATCACCACATTCCATGACTTTGTCGCCATTTTTGCTAGGTTTGCTAAATTTTCTGTACTAATTGATATTATCACTCGAATTTGTGATGGTAATCGTGAAATCCAAATTTGTCGTAAAAGAATTTCACTTACTTTATCACCGGCCAGTGTTTTCATCTCGTTATGTAATTCTGACGGTTTTTTGTTACCGAGTGAAACTTCTTCTAACAAGGTTTTAATTTTTTGTTGCTCGGACATTGAATAACGCTCAATTATTTGATTTTTCAAATTATTATATTTATTATTTGCAGGAGGATTAGTTACAGCTTCATTCACCTGATTTAATATATTTGTATCGACTGCTGTGAGAAGCGTGTAAAATTTTGTAGTATCTTGAATAATGTTCGCGAGATGAAATTGTGCTTCCACCTGTTAAAACCAAACTAACGGGTTTGTTGGCCAAAATGGTGAAATTTTTACAGCAATCCGATTAATAGAATTTTCGGTTTAAAATTTTTTGTCCTCAATTACAGTGTCCGTAGACGAGCTTGATGAACCTTCTTCTTCAGACATTATTACAAAAAATTTTTATTATTACCTTTTACTACCAATAATTTGTGTTTGAACACGTGTTTAGAATTTTTCCACGAAATTTTTCCTTCTAAAATTTTATTTACGGAGGTCACCAATTATGGTGGTATTGGGTAATATATATCACTGCTATTAAAGTAAAATATAACACTGTTTTTTTATATTACTATTTAACATTTATTATAAAATTTAAGATTATTATAATAATAAAAATATACATGAGTAATTGGATTGTGCGTGTTCGCTTATTGACTTCCTTCATCCAATTGACAATTGCTAGCAGTTTCTTTTTCGTTTCATGCCGATTGCAGTTTTGATTGAAGTTTTGTATTTTGTAGTTTGTGGTACCCTTTACGCATTTTAGTCAACCCAACTGACAATTGATTACGTTGAGTGATGACGCCACAAATGTATATACTAATTAACTTTATAATGAATAATTGTGGTAAATTATAAATACGATGTGATAAAATTATGTATAGTAATAGTAGTTAAATATAAATTTCTATTTATAAGAAATAATATCATAAATTTGAAAAGCCTTAAGGATACAAAATCTAAATATTATAATTTTATATTAATTAAGAAATGTAATAACGAATGTAAAATTAAATAAATTACTATTGAAATGTCAATAATAAAAAAAATTAAAAATATTTTCAATTTTTTCATTTTCAATAAAAAAAAAAGCAAATTCCAATAGATCGCGCCAATTTTTTTCCACCACATTGCGAATACTATACTTTCAGGATAAAGTCTGAAATTGATTATATTTTCATATAAAAGCCGTAGTAAAAAATAATTAATTAAAAATACTTAACATACTTAATACATACATATTTAAAAAAAAGTTAAAACAATAAAGTGTATTAGTTGTAAAAATGCCTAGTTACTGTTGTGCTCCGCAATGTAGAAGTTTATATGCAGCTAACATATTCCCGGCCGACGAAAAAATTACCGGTAGGGACAGATACTATTATCTTGTTTCCATGACGAGTTAAGTGCCAGTCACAGTGATTTCGATTCGAACGGCACGTTCGAATCGAAAATTTCAAATTTTGACAGCCCCATATATTTTATATGGTATGCCGGATTGCAAGTCACAATGAACGTGTCGAAACGAATTCATTCGAAAAGAGATAAAAATATTTTAACTTTGCCGGATGGGTCGAATGACATAACCTATAAATTATACATTTGAAATTTAAATTTTTTGAAATATTATGGGGGAGTTTATTGAAAATGTTAAGAAGTATCCAGTATTGTATAATAAATGCAGAAAATATTTATTTTAATACATAAAATAGAGATTAAACATATTTTTTTTATATAAACGGAACGAATACATTGTGACTATAATTTCTTTTCGAAACGAACGGTTCTTTTCGATTCGAACGTGCCCTTCGAATCGAAATCACTGTGACTGGCACTTTACTATTATCTTGTTTCCATGACGACAATTCGAGTTGAACCCCATGGAAACACGAGTTGAGTTGATTTTTCGTTAAATCCATTTCAACTCCAGGAAAATAGTGAGATTGAGTTGAGTTAAGTCATTGTATTAGTAAATTGACATTTTATATCTTTGCATGTGTAAATGAACAAAAAATTATTATTATTTAATAATAATGGCGTCAGGAAGGCTTTTTTGGAGTGACGATGAAGTAAAAATTTTAATATCAGTAATGCACGAGAAAAATATATTAAAATTAATGACATCAATTTAATTATTATGAAATAAAAAAACCTGTTTTATATCGTGTTGACAGAACTGTCAGTTCAACTCAACTCAACTCGAGTTTTTGCATGGAAACGACTGGGGTTGAAATTTGAATTTTTTCAACTGAACGATAACTCAGCTCAACTCAACGCATCTCAACTCCGTACATGGAAACATGGTATATACTTTCAGTACAAATTTTGACAGCTTAATCTATTTTCCCTTTAAGAAAAGAAACGAATTCGGTTTTGGCGAACCCAAAACGTACCGCTTCTGAACCGCCTTTTCACCAATCCATTCACAAAAAATCAGTTTATGTAGAAGAGTAATAAAATATTTTTTTTTTGTGAGTAGTTATTTATATAGGAAAAATTTTAATTTTATTCTAACAATTAGACGTGATTTTATTAATCTACGATAAGTAAAATTAAAAATATTTAATACGCCAAAAATTAATTTAATGTGAAAGTGAAAAAAATATATATTATACGATGATTTAAAAAGATGATTTTTTGTTGTTGTAACTTTTAGGAATCTAAAGATGAACCAAAAGAAACACTATTCAAATCAACAAATTGCATCAATTTTTATTTAATTTATAATTATTTCACGATTATATTTCTATTTATTTTTTAATTTCCAATAATATAAATATAAATTGACAACCTTGATGAGTTTAACAATATTTAATTTTAATGACTATTAAATGAGTTTAACACTATTTAATATTTAATGATTTTAAATGAGTTTAACAATATTTAATATTTAATGATTTTAAAGTTCATTTGTACTTTACACAGTTTAAGTTAAATATTCATTATTAAACTTCACTTTTAATTATTTAATTTGGTAATTTGTTTTAACAAAAGTTAATTAAGCAAATGAATTAAAATTTTTATATATATATATATATATATTTTTTTATTTTGATACCACAACGAATTTGTTTTTTTTTTGCACGAGAATGAAATTAAGCTTTATCGAGTTGACGGCTGTAAGACGAGTGACCTCTTCTTTTTTTTATTAATTGCATTCTTGTTTGCATTGGTACGAATTTTAATTAATCTCATGATCATACGATGATACCGTTATTCATTAATATTTTCGTTCTCTACATTTCTCAACATCCCGCCAGACCCTGAAATATTATTTTCAGAATAAGTGATGTCAGATACTCAGTGTACCAGCGTTGCCAAAACCCATGGCTGAGATGATGCAGTAGTGTCCTGTTATAAATGTTACCTTTTATAATTGTTTTCTTCTTCAAATAAAAACACTTTATTTACTTATTTAATTAACCTTTGTTTATTTATTCTGTTATAAAAATAGTTCTACTTATTTATTTATTTTAAAATTTAGTTTTTCTTTTTAATATTTCAATTTTAATTATTTATTAAAATATATAATTATTAACTGCAGTTTATGTGAATTAAATTTAGCTTTTCTATTTAATTTGGTTTAACTTTACTGAACACTTTAATAATTTTACTTTTTTACTTTTGCTATAAATTCTTAAAATTTTTATTTATAAAAATAATTATTATATTTTACAGAATTTTTTTCTGTTTCAAGTTAAACGTTATTACTTAATTTTAATTTAATTGGTGTCTACTTGACACTTCCGAAAAAACATATTAATTAATTTATTTGGTGTCTATTCGACACCTCCAAGTAAACTTAATTTTGGTTACCAAAAAAACAGCTATTTTAATTGGTTGAAGAGCTTTTTGGTTTTCCAAAATATCGCATGCGAAAAGAGATAAAAATATTTTAACTTTGCCGGATGGGTCGAATGACATAACCTATAAATTATACATTTGAAATTTAAATTTTTTGAAATATTATGGGGGAGTTTATTGAAAATGTTAAGAAGTATCCAGTATTGTATAATAAATGCAGAAAATATTTATTTTAATACATAAAATAGAGATTAAACATATTTTTTTTATATAAACGGAACGAATACATTGTGACTATAATTTCTTTTCGAAACGAACGGTTCTTTTCGATTCGAACGTGCCGTTCGAATCGAAATCACTGTGACTGGCACTTTACTATTATCTTGTTTCCATGACGACAATTCGAGTTGAACCCCATGGAAACACGAGTTGAGTTGATTTTTCGTTAAATCCATTTCAACTCCAGGAAAATAGTGAGATTGAGTTGAGTTAAGTCATTGTATTAGTAAATTGACATTTTATATCTTTGCATGTGTAAATGAACAAAAAATTATTATTTTTTAATAATAATGGCGTCAGGAAGGCTTTTTTGGAGTGACGATGAAGTAAAAATTTTAATATCAGTAATGCGGGAGAAAAATATATTAAAATTAATGACATCAATTTAATTATTATGAAATAAAAAAATTTAATACGCCAAAAATTAATTTAATGTGAAAGTGAAAAAAATATATATTATACGAAGTAGTCCGTGTTCAAAAATGCACCAACGAAAAAGATGATTTTTTTTGTTGTAACTTTTAGGAATCTAAAGATGAACCAAAAGAAACACTATTCAAATCAACAAATTGCATCAATTTTTATTTAATTTATAATTATTTCCACGATTATATTTCTATTTATTTTTTAATTTCCAATAATATAAATATAAATTGACAACCTTGATGAGTTTAACAATATTTAATTTTAATGACTATTAAATGAGTTTAACACTATTTAATATTTAATGATTTTAAATGAGTTTAACAATATTTAATATTTAATGATTTTAAAGTTCATTTGTACTTTACACAGTTTAAGTTAAATATTCATTATTAAACTTTACTTTTAATTATTTAATTTGGTAATTTGTTTTAACAAAAGTTAATTAAGCAAATGAATTTAAATTTTTATATATATATATATATTATTTTATTTTGATACCACAACGATTTTGTTTTTTTTTGCACGAGAACGAAATTATTTTTTGTACGAGAATGAAATTAAACTTTATCGAGTTGACGGCTGTAAGACGAGTGACCTCTTCTTTTTTTTATTAATTGCATTCTTGTTTGCATTGGTACGAATTTTAATTAATCTCATGATCATACGATGATACCGTTATTCATTAATATTTTCGTTCTCTACATTTCTCAACATCCCGCCAGACCCTGAAATATTATTTTCAGAATAAGTGATGTCAGATACTCAGTGTGCCAGCGTTGCCAAAACCCATGGCTGAGATGATGCAGTAGTGTCCTGTTATAAATGTTACCTTTTATAATTGTTTTCTTCTTCAAATAAAAACACTTTATGTACTTATTTAATTAACCTTTGTTTATTTATTCTGTTATAAAAATAGTTCTACTTATTTATTTATTTTAAAATTTAGTTTTTCTTTTTAATATTTCAATTTTAATTATTTATTAAAATATATAATTATTAACTGTAGTTTATGTGAATGAAATTTAGCTTTTCTATTTAATTTGGTTTAACTTTACTGAACACTTTAATAATTTTACTTTTTTACTTTAAATTCTTAAAATTTGTATTTATAAAAATAATTATTATATTTTACAGAATTTTTTTCTGTTTCAAGTTAAACGTTATTACTTAATTTTAATTTAATTGGTGTCTACTTGACACTTCCGAAAAAACTTATTAATTAATTTATTTTGTGTCTATTCGACGCCTCCAAGTAAACTTAATTTTGGTTACCAAAAAACAGCTATTTTATTTGGTTGAAGAGCTTTTTGGTTTTCCAAAATATCGCATGCGATATTTTGGTTAGCCAATCAGCTCTTCAAAATAATTTTCTAGTTTAATTTTTAATTATTTAGCAAATTCAATTAATAATTTTATATTATTGCAAAATAATTTAGTTAGCTGTTTTTTGGTTGTGAATTGAAGTACTGGGTGCTTCAATTCACAACACCTTCTCTCTTTAGAAAAAATATAGGGATCTAAGTTTTTACTTCGAACACTATATTTTTAAAAATAAGAATTTAATTTGGATTATATATTGTTTTATTTTACAATATTTTTTTTTTTATTTTAATGTAAAAAAACAATTTTTACTTAATTGTACAAAAACAATTTTTATTTAGGTATTTTTATATATATAAATGTATAATATAATATATATTTTTAGAATATTTTAAAAAAAAATTTTTGTATGTATAATAATATATGTATATATTTGTTTATAAATAGTTTAATATATTGTATTTTATTAGTATTTTGTATTTATTTTATTATTTATATATTTACTATATATAATAAGTATAATTAATTGAAACTTATTTTATTTTAATTTTAATATTTATTTATAATTTTTTTTTTATTTTTATTTATATATTTATTTAAATAATAATTTATTTGTGAAAAAAATCAAATTCTCTTTGTTAAATTTTATTTTAATTTGTAATATTTATTTTATATATATTGAAAATCAAATTCCTTTTTTTTTAAATATTTTAGCTTAATTTTTATTTTGTATATAAATTTTTTTATCAGGTTTTTGAATATTTTGTAATTTTATTATTTAGGGAAATTAAAATTAAGGTTTATATTTAGATTATTGGACAAAGGTAATTTTAGTGGGAAATTAATAGGTCAAATTTAAAATATATTTTTAAATTAAAAACTAGTGAGTTTAATAAACTAAAAAGTTATTATTTTTAGAAATTGTTTTTTTATAAAAACATTCAAAAAAATTAAAAATTGTGAATTTAAGATACGAAAAATTAAAAATAATCGGTTTTTTTTTATATGAATTTTGTGTAGGGATCCTTTTTTTTTTGTGGATCTCTATATATATAAATTCTTTTTTTTTTTTATAAATTCTTTTAAGTCATTTTTATAAACCAAAACTAATGGTTTTCTTTCGTTTTTTAAAATTAAAATTAACTTTTTCTTTTATTTTTGGTATGTTTTGGGGGTCATTTTTAGGGGTTTTATTTCAAAATTTTGAATAGGGGTCAACTTTAATTTTACGTTTTCAATTTCTACATTTTCCGTTGTTACGTTAACTACACAAACAGTTACAATATTATTTTTACTTTACAATTTCCAAACAATTTCCTAAAAACACGCCTGGTTTTATTTGTTGCGCTTCACAAAAGAATTCTCCCTCCTCCGTTGTAGGGAGACTAATTACTTTTTCCATGCGTGCCGGTATTATAATTTTAGATGATTTTGTTATTCCATTATTTCCCGTATTTTCACATTTTACATTATTAAATTCAAATCTATATTTTTCCGTTGGTAATTCTTCAATTTTATCCTCCGTTTTAATTTCTTCTGCTATAACACTTTTATTTAAATCAATCACTTCATCTTCTATTACTAATTCTTCATTAATTTTTTCGTTATTTACCATTTTCTCTCCTTGTACGTCATAATTATTATTATATTTCTCATTACTAACTATGCCATTTACTTCCATAACTTCCGCATTAACTACAATAATATCCTCCTCTCCTATTTTCTCCTCCTTTAATTCACTACTATTTTCATTTAATAACTCCTTAGTTTCTACTATAACTTCTTTATTCTCTTTTACTTCCATAACTTCATTTTTTACCTTAAAACTCTCCCGTACTTTTTCATAAATTTCTCGTAATTGCTGTATCTTCACCGCGTTTAATTTATTTGAATCTTTAATACAATGCATACTTATTTTTTCATTTTGTGTTTGTGAAAATGGAATATAAAATTCTGAATTATTTGTTTTTGTTTTTGGAAATTGTAATTGTAATTGCTTTTGGGGTCCTAAAATATTACAATTAGGGGACAAAAAATTGTTCCCTAAAATACCATCAACTGGTAACCTAATATCATTATCCGTAACTTGAAAATCGCATTTAAAATTTTGCTCTAATAAAAATTTACCCTCACAGGAACCTAAAGTGGAGCTCACATTATTTATTGAACTTATTTGTATTTTATTAGCTTTACATATTTGTGTTCCTTTTTTCAACGATGAATTTTTTATTAAACTAACCTGAGCTCCTGTGTCTACTAATAACTTTACTTTGTCTGTTTTGGCTATATCTAAAGCCAATTGAACTATAGGCTCCTGTAAGGTGGTTGTTGTGCCCTCTGTATGGAATGAGCTGGGCTTTTTTGTTCACTCCATTCTCGTTTCCCGAAACTAACGCCATTCGAGATTCGTAAGATTGACGTGCTTCACAATTTAATATTTTATGGCATTCCCTAGCACACCATTCACAAGTGGTTTCTGCGTTTGCTACTGCTCGTACCCTTTGAGGGCTTGCGCCGTTATTCCCCGTGCGTGGTTTTAAACAATTAGCGGATTCGTGTCCGTAAATTCCGCAGTTGTTACAACGTTTTATTTCATTATTTGAGCGAAATTGCATCGTGCAATCTCTACTTATGTGGCCTGGTTTACCACATTTGAAACATTTTATAAGAGGATTTTAATTTGGTCCTCTGTTAGCAATATTTGTATTCCTAATATTATTATGATTATTATTATTGCTATTATAATTAGATAGATAGTTATTTCCGTTAAACATACTACCAATATTATTGTTCAATCTATTAGGGGTCTTATTGTAATAATTGAACGGGGTCTTATTGTTATTAAAATTATTATTATTAGAAAATTGTTTATCATTATTACTAAAATTGTTGTTGTTGTTATTATTTAGATTTCTACTCCCAGCGTTGAAATTATTGCGCACGTTATTATTATGCTGTTGGTTGTTCCTAAAATTATTATTATTGTTAAAACTTCTCTGATTATTCCCATTACCAAATTTGTTGTTGTTGGGTTGTTCCGCTTGTAGCCCATTTTCGTTTAATTTTTTCATCAATGTCGTAATTAATGTCAGCATTTGATCCCTACGACTGCTTAATTGTTGCTTGATGTATTAGAACATCCAATGCCGCCTAAATTTCGAGTTTCATTCAGATATTGTCGAGCTGCTCCTATAGAGACTCGTAAATTTTCCGGATTTTTAAATAATAGATATTGTTTTAACTCTGCTGATCGCAGTAATCCCAAAAACACTCTCTTTGCTGTGATCTGCATCTCGTTTATCAATGCTCGTCCCTCGTTGTTATATCTCTCATTTACCCTGTTCCGATATGCGGCCAATTTTTCGGATATTCGTTCTCCAAAAAATTCTACAGTTTCCGTTTCATATTGGTACATTCCCATAATTTCCGAGGCTAAAGTAGCCATATCTTTACTTTCTATGAAACGGTTTCTTAAAATATCCTTGTATTGTGTAAAATTTTCGACGTTGGCATATCTAAAGAGAGCGTTGGCCGCACCTGTTAATTTACTGGTAATTAAAATCCGTAAAAGTATGCCTTTTTGCTCATCCCTCGTTAACTCGTATGATTGGTGAGCCAACTCCAGAAAATTGTTTAGTTCATTTTCAATGTCCAACCCTACACCTGAAAATATTGGAACGTGTACCAAAAATGTCTTAATAATTTTTTCAATCGGCAAGAGCGTTGGTTCCAAATGGTAAGAGTTGTCATTCGTGAAATTTTCCGCGTTGTACTCATGTTGTACGGGTAACTGACGTGGTGGTGGAGGCGGAATAGGGGTGAATTTAACCCTGACGGTCCTGGCCTATTCATTGTTCTGCTGCTAAAGAAATGAGGGTCATTTACTGGATTCATTTTGTCGGATTTTTTAATATTTAAACTTCTTTCCGTTTTAGTAATAATCACTTTATTTTTTCTTGCTTTTTTAGGTCTTCTTATCGGACCAATCCTATTATATTTTGCCCCTGATCTTAATGTTCTAAAGCTTTTCCTGTTTTCCGACACTCTATCTTCCTGCACTTGGTGTAAAAAATCAGAAAAATTGTTTTTATTTAAAACTTCTAAATTTGGTTCTTCTTCTATATTTTCGATGTTTGTTTTAGTTTTTTCGTCCGAATCTTCAAATTCTGGACTTGAATTTAGAAATGAAAAAGTAGAAATTCGTTTCGAAAATTTTAAAATAGATTGCGCCAAAGTTGGGGTTTTTGATTTTTGCGACATTAGTTTCCTTATTAAAAAAATTACAACAACAACAATGTATATATGCCCTTTTTTATATATATTATGATTTAGGGGTCATAATTTTATTAAATTTCAGTAAAAAGTGAAAAAGATATTTGTATACTAATTTTTTGGGGGTCGAATTTTTTTATGTATAATAATATATGTATATATTTGTTTATAAATAGTTTAATATATTGTATTTTATTAGTATTTTGTATTTATTTTATTATTTATATATTTACTATATATAATAAGTATAATTAATTGAAACTTATTTTATTTTAATTTTAATATTTATTTATAATTTTTTTTTTTATTTTTATTTATATATTTATTTAAATAATAATTTATTTGTGAAAAAAATCAAATTCTCTTTGTTAAATTTTATTTTAATTTGTAATATTTATTTTATATATATTGAAAATCAAATTCCTTTTTTTTTAAATATTTTAGCTTAATTTTTATTTTGTATATAAATTTTTTTATCAGGTTTTTGAATATTTTGTAATTTTATTATTTAGGGAAATTAAAATTAAGGTTTATATTTAGATTATTGGACAAAGGTAATTTTAGTGGGAAATTAATAGGTCAAATTTAAAATATATTTTTAAATTAAAAACTAGTGAGTTTAATAAACTAAAAAGTTATTAGTTTTAGAAATTGTTTTTTTATAAAAACATTCAAAAAAATTAAAAATTGTGAATTTAAGATACGAAAAATTAAAAATAATCGGTTTTTTTTTTATATGAATTTTGTGTAGGGATCCTTTTTTTTTGTGGATCTCTATATATATAAATTTTTTTTTTTTTTTAAATTCTTTTAAGTCATTATTATAAACCAAGACTAATGGTTTTCTTTCGTTTTTTAAAATTAAAATGAACTTTTTCTTTTATTTTTGGTATGTTTTGGGGGTCATTTTTAGGGGTTTTATTTCAAAATTTTGAATAGGGGTCAACTTTAATTTTACGTTTTCAATTTCTACATTTTCCGTTGTTACGTTAACTACACAAACAGTTACAATATTATTTTTACTTTACAATTTCCAAACAATTTCCTAAAAACACGCCTGGTTTTATTTGTTGCGCTTCACAAAAGAATTCTCCCTCCTCCGTTGTAGGGAGACTAATTACTTTTTCCATGCGTGCCGGTATTATAATTTTAGATGATTTTGTTATTCCATTATTTCCCGTATTTTCACATTTTACATTATTAGATTCAAATTTATATTTTTCCGTTGGTAATTCTTCAATTTTATCCTCCGTTTTAATTTCTTCTGCTATAACACTTTTATTTAAATCAATCACTTCATCTTCTATTACTAATTCTTCATTAATTTTTTCGTTATTTACCATTTTCTCTCCTTTTACGTCATAATTATTATTATATTTCTCATTACTAAATATGCCATTTACTTCCATAACTTCCGCATTAACTACAATAATATCCTGCTCTCCTATTTTCTCCTCATTTAATTCACTACTATTTTCATTTAATAACTCCTTAGTTTCTACTATAACTTCTTTGTTCTCTTTTACTTCCATAACTTCATTATTTACCTTAAAACTCTCCTGTACTTTTTCATAAATTTCTCGTAATTGCTGTATCTTCACCGCGTTTAATTTATTTGAATCTTTAATACAATGCATACTTATTTTTTCATTTTGTGTTTGTGAAAATGGAATATAAAATTCTGAATTATTTGTTTTTGTTTTTGGAAATTGTAATTGTAATTGCTTTTGGGGTCCTAAAATATTACAATTAGGGGACAAAAAATTGTTCCCTAAAATACCATCAACTGGTAACCTAATATCATTATCCGTAACTTGAAAATCGCATTTAAAATTTTGCTCTAATAAAAATTTACCCTCACAGGAACCTAAAGTGGAGCTCACATTATTTATTGAACTTATTTGTATTTTATTAGCTTTACATATTTGTGTTCCTTTTTTCAACGATGAATTTTTTATTAAACTAACCTGAGCTCCTGTGTCTACTAATAACTTTACTTTGTCTGTTTTGGCTATATCTAAAGCCAATTGAACTATAGGCTCCTGTAAGGTGGTTGTTGTGCCCTCTGTATGGAATGAGCTGGGCTTTTTTGTTCACTCCATTCTCGTTTCCCGAAACTAACGCCATTCGAGATTCGTAAGATTGACGTGCTTCACAATTTAATATTTTATGGCATTCCCTAGCACACCATTCACAAGTGGTTTCTGCGTTTGCTACTGCTCGTACCCTTTGAGGGCTTGCGCCGTTATTCCCCGTGCGTGGTTTTAAACAATTAGCGGATTCGTGTCCGTAAATTCCGCAGTTGTTACAACGTTTTATTTCATTATTTGAGCGAAATTGCATCGTGCAATCTCTACTTATGTGGCCTGGTTTACCACATTTGAAACATTTTATAAGAGGATTTTAATTGGGTCCTCTGTTAGCAATATTTGTATTCCTAATATTATTATGATTATTATTATTACTATTATAATTAGATAGATAGTTATTTCCGTTAAACATACTACCAATATTATTGTTCAATCTATTAGGGGTCTTATTGTAATAATTGAACGGGGTCTTATTGTTATTAAAATTATTATTATTAGAAAATTGTTTATCATTATTACTAAAATTGTTGTTGTTGTTATTATTTAGATTTCTACTCCCAGCGTTGAAATTATTGCGCACGTTATTATTATGCTGTTGGTTGTTCCTAAAATTATTATTATTGTTAAAACTTCTCTGATTATTCCCATTACCAAATTTGTTGTTGTTGGGTTGTTCCGCTTGTAGCCCATTTTCGTTTAATTTTTTCATCAATGTCGTAATTAATGTCAGCATTTGATCCCTACGACTGCTTAATTGTTGCTTGATGTATTAGAACATCCAATGCCGCCTAAATTTCGAGTTTCATTCAGATATTGTCGAGCTGCTCCTATAGAGACTCGTAAATTTTCCGGATTTTTAAATAATAGATATTGTTTTAACTCTGCTGATCGCAGTAATCCCAAAAACACTCTCTTTGCTGTGATCTGCATCTCGTTTATCAATGCTCGTCCCTCGTTGTTATATCTCTCATTTACCCTGTTCCGATATGCGGCCAATTTTTCGGATATTCGTTCTCCAAAAAATTCTACAGTTTCCGTTTCATATTGGTACATTCCCATAATTTCCGAGGCTAAAGTAGCCATATCTTTACTTTCTATGAAACGGTTTCTTAAAATATCCTTGTATTGTGTATAATTTTCGACGTTGGCATATCTAAAGAGAGCGTTGGCCGCACCTGTTAATTTACTGGTAATTAAAATCCGTAAAAGTATGCCTTTTTGCTCATCCCTCGTTAACTCGTATGATTGGTGAGCCAACTCCAGAAAATTGTTTAGTTCATTTTCAATGTCCAACCCTACACCTGAAAATATTGGAACGTGTACCAAAAATGTCTTAATAATTTTTTCAATCGGCAAGAGCGTTGGTTCCAAATGGTAAGAGTTGTCATTCGTGAAATTTTCCGCGTTGTACTCATGTTGTACGGGTAACTGACGTGGTGGTGGAGGCGGAATAGGGGTGAATTTAACCCTGACGGTCCTGGCCTATTCATTGTTCTGTTGCTAAAGAAATGAGGGTCATTTACTGGATTCATTTTGTCGGATTTTTTAATATTTAAACTTCTTTCCGTTTTAGTAATAATCACTTTATTTTTTCTTGCTTTTTTAGGTCTTCGGACCAATCCTATTATATTTTGCCCCTGATCGGACCAATCCTATTATATTTTAGGGGTCGAATTTTTTTTTCTGAAAATTTTAAGTTCGCAAAATTGTGTTTGTATTTTTCCTAAAAATTATTTTTAATTTAAATTTTATCTTATTTAACGAAAATCATTCCAATTTAATAACATTATTTAAAATAAAATACTCATTTTTATTTATTTTATTTTTATTCCTGAATATATGTAATAAAAAATTTTTTTTTTACATAAAAAGAAATATAAATTCCCTAACTCCTAAAATTATGCAATAAAATTTTTATTAAAAAAAAAAAAAATTTGTTAATAAATTTTCATAATATGAATGCTTTTACAAAGAAAACGCGCTTTGTTCTAATGAAACTTACGTACGTCATTTAAAATATTAATATTAATATCAATTAAGTTGACAACAATATTTTATATAAAAATGATCAAACGTATTTTGAAAATATATATTATATCCCTTTATATATATGTATATATAATTTTCGTCATTACGAACAAAAAAAATGAAATTTTGATATAAAATGTAAATACATATAGTATAATTATATTTTAGGGGTCGAGAAAAAAAAAGAAATCCAATTCAATATTGTTATAAAATTTTATTAATACATATTTTTTTTTAAATTTTATTATAAAGACCAATCCAAATTAAGACGATGAATATGTATAATTTTTTTTTTTTAAACTTTATTATTATATGTACTTCTAAATGTTCACTTTTTTTTTTTAAATACCCAAAAATGTTTTATTTATCTCCTAAAGGTATGCAATGATTATAAAATATTTTGTTAAGTAAGTTTAATTAAAAAAAAAAATATTTTAGTTGACTGTGTTTTGCAATAGTAAATTGAAATTGCGGTTAATTACCTTCATTCTAAATTTTAAAAACAAAAAATTACGAAATTATTTATTTTTCAACAAAGAAAATTTGCTAATTTTAATTATAAGTATGTATGTATATATATATTTTGTCATAAGAGGAGAAAAAAAAAATTTTTTAAAGTTATATAGGGTGAAAAGAAAAATATTGGGTAACAAAGAAAATTTGTATCCCAATTTTTTATTATTACATAGAAAAAAACTTTAAACCAGGTTACTCGATTTTATACAGCCCTGTGTCAACTTAATACAAACTGTGCATTTGTATTGTCTTTACACAGTTTTAGTATAAAATCAACGAACCCTAGTATATTTGGTAATTAAATTCAACACATAATGCCTTTCATTGTTTTTATTACCTTATATATTTTTTATACACTACCAAGTATAAAATTTCAATGCTAATAAAAATTTAGGCAACAGAGAAAAAAAACTTTATATAATTGCTGAAAACGCACAATTATTATAATGCAACAAAAAAGAAATATGTATATACATATGTATATATGGTCGACTTATAGTAAAAAAAAACTTATATAATTGCACCATATGTATTAATGTGTGCTTTGTTGATATGCATTTATTTATAATATTTATTATATTTGTATCAAAAACAATTAGGGTAACTATTGGGAAAGGTTAGGAAATTTGTTTAAAAAAAATTATATACAATTTATATATATCCATAAAACTTTGTTTACAAGTTTTGTTGGAAAAAAATATGACTTTTTTTTTATATTTATATGCCGTATATAGGAATTTGATTTTTTGTATAACTTTTTTGAACAAAATTTGGAAAAAATTTTTTTTTGATAATTATTTAACATTTAATTTGATACATTTTGAATTCGATTTTTTTTTATTTTTTTTTTGATAACTAATTAAACAATCAATTTGAATTTTTAGAAATTTAATTTGAAAAAAGAATTTTTCTATGATTTTAAAAACATCCTTCTTTTTTATTAATAAATATAATAATTTTCCTTAAGATTTTTTGACTTACATAGTAAATTTGTTGATTTTATTCTTCTGTTGTTTTTTTTTTGTTTTTCACTGCCTTCGTTGATACTGCTACTATTGTTTGTTGATACTGCTACTGTTGTTTGTTGATACTGCTACTGTTGTTTGTTGATACTGCTACTGTTGTTTGCTCTGTTGTTATTTGATCTGATATTTTTTTTTATTTCACTTTTAGTATTTAAAATGTAAATTTTTTTAACAAAAAAAATTTAATTTTTGTGTAGTTTTTTTATAAAAAATCGAAACGTTTTACCGCGCACAAGTTTTTTTTGGATAGGAAACGTAGTTCCTATCCTGTCCGCAGCGCCAATGTTATAAATGTTACCTTTTATAATTGTTTTCTTCTTCAAATAAAAACACTTTATTTACTTATTTAATTAACCTTGGTTTATTTATTCTGTTATAAAAATAGTTCTACTTATTTATTTATTTTAAAATTTAGTTTTTCTTTTTAATATTTCAATTTTAATTATTTATTAAAATATATAATTATTAACTGTAGTTTATGTGAATTAAATTTAGCTTTTCTATTTAATTTGGTTTAACTTTACTGAACACTTTAATAATTTTACTTTTAAATTCTTAAAATTTGTATTTATAAAAATAATTATTATATTTTACAGAATCTTTTTTCTGTTTCAAGTTAAACGTTATTACTTAATTTTAATTTAATTGGTGTCTACTTGACACTTCCGAAAAAACATATTAATTAATTTATTTGGTGTCTATTCGACACCTCCAAGTAAACTTAATTTTGGCTACCAAAAAACAGCTATTTTATTTGGTTGAAGAGCTTTTTGGTTTTCCAAAATATCGCATGCGATATTTTGGTTAGCCAATCAGCTCTTCAAAATAATTTTCTAGTTTAATTTTTAATTATTTAGCAAATTCAATTAATAATTTTATATTATTTCAAAATAATTTAGTTAGCTGTTTTTTGGTTGTGAATTGAAGTACTGGGTGCTTCAATTCACAACACCTTCTCTCTTTAGAAAAAATATAGGGATCTAAGTTTTTACTTCGAACACTATATTTGTAAAAATAAGAATTTAATTTGGATTATATATTGTTTTATTTTACAATATTTTTTTTTTATTTTAATGTAAAAAAACAATTTTTACTTAATTGTACAAAAACAATTTTTATTTAGGTATTTTTATATATATAAATGTATAATATAATATATATTTTTAGAATATTTTAAAAAAAATTTTTTGTATGTATAATAATATATGTATATATTTGTTTATAAATAGTTTAATATATTGTATTTTATTAGTATTTTGTATTTATTTTATTATTTATATATTTACTATATATAATAAGTATAATTAATTGAAACTTATTTTATTTTAATTTTAATATTTATTTATAATTTTTTTTTTTATTTTTATTTATATATTTATTTAAATAATAATTTATTTGTGAAAAAAATCAAATTCTCTTTGTTAAATTTTATTTTAATTTGTAATATTTATTTTATATATATTGAAAATCAAATTCCTTTTTTTTTTAAATATTTTAGCTTAATTTTTATTTTGTATATAAATTTTTTTATCAGGTTTTTGAATATTTTGTAATTTTATTATTTAGGGAAATTAAAATTAAGGTTTATATTTAGATTATTGGACAAAGGTAATTTTAGTGGGAAATTAATAGGTCAAATTTAAAATATATTTTTAAATTAAAAACTAGTGAGTTTAATAAACTAAAAAGTTATTAGTTTTAGAAATTGTTTTTTTATAAAAACATTCAAAAAAATTAAAAATTGTGAATTTAAGATACGAAAAATTAAAAATAATCGGTTTTTTTTTTATATGAATTTTGTGTAGGGATCCTTTTTTTTTGTGGATCTCTATATATATAAATTTTTTTTTTTTTTTAAATTCTTTTAAGTCATTATTATAAACCAAGACTAATGGTTTTCTTTCGTTTTTTAAAATTAAAATGAACTTTTTCTTTTATTTTTGGTATGTTTTGGGGGTCATTTTTAGGGGTTTTATTTCAAAATTTTGAATAGGGGTCAACTTTAATTTTACGTTTTCAATTTCTACATTTTCCGTTGTTACGTTAACTACACAAACAGTTACAATATTATTTTTACTTTACAATTTCCAAACAATTTCCTAAAAACACGCCTGGTTTTATTTGTTGCGCTTCACAAAAGAATTCTCCCTCCTCCGTTGTAGAGAGACTAATTACTTTTTCCATGCGTGCCGGTATTATAATTTTAGATGATTTTGTATTCCATTATTTCCCGTATTTTCACATTTTACATTATTAGATTCAAATTTATATTTTTCCGTTGGTAATTCTTCAATTTTATCCTCCGTTTTAATTTCTTCTGCTATAACACTTTTATTTAAATCACTCACTTCATCTTCTATTACTAATTCTTCATTAATTTTTTCGTTATTTACCATTTTCTCTCCTTTTACGTCATAATTATTATTATATTTCTCATTACTAAATATGCCATTTACTTCCATAACTTCCGCATTAACTACAATAATATCCTGCTCTCCTATTTTCTCCTCATTTAATTCACTACTATTTTCATTTAATAACTCCTTAGTTTCTACTATAACTTCTTTGTTCTCTTTTACTTCCATAACTTCATTATTTACCTTAAAACTCTCCTGTACTTTTTCATAAATTTCTCGTAATTGCTGTATCTTCACCGCGTTTAATTTATTTGAATCTTTAATACAATGCATACTTATTTTTTCATTTTGTGTTTGTGAAAATGGAATATAAAATTCTGAATTATTTGTTTTTGTTTTTGGAAATTGTAATTGTAATTGCTTTTGGGGTCCTAAAATATTACAATTAGGGGACAAAAAATTGTTCCCTAAAATACCATCAACTGGTAACCTAATATCATTATCCGTAACTTGAAAATCGCATTTAAAATTTTGCCCTAATAAAAATTTACCCTCACAGGAACCTAAAGTGGAGCTCACATTATTTATTGAACTTATTTGTATTTTATTATCTTTACATATTTGTGTTCCTTTTTTCAACGTTGAATTTTTTATTAAACTAACCTGAGCTCCTGTGTCTACTAATAACTTTACTTTGTCTGTTTTGGCTATATCTAAAGCCAATTGAACTATAGGCTCCTGTAAGGTGGTTGTTGTGCCCTCTGTATGGAATGAGCTGGGCTTTTTTGTTCACTCCATTCTCGTTTCCCGAAACTAACGCCATTCGAGATTCGTAAGATTGACGTGCTTCACAATTTAATATTTTATGGCCTTCCCTAGCACACCATTCACAAGTGGTTCCTGCGTTTGCTACTGCTCGTACCCTTTGAGGGCTTGCGCCGTTATTCCCCGTGCGTGGTTTTAAACAATTAGCGGATTCGTGTCCGTAAATTCCGCAGTTGTTACAACGTTTTATTTCATTATTTGAGCGAAATTGTATCGTGCAATCTCTACTTATGTGGCCTGGTTTACCACATTTGAAACATTTTATAAGAGGATTTGAATTTGGTCCTCTGTTAGCAATATTTGTATTCCTAATATTATTATGATTATTATTATTACTATTATAATTAGATAGATAGTTATTTCCGTTAAACATACTACCAATATTATTGTTCAATCTATTAGGGGTCTTATTGTAATAATTGAACGGGGTCTTATTGTTATTAAAATTATTATTATTAGAAAATTGTTTATCATTATTACTAAAATTGTTGTTGTTGTTATTATTTAGATTTCTACTCCCAGCGTTGAAATTATTGCGCACGTTATTATTATGCTGTTGGTTGTTCCTAAAATTATTATTATTGTTAAAACTTCTCTGATTATTCCCATTACCAAATTTGTTGTTGTTGGGTTGTTCCGCTTGTAGCCCATTTTCGTTTAATTTTTTCATCAATGTCGTAATTAATGTCAGCATTTGATCCCTACGACTGCTTGATTGTTGCTTGATGTATTAGAACATCCAATGCCGCCTAAATTTCGAGTTTCATTCAGATATTGTCTAGCTGCTCCTATAGAGACTCGTAAATTTTCCGGATTTTTAAATAATAGATATTGTTTTAACTGTGCTGATCGCAGTCCTCCCAAAAACACTCTCTTTGCTGTGATCTCCATCTCGTTTATCAATGCTCGTCCCTCGTTGTTATATCTCTCATTTACCCTGTTCCGATATGCGGCCAATTTTTCGGATATTCGTTCTCCAAAAAATTCTACAGTTTCCGTTTCATATTGGTACATTCCCATAATTTCCGAGGCTAAAGTAGCCATATCTTTACTTTTTATGAAACGGTTTCTTAAAATATCCTTGTATTGTGTAAAATTTTCGACGTTGGCATATCTAAAGAGAGCGTTGGCCGCACCTGTTAATTTACTGGTAATTAAAATCCGTAAAAGTATGCCTTTTTGCTCATCCCTCGTTAACTCGTATGATTGGTGAGCCAACTCCAGAAAATTGTTTAGTTCATTTTCAATGTCCAACCCTACACCTGAAAATATTGGAACGTGTACCAAAAATGTCTTAATAATTTTTTCAATCGGCAAGAGCGTTGGTTCCAAATGGTAAGAGTTGTCATTCGTGAAATTTTCCGCGTTGTACTCATGTTGTACGGGTAACTGACGTGGTGGTGGAGGCGGAATAGGGGTGAATTTAACCCTGACGGTCCTGGCCTATTCATTGTTCTGTTGCTAAAGAAATGAGGGTCATTTACTGGATTCATTTTGTCGGATTTTTTAATATTTAAACTTCTTTCCGTTTTAGTAATAGTCACTTTATTTTTTCTTGCTTTTTTAGGTCTTCTTATCGGACCAATCCTATTATATTTTGCCCCTGATCTTAATGTTCTAAAGCTTTTCCTGTTTTCCGACACTCTATCTTCCTGCACTTGGTGTAAAAAATCAGAAAAATTGTTTTTATTTAAAACTTCTAAATTTGGTTCTTCTTCTATATTTTCGATGTTTGTTTTAGTTTTTTCGTCCGAACCTTCAAATTCTGGACTTGAATTTAGAAATGAAAAAGTAGAAATTCGTTTCGAAAATTTTAAAATAGATTGCGCTAAAGTTGGGGTTTTTGATTTTTGCTACATTAGTTTCCTTATTAAAAAAATTACAACAACAACAATGTATATGCCCTTTTTTATATATATTATGATTTAGGGGTCATAATTTTATTAAATTTCAGTAAAAAGTGAAAAAGATATTTGTATACTAATTTTTTGGGGGTCGAATTTTTTTATGTATAATAATATATGTATATATTTGTTTATAAATAGTTTAATATATTGTATTTTATTAGTATTTTGTATTTATTTTATTATTTATATATTTACTATATATAATAAGTATAATTAATTGAAACTTATTTTATTTTAATTTTAATATTTATTTATAATTTTTTTTTTTATTTTTATTTATATATTTATTTAAATAATAATTTATTTGTGAAAAAAATCAAATTCTCTTTGTTAAATTTTATTTTAATTTGTAATATTTATTTTATATATATTGAAAATCAAATTCCTTTTTTTTTTAAATATTTTAGCTTAATTTTTATTTTGTATATAAATTTTTTTATCAGGTTTTTGAATATTTTGTAATTTTATTATTTAGGGAAATTAAAATTAAGGTTTATATTTAGATTATTGGACAAAGGTAATTTTAGTGGGAAATTAATAGGTCAAATTTAAAATATATTTTTAAATTAAAAACTAGTGAGTTTAATAAACTAAAAAGTTATTATTTTTAGAAATTGTTTTTTTATAAAAACATTCAAAAAAATTAAAAATTGTGAATTTAAGATACGAAAAATTAAAAATTATCGGTTTTTTTTTATATGAATTTTGTGTAGGGATCCTTTTTTTTTGTGGATCTCTATATATATAATTTTTTTTTTTTTTTTAAATTCTTTTAAGTCATTTTTACAAACCAAGACTAATGGTTTTCTTCCGTTTTTTAAAATTAAAATTAACTTTTTCTTTTATTTGTGGTATGTTTTGAGGGTCATTTTTAGGGGTTTTATTTCAAAATTTTGAATAGGGGTCAACTTTAATTTTACGTTTTCAATTTCTACATTTTCCGTTGTTACGTTAACTACACAAACAGTTACAATATTATTTTTACTTTACAATTTCCAAACAATTTCCTAAAAACACGCCTGGTTTTATTGGTTGCGCTTCACAAAAGAATTCTCCCTCCTCCGTTGTAGGGAGACTAATTACTTTTTCCATGCGTGCCGGTATTATAATTTTAGATGATTTTGTTATTCCATTATTTCCCGTATTTTCACATTTTACATTATTAGATTCAAATTTATATTTTTCCGTTGGTAATTCTTCAATTTTATCCTCCGTTTTAATTTCTTCTGCTATAACACTTTTATTTAAATCAATCACTTCATCTTCTATTACTAATTCTTCATTAATTTTTTCGTTATTTACCATTTTCTCTCCTTTTACGTCATAATTATTATTATATTTCTCATTACTAAATATGCCATTTACTTCCATAACTTCCGCATTAACTACAATAATATCCTCCTCTCCTATTTTCTCCTCCTTTAATTCACTACTATTTTCATTTAATAACTCCTTAGTTTCTACTATAACTTCTTTATTCTCTTTTACTTCCATAACTTCATTATTTACCTTAAAACTCTCCTGTACTTTTTCATAAATTTCTCGTAATTGCTGTATCTTCACCGCGTTTAATTTATTTGAATCTTTAATACAATGCATACTTATTTTTTCATTTTGTGTTTGTGAAAATGGAATATAAAATTCTGAATTATTTGTTTTTGTTTTTGGAAATTGTAATTGTAATTGCTTTTGGGGTCCTAAAATATTACAATTAGGGGACAAAAAATTGTTCCCTAAAATACCATCAACTGGTAACCTAATATCATTATCCGTAACTTGAAAATCGCATTTAAAATTTTGCCCTAATAAAAATTTACCCTCACAGGAACCTAAAGTGGAGCTCACATTATTTATTGAACTTATTTGTATTTTATTATCTTTACATATTTGTGTTCCTTTTTTCAACGTTGAATTTTTTATTAAACTAACCTGAGCTCCTGTGTCTACTAATAACTTTACTTTGTCTGTTTTGGCTATATCTAAAGCCAATTGAACTATAGGCTCCTGTAAGGTGGTTGTTGTGCCCTCTGTATGGAATGAGCTGGGCTTTTTTGTTCACTCCATTCTCGTTTCCCGAAACTAACGCCATTCGAGATTCGTAAGATTGACGTGCTTCACAATTTAATATTGTATGGCCTTCCCTAGCACACCATTCACAAGTGGTTCCTGCGTTTGCTACTGCTCGTACCCTTTGAGGGCTTGCGCCGTTATTCCCCGTGCGTGGTTTTAAACAATTAGCGGATTCGTGTCCGTAAATTCCGCAGTTGTTACAACGTTTTATTTCATTATTTGAGCGAAATTGCATCGTGCAATCTCTACTTATGTGGCCTGGTTTACCACATTTGAAACATTTTATAAGAGGATTTGAATTTGGTCCTCTGTTAGCAATATTTGTATTCCTAATATTATTATGATTATTATTATTACTATTATAATTAGATAGATAGTTATTTCCGTTAAACATACTACCAATATTATTGTTCAATCTATTAGGGGTCTTATTGTAATAATTGAACGGGGTCTTATTGTTATTAAAATTATTATTATTAGAAAATTGTTCTAATAATAAGACCCCTAATAGATTGAACAATGTCGTAATTAATGTCAGCATTTGATCCCTACGACTGCTTAATTGTTGCTTGATGTATTAGAACATCGAATGCCGCCTAAATTTCGAGTTTCATTCAGATATTGTCGAGCTGCTCCTATAGAGACTCGTAAATTTTCCGGATTTTTAAATAATAGATATTGTTTTAACTCTGCTGATCGCAGTCCTCCCAAAAACACTCTCTTTGCTGTGATCTCCATCTCGTTTATCAATGCTCGTCCCTCGTTGTTATATCTCTCATTTACCCTGTTCCGATATGCGGCCAATTTTTCGGATATTCGTTCTCCAAAAAATTCTACAGTTTCCGTTTCATATTGGTACATTCCCATAATTTCCGAGGCTAAAGTAGCCATATCTTTACTTTCTATGAAACGGTTTCTTAAAATATCCTTGTATTGTGTAAAATTTTCGACGTTGGCATATCTAAAGAGAGCGTTGGCCGCACCTGTTAATTTACTGGTAATTAAAATCCGTAAAAGTATGCCTTTTTGCTCATCCCTCGTTAACTCGTATGATTGGTGAGCCAACTCCAGAAAATTGTTTAGTTCATTTTCAATGTCCAACCCTACACCTGAAAATATTGGAACGTGTACCAAAAATGTCTTAATAATTTTTTCAATCGGCAAGAGCGTTGGTTCCAAATGGTAAGAGTTGTCATTCGTGAAATTTTCCGCGTTGTACTCATGTTGTACGGGTAACTGACGTGGTGGTGGAGGCGGAATAGGGGTGAATTTAACCCTGACGGTCCTGGCCTATTCATTGTTCTGTTGCTAAAGAAATGAGGGTCATTTACTGGATTCATTTTGTCGGATTTTTTAATATTTAAACTTCTTTCCGTTTTAGTAATAGTCACTTTATTTTTTCTTGCTTTTTTAGGTCTTCTTATCGGACCAATCCTATTATATTTTGCCCCTGATCTTAATGTTCTAAAGCTTTTCCTGTTTTCCGACACTCTATCTTCCTGCACTTGGTGTAAAAAATCAGAAAAATTGTTTTTATTTAAAACTTCTAAATTTGGTTCTTCTTCTATATTTTCGATGTTTGTTTTAGTTTTTTCGTCCGAACCTTCAAATTCTGGACTTGAATTTAGAAATGAAAAAGTAGAAATTCGTTTCGAAAATTTTAAAATAGATTGCGCTAAAGTTGGGGTTTTTGATTTTTGCTACATTAGTTTCCTTATTAAAAAAATTACAACAACAACAATGTATATATGCCCTTTTTTATATATATTATGATTTAGGGGTCATAATTTTATTAAATTTCAGTAAAAAGTGAAAAAGATATTTGTATACTAATTTTTTGGGGGTCGAATTTTTTTATGTATAATAATATATGTATATATTTGTTTATAAATAGTTTAATATATTGTATTTTATTAGTATTTTGTATTTATTTTATTATTTATATATTTACTATATATAATAAGTATAATTAATTGAAATTTATTTTATTTTAATTTTAATATTTATTTATAATTTTTTTTTTATTTTTATTTATATATTTATTTAAATAATAATTTATTTGTGAAAAAAATCAAATTCTCTTTGTTAAATTTTATTTTAATTTGTAATATTTATTTTATATATATTGAAAATCAAATTCCTTTTTTTTTAAATATTTTAGCTTAATTTTTATTTTGTATATAAATTTTTTTATCAGGTTTTTGAATATTTTGTAATTTTATTATTTAGGGAAATTAAAATTAAGGTTTATATTTAGATTATTGGACAAAGGTAATTTTAGTGGGAAATTAATAGGTCAAATTTAAAATATATTTTTAAATTAAAAACTAGTGAGTTTAATAAACTAAAAAGTTATTATTTTTAGAAATTGTTTTTTTATAAAAACATTCAAAAAAATTAAAAATTGTGAATTTAAGATACGAAAAATTAAAAATAATCGGTTTTTTTTTATATGAATTTTGTGTAGGGATCCTTTTTTTTTTGTGGATCTCTATATATATAAATTTTTTTTTTTTTTAAATTCTTTTAAGTCATTTTTATAAACCAAGACTAATGGTTTTCTTCCGTTTTTTAAAATTAAAATTAACTTTTTCTTTTATTTGTGGTATGTTTTGGGGGTCATTTTTAGGGGTTTTATTTCAAAATTTTGAATAGGGGTCAACTTTAATTTTACGTTTTCAATTTCTACATTTTCCGTTGTTACGTTAACTACACAAACAGTTACAATATTATTTTTACTTTACAATTTCCAAACAATTTCCTAAAAACACGCCTGGTTTTATTTGTTGCGCTTCACAAAAGAATTCTCCCTCCTCCGTTGTAGGGAGACTAATTACTTTTTCCATGCGTGCCGGTATTATAATTTAAGATGATTTTGTTATTCCATTATTTCCCGTATTTTCACATTTTACATTATTAGATTCAAATTTATATTTTTCCGTTGGTAATTCTTCAATTTTATCCTCCGTTTTAATTTCTTCTGCTATAACACTTTTATTTAAATCAATCACTTCATCTTCTATTACTAATTCTTCATTAATTTTTTCGTTATTTACCATTTTCTCTCCTTTTACGTCATAATTATTATTATATTTCTCATTACTAAATATGCCATTTACTTCCATAACTTCCGCATTAACTACAATAATATCCTCCTCTCCTATTTTCTCCTCCTTTAATTCACTACTATTTTCATTTAATAACTCCTTAGTTTCTACTATAACTTCTTTATTCTCTTTTACTTCCATAACTTCATTATTTACCTTAAAACTCTCCTGTACTTTTTCATAAATTTCTCGTAATTGCTGTATCTTCACCGCGTTTAATTTATTTGAATCTTTAATACAATGCATACTTATTTTTTCATTTTGTGTTTGTGAAAATGGAATATAAAATTCTGAATTATTTGTTTTTGTTTTTGGAAATTGTAATTGTAATTGCTTTTGGGGTCCTAAAATATTACAATTAGGGGACAAAAAATTGTTCCCTAAAATACCATCAACTGGTAACCTAATATCATTATCCGTAACTTGAAAATCGCATTTAAAATTTTGCCCTAATAAAAATTTACCCTCACAGGAACCTAAAGTGGAGCTCACATTATTTATTGAACTTATTTGTATTTTATTATCTTTACATATTTGTGTTCCTTTTTTCAACGTTGAATTTTTTATTAAACTAACCTGAGCTCCTGTGTCTACTAATAACTTTACTTTGTCTGTTTTGGCTATATCTAAAGCCAATTGAACTATAGGCTCCTGTAAGGTGGTTGTTGTGCCCTCTGTATGGAATGAGCTGGGCTTTTTTGTTCACTCCATTCTCGTTTCCCGAAACTAACGCCATTCGAGATTCGTAAGATTGACGTGCTTCACAATTTAATATTGTATGGCCTTCCCTAGCACACCATTCACAAGTGGTTCCTGCGTTTGCTACTGCTCGTACCCTTTGAGGGCTTGCGCCGTTATTCCCCGTGCGTGGTTTTAAACAATTAGCGGATTCGTGTCCGTAAATTCCGCAGTTGTTACAACGTTTTATTTCATTATTTGAGCGAAATTGCATCGTGCAATCTCTACTTATGTGGCCTGGTTTACCACATTTGAAACATTTTATAAGAGGATTTGAATTTGGTCCTCTGTTAGCAATATTTGTATTCCTAATATTATTATGATTATTATTATTACTATTATAATTAGATAGATAGTTATTTCCGTTAAACATACTACCAATATTATTGTTCAATCTATTAGGGGTCTTATTGTAATAATTGAACGGGGTCTTATTGTTATTAAAATTATTATTATTAGAAAATTGTTTATCATTATTACTAAAATTGTTGTTGTTGTTATTATTTAGATTTCTACTCCCAGCGTTGAAATTATTGCGCACGTTATTATTATGCTGTTGGTTGTTCCTAAAATTATTATTATTGTTAAAACTTCTCTGATTATTCCCATTACCAAATTTGTTGTTGTTGGGTTGTTCCGCTTGTAGCCCATTTTCGTTTAATTTTTTCATCAATGTCGTAATTAATGTCAGCATTTGATCCCTACGACTGCTTAATTGTTGCTTGATGTATTAGAACATCCAATGCCGCCTAAATTTCGAGTTTCATTCAGATATTGTCGAGCTGCTCCTATAGAGACTCGTAAATTTTCCGGATTTTTAAATAATAGATATTGTTTTAACTCTGCTGATCGCAGTCCTCCCAAAAACACTCTCTTTGCTGTGATCTCCATCTCGTTTATCAATGCTCGTCCCTCGTTGTTATATATCTCATTTACCCTGTTCCGATATGCGGCCAATTTTTCGGATATTCGTTCTCCAAAAAATTCTACAGTTTCCGTTTCATATTGGTACATTCCCATAATTTCCGAGGCTAAAGTAGCCATATCTTTACTTTCTATGAAACGGTTTCTTAAAATATCCTTGTATTGTGTAAAATTTTCGACGTTGGCATATCTAAAGAGAGCGTCGGCCGCACCTGTTAATTTACTGGTAATTAAAATCCGTAAAAGTATGCCTTTTTGCTCATCCCTCGTTAACTCGTATGATTGGTGAGCCAACTCCAGAAAATTGTTTAGTTCATTTTCAATGTCCAACCCTACACCTGAAAATATTGGAACGTGTACCAAAAATGTCTTAATAATTTTTTCAATCGGCAAGAGCGTTGGTTCCAAATGGTAAGAGTTGTCATTCGTGAAATTTTCCGCGTTGTACTCATGTTGTACGGGTAACTGACGTGGTGGTGGAGGCGGAATAGGGGTGAATTTAACCCTGACGGTCCTGGCCTATTCATTGTTCTGTTGCTAAAGAAATGAGGGTCATTTACTGGATTCATTTTGTCGGATTTTTTAATATTTAAACTTCTTTCCGTTTTAGTAATAATCACTTTATTTTTTCTTGCTTTTTTAGGTCTTCTTATCGGACCAATCCTATTATATTTTGCCCCTGATCTTAATGTTCTAAAGCTTTTCCTGTTTTCCGACACTCTATCTTCCTGCACTTGGTGTAAAAAATCAGAAAAATTGTTTTTATTTAAAACTTCTAAATTTGGTTCTTCTTCTATATTTTCGATGTTTGTTTTAGTTTTTTCGTCCGAATCTTCAAATTCTGGACTTGAATTTAGAAATGAAAAAGTAGAAATTCGTTTCGAAAATTTTAAAATAGATTGCGCTAAAGTTGGGGTTTTTGATTTTTGCTACATTAGTTTCCTTATTAAAAAAATTACAACAACAACAATGTATATATGCCCTTTTTTATATATATTATGATTTAGGGGTCATAATTTTATTAAATTTCAGTAAAAAGTGAAAAAAATATTTGTATACTAATTTTTTGGGGGTCGAATTTTTTTAGGTATAATAATATATGTATATATTTGTTTATAAATAGTTTAATATATTGTATTTTATTAGTATTTTGTATTTATTTTATTATTTATATATTTACTATATATAATAAGTATAATTAATTGAAACTTATTTTATTTTAATTTTAATATTTATTTATAATTTTTTTTTTATTTTTATTTATATAAGTTACCACGCGTAATATTTAATTTATTAAATTTTAAATATTTAAGTAATATTACACCGGATGATAATATGCGAAATTCATAAATCATAAATTCCCACAAAATAATTATTTGAATTAAATTTACCTCTAATATTTTATGCTGACGTTGCGGCGTGTGCAAGTAGAATTTATTTAAGTAAGAACTATTGTAATTAGTTTTAAGCATTAATAATTTTAGTCTTAATTTTGATTTCAATAAATGTGGAACAATCCACTTGTAATAAAAATAAATTTTATTAAATTTATCAACAATAAAATTAACTGGCGCCCGAGCAGGGACCCTTGATGATAGTGTTAAAAAAGTCCAATAAAATTAAAAATATTTTTTTTTTTTTTTTTAATAATTTTGTCCGAGATTAAGTAATAACTTTTGAATTATAAAAGTGTAACCAATCACTAAAATTTAATTGGAAAAGTGTAACCAATCACAAAAATTTAAATATTAAAGTGTAACCAATCACTAAAATAGTGTCGGCAATTTGGTAATAGTGTAACCAACCACTGTCCAAATCGGAACTTTTTTCATTGATCAAAAGTGGCAATTAGGAGGGATAAAATCCTCTGAAATCTTCATAACAACAAAAAGTTAGGAAAAGAGGCCCCAGAGTCACCTCATTGAGGACAAAACGGAGTTGCTGAGTAACATTCTGATTAACCACATCGAAGACACAAATATTCATCAACAGCCGCCTAACTGTTATAAGGAAAGACCATACAAGAGGTCCAACATTCAAGAAATTCATCTGAGAGACTCATCAAAATGTTCATCGCTAATCTTCTTATTTTAATGTGAGTTAGCTTTTAATATTACTTATATTTGTTTTTATAAAAAAAAAAAAGTGAAAAAATTAAAATTTTACAAAAATAAAAATTAATTAAAATTTCAAATCAAAGTAAAAATTGAATAAATTAATAATTGAAAATAAAATATAAATAAAATTAAATTATCTGAAAAAAATAAGAATTCAATAAATTCAATAAATTATTATTAAAATTAAAGAAACAAATAAAATTTTCTCAAACAAAAATCTAATAAATTAAATAAATTTGAAGTGAAATTAAATAAATAATTTATCTACAAAAATATAAAGTCTAATAAGGAAATAAATAAATTAAAGGATTGTAATTTTCCGCCATATGAAAAATTTATAAATTAAATAATTTTTATCTAAATAAAAAGGAAGCTTATCTAAATTTTTATGGTACGAATTTAAAGTAAAAATATTTTAAAAAATTTTTGTTTATATTTTCATAAAGGAAATTGAGAAAAACTAATTGATCAATAAAATCTCTTTTATTTCATAATTGAATAAAAAAATATTTTTCAAATAAAAGAAAATAAATAAAACGAAATTGATTAATAAAATTAAAAGTGATAATACAAAATAAATACCAATTACCAAAATGTCCAAAGAAAATATTATAAAACCATCTATTTTATCGTTAGGTATGAATGAGGTTACTCAAAATATCAGTAATTTAAATTTAAATGATCTTACGAAAATTATTTCACAAGTAGTTAGAACAGAAACTAAAGAAATTTTAGATTCATTTACTAAGCCACAAACTGAATTAAATTATGATGTAGATGAAAGCGTAGGATCAGTGCAAGATCTATCTGGAATGGATAAAATTCCAGATGTAGTTAAAAGTTTCAGAGAATTTTCGGGACAGGCAGGAGAATTTAGTTCTTGGAAGAAAAGTGTAGATAGAATTCTGAAAGTGTATGATCATTTAAAAGGAACGTCTAAATATTACGGTATCCTTAGTGTAGTCCGAAATAAAATTACAGGTTCTGCAGATACTGCATTAGAATCCTATAACACTCCTCTAAATTGGGAGAAAATATCAAAATGTCTTACCCTACATTATGCAGACAAAAGAGATTTAGGGACATTGGAATACCAAATGACTACTTTAATTCAAGGTAGAATTCAAGATGGAAATTTTAAATTAATTCATATTGTTGAATTAGAAAGGTATCAAAATTTCATAACTGAAACAAATCCAATACTTCAAAATATTTCTAAACACCCTTTATTCTCTTATATAAATTATGAGTTTAATCAAATCCAAGAAATGTTAGATAATTTTATACCACATAGAAATAAAAGATCATTCAATTTTATCGGTACTACATGGAAATGGATTGCAGGAAATCCAGATCACGAAGATTATGAAATTATAAAAGACAAAATAAATAATGTTTTACAAAATAATAATAAGCAAGTAATAATCAATCAATTAAATAATGAAAGAATAAATAATATAACGAGAGTAACAAATGAAATTTTAAGTTTAATAAATAAAGAAGATAAATTTATTGATCAATTAGCTTTAAGTATTCAATATAAATTAAAATTAATAAAAGAAGAATTAATTAATATTAGACATGCCATTCTTTGGGCTAAATCAGGAATTATAAATACTATGCTTTTAACAAAATCAGAAATAAAACTTGCAACTGATGTTTTAGATAAAGAAAAACTTCCTTACTCTACACCAGAAGAAGCTTTAGATTTTGCTGACATTAAAATTATAACAAATAGTTCTATTTTATTTTATATTGTTAATATTCCAATAACAACAGAAAAAATTTACGAAAAATTGTTAATTAAACCAGTTAAAAGAAAAAATGTAATAAACGAAATACTTTATAATAATATTTTAAAAGATAATGAAAAAATGTTTTCTATTAAGAATGAATGTAAAACTTTTAATTATTTGTCAATTTGTAAACCAAGTAATTTAATTGATATTAGTAATTCTACTTGTATTCCAAATCTTTTAAAAAGCCTTAATTCTACTTGTAACATTATTAATAATCAGCACATACAAACTATAGAAGAAATATCAGAAGGAATTTTATTACTTAATCAATATACCGGCAAAATAAAAATTGAAAATGTTTCACACCATCTCAATGGAGTGTTTCTAATAAAATTTCATAACACTACCATTAATGTTAATAACAAATTATTTGTTTCAAAAGAGGTATCAACACTTCATGTTCTACCTGCTATTTTACAACCGACTCCACAAGAAAAACAATATCAAGAAATTTTATCATTAGAAATACTTAAAGAACTTCAAATTAATAATACAGTCCGAACTGATCTGCTTCATACAGAAAAAACAACGTATCAAATAATAAATTATGGTTTATTTGGAACATTACTTACTATATTAATTATTTTTATACTATTTAAAATTAAAAGAAGAAATAATAATAAAATAATAATTCAATCAACTGATAATAAAATTAATAATGATAACAAACTAGAATCATCATCTCCAAACATAATTCAACCTAAAGAAAAAATAGTTGTTCAAGAAATAGTTACCTCTTCAGAAGAAAATTTATCAGGAAATTTTCTATCAAAAATAATGCCTCCAAAAATAGCGGCCAGACGAAAATTCTACGAAATGTAATCAATTTTAAAAAAGTTTGCAAATGAGGACATTGGCATTTAAAGGTGGAAGAGTTAACACGCGTAATATTTAATTTATTAAATTTTAAATATTTAAGTAATATTACACCGGATGATAATATGCGAAATTCATAAATCATAAATTCCCACAAAATAATTATTTGAATTAAATTTACCTCTAATATTTTATGCTGACGTTGCGGCGTGTGCAAGTAGAATTTATTTAAGTAAGAACTATTGTAATTAGTTTTAAGCATTAATAATTTTAGTCTTAATTTTGATTTCAATAAATGTGGAACAATCCACTTGTAATAAAAATAAATTTGTTTTTTTTATTAAATTTATCAACAATAAAATTAACTTATATTTATTTAAATAATAATTTATTTGTGAAAAAAATCAAATTCTCTTTGTTAAATTTTATTTTAATTTGTAATATTTATTTTATATATATTGAAAATCAAATTCCTTTTTTTTTAAATATTTTAGCTTAATTTTTATTTTGTATATAAATTTTTTTATCAGGTTTTTGAATATTTTGTAATTCTATTATTTAGGGAAATTAAAATTAAGGTTTATATTTAGATTATTGGACAAAGGTAATTTTAGTGGGAAATTAATAGGTCAAATTTAAAATATATTTTTAAATTAAAAACTAGTGAGTTTAATAAACTAAAAAGTTATTATTTTTAGAAATTGTTTTTTTTATAAAAACATTCAAAAAAATTAAAAATTGTGAATTTAAGATACGAAAAATTAAAAATAATCGGTTTTTTTTTTATATGAATTTTGTGTAGGGATCCTTTTTTTTTGTGGATCTCTATATATATAAATTTTTTTTTTTTTTTAAATTCTTTTAAGTCATTTTTATAAACCAAGACTAATGGTTTTCTTTCGTTTTTAAAAATTAAAATTAACTTTTTCTTTTATTTTTGGTATGTTTTGGGGGTCATTTTTAGGGGTTTTATTTCAAAATTTTGAATAGGGGTCAACTTTAATTTTACGTTTTCAATTTCTACATTTTCCGTTGTTACGTTAACTACACAAACAGTTACAATATTATTTTTACTTTACAATTTCCAAACAATTTCCTAAAAACACGCCTGGTTTTATTTGTTGCGCTTCACAAAAGAATTCTCCCTCCTCCGTTGTAGGGAGACTAATTACTTTTTCAATGCGTGCCGGTATTATAATTTTAGATGATTTTGTTATTCCATTATTTCCCGTATTTTCACATTTTACATTATTAGATTCAAATTTATATTTTTCCGTTGGTAATTCTTCAATTTTATCCTCCGTTTTAATTTCTTCTGCTATAACACTTTTATTTAAATCAATCACTTCATCTTCTATTACTAATTCTTCATTAATTTTTTCGTTATTTACCATTTTCTCTCCTTTTACGTCATAATTATTATTATATTTCTCATTACTAAATATGCCATTTACTTCCATAACTTCCGCATTAACTACAATAATATCCTCCTCTCCTATTTTCTCCTCCTTTAATTCACTACTATTTTCATTTAATAACTCCTTAGTTTCTACTATAACTTCTTTATTCTCTTTTACTTCCATAACTTCATTATTTAGCTTAAAACTCTCCTGTACTTTTTCATAAATTTCTCGTAATTGCTGTATCTTCACCGCGTTTAATTTATTTGAATCTTTAATACAATGCATACTTATTTTTTCATTTTGTGTTTGTGAAAATGGAATATAAAATTCTGAATTATTTGTTTTTGTTTTTGGAAATTGTAATTGTAATTGCTTTTGGGGTCCTAAAATATTACAATTAGGGGACAAAAAATTGTTCCCTAAAATACCATCAACTGGTAACCTAATATCATTATCCGTAACTTGAAAATCGCATTTTAAAATTTTGCCCTAATAAAAATTTACCCTCACAGGAACCTAAAGTGGAGCTCACATTATTTATTGAACTTATTTGTATTTTATTATCTTTACATATTTGTGTTCCTTTTTTCAACGTTGAATTTTTTATTAAACTAACCTGAGCTCCTGTGTCTACTAATAACTTTACTTTGTCTGTTTTGGCTATATCTAAAGCCAATTGAACTATAGGCTCCTGTAAGGTGGTTGTTGTGCCCTCTGTATGGAATGAGCTGGGCTTTTTTGTTCACTCCATTCTCGTTTCCCGAAACTAACGCCATTCGAGATTCGTAAGATTGACGTGCTTCACAATTTAATATTTTATGGCCTTCCCTAGCACACCATTCACAAGTGGTTCCTGCGTTTGCTACTGCTCGTACCCTTTGAGGGCTTGCGCCGTTATTCCCCGTGCGTGGTTTTAAACAATTAGCGGATTCGTGTCCGTAAATAAGACCCCTAATAGATTGAATAATATATGTATATATTTGTTTATAAATAGTTTAATATATTGTATTTTATTAGTATTTTTCTTGCTTTTTTAGGTCTTCTTATCGGACCAATCCTATTATATTTTGCCCCTGATCTTAATGTTCTAAAGCTTTTCCTGTTTTCCGACACTCTATCTTCCTGCACTTGGTGTAAAAAATCAGAAAAATTGTTTTTATTTAAAACTTCTAAATTTGGTTCTTCTTCTATATTTTCGATGTTTGTTTTAGTTTTTTCGTCCGAATCTTCAAATTCTGGACTTGAATTTAGAAATGAAAAAGTAGAAATTCGTTTCGAAAATTTTAAAATAGATTGCGCTAAAGTTGGGGTTTTTGATTTTTGCTACATTAGTTTCCTTATTAAAAAAATTACAACAACAACAATGTATATATGCCCTTTTTTATATATATTATGATTTAGGGGTCATAATTTTATTAAATTTCAGTAAAAAGTGAAAAAAATATTTGTATACTAATTTTTTGGGGGTCGAATTTTTTTATGTATAATAATATATGTATATATTTGTTTATAAATAGTTTAATATATTGTATTTTATTAGTATTTTGTATTTATTTTATTATTTATATATTTACTATATATAATAAGTATAATTAATTGAAACTTATTTTATTTTAATTTTAATATTTATTTATAATTTTTTTTTTTTTTTTATTTATATATTTATTTAAATAATAATTTATTTGTGAAAATAATCAAATTCTCTTTGTTAAATTTTATTTTAATTTGTAATATTTATTTTATATATATTGAAAATCAAATTCCTTTTTTTTTTAAATATTTTAGCTTAATTTTTATTTTGTATATAAATTTTTTTATCAGATTTTTGAATATTTTGTAATTTTATTATTTAGGGAAATTAAAATTAAGGTTTATATTTAGATTATTGGACAAAGGTAATTTTAGTGGGAAATTAATAGGTCAAATTTAAAATATATTTTTAAATTAAAAACTAGTGAGTTTAATAAACTAAAAAGTTATTATTTTTAGAAATTGTTTTTTTTATAAAAACATTCAAAAAAATTAAAAATTGTGAATTTAAGATACGAAAAATTAAAAATAATCGGTTTTTTTTATATGAATTTTGTGTAGGGATCCTTTTTTTTTTGTGGATCTCTATATATATAAATTTTTTTTTTTTTTTAAATTCTTTTAAGTCATTTTTATAAACCAAGACTAATGGTTTTCTTTCGTTTTTTAAAATTAAAATTAACTTTTTCTTTTATTTTTGGTATGTTTTGCGGGGTCATTTTTAGGGGTTTTATTTCAAAATTTTGAATAGGGGTCAACTTTAATTTTACGTTTTCAATTTCTACATTTTCCGTTGTTACGTTAACTACACAAACAGTTACAATATTATTTTTAATTTACAATTTCCAAACAATTTCCTAAAAACACGCCTGGTTTTATTGGTTGCGCTTCACAAAAGAATTCTCCCTCCTCCGTTGTAGGGAGACTAATTACTTTTTCCATGCGTGCCGGTATTATAATTTTAGATGATTTTGTTATTCCATTATTTCCCGTATTTTCACATTTTACATTATTAGATTCAAATTTATATTTTTCCGTTGGTAATTCTTCAATTTTATCCTCCGTTTTAATTTCTTCTGCTATAACACTTTTATTTAAATCAATCACTTCATCTTCTATTACTAATTCTTCATTAATTTTTTCGTTATTTACCATTTTCTCTCCTTTTACGTCATAATTATTATTATATTTCTCATTACTAAATATGCCATTTACTTCCATAACTTCCGCATTAACTACAATAATATCCTCCTCTCCTATTTTCTCCTCCTTTAATTCACTACTATTTTCATTTAATAACTCCTTAGTTTCTACTATAACTTCTTTATTCTCTTTTACTTCCATAACTTCATTATTTACCTTAAAACTCTCCTGTACTTTTTCATAAATTTCTCGTAATTGCTGTATCTTCACCGCGTTTAATTTATTTGAATCTTTAATACAATGCATACTTATTTTTTCATTTTGTGTTTGTGAAAATGGAATATAAAATTCTGAATTATTTGTTTTTGTTTTTGGAAATTGTAATTGTAATTGCTTTTGGGGTCCTAAAATATTACAATTAGGGGACAAAAAATTGTTCCCTAAAATACCATCAACTGGTAACCTAATATCATTATCCGTAACTTGAAAATCGCATTTAAAATTTTGCCCTAATAAAAATTTACCCTCACAGGAACCTAAAGTGGAGCTCACATTATTTATTGACCTTATTTGTATTTTATTATCTTTACATATTTGTGTTCCTTTTTTCAACGTTGAATTTTTTATTAAACTAACCTGAGCTCCTGTGTCTACTAATAACTTTACTTTGTCTGTTTTGGCTATATCTAAAGCCAATTGAACTATAGGCTCCTGTAAGGTGGTTGTTGTGCCCTCTGTATGGAATGAGCTGGGCTTTTTTGTTCACTCCATTCTCGTTTCCCGAAACTAACGCCATTCGAGATTCGTAAGATTGACGTGCTTCACAATTTAATATTTTATGGCCTTCCCTAGCACACCATTCACAAGTGGTTCCTGCGTTTGCTACTGCTCGTACCCTTTGAGGGCTTGCGCCGTTATTCCCCGTGCGTGGTTTTAAACAATTAGCGGATTCGTGTCCGTAAATTCCGCAGTTGTTACAACGTTTTATTTCATTATTTGAGCGAAATTGCATCGTGCAATCTCTACTTATGTGGCCTGGTTTACCACATTTGAAACATTTTATAAGAGGATTTGAATTTGGTCCTCTGTTAGCAATATTTGTATTCCTAATATTATTATGATTATTATTATTACTATTATAATTAGATAGATAGTTATTTCCGTTAAACATACTACCAATATTATTGTTCAATCTATTAGGGGTCTTATTGTAATAATTGAACGGGGTCTTATTGTTATTAAAATTATTATTATTAGAAAATTGTTTATCATTATTACTAAAATTGTTGTTGTTGTTATTATTTAGATTTCTACTCCCAGCGTTGAAATTATTGCGCACGTTATTATTATGCTGTTGGTTGTTCCTAAAATTATTATTATTGTTAAAACTTCTCTGATTATTCCCATTACCAAATTTGTTGTTGTTGGGTTGTTCCGCTTGTAGCCCATTTTCGTTTAATTTTTTCATCAATGTCGTAATTAATGTCAGCATTTGATCCCTACGACTGCTTAATTGTTGCTTGATGTATTAGAACATCCAATGCCGCCTAAATTTCGAGCTTCATTCAGATATTGTCGAGCTGCTCCTATAGAGACTCGTAAATTTTCCGGATTTTTAAATAATAGATATTGTTTTAACTCTGCTGATCGCAGTCCTCCCAAAAACACTCTCTTTGCTGTGATCTCCATCTCGTTTATCAATGCTCGTTGTTATATCTCTCATTTACCCTGTTCCGATATGCGGCCAATTTTTCGGATATTCGTTCTCCAAAAAATTCTACAGTTTCCGTTTCATATTGGTACATTCCCATAATTTCCGAGGCTAAAGTAGCCATATCTTTACTTTCTATGAAACGGTTTCTTAAAATATCCTTGTATTGTGTAAAATTTTCGACGTTGGCATATCTAAAGAGAGCGTCGGCCGCACCTGTTAATTTACTGGTAATTAAAATCCGTAAAAGTATGCCTTTTTGCTCATCCCTCGTTAACTCGTATGATTGGTGAGCCAACTCCAGAAAATTGTTTAGTTCATTTTCAATGTCCAACCCTACACCTGAAAATATTGGAACGTGTACCAAAAATGTCTTAATAATTTTTTCAATCGGCAAGAGCGTTGGTTCCAAATGGTAAGAGTTGTCATTCGTGAAATTTTCCGCGTTGTACTCATGTTGTACGGGTAACTGACGTGGTGGTGGAGGCGGAATAGGGGTGAATTTAACCCTGGCGGTCCTGGCCTATTCATTGTTCTGTTGCTAAAGAAATGAGGGTCATTTACTGGATTCATTTTGTCGGATTTTTTAATATTTAAACTTCTTTCCGTTTTAGTAATAATCACTTTATTTTTTCTTGCTTTTTTAGGTCTTCTTATCGGACCAATCCTATTATATTTTGCCCCTGATCTTAATGTTCTAAAGCTTTTCCTGTTTTCCGACACTCTATCTTCCTGCACTTGGTGTAAAAAATCAGAAAAATTGTTTTTATTTAAAACTTCTAAATTTGGTTCTTCCTCTATATTTTCGATGTTTGTTTTAGTTTTTTCGTCCGAATCTTCAAATTCTGGACTTGAATTTAGAAATGAAAAAGTAGAAATTCGTTTCGAAAATTTTAAAATAGATTGCGCTAAAGTTGGGGTTTTTGATTTTTGCTACATTAGTTTCCTTATTAAAAAAATTACAACAACAACAATGTCATATATACATATTTTTTTTATATATATTATGATTTAGGGGTCATAATTTTATTAAATTTCAGTAAAAAGTGAAAAAAATATTTGTATACTAATTTTTTGGGGGTCGAATTTTTTTATGTATAATAATATATGTATATATTTGTTTATAAATAGTTTAATATATTGTATTTTATTAGTATTTTGTATTTATTTTATTATTTATATATTTACTATATATAATAAGTATAATTAATTGAAACTTATTTTATTTTAATTTTAATATTTATTTATAATTTTTTTTTTATTTTTATTTATATATTTATTTAAATAATAATTTATTTGTGAAAAAAATCAAATTCTCTTTGTTAAATTTTATTTTAATTTGTAATATTTATTTTATATATATTGAAAATCAAATTCCTTTTTTTTTTAAATATTTTAGCTTAATTTTTATTTTGTATATAAATTTTTTTATCAGATTTTTGAATATTTTGTAATTTTATTATTTAGGGAAATTAAAATTAAGGTTTATATTTAGATTATTGGACAAAGGTAATTTTAGTGGGAAATTAATAGGTCAAATTTAAAATATATTTTTAAATTAAAAACTAGTGAGTTTAATAAACTAAAAAGTTATTATTTTTAGAAATTGTTTTTTTTATAAAAACATTCAAAAAAATTAAAAATTGTGAATTTAAGATACGAAAAATTAAAAATAATCGGTTTTTTTTTATATGAATTTTGTGTAGGGATCCTTTTTTTTTGTGGATCTCTATATATATAAATTTTTTTTTTTTTTTTAAATTCTTTTAAGTCATTTTTATAAACCAAGACTAATGGTTTTCTTTCGTTTTTTAAAATTAAAATTAACTTTTTCTTTTATTTTTGGTATGTTTTGCGGGGTCATTTTTAGGGGTTTTATTTCAAAATTTTGAATAGGGGTCAACTTTAATTTTACGTTTTCAATTTCTACATTTTCCGTTGTTACGTTAACTACACAAACAGTTACAATATTATTTTTACTTTACAATTTCCAAACAATTTCCTAAAAACACGCCTGGTTTTATTGGTTGCGCTTCACAAAAGAATTCTCCCTCCTCCGTTGTAGGGAGACTAATTACTTTTTCCATGCGTGTCGGTATTATAATTTTAGATGATTTTGTTATTCCATTATTTCCCGTATTTTCACATTTTACATTATTAGATTCAAATTTATATTTTTCCGTTGGTAATTCTTCAATTTTATCCTCCGTTTTAATTTCTTCTGCTATAACACTTTTATTTAAATCAATCACTTCATCTTCTATTACTAATTCTTCATTAATTTTTTCGTTATTTACCATTTTCTCTCCTTTTACGTCATAATTATTATTATATTTCTCATTACTAAATATGCCATTTACTTCCATAACTTCCGCATTAACTACAATAATATCCTCCTCTCCTATTTTCTCCTCCTTTAATTCACTACTATTTTCATTTAATAACTCCTTAGTTTCTACTATAACTTCTTTATTCTCTTTTACTTCCATAACTTCATTATTTACCTTAAAACTCTCCTGTACTTTTTCATAAATTTCTCGTAATTGCTGTATCTTCACCGCGTTTAATTTATTTGAATCTTTAATACAATGCATACTTATTTTTTCATTTTGTGTTTGTGAAAATGGAATATAAAATTCTGAATTATTTGTTTTTGTTTTTGGAAATTGTAATTGTAATTGCTTTTGGGGTCCTAAAATATTACAATTAGGGGACAAAAAATTGTTCCCTAAAATACCATCAACTGGTAACCTAATATCATTATCCGTAACTTGAAAATCGCATTTAAAATTTTGCCCTAATAAAAATTTACCCTCACAGGAACCTAAAGTGGAGCTCACATTATTTATTGACCTTATTTGTATTTTATTATCTTTACATATTTGTGTTCCTTTTTTCAACGTTGAATTTTTTATTAAACTAACCTGAGCTCCTGTGTCTACTAATAACTTTACTTTGTCTGTTTTGGCTATATCTAAAGCCAATTGAACTATAGGCTCCTGTAAGGTGGTTGTTGTGCCCTCTGTATGGAATGAGCTGGGCTTTTTTGTTCACTCCATTCTCGTTTCCCGAAACTAACGCCATTCGAGATTCGTAAGATTGACGTGCTTCACAATTTAATATTTTATGGCCTTCCCTAGCACACCATTCACAAGTGGTTCCTGCGTTTGCTACTGCTCGTACCCTTTGAGGGCTTGCGCCGTTATTCCCCGTGCGTGGTTTTAAACAATTAGCGGATTCGTGTCCGTAAATTCCGCAGTTGTTACAACGTTTTATTTCATTATTTGAGCGAAATTGCATCGTGCAATCTCTACTTATGTGGCCTGGTTTACCACATTTGAAACATTTTATAAGAGGATTTGAATTTGGTCCTCTGTTAGCAATATTTGTATTCCTAATATTATTATGATTATTATTATTACTATTATAATTAGATAGATAGTTATTTCCGTTAAACATACTACCAATATTATTGTTCAATCTATTAGGGGTCTTATTGTAATAATTGAACGGGGTCTTATTGTTATTAAAATTATTATTATTAGAAAATTGTTTATCATTATTACTAAAATTGTTGTTGTTGTTATTATTTAGATTTCTACTCCCAGCGTTGAAATTATTGCGCACGTTATTATTATGCTGTTGGTTGTTCCTAAAATTATTATTATTGTTAAAACTTCTCTGATTATTCCCATTACCAAATTTGTTGTTGTTGGGTTGTTCCGCTTGTAGCCCATTTTCGTTTAATTTTTTCATCAATGTCGTAATTAATGTCAGCATTTGATCCCTACGACTGCTTATTTGTTGCTTGATGTATTAGAACATCCAATGCCGCCTAAATTTCGAGTTTCATTCAGATATTGTCGAGCTGCTCCTATAGAGACTCGTAAATTTTCCGGATTTTTAAATAATAGATATTGTTTTAACTCTGCTGATCGCAGTCCTCCCAAAAACACTCTCTTTGCTGTGATCTCCATCTCGTTTATCAATGCTCGTCCCTCGTTGTTATATCTCTCATTTACCCTGTTCCGATATGCGGCCAATTTTTCGGATATTCGTTCTCCAAAAAATTCTACAGTTTCCGTTTCATATTGGTACATTCCCATAATTTCCGAGGCTAAAGTAGCCATATCTTTACTTTCTATGAAACGGTTTCTTAAAATATCCTTGTATTGTGTAAAATTTTCGACGTTGGCATATCTAAAGAGAGCGTCGGCCGCACCTGTTAATTTACTGGTAATTAAAATCCGTAAAAGTATGCCTTTTTGCTCATCCCTCGTTAACTCGTATGATTGGTGAGCCAACTCCAGAAAATTGTTTAGTTCATTTTCAATGTCCAACCCTACACCTGAAAATATTGGAACGTGTACCAAAAATGTCTTAATAATTTTTCAATCGGCAAGAGCGTTGGTTCCAAATGGTAAGAGTTGTCATTCGTGAAATTTTCCGCGTTGTACTCATGTTGTACGGGTAACTGACGTGGTGGTGGAGGCGGAATAGGGGAGAGACCCTGACGGTCCTGGCCTATTCATTGTTCTGTTGCTAAAGAAATGAGGGTCATTTACTGGATTCATTTTGTCGGATTTTTTAATATTTAAACTTCTTTCCGTTTTAGTAATAATCACTTTATTTTTTCTTGCTTTTTTAGGTCTTCTTATCGGACCAATCCTATTATATTTTGCCCCTGATCTTAATGTTCTAAAGCTTTTCCTGTTTTCCGACACTCTATCTTCCTGCACTTGGTGTAAAAAATCAGAAAAATTGTTTTTATTTAAAACTTCTAAATTTGGTTCTTCTTCTATATTTTCGATGTTTGTTTTAGTTTTTTCGTCCGAATCTTCAAATTCTGGACTTGAATTTAGAAATGAAAAAGTAGAAATTCGTTTCGAAAATTTTGAAATAGATTGCGCTAAAGTTGGGGTTTTTGATTTTTGCGACATTAGTTTCCTTATTAAAAAAATTACAACAACAACAATGTATATATGCCCTTTTTTATATATATTATGATTTAGGGGTCATAATTTTATTAAATTTCAGTAAAAAGTGAAAAAAATTTTTGTATACTTATTTTTTAGGGGTCGAATTTTTTTTTCTGAAAATTTTAAGTTCGCAAAATTGTGTTTGTATTTTTCCTAAAAATTTATTTTTAATTTAAATTTTATCTTATTTAACGAAAATCATTCCAATTTAATAACATTATTTAAAATAAAATACTCATTTTTATTTATTTTATTTTTATTCCTGAATATATGTAATAAAAAAATTTTTTTTTTACATAAAAAGAAATATAAATTCCCTAACTCCTAAAATTATGCAATAAAATTTTTATTAAAAAAAAAAAAAATTTGTTAATAAATTTTCATAATATGAATGCTTTTACAAAGAAAACGCGCTTTGTTCTAATGAAACTTACGTACGTCATTTAAAATATTAATATTAATATCAATTAAGTTGACAACAATATTTTATATAAAAATGATCAAACGTATTTTGAAAATATATATTATATCCCTTTATATATATGTATATATAATTTTCGTCCTTACGAACAAAAAAAATGAAATTTTGATATAAAATGTAAATACATATAGTATAATTATATTTTAGGGGTCGAGAAAAAAAAAGAAATCCAATTCAATATTGTTATAAAATTTTATTAATACATATTTTTTTTAAAATTTTATTATAAAGACCAATCCAAATTAAGACGATGAATATGTATAATTTTTTTTTTTTAAACTTTATTATTATATGTACTTCTAAATGTTCACTTTTTTTTTTTTAAATACCCAAAAATGTTTTATTTATCTCCTAAAGGTATGCAATGATTATAAAATATTTTGTTAAGTAAGTTTAATTAAAAAAAAAAAATATTTTAGTTGACTGTGTTTTGCAATGGTAAATTGAAATTGCGGTTAATTACCTTCATTCTAAATTTTAAAAACAAAAAATTACGAAATTATTTATTTTTCAACAAAGAAAATTTGCTAATTTTAATTATAAGTATGTATGTATATATATATTTTGTCATAAGAGGAGAAAAAAAAATTTTTTTAAAGTTATATAGGGTGAAAAGAAAAATATTGGGTAACAAAGAAAATTTGTATCCCAATTTTTTATTATTACATAGAAAAAAACTTTAAACCAGGTTACTTGATTTTATACAGCCCTGTGTCAACTTAATACAAACTGTGCATTTGTATTGTCTTTACACAGTTTTAGTATAAAATCAACGAACCCTAGTATATTTGGTAATTAAATTCAACACATAATGCCTTTCATTGTTTTTATTACCTTATATATTTTTTATACACTACCAAGTATAAAATTTCAACGCTAATAAAAATTTAGGCAACAGAGAAAAAAAACTTTATATAATTGCTGAAAACGCACAATTATTATAATGCAACAAAAAAGAAATATGTATATACATATGTATATATGGTCGACTTATAGTAAAAAAAAACTTATATAATTGCACCATATGTATTAATGTGTGCTTTGTTGATATGCATTTATTTATAATATTTATTATATTTGTATCAAAAACAATTAGGGTAACTATTGGGAAAGGTTAGGAAATTTGTTTAAAAAAAATTATATACAATTTATATATATCCATAAAACTTTATTTACAAGTTTTGTTGGAAAAAAATATGACTTTTTTTTTATATTTATATGCCGTATATAGGAATTTGATTTTTTGTATAACTTTTTTGAACAAAATTTGGAAAAAAATTTTTTTTGATAATTATTTAACATTTAATTTGATACATTTTGAATTCGATTTTTTTTTATTTTTTTTTTGATAACTAATTAAACAATCAATTTGAATTTTTAGAAATTTAATTTGAAAAAAAAATTTTTCTATGATTTTAAAAACTTCCTTCTTTTTTATTAATAAATATAATAATTTTCCTTAAGATTTTTTGACTTACATAGTAAATTTGTTGATTTTATTCTTCTGTTGTTTTTTTTTTTGTTTTTCACTGCCTTCGTTGATACTGCTACTATTGTTTGTTGATACTGCTACTGTTGTTTGTTGATACTGCTACTGTTGTTTGCTCTGTTGTTATTTGATCTGATATTTTTTTTTATTTCACTTTTAGTATTTAAAATGTATATTTTTTTAACAAAAAAAATTTAATTTTTGTGTAGTTTTTTTATAAAAAATCGAAACGTTTTACCGCGCACAAGTTTTTTTTGGATAGGAAACGTAGTTCCTATCCTGTCCGCAGCGCCAATGTTATAAATGTTACCTTTTATAATTGTTTTCTTCTTCAAATAAAAACACTTTATTTACTTATTTAATTAACCTTTGTTTATTTATTCTGCTATAAAAATAGTTCTACTTATTTATTTATTTTAAAATTTAGTTTTTCTTTTTAATATTTCAATTTTAATTATTTATTAAAATATATAATTATTAACTGTAGTTTATGTGAATTAAATTTAGCTTTTCTATTTAATTTGGTTTAACTTTACTGAACACTTTAATAATTTTACTTTTTTACTTTTACTATAAATTCTTAAAATTTGTATTTATAAAAATAATTATTATATTTTACAGAATCTTTTTTCTGTTTCAAGTTAAACGTTATTATTTAATTTTAATTTAATTGGTGTCTACTTGACACTTCCGAAAAAACATATTAATTAATTTATTTGGTGTCTATTCGACACCTCCAAGTAAACTTAATTTTGGTTACCAAAAAACAGCTATTTTATTTGGTTGAAGAGCTTTTTGGTTTTCCAAAATATCGCATGCGATATTTTGGTTAGCCAATCAGCTCTTCAAAATAATTTTCTAGTTTAATTTTTAATTATTTAGCAAATTCAATTAATAATTTTATATTATTTCAAAATAATTTAGTTAGCTGTTTTTTGGTTGTGAAGTACTGGGTGCTTCAATTCACAACACCTTCTCTATTTAGAAAAAATATAGGGATCTAAGTTTTTACTTCGAACACTATATTTGTAAAAATAAGAATTTAATTTGGATTATATATTGTTTTATTTTACAATATTTTTTTTTTATTTTAATGTAAAAAAACAATTTTTACTTAATTGTACAAAAACAATTTTTATTTAGGTATTTTTATATATATAAATGTATAATATAATATATATTTCTAGAATATTTTAAAAAAAGTTTTTTGTATGTATAATAATATATGTATATATTTGTTTATAAATAGTTTAATATATTGTATTTTATTAGTATTTTGTATTTATTTTATTATTTATATATTTACTATATATAATAAGTATAATTAATTGAAACTTATTTTATTTTAATTTTAATATTTATTTATAATTTTTTTTTTTATTTTTATTTATATATTTATTTAAATAATAATTTATTTGTGAAAAAAATCAAATTCTCTTTGTTAAATTTTATTTTAATTTGTATTATTTATTTTATATATATTGAAAATCAAATTCCTTTTTTTTTAAATATTTTAGCTTAATTTTTATTTTGTATATAAATTATTTTATCAGGTTTTTGAATATTTTGTAATTTTATTATTTAGGGAAATTAAAATTAAGGTTTATATTTAGATTATTGGACAAAGGTAATTTTAGTGGGAAATTAATAGGTCAAATTTAAAATATATTTTTAAATTAAAAACTAGTGAGTTTAATAAACTAAAAAGTTATTATTTTTAGAAATTGTTTTTTTATAAAAACATTCAAAAAAATTAAAAATTGTGAATTTAAGATACGAAAAATTAAAAATAATCGGTTTTTTTTTTATATGAATTTTGTGTAGGGATCCTTTTTTTTTTGTGGATCTCTATATATATAAATTTTTTTTTTTTTTAAATTTTTTTAAGTCATTTTTATAAACCAAGACTAATGGTTTTCTTTCGTTTTTTTAAATTAAAATTAACTTTTTCTTTTATTTTTGGTATGTTTTGGGGGTCATTTTTAGGGGTTTTATTTCAAAATTTTGAATAGGGGTCAACTTTAATTTTACGTTTTCAATTTCTACATTTTCCGTTGTTACGTTAACTACACAAACAGTTACAATATTATTTTTACTTTACAATTTCCAAACAATTTCCTAAAAACACGCCTGGTTTTATTTGTTGCGCTTCACAAAAGAATTCTCCCTCCTCCGTTGTAGGGAGACTAATTACTTTTTCCATGCGTGCCGGTATTATAATTTTAGATGATTTTGTTATTCCATTATTTCCCGTATTTTCACATTTTACATTATTAGATTCAAATTTATATTTTTCCGTTGGTAATTCTTCAATTTTATTCTCCGTTTTAATTTCTTCTGCTATAACACTTTTATTTAAATCAATCACTTCATCTTCTGTTACTAATTCTTCATTAATTTTTTCGTTATTTACCATTTTCTCTCCTTTTACGTCATAATTATTATTATATTTCTCATTACTAAATATGCCATTTACTTCCATAACTTCAGCATTAACTACAATAATATCCTCCTCTCCTATTTTCTCCTCCTTTAATTCACTACTATTTTCATTTAATAACTCCTTAGTTTCTACTATAACTTCTTTATTCTCTTTTACTTCCATAACTTCATTATTTACCTTAAAACTCTCCTGTACTTTTTCATAAATTTCTCGTAATTGCTGTATCTTCACCGCGTTTAATTTATTTGAATCTTTAATACAATGCATACTTATTTTTTCATTTTGTGTTTGTGAAAATGGAATATAAAATTCTGAATTATTTGTTTTTGTTTTTGGAAATTGTAATTGTAATTGCTTTTGGGGTCCTAAAATATTACAATTAGGGGACAAAAAATTGTTCCCTAAAATACCATCAACTGGTAACCTAATATCATTATCCGTAACTTGAAAATCGCATTTAAAATTTTGCCCTAATAAAAATTTACCCTCGCAGGAACCTAAAGTGGAGCTCACATTATTTATTGAACTTATTTGTATTTTATTATCTTTACATATTTGTGTTCCTTTTTTCAACGTTGAATTTTTTATTAAACTAACCTGAGCTCCTGTGTCTACTAATAACTTTACTTTGTCTGTTTTGGCTATATCTAAAGCCAATTGAACTATAGGCTCCTGTAAGGTGGTTGTTGTGCCCTCTGTATGGAATGAGCTGGGCTTTTTTGTTCACTCCATTCTCGTTTCCCGAAACTAACGCCATTCGAGATTCGTAAGATTGACGTGCTTCACAATTTAATATTTTATGGCCTTCCCTAGCACACCATTCACAAGTGGTTCCTGCGTTTGCTACTGCTCGTACCCTTTGAGGGCTTGCGCCGTTATTCCCCGTGCGTGGTTTTAAACAATTAGCGGATTCGTGTCCGTAAATTCCGCAGTTGTTACAACGTTTTATTTCATTATTTGAGCGAAATTGCATCGTGCAATCTCTACTTATGTGGCCTGGTTTACCACATTTGAAACATTTTATAAGAGGATTTGAATTTGGTCCTCTGTTAGCAATATTTGTATTCCTAATATTATTATGATTATTATTATTACTATTATAATTATATAGATAGTTATTTCCGTTAAACATACTACCAATATTATTGTTCAATCTATTAGGGGTCTTATTGTAATAATTGAACGGGGTCTTTTTGTTATTAAAATTATTATTATTAGAAAATTGTTTATCATTATTACTAAAATTGTTGTTGTTGTTATTATTTAGATTTCTACTCCCAGAAATTATTGCGCACGTTATTATTATGCTGTTGGTTGTTCCTAAAATTATTATTATTGTTAAAACTTCTCTGATTATTCCCATTACCAAATTTGTTGTTGTTGGGTTGTTCCGCTTGTAGCCCATTTTCGTTTAATATTTTCATCAATGTCGTAATTAATGTCAGCATTTGATCCCTACGACTGCTTGATTGTTGCTTGATGTATTAGAACATCCAATGCCGCCTAAATTTCGAGTTTCATTCAGATATTGTCGAGCTGCTCCTATAGAGACTCGTAAATTTTCCGGATTTTTAAATAATAGATATTGTTTTAACTCTGCTGATCGCAGTCCTCCCAAAAACACTCTCTTTGCTGTGATCTCCATCTCGTTTATCAATGCTCGTCCCTCGTTGTTATATCTCTCATTTACCCTGTTCCGATATGCGGCCAATTTTTCGGATATTCGTTCTCCAAAAAATTCTACAGTTTCCGTTTCATATTGGTACATTCCCATAATTTCCGAGGCTAAAGTAGCCATATCTTTACTTTCTATGAAACGGTTTCTTAAAATATCCTTGTATTGTGTAAAATTTTCGACGTTGGCATATCTAAAGAGAGCGTCGGCCGCACCTGTTAATTTACTGGTAATTAAAATCCGTAAAAGTATGCCTTTTTGCTCATCCCTCGTTAACTCGTATGATTGGTGAGCCAACTCCAGAAAATTGTTTAGTTCATTTTCAATGTCCAACCCTACACCTGAAAATATTGGAACGTGTACCAAAAATGTCTTAATAATTTTTTCAATCGGCAAGAGCGTTGGTTCCAAATGGTAAGAGTTGTCATTCGTGAAATTTTCCGCGTTGTACTCATGTTGTACGGGTAACTGACGTGGTGGTGGAGGCGGAATAGGGGTGAATTTAACCCTGACGGTCCTGGCCTATTCATTGTTCTGTTGCTAAAGAAATGAGGGTCATTTACTGGATTCATTTTGTCGGATTTTTTAATATTTAAACTTCTTTCCGTTTTAGTAATAATCACTTTATTTTTTCTTGCTTTTTTAGGTCTTCTTATCGGACCAATCCTATTATATTTTGCCCCTGATCTTAATGTTCTAAAGCTTTTCCTGTTTTCCGACACTCTATCTTCCTGCACTTGGTGTAAAAAATCAGAAAAATTGTTTTTATTTAAAACTTCTAAATTTGGTTCTTCTTCTATATTTTCGATGTTTGTTTTAGTTTTTTCGTCCGAATCTTCAAATTCTGGACTTGAATTTAGAAATGAAAAAGTAGAAATTCGTTTCGAAAATTTTAAAATAGATTGCGCTAAAGTTGGGGTTTTTGATTTTTTTAATAAGGAAACATTAGTTTCCTTATTAAAAAATTACAACAACAACAATGTATATATGCCCTTTTTTATATATATTATGATTTAGGGGTCATAATTTTATTAAATTTCAGTAAAAAGTGAAAAAAATTTTTGTATACTTATTTTTTAGGGGTCGAATTTTTTTATGTATAATAATATATGTATATATTTGTTTATAAATAGTTTAATATATTGTATTTTATTAGTATTTTGTATTTATTTTATTATTTATATATTTACTATATATAATAAGTATAATTAATTGAAACTTATTTTATTTTAATTTTAATATTTATTTATAATTTTTTTTTTATTTTTATTTATATATTTATTTAAATAATAATTTATTTGTGAAAAAAATCAAATTCTCTTTGTTAAATTTTATTTTAATTTGTAATATTTATTTTATATATATTGAAAATCAAATTCCTTTTTTTTTTAAATATTTTAGCTTAATTTTTATTTTGTATATAAATTTTTTTATCAGGTTTTTGAATATTTTGTAATTTTATTATTTAGGGAAATTAAAATTAAGGTTTATATTTAGATTATTGGACAAAGGTAATTTTAGTGGGAAATTAATAGGTCAAATTTAAAATATATTTTTAAATTAAAAACTAGTGAGTTTAATAAACTAAAAAGTTATTATTTTTAGAAATTGTTTTTTTATAAAAACATTCAAAAAAATTATAAATTGTGAATTTAAGATACGAAAAATTAAAAATAATCGGTTTTTTTTTATATGAATTTTGTGTAGGGATCCTTTTTTTTTTGTGGATCTCTATATATATAAATTTTTTTTTTTTTAAATTCTTTTAAGTCATTTTTATAAACCAAGACTAATGGTTTTCTTTCGTTTTTTAAAATTAAAATTAACTTTTTCTTTTATTTTTGGTATGTTTTGGGGGTCATTTTTAGGGGTTTTATTTCAAAATTTTGAATAGGGGTCAACTTTAATTTTACGTTTTCAATTTCTACATTTTCCGTTGTTACGTTAACTACACAAACAGTTACAATATTATTTTTACTTTACAATTTCCAAACAATTTCCTAAAAACACGCCTGGTTTTATTTGTTGCGCTTCACAAAAGAATTCTCCCTCCTCCGTTGTAGGGAGACTAATTACTTTTTCCATGCGTGCCGGTATTATAATTTTAGATGATTTTGTTATTCCATTATTTCCCGTATTTTCACATTTTACATTATTAGATTCAAATTTATATTTTTCCGTTGGTAATTCTTCAATTTTATCCTCCGTTTTAATTTCTTCTGCTATAACACTTTTATTTAAATCACTCACTTCATCTTCTATTACTAATTCTTCATTAATTTTTTCGTTATTTACCATTTTCTCTCCTTTTACGTCATAATTATTATTATATTTCTCATTACTAAATATGCCATTTACTTCCATAACTTCCGCATTAACTACAATAATATCCTCCTCTCCTATTTTCTCCTCCTTTAATTCACTACTATTTTCATTTAATAACTCCTTAGTTTCTACTATAACTTCTTTATTCTCTTTTACTTCCATAACTTCATTATTTACCTTAAAACTCTCCTGTACTTTTTCATAAATTTTTCGTAATTGCTGTATCTTCACCGCGTTTAATTTTTTTGAATCTTTAATACAATGCATACTTATTTTTTCATTTTGTGTTTGTGAAAATGGAATATAAAATTCTGAATTATTTGTTTTTGTTTTTGGAAATTGTAATTGTAATTGCTTTTGGGGTCCTAAAATATTACAATTAGGGGACAAAAAATTGTTCCCTAAAATACCATCAACTGGTAACCTAATATCATTATCCGTAACTTGAAAATCGCATTTAAAATTTTGCCCTAATAAAAATTTACCCTCACAGGAACCTAAAGTGGAGCTCACATTATTTATTGAACTTATTTGTATTTTATTATCTTTACATATTTGTGTTCCTTTTTTCAACGTTGAATTTTTTATTAAACTAACCTGAGCTCCTGTGTCTACTAATAACTTTACTTTGTCTGTTTTGGCTATATCTAAAGCCAATTGAACTATAGGCTCCTGTAAGGTGGTTGTTGTGCCCTCTGTATGGAATGAGCTGGGCTTTTTTGTTCACTCCATTCTCGTTTCCCGAAACTAACGCCATTCGAGATTCGTAAGATTGACGTGCTTCACAATTTAATATTTTATGGCCTTCCCTAGCACACCATTCACAAGTGGTTCCTGCGTTTGCTACTGCTCGTACCCTTTGAGGGCTTGCGCCGTTATTCCCCGTGCGTGGTTTTAAACAATTAGCGGATTCGTGTCCGTAAATTCCGCAGTTGTTACAACGTTTTATTTCATTATTTGAGCGAAATTGCATCGTGCAATCTCTACTTATGTGGCCTGGTTTACCACATTTGAAACATTTTATAAGAGGATTTGAATTTGGTCCTCTGTTAGCAATATTTGTATTCCTAATATTATTATGATTATTATTATTACTATTATAATTATATAGATAGTTATTTCCGTTAAACATACTACCAATATTATTGTTCAATCTATTAGGGGTCTTATTGTAATAATTGAACGGGGTCTTATTGTTATTAAAATTATTATTATTAGAAAATTGTTTATCATTATTACTAAAATTGTTGTTGTTGTTATTATTTAGATTTCTACTCCCAGAAATTATTGCGCACGTTATTATTATGCTGTTGGTTGTTCCTAAAATTATTATTATTGTTAAAACTTCTCTGATTATTCCCATTACCAAATTTGTTGTTGTTGGGTTGTTCCGCTTGTAGCCCATTTTCGTTTAATATTTTCATCAATGTCGTAATTAATGTCAGCATTTGATCCCTACGACTGCTTGATTGTTGCTTGATGTATTAGAACATCCAATGCCGCCTAAATTTCGAGTTTCATTCAGATATTGTCGAGCTGCTCCTATAGAGACTCGTAAATTTTCCGGATTTTTAAATAATAGATATTGTTTTAACTCTGCTGATCGCAGTCCTCCCAAAAACACTCTCTTTGCTGTGATCTCCATCTCGTTTATCAATGCTCGTCCCTCGTTGTTATATCTCTCATTTACCCTGTTCCGATATGCGGCCAATTTTTCGGATATTCGTTCTCCAAAAAATTCTACAGTTTCCGTTTCATATTGGTACATTCCCATAATTTCCGAGGCTAAAGTAGCCATATCTTTACTTTCTATGAAACGGTTTCTTAAAATATCCTTGTATTGTGTAAAATTTTCGACGTTGGCATATCTAAAGAGAGCGTTGGCCGCACCTGTTAATTTACTGGTAATTAAAATCCGTAAAAGTATGCCTTTTTGCTCATCCCTCGTTAACTCGTATGATTGGTGAGCCAACTCCAGAAAATTGTTTAGTTCATTTTCAATGTCCAACCCTACACCTGAAAATATTGGAACGTGTACCAAAAATGTCTTAATAATTTTTTCAATCGGCAAGAGCGTTGGTTCCAAATGGTAAGAGTTGTCATTCGTGAAATTTTCCGCGTTGTACTCATGTTGTACGGGTAACTGACGTGGTGGTGGAGGCGGAATAGGGGTGAATTTAACCCTGACGGTCCTGGCGTATTCATTGTTCTGTTGCTAAAGAAATGAGGGTCATTTACTGGATTCATTTTGTCGGATTTTTTAATATTTAAACTTCTTTCCGTTTTAGTAATAATCACTTTATTTTTTCTTGCTTTTTTAGGTCTTCTTATCGGACCAATCCTATTATATTTTGCCCCTGATCTTAATGTTCTAAAGCTTTTCCTGTTTTCCGACACTCTATCTTCCTGCACTTGGTGTAAAAAATCAGAAAAATTGTTTTTATTTAAAACTTCTAAATTTGGTTCTTCTTCTATATTTTCGATGTTTGTTTTAGTTTTTTCGTCCGAATCTTCAAATTCTGGACTTGAATTTAGAAATGAAAAAGTAGAAATTCGTTTCGAAAATTTTAAAATAGATTGCGCTAAAGTTGGGGTTTTTGATTTTTGCGACATTAGTTTCCTTATTAAAAAAATTACAACAACAACAATGTATATATGCCCTTTTTTATATATATTATGATTTAGGGGTCATAATTTTATTAAATTTCAGTAAAAAGTGAAAAAAATTTTTGTATACTTATTTTTTAGGGGTCGAATTTTTTTATGTATAATAATATATGTATATATTTGTTTATAAATAGTTTAATATATTGTATTTTATTAGTATTTTGTATTTATTTTATTATTTATATATTTACTATATATAATAAGTATAATTAATTGAAACTTATTTTATTTTAATTTTAATATTTATTTATAATTTTTTTTTTTATTTTTATTTATATATTTATTTAAATAATAATTTATTTGTGAAAAAAATCAAATTCTCTTTGTTAAATTTTATTTTAATTTGTAATATTTATTTTATATATATTGAAAATCAAATTCCTTTTTTTTTAAATATTTTAGCTTAATTTTTATTTTGTATATAAATTTTTTTATCAGGTTTTTGAATATTTTGTAATTTTATTATTTAGGGAAATTAAAATTAAGGTTTATATTTAGATTATTGGACAAAGGTAATTTTAGTGGGAAATTAATAGGTCAAATTTAAAATATATTTTTAAAATAAAAACTAGTGAGTTTAATAAACTAAAAAGTTATTATTTTTAGAAATTGTTTTTTTATAAAAACATTCAAAAAAATTATAAATTGTGAATTTAAGATACGAAAAATTAAAAATAATCGGTTTTTTTTTTATATGAATTTTGTGTAGGGATCCTTTTTTTTTTGTGGATCTCTATATATATAAATTTTTTTTTTTTTTTTAAATTCTTTTAAGTCATTTTTATAAACCAAGACTAATGGTTTTCTTTCGTTTTTTAAAATTAAAATTAACTTTTTCTTTTATTTTTGGTATGTTTTGCGGGGTCATTTTTAGGGGTTTTATTTCAAAATTTTGAATAGGGGTCAACTTTAATTTTACGTTTTCAATTTCTACATTTTCCGTTGTTACGTTAACTACACAAACAGTTACAATATTATTTTTACTTTACAATTTCCAAACAATTTCCTAAAAACACGCCTGGTTTTATTTGTTGCGCTTCACAAAAGAATTCTCCCTCCTCCGTTGTAGGGAGACTAATTACTTTTTCCATGCGTGCCGGTATTATAATTTTAGATGATTTTGTTATTCCATTATTTCCCGTATTTTCACATTTTACATTATTAGATTCAAATTTATATTTTTCCGTTGGTAATTCTTCAATTTTATCCTCCGTTTTAATTTCTTCTGCTATAACACTTTTATTTAAATCAATCACTTCATCTTCTATTACTAATTCTTCATTAATTTTTTCGTTATTTACCATTTTCTCTCCTTTTACGTCATAATTATTATTATATTTCTCATTACTAAATATGCCATTTACTTCCATAACTTCCGCATTAACTACAATAATATCCTCCTCTCCTATTTTCTCCTCCTTTAATTCACTACTATTTTCATTTAATAACTCCTTAGTTTCTACTATAACTTCTTTATTCTCTTTTACTTCCATAACTTCATTATTTACCTTAAAACTCTCCTGTACTTTTTCATAAATTTCTCGTAATTGCTGTATCTTCACCGCGTTTAATTTATTTGAATCTTTAATACAATGCATACTTATTTTTTCATTTTGTGTTTGTGAAAATGGAATATAAAATTCTGAATTATTTGTTTTTGTTTTTGGAAATTGTAATTGTAATTGCTTTTGGGGTCCTAAAATATTACAATTAGGGGACAAAAAATTGTTCCCTAAAATACCATCAACTGGTAACCTAATATCATTATCCGTAACTTGAAAATAGCATTTAAAATTTTGTCCTAATAAAAATTTACCCTCACAGGAACCTAAAGTGGAGCTCACATTATTTATTGAACTTATTTGTATTTTATTATCTTTACATATTTGTGTTCCTTTTTTCAACGTTGAATTTTTTATTAAACTAACCTGAGCTCCTGTGTCTACTAATAACTTTACTTTGTCTGTTTTGGCTATATCTAAAGCCAATTGAACTATAGGCTCCTGTAAGGTGGTTGTTGTGCCCTCTGTATGGAATGAGCTGGGCTTTTTTGTTCACTCCATTCTCGTTTCCCGAAACTAACGCCATTCGAGATTCGTAAGATTGACGTGCTTCACAATTTAATATTTTATGGCCTTCCCTAGCACACCATTCACAAGTGGTTCCTGCGTTTGCTACTGCTCGTACCCTTTGAGGGCTTGCGCCGTTATTCCCCGTGCGTGGTTTTAAACAATTAGCGGATTCGTGTCCGTAAATTCCGCAGTTGTTACAACGTTTTATTTCATTATTTGAGCGAAATTGCATCGTGCAATCTCTACTTATGTGGCCTGGTTTACCACATTTGAAACATTTTATAAGAGGATTTGAATTTGGTCCTCTGTTAGCAATATTTGTATTCCTAATATTATTATGATTATTATTATTACTATTATAATTATATAGATAGTTATTTCCGTTAAACATACTACCAATATTATTGTTCAATCTATTAGGGGTCTTATTGTAATAATTGAACGGGGTCTTATTGTTATTAAAATTATTATTATTAGGAAATTGTTTATCATTATTACTAAAATTGTTGTTGTTGTTATTATTTAGATTTCTACTCCCAGCGTTGAAATTATTGCGCACGTTATTATTATGCTGTTGGTTGTTCCTAAAATTATTATTATTGTTAAAACTTCTCTGATTATTCCCATTATCAAATTTGTTGTTGTTGGGTTGTTCCGCTTGTAGCCCATTTTCGTTTAATTTTTTCATCAATGTCGTAATTAATGTCAGCATTTGATCCCTACGACTGCTTGATTGTTGCTTGATGTATTAGAACATCCAATGCCGCCTAAATTTCGAGTTTCATTCAGATATTGTCGAGCTGCTCCTATAGAGACTCGTAAATTTTCCGGATTTTTAAATAATAGATATTGTTTTAACTCTGCTGATCGCAGTCCTCCCAAAAACACTCTCTTTGCTGTGATCTCCATCTCGTTTATCAATGCTCGTCCCTCGTTGTTATATCTCTCATTTACCCTGTTCCGATATGCGGCCAATTTTTCGGATATTCGTTCTCCAAAAAATTCTACAGTTTCCGTTTCATATTGGTACATTCCCATAATTTCCGAGGCTAAAGTAGCCATATCTTTACTTTCTATGAAACGGTTTCTTAAAATATCCTTGTATTGTGTAAAATTTTCGACGTTGGCATATCTAAAGAGAGCGTTGGCCGCACCTGTTAATTTACTGGTAATTAAAATCCGTAAAAGTATGCCTTTTTGCTCATCCCTCGTTAACTCGTATGATTGGTGAGCCAACTCCAGAAAATTGTTTAGTTCATTTTCAATGTCCAACCCTACACCTGAAAATATTGGAACGTGTACCAAAAATGTCTTAATAATTTTTCAATCGGCAAGAGCGTTGGTTCCAAATGGTAAGAGTTGTCATTCGTGAAATTTTCCGCGTTGTACTCATGTTGTACGGGTAACTGACGTGGTGGTGGAGGCGGAATAGGGGAGAGACCCTGACGGTCCTGGCCTATTCATTGTTCTGTTGCTAAAGAAATGAGGGTCATTTACTGGATTCATTTTGTCGGATTTTTTAATATTTAAACTTCTTTCCGTTTTAGTAATAATCACTTTATTTTTTCTTGCTTTTTTAGGTCTTCTTATCGGACCAATCCTATTATATTTTGCCCCTGATCTTAATGTTCTAAAGCTTTTCCTGTTTTCCGACACTCTATCTTCCTGCACTTGGTGTAAAAAATCAGAAAAATTGTTTTTATTTAAAACTTCTAAATTTGGTTCTTCTTCTATATTTTCGATGTTTGTTTTAGTTTTTTCGTCCGAATCTTCAAATTCTGGACTTGAATTTAGAAATGAAAAAGTAGAAATTCGTTTCGAAAATTTTAAAATAGATTGCGCTAAAGTTGGGGTTTTTGATTTTTGCGACATTAGTTTCCTTATTAAAAAAATTACAACAACAACAATGTATATATGCCCTTTTTTATATATATTATGATTTAGGGGTCATAATTTTATTAAATTTCAGTAAAAAGTGAAAAAAATTTTTGTATACTTATTTTTTAGGGGTCGAATTTTTTTTTCTGAAAATTTTAAGTTCGCAAAATTGTGTTTGTATTTTTCCTAAAAATTATTTTTAATTTAAATTTTATCTTATTTAACGAAAATCATTCCAATTTAATAACATTATTTAAAATAAAATACTCATTTTTATTTATTTTATTTTTATTCCTGAATATGTGTAATAAAAATTTTTTTTTTTTTTACATAAAAAGAAATATAAATTCCCTAACTCCTAACATTATGCAATAAAATTTTTATTAAAAAAAAAAAAAAAATTGTTAATAAATTTTCATAATATGAATGCTTTTACAAAGAAAACGCGCTTTGTTCTAATGAAACTTACGTACGTCATTTAAAATATTAATATTAATATTTTGACAACAATATTTTATATAAAAATGATCAAACGTATTTTGAAAATATATATTATATCCCTTTATATATATGTATATATAATTTTCGTCATTACGAACAAAAAAAATGAAATTTTGATATAAAATGTAAATACATATAGTATAATTATATTTTAGGGGTCGAGAAAAAAAAGAAATCCAATTCAATATTGTTATAAAATTTTATTAATACATATTTTTTTTAAAATTTTATTATAAAGACCAATCCAAATTAAGACGATGAATATGTATAATTTTTTTTTTAAAAACTTTATTATTATATGTACTTCTAAATGTTCACTTTTTTTTTTTAAAATACCCAAAAATATTTTATTTATCTCCTAAAGGTATGCAATGATTATAAAATATTTTGTTAAGTAAGTTTAATTAAAAAAAAAAAATATTTTAGTTGACTTTGTTTTGCAATGGTAAATTGAAATTGCGGTTAATTACCTTCATTCTAAATTTTAAAAACAAAAAATTACGAAATTATTTATTTTTCAACAAAGAAAATTTGCTAATTTTAATTATAAGTATGTATGTATATATATATTTTGTCATAAGAGGACAAAAAAAAATTTTTTAAAGTTATATAGGGTGAAAAGAAAAATATTGGGTAACAAAGAAAATTTGTATCCCAATTTTTTATTATTACATAGAAAAAAACTTTAAACCAGGTTACTCGATTTTATACAGCCCTGTGTCAACTTAATACAAACTGTGCATTTGTATTGTCTTTACACAGTTTTAGTATAAAATCAACGAACCCTAGTATATTTGGTAATTAAATTCAACACATAATGCCTTTCATTGTTTTTATTACCTTATATATTTTTTATACACTACCAAGTATAAAATTTCAATGCTAATAAAAATTTAGGCAACAGAGAAAAAAAACTTTATATAATTGCTGAAAACGCACAATTATTATAATGCAACAAAAAAGAAATATGTATATACATATGTATATATGGTCGACTTATAGTAAAAAAAACTTATATAATTGCACCATATGTATTAATGTGTGCTTTGTTGATATGCATTTATTTATAATATTTATTATATTTGTATCAAAAACAATTAGGGTAACTATTGGGAAAGGTTAGAAAATTTGTTTAAAAAAAATTATATACAATTTATATATATCCATAAAACTTTGTTTACAAGTTTTGTTGGAAAAAAATATGACTTTTTTTTTATATTTATATGCCGTATATAGGAATTTGATTTTTTGTATAACTTTTTTGAACAAAATTTGGAAAAAATTTTTTTTTGATAATTATTTAACATTTAATTTGATACATTTTGAATTCGATTTTTTTTTATTTTTTTTTTGATAACTAATTAAACAATCAATTTGAATTTTTAGAAATTTAATTTGAAAAAAAAAATTTTCTATGATTTTAAAAACTTCCTTCTTTTTTATTAATAAATATAATAATTTTCCTTAAGATTTTTTGACTTACATAGTAAATTTGTTGATTTTATTCTTCTGTTGTTTTTTTTTGTTTTTCACTGCCTTCGTTGATACTGCTACAATTGTTTGTTGATACTGCTACTGTTGTTTGTTGATACTGCTACTGTTGTTTGTTGATACTGCTACTGTTGTTTGCTCTGTTGTTATTTGATCTGATATTTTTTTTTATTTCACTTTTAGTATTTAAAATGTATATTTTTTTAACAAAAAAAATTTAATTTTTGTGTAGTTTTTTTATAAAAAATCGAAACGTTTTACCGCGCACAAGTTTTTTTTGGATAGGAAACGTAGTTCCTATCCTGTCCGCAGCGCCAATGTTATAAATGTTACCTTTTATAATTGTTTTCTTCTTCAAATAAAAACACTTTATTTACTTATTTAATTAACCTTTGTTTATTTATTCTGTTATAAAAATAGTTCTACTTATTTATTTATTTTAAAATTTAGTTTTTCTTTTTAATATTTCAATTTTAATTATTTATTAAAATATATAATTATTAACTGTAGTTTATGTGAATTAAATTTAGCTTTTCTATTTAATTTGGTTTAACTTTACTGAACACTTTAATAATTTTACTTTTTACTTTTACTATAAATTCTTAAAATTTGTATTTATAAAAATAATTATTATATTTTACAGAATCTTTTTTCTGTTTCAAGTTAAACGTTATTACTTAATTTTAATTTAATTGGTGTCTACTTGACACTTCCGAAAAAACATATTAATTAATTTATTTGGTGTCTATTCGACACCTCCAAGTAAACTTAATTTTGGTTACCAAAAAACAGCTATTTTATTTGGTTGAAGAGCTTTTTGGTTTTCCAAAATATCGCATGCGATATTTTGGTTAGCCAATCAACTCTTCAAAATAATGTTCTAGTTTAATTTTTAATTATTTAGCAAATTCAATTAATAATTTTATATTATTTCAAAATAATTTAGTTAGCTGTTTTTTGGTTGTGAATTGAAGTACTGGGTGCTTCAATTCACAACAGTCCAATTGGAACGGAGTGACACCTTTGGAAGCTCTTCTGGTTCGGGAATGGCAGTATATGGTTCACTAATTAAAAAATGAGCAGGAGTTAAAACGTCGAGTTCCGAATCTTAAACAGCGAATAGTGGACGAGAATTGATGATGGGTTCGATTCGAGTTAGTAAAGTGTACAGCTCTTCATATGTTAATCGGTGGTCTCCGATTACTCGTTTTAAATGTGTTTTGATTGTTTTCACACCGGCCTCCCACAATCCGCTAAAGTGCGTTGAGGCAGGAGCATTGAAATGCCAGTCGATGTTGTCCTTAGCGAGATGATCTGTGACGATATTATTGTGACATTGTGAGAGCAACTTCACCACCCGTATTTCACTTCACCACCCGTATTTCACGGGTGGTGAAGCAAACGAATACGCATATATATCCTTTTGTAAATTTCGGATTTCGACCGCGTGATGACCGAATTGTGACTGGCCCGGCGTACTCTATACCGACGCGGCTGAACGGTCTGGCGTACCGCACACGATCGGCTGGAAGATCACCCATCAATTGCGACGTGATATGATTTTTGCGTTTGAAACAATTAACGCAATTAAAAACAATTTTTCGGACGAGATTTCGGCAGCCAAAGATCCAAAATTGTTGACGTAGGATGGCAAACAATCCATTTTCTCCAACGTGGCATTGCTTATGATGAGTATGCAAGGCGATAAGATGAACAATGCTATTTCCTTTTGGTAATATTAACGGGTGCTTTGCTGAATACGAAATTGATGACCGTGATATTCTGCCACCGACACGAAGTAACCCCTGTTCATCCACGAATGGTGTAAGCCGTCGAAGTGTGCTGTTATTTGGCAATGGTTTGTCGGTCGACAACAATTGAATTTCAGCTGAAAATGCCGATAACTGCGCGAATTTTATACAAAACATCCGAGACGTAACCAGTTCAGCCGTACCGAGTGCATTTTCACGACGAGTTATTTTGTTTTTGCTTTTACAATTGTGAATGAAGCGATGTACGAAGGCAATGATACGATATAATTTCATCCAACTAGACGTTTTTTCCAGCAATCTGTCCATGAAGTGATTCGACATTGAATTCTTGCAAATAATGGTTTGATGGGCTAGAACTGGTTGTTTTCGTTCTTCTAAAACAGGTCTGTCCAATCTGCTTATGAGCCAATCTGAAAATTATCCTGATTTGCAAGAGCCACAATGAAAAAAAAAACTAGTGATTTTATTTTTATTTCTGTATTTTTATATATTAAATGCATATTTCTATTCGAATTTATTTTTACAAAGTTATTTATTTAATATTAATGAGAAGTTTGTTTTTCAATTTTTTTACTCAATTCTTCAAAATTAACTTCAAGTTTTGAGCTTGAAATTCTCAGTTGGTTCTCCAGATTAAAATCTATCATAGACGATCTATGTTTGTTGTTACAGAATTTCATTTTCGAAAAAAACTATTCACACAATGCAGTGCTACCAAATGCGCTAACAATTTTTGCTGCAAAATTGCGCAATTTTGGATATTTTTCCTCAGTTATATATTTCTGGTAAAAATCTATCTTATTAGTTTCAGAAAATATTGCTTGAAGCTCAGGATTACACTGCAAATCTATTAATTCCATTTGTAATGGTATTGGTACTATATTAACATCAATATTGAATGGTGATGAAAATATATTAAAATTATTACCATATGTAGTTATTTCTTGGAATCTTGCCTCAAAAGCTTTAGCAATATTGTTTATATTTTCCGCATATTTTTTATAATTTTTGTTACCAGGAAAATAAAAATTATTTAACTCGTGAAAATGAGATGCATCGTCATTTAGAAGCTGACGTTCCCATAATTTTAATTTTAACTTGAAAGATGTTATTTATCGACAAGAATCAATAATTAGTTTATCGTCTCCTTGAAGCTTTAAATTTAGTTCATTGAGATGAGAAGTAATGTCCACGAGAAAGCATAAGTCGACAAGCCAATTAGGATCAGATAATTCTGCAACAGCTTCATTCCGTAAGCTCATAAATAAGTCAATTTCATTTTTTAATTCTAGAAATCTTTTTAAACACTTACCCCGACTGAGCCATCTCACATTACTAAAATAAACTACATCTCCATATTGGGCATTTAATTCTTTGCAATATTCTTGGAATTGGCGATGAACCATACCACGACTTCTAATAATATTTATAGTTTTAATCACAACTTTCATAATATGTTGCATTTTTATGGTTTGTGCACATAAATTTTCTTGATGTATTATGCAGTGAAATACATATAATTGTTTTACGTCAAGTTTAAGATCAACTAATTTAGTTTTTAAACAACCTAAAAACCCTATATTTTCACCCACCATAGCTTTTGCTCCATCAGTCGCTATACCTGATAACAATGCTGGGTCTAACTCGTATTTTGTGAAACTTTCCCAAAATGCATTAAAAATGTCGGTCCCTTTTGTGGTATCTTTGAGAGTTTTTAGATTCAAAAGTTCCTCAGTAATATAAAAGTTATGGTCAACGCCTCGAATAAAAATTGCAAGTTGTGCGCTATCGGATATATCCGTGCTCTCATTTAAGCACATAGAAAAATATTTAAATTTTTTAATTCTTTCTTTCAAAATTTTTATATTTTCGACAGCTATAATTGAAATTCTTCGAACAACTGTTTGGCGAGATAAACTAATTGTTTCAAACAATTTCTTCTTTTCAGGGCAAAGACTATCAACAGCAGATACAATACAATTTTTAATGAACTCACCATCACTATATGATTTCATATTTTTTGCTATCAAGTTCGATAAAACTAAGCTAGCTTTGACTATATTAGTCGGCTGTTGTACAGATGTTTTCATACAATTTTGTTGTAAACTCAGAGCTTGCTTCAGTGATGAAATTTTATACTTTCGTTCTTCTCCAACCAGATGATGAAAATTAATATGCCGAGTCATGTAATGTCTCCTAATATTTGAGCTCTTACATGTTTGGAATGTAGTTTTGCAAATTAAACAAACCACAGTATCCTTAACTATAATGTTAAAATAATCGTTTTCCCAGCTTTCTTGATATTGCCGATTTTCATTCTGTTTTCGCTTCTCTGCCACTTCTAAAAAGCGATTTTAATACAAAAAACGCAGATTTGATGAAATTTGCAACATAGAAATTATAGAATCAACAAAATATACTTACAAAACAATATCGATAATTGGCAAATTGAATAATATCCTATTACACAGCTAACAAAATTACTACGTATTTCTTTAAAAATCAACTTTATATAAAAATATAAACTTTAGTTTTTAGTATATTTATATAAAAATATAAACGAAAAGTATTTCTTTAAAAATCAACTTTATATAAAAATATAAGCTTTAACAATGGATGATTTTTGTTTTTATTTCATGACTTTTAAATATACGCATACTTTAATTAAAAATTATTTTCTTATAATTTTTAAAAATTTCAACGGTTTTAAAATCCATGTAGTGACATTTGGGTTGAGTTTATGGTTTTACCTATTTGCTCTCAACGGTGGTGAATAGAATAAGTTACAATAGTATTAGATAGAGACATCTATCTCTCATTGCGTAAAAAAAGCTTTCCTGGCATTTTAAATTATGAAATCCATTTCTAGATTTTTTATTTACATTTTTTTATATGGAATTTAGTTTTTTTTTTCAAAAGAGCCACGAACTGGTTAATCCAGATTTTAGTTTGGGAGCCACGAAATAAATCCAAGGAGCCACATGTGGCTCAAGAGCCACACGTTGGACAGGCCTGTTCTAAAACATCCAATTGTTCAGCTGTAGATAAAGATAAAGTTGACGTTCCTGCAGGCCATTTTCTACGATCCAGCGTTAACCATGTGGGTCCCTGCCACCAAAGATGAAATTTCAATAACTCAGTTGGTAATAAGCCGCGAGTTCCACAATCGGCTGGATTATGACTGGATCGAACATGACACCATTGAGACCGAGGTAATGTGCTGAGTACTTCCGAAGTTCGATTAGCAATGAATGTGGACCAACGACGAGGCGGTGAAGATAACCAATGTAGTACAATCTGTGAGTCGGTCCAAGCGTAACAAATTATCTTCTCATTCGGGAATGATGAAATTAATTTTTGATATAATCGCGACAATAGTACGGCGCCACATAGTTCGAGTCGAGGTAGGCTAATTCTTTTTAGTGGAGCGACCTTAGTTTTGGCCGCCACGAGAACTGATCTGTAAACGTAAAACGACGGCAGCTGACGGTGGCAATGTTATATTATACGAAAATGAGTCAGATGTTGGACACCAACGAAGTCCTAATAATTTTATTGATGACGAGTCCTGAAGGGCTAACGGTGTCATTTCACGTTGATTTTCTGGAATTGTAGTTAACAGCGTCCGACAGTTGGTACTCCATTTACGCAAGTGAAAACCTGCCGTAGATAATATTCTTGTGACATACCCTTTTAGCTGCATTAGGTCCCCTATTGTATAAGCTCCTGAGAGAATATCGTCTACATAAAAATCATTCAGTATGACGTCGGAAACAGCGGGATGATCAATACGAATGTCCGTGGCCAACTGGAGCAATGTTCGGACAGACAAGAATGGAGCTGGCGAGATACGGTGTTTAGACGGTAGTGCGTAAATGGTTGCGATGGATCAACCCAATTTGACGGAACATTTGCTGGGTATCAGCTGAAAAACAATACTTGTGCCGACGAAATCGGGTACATACGGCAAAGAGATTACGTTGTATTGCCGGACCAATAAATAAACTATCGTTGAGCGAATGTCCGTTTGAGCATTTGACCGAGCCATCGAAGACCACTCGAAGTTTAGTCGTGCTACTATCTTCCTTAAAAACCACGTGGTGTGGAAGGTAAAAGCACTTGTCGTAGCTACAGTTGACGTCCTTCAGATGGATAGCTGACATATGACCTAGGCTAAGATACTCAGCCATAAACTCTGTGTACTTTTGTAGAAGTATTGGATTTGATTGGAATTTCCGCTCCATCGATTTCTGGCGTGCTACCGCGGCGTGTAACGTATTGCCAAAATCCGTAGATTCCTTTTTGAATGGTAGTTCCAGTACATATTTCCCATCAGATGACCTGGTGTGTGTGGACAAGAAGTGATTTTCCACGAGCTGTTCGTCTTTGGAAAGAATCGAATGTTATGTTACCTCTTCGAGTTCCCAAAAGCGCTGTAAATCAAAATCGATGTCGAGTGAAGTATGAAACGAGTTAATTGGTGTTGAAACGTTATTTTGTGCAGTGTCGAGACAAAGTGTGGGTCCAACGATTATCCAGCCAAAAAGTGATAGTACTGCGCTTGGAGCCCCAGAAGCACCAGAAATTTTATTTCGGAAAAATATCTGCAGACATTAGGTTTACCTCGACATCATGCAAAAATCCCAGTCACTGGTATCTCAGCCACCGGTGCTGGAGTAACTCGTGGAGCCGTAGAGCTTATGTTACTGTCCAGATACAAAGTGAATTTTCGAAAACTGAAAATGCCTTGTCAGCAGGAATAATCACATCCACAGGTTGAGGTCTAGCGAAGTCTGGATCCGCAAGATGTAGATAATTAAACGAGTTCGAATGAGGTAAATCGAGTGAGAAATTCGGCAATAGTGATGTTAGTTGAGGCAGCACATAAGCTGTTAAAACGAGTGATTTTTCACTGTATCTGGACAGTAACATAAGCTCTACGGCTCCACGAGTTACTCCAGCACCGGTGGCTGAGATACCAGTGACTGGGATTTTTGCATGATGTCGAGGTAAACCTAATGTCTGCAGATATTTTTCCGAAATAAACGAACACTGAGAGCCGGTGTCTATTAAAACTCGACAGGATTGTAGAGTGCCAACTTGGTCGCGTACATTTACTACAGCCGTAGGCAAATAGGTATTAGGCTGCAAGGTCAACATGTACGATTGAGACGAGTGTAGATTGAGCAAAGATCGAGACGATTTTGGTGTGTCCAGACGAGTGACTGGTCGCGCTTCAGGATTCGAATTTTGATTAGATTTTGACGAGTTTTTATTTGCTGAGTGCTGTTCTGAATGAACTAATGTGTGATGTGACGTTTGACATATGCGCAGCGATTTTTGGAGCTGCAATTTGAAGACCGGTGACCAGATCGTAGACAATTAAAACACAATTTAGTATTCTGAACAAATGAGCGTCGAAGAGTTATAGACATAGCTGCAAATTTAGGACACTGAAAAAGAGCGTGAGTGGCATTACATTTTGGGCACGACGAAACGGTGGTATGATAATTTCTTAACCCAGGTGAATGCGGTAATCCTCGACGCACGTGCTGAACTTGTGTATGTCGACTTCCGCCAGGTGCATTGCTAGCTGTGAGTATGTCACATCTGTTATCTAAAAAAGTGAGTAGATCCTGAATTTTCGGAAACGGTGTTTTTGAAATAAATTCGGCCCACGATTTGCATGACTCCGCATCAAGTTTAGTACCGATTAAATGAATCAGCCACAAGTCTGGCGTTTCTGCTTGGGAACCTAATGCTCTGAGACCCCTTAAGACCTCATCCGCGCCATCTACCAATTTCCTGAGGCTAGCTGCACCAGTTTGCCAACTAGGAAGATTGAAGAATTTCTTCACCAGGTCGAACGCTATTTGATCGCGTTTATCGTAACGTTTGAGGAGTTTGTCCCAAGCTTCGGCGTAGTTGTTGTCCGTTACTGGCGTGTGAGTAAGGAGGCTAGATGCTTCACCCGTCAGAAAGCTCTTCAAGTGATGAAATTTTTGACAGGCGGTCAGTGATGCGTTGTTATGCACCAAACTTTCAAAAAGATCGCGAAATGTTATCCATTCCGTAAAATCACCCGAAAATGGTTTGATGATTATCTTGGGCAGCTGAGACACGGTGTGAGTTGGCTGTAATACCGGCGTAGTGGATAGTCGTTCGTAGAATCTGGCTTGCTGTTCTGCTAATTCTTGAATTTCCGATCAGATGTATTTAGCAGTGAGGTGTTGAGTGGAGTCTGTTCACTAGACAATACCCGAAACCGTTGATCAAGACATTCCCATGCCCGATAAAAATTTCGTTCAAAGTCGACGACGTCCGTTTCACTATCGAGTTCAAGTGGGTCCTTAGCTACGTCAGTAGTACTGGATGCACTACAGCGTAAGAACCAAATTGCGTGGGTGGTGAAAATTAATGGTGTCATTAATGGTGTAATTAATGGTGTAATTAATGGGTGTAATTAATGGCTTTTTAATGGTGTGATTAATGGGTGTTTTTAATGGGCGTTTTTTTTAATGGCTGCTATTAGCGGCTAATGGCTGCTGGCTGTTTTGAATGGTAGTTTTAATGGTTGGTGTTAGTGGCTGCTCTTAGTGGTTGTTTTTAATGGCTGTTCTTAATGTCTGTCGTGTGCTGCCAACAGAACCAAATTGCGTGGGTGGTGAAGAACCAAATTGCGTGGGTGGTGAACGCAATTTGGTTCTTCACCAGCAACAGCACTCAGCAAATAAAAAATTAGGTCATCTGGCTCTTTTGTCACCTGTGTATATGTCGTTACGCATGGTTAGTTTTGTTTTTCTCTGTTCTGTATTCTGCTACTTCCTGTAAGTGTAAATGGATAAGGGGCTTAAGTGTATATTTTGTGTGGCTTGTGTATACTGGTTTTCGTAAGTATGGGTGAGGTTAAAATTAATTATGAAAAAAAAGTTGTGGCATAGTGAGGATTGAACTGGGGACATTGTGTTTAATAAGACTGCGCTCTACCTGCTGAGCCATCAACTTATTTTGTATTCATGGTTTATATTTGATATATAATCTACATTTATTCGTTCCATGTTCTTTATATACAGATATAAAGTCTGTATAATAATAAGCAACGGAAACCGGTTTGGTCAAGAATGCGAATACAAAACGGAGAATGAAAATAAAAAAAATATGTAAATATACTGTGGGTAATATAAAAAATTTGTTTATATTCTGAAAAAAAAATATATTTAAAAAAAAAAAATTGTTGCTTTGAAGTGGATTTGAACCATCAAGCTTCGATTTGTATCACAACGCGCTACCAATTCGGCTATCAAAGATAGTCGGTTGCGCTTGGAAATTTGTGTACTTATATTTTTTGTTATTAAGTAATATACAAAGTACGATTTCAGAAATGATATACATATATATATACTTATGTACATATATGTTAATCTTTTTATTTTTATATAGGCTATTAAGAAATAATATTTAACATAAATTAAAATAGATGATCTAGAAAAATAATATTTTTATTGTTTTGTCTAGTAAAAAAAATAATTATCAAATTTGCAATAGTGTTGTTTACCCTTTGTTTGCATTTTTATAATTATTTTTACATTTTTACTTAACTTTGCACTTTTTTGAAAAAAATAGCTGATTACAAATGATGATTTTTTTGTTGCATAATATTAAAATTTTAGTTTTAAATACATATAACAAAAAATTTGTTTATATTTAAAAAAAAAATGTTGCTTTGAAGTGGATTTGAACCATCAAGTTTCGATTTGTATGCCTGCGCGCTACCAATTTGGCTATCAAAGATAGTCGATTGCGCTTGGAAATTCGTGTACTTATATTTTTTGTTATTGTAATATTAAAAGTACTATTTCAGAAATGATATATATATATATATATATTTATATATATATATATACTTATGTACATATGTTAATCTTTTGTTTTTTATATAGGTTATTAAGAAATAATATTATAACATAAATTAAAATATATGATCTAGAAAAATAATATTTTTATTGTTTTGTCTAACAAAAATGTATTTATGTATTTAAACTAAAAATATAATTATCAAATTTGCAATAGTGGAGTTTACCCTTTGCTTTGCATTTTTAAAATTTTTTTTTTACATTTTTACTTAACTTTGCACTTTTTTTTAAAAAAAATATCTGATTACAGCAAATGTTGATTTTTTTGTTGTTCCATAATACTGAAATTTTAGTTTTAAATACATAAAACGGAGTGCATTTGATTTATAGTAATCAAACAAAGCAGTTCAAATTATTATTTTTTCAAAAAGTTTTGGTGTTTTAAACAGTTTTTTTTAGTTCATTTATTTAAAGTGCTACAAAATTAATTTATAAAGTTAATAATATAATTCGTGATTTTAATAAATATTTATAAATATTAATAAAATAATTTGTGCTTTTAATAAATTTATAATTAACATTTTAACATTTTAATAAAATAAAAATAACAATAAAAAAAAAATGCGTAGTACACCAATAATTTTAGTTATTATATTTTTAAATTATTATTATTCAGAGCAGATTCCTGTGCACAGTAATTCTGTGCCAACAATAAATTTTAACAACAATAGCAATATATCCTTCCTGTTTAATTTTTCGGAGCAGGTTTCTTTATACCAGACAAATAATAATTATTATAACAAGCAGTCATCGGCAAGTTTATTTTAAGAAATTACAATTATAATTTTTTAATATAATTTTTTATTAATAGATGGAAAAGAAGGACCATCTGATTCGCTTTAATTATGCTAAAAAAGCGAAGACAATAGACGAAGGAAATGATGTTAAAGTAAGTTTTTTTTACTAAAATATATTTTTTTTAATTATAATTTTATTAGACGAAACAGAACAATCAATTAGCTAATAACCAAAACGGATCATACGATGACGGATCATACGATATCACTGAAAATGTAGAAGTAAGTTTTTTTAAACTTTTTAAAAAAAATTTCATTTACTAATTATATTTATTTTTTTTATTTTACTTTAAATAAAGGGTGAAATAGGTAGCGGCGGCACAAAACCCAGAGGTAAGGCAGTTTTGAAGTTTTAGGATAAATACATCCTCCTTTTTTAGCTCCACGAAAAGCAGCGGCGGCGAGTGCTAAGTTTTCTACAGGTTCATATTATATAATAAGCATTATAATTATTATTAATTATATTATTATTTTTATATTTTTGTATTAATTGGTGTAATTTTTTTAAATTTTTTAACACGAATTTTACTAAAATAATATTTTTATACTATTATAAAATTATAAATAAAAAAAATTTTTATATAAAAATAAAATAAAAGACAAGGTTTTATTATTCACCTACCTTTCCTCTCTTCACTCATTTTTCTGATAAAGACTAAATTTTCAGATGATTGAACGAGGGGTTTTTTTTAACGATGGGTTTTTTTTTGTTGTGCATTTTTTTTTTGCTCGAGTTTTTTATTTAGAACATGCGATAATTTCATGTATGGAATTTCCATACATGAAATTATTGTATGTTCTGAATAAAAAAAAATACAAAGAAACATAAAAAAAAATTCTAAAAAAAACATTCTGAGATTTGAACCACTGTCATTCGTCGTCAAATTCTCACCACCTTACCGATTAGGCTACACAACTATACACAAAACTGAAAACTTTTTACTATATTCTTGTCACATATACTCAAATATAGCAATAATATATTGTATGGCAGATTACTATGTTTAACTATTGCATATATACGTCATTTTGCTTATCAGCATTAACAAAAAGTATTTAAACATTAATTAGAAAGGATTTATGTGTATACTTGTGTAGCCTAAGCGGTAAAGTCGTGATTAACTTGAAAAATTAATCCTTATCTGAAAAACTTGCCGCTGATTGCTTGTTCGAATCGCGCTCAAAGTTATTCAATCGAATATAAAATACAGATCAAGCAATCAGTGGTGAGTTTTTCAGATAAAGACTAAATTTTCGAATTAATTGCCTTTAACGCTTAGGCTACACAACTATACTGCATTCAAAACTTTAATATTTTCAGATAAACGTAAATTTTTTTTTAAAAAATATATATTCAACGATGGTTTTTTTTTTGCATTTTTTTTTTATTAGGAGGACACACTAAATTTTTGGTGTAATATTTTTTTAAATAAAAAATTTAAAAGTATGTATATTGAGAATTTTTTATTATACGTGCTTAATATAATTCGGTTAATGCAAAACTTTTAAAATTTTGTATATTTTCAATAATAAATTTATAAAAATACAAATTATATTGAATAAAAATTTAATTTTTATATTTTTATCTTAGTTATTACATATGTTTTTGTGAATTTATATCTACGCTTTTAATAAATTCAATTTTGGCCATATTTTTACGACTAGGATCGCGACCTCTAAATAGGAGAGAATAATTTTCCTGGTTTAGCATTCCAAGCTCCGTCTCATCGTTAATTTTGGTGGCCAGTCTTGTAGGTAGGAAGATTAGATATTTCTGCAAAGTTACTCTGTCTATTAACGAGGCTGTCACACCTCTACCAAATTTGGTAGTTTTAAATTCAAATCGTTCAACCTCGTATAATTTGCCTATAAGCAGTTCATCTAGTTTGGTATATTTAATATGATCAGTACCATTAGCTGCGTTTTCGAAATTACTTAAGAAATTCTGTAAAATGTTAAAATTATTATTATTAAATCTATTTTATAATAAAAAAAATACACATACCATGTTTTTCTTTTTTTTTCTGGTAAAGACGTGACGCACTTTATTAATTCTTTTTACTAAATAGTAGTTATTTAAAAATGTTGCGAATATTTATACCCTCAGAGAATTGATAAAAGCAATTTTCATGCACTAAAAAAAAAATTAATTAATGTACCTAGTAATATTAACATTTTTGCGAATATTGAAATTTATTACTTCCTTTTACTTAATAGCAGTTACTTTAAAAATGTAAGTTCATTAACCTGTATATTAATAATAAGGCTAAATAGATAATTAGTTTTGTTAATTTATATACTTGCAATTAAGAATTTTTAAAATTCAAGGACCATTAATTTTTATAGACACCCCAAAAAAAAAGTTCATTAATCTGTATATTAATAATAAGGCTAAATCGATAATTAGTTTAGTTAATTTATATACTTGCAATTAAGAATTTTTAAAATTCATGGACCATATATTTTTATAGCACATCCCTAAAAAAATAAATAAGTTCATTAACCTGTATATTAATAATAATCCTAAATCGATAATTAGTTTAGTTAATTTATATACTTGCAATTAAGAATTTTTATTCAAAGTCCATTACATTTTATAGCTACCACAAAAAAAAAATTAATAAGTTTGAAAATATCATGCTTCATTTATGTTTATACAGGTAGCAAAAGAATCAGCCTTAATAATATAAAAAAAAATTTAAAGATTTGATTTTGCGATTATTGAACTTTAGTACTTCCTTTTACTTAAAGGTTTTTTTAAATGCTGAGAATATTTATAACCAAAAATTTAAAAACATGTATAAATATACATATTTTTCATTATACATAGTTATAATAAAAATTGAAAGTCCATTATTTTTTATAAATTCCCAAAAAAAAAATTAATTAGTTTTGACAATTATATTGTAAATATTACGCTTTGATTATGTTTATACGAATGTGAAAAGCATCGAACTTAATAATATAAAAAATATTAAAGATTTTGGGTTTATTTAATAAATATTAACTCTTTAGTTTATTTTTTTGGGTAAATATTATTTTTGAAGCTAGTAATGCAGAAATAAATACCGCTATATTAAAAATTTATTTATTTCATATCCAATTAAAAAAAATGCACTTTAAGAATTTTTTTGTATATAAATTTAATAAAACGCAATTTTTGTATTAGTTTACTTCAAAAACTTGAATAGTGTACTTATATAGTATTAATTTAAATTTAAAAAGCGGTTTTAAAAATGGCAAAGTTTTTAATTAAAAACGAATCAAATGTTGTGATTAAGCAGTTTAATTTACGGGGTCGTAGAATCGAGTTTAAAATAAATGAAATTCCGGCGGCACAAGATCCTATACGAAGGGTAAAAAGCGCTATCGAGGAGATAGTTAATTACGCGACCAGCGATCTTCTACATAGCGACCAGGTAGGTATAAGCTTTTGCGGAGAAAGTTTTGCAGAACGGGGCCCAGGGTGGCTGAGCTTCAGAGAAGCAGGTTCCGTAACATCAGAAGATTTATGGAACCTTATAAGTAAAATATTACAGAGTAAATCGGAAGGGTTAAGTTCCGATACTTTTTGCTTGAGCGTGACTACGGTGCGAATGCCACAAGGACAAGGGAGAGTAGCTAAATATTTTAATTATGCTGAAGAGTGTAGCAAAAGAAGGGGCATTATAACAATAAAGAATACAGTTTTTCTTTGTCTTCAAAAAGTGCTAGTTGTTGCTATAGCTGACGTAGAAAATGACGTAGATAAAAAAAAATCTGTAATGATACAAAAAAAATTCAAACTATTCGTACATTAGAGCTTTTAAAAACAACCGCTATACAAATACCATCCGAAGGCGCTGGTATTGAAAAACTTGAGAAATTTCAAAACCATTTGAACAATTATAAAATTGTGGTTTATAAATACGGTGGTAAAGGTAGAGATTTAATATACGAAGGAAGCGGTAATGGAAAACGATTAAATTTATTATATCATAATAACCACTACAATGTAATAACTTCGCTCACTGCAGCTTTTTGTTGTAGTTATTATTGTGAGCTTTGTAATATACCGTATAATTCAAAAAATAGACATAGGTGTATAAAACAATGCCCAAATTGTCTGCAATCACCACCATGCAAAAAAGAAAACAGCTTAACAAAATTTAATTGTGCCCTGTGTAATCGTATATTTAAAAGCCAGCTATGTTATAACAACCATCAAACATTTAGCTCAAATTCAAAAAGTGTTTGTAATTTACTTAGGCGTTGCTTAGAATGCTTGAAAACTTTTAGACAAGAAAGAAAGCACATTTGCGGGGAATATTTTTGTAAAATCTGTCGAATGTATGTAGCGCATGATCATCAGTGTTATATGAAGCAGGATACACACTCACCATCCACCGAAAAAAGGCTTTTTATTTTCTATGATTTGGAAACTCGACAGGAAAAAAATTTTCAGAAAAAAATTAATGATATTGTCATTGACGATATAAAATTGCACGAGCCAAATTTATGCGTTTTTGCTAGTCGCTGCAGTAAATGTATTAATATCAGTACATTATATTTTTGTCAAAGCTGTGGTGTTCGAGAAATAATTTACAAAGAAGAAGTAATAAAAATTTTGTAAAACATCTGATTTCTTCAAGTAAAAAATTTAAAAAAGTTATAGTAATAGCGCATAATGGAAAAGCTTTTGACCATCAATTTATCTTGAATTATTTGCTACTATATACCGATTTGAAACCCGAATTAATAATGCCAGGGACAAAAATAATAATGTTGTGTTTGAAAAATATAAAATTTATTGATTCTTTAAATTATTTCCCAATGCCACTAGCTCAATTACCTAAAGCCTTTGAGTTACAATCTTCAGTTAAAAAAGGATATTTTCCTCATTTATTTAACACAACAGAAAATACTAATTACATAGGACCATTACCGGACATAAAATATTATAGTCATGATACCATGAAAAATAAGGATAGAGATGATTTTTTAACATGGTACAACACTAACAAAAATAGTACTTTTAATATGCAAAATGAATTAGTGACATATTGTCAAAATGATGTGTGTATACTAACAGAAGCTTGCGTTAAATTTAGGAATTTATTATTAGAGGAATGTAATGTATGTCCGTTCACAGAAGCTTGTACTATTGCTTCTACATGCAATTTAGTATTTCGACGTAATTTTCAAGCATAATCGAAATGAACCACTATTTAAAAATTCGAATGAAACATTGAATACAAGGTTCGAGTCGACAGTGATGCGAAGTAAACGTTTGCAAGATTTTGGATACGAAATATGTGAAATGTGGGAATGTGTATTTCGCAAAAAACTACAAACAAATATTGAAATGGATTTTTTACACTCACATAACTTATTAAATTCACTACCATTAAACCCCAGGGAAGCATTTTATGGAGGTAGGACAGGTAACACTAGGACATATTATAAATGTAAGGCAAATGAAAAAATAAAATATATAGATGTATGTTCTTTATACCCCTGCGTGTGCAAATATGGAAAATTCCCAGTAGGACATCCTGAAATATATATTGGTCATGCTAAATGTGAATTGTTTGATTTAAATAAAATCGATGGAATAATAAAATGCACAATATTACCACCAGAAAACTTATACCACCCTGTACTTCCGATTAAGCAAAACAACAAATTAATGTTCAGTCTATGCAGAACTTGCTCAGAAAAATTGAATATGTCTGAATATACTCACACGGACGAAGAGAGAGCTTTAACTGGTACGTGGATTATTGACGAAGTAATAAAAGCGGTTGAAAAAAATATAAAATAATATTAATACACGAAGTATGGAAGTATAAAATCGAACAATATGATTTGCATAAAAAAACAGGAGGTTTGCTTGCTACAATGATGAACAAATTTATAGAAATGAAGCAAACTGCTTCAGGCTTTCCAGTGCAATATTCAACTACTGAAGAAAAATTAAATTATGTTGAGAATTATTTTAAAAAGGAAGGTATTAGACTGGATTTTTCTAAAATCGAAAAAAATAGTGGATTACGATCATTAGCAAAATTAATTTTAAACTCTTTTTGGGGTAAATTCGGCCAGAGAGAAATATTTTCTCAAACTTCAATTTTAAATCAAGCTGTTGATCTTTTTAAAATGATATCAGACTCTTCTGTAATAATAAATAATATATTACCAATAAACGAAGATACAATAGTAGTAAATTGGGAATATATAAAAGAACGGGCGCCAAGTTTGCTGCCCGCAAATGTATGTATAGCTGCGTATACAACAGCACAAGCACGACTTAAACTGTACAGCTATTTGGAAAAACTTGACGATCGCGTGCTTTACTACGACACCGATTCAGTTATATATATAAGCTCTCCAGATTTATACGAACCTCCGACAGGCGACTTTGTGGGGGATATGACAAACGAACTCGACTCCGATAAAAAACATGACTCTCGAAGATCAATGCTAATAAAAAACATGACTCTCGAAGATCAATGCTAATAAAAAACATGACTCTCGAAGATCAATGCCGGGAACCTGTTAAAATTCTTTCAAACAATTTTCGAAGAACAGAAAATCATGCTGTTATTACTGTACCAGAGATAAAAACCTATATACCAAAAGCAACAAAAAGGAGATTTTTAAATGATTATAATTCTTTACCATATGGCTATAAAATAAGAAAAACAAATTTATAAGTAAAATAAACATTTGCATAACTATTAATTTTTATTAAATACATTTTTTTTTGTTATATAAATATACATATTTTTCAATATTAGTTATAATTTAAAATATAAGAACTTAATAAATAAAAAAACTTATATATACATAGTTATAATTAAAAATATAAGAACTTAATAAATAAAAAAAATACTTATATATAAATATATATTTTTATAAAATTTAAAAAAGATTATTTATTCAAATAAAATTCTTTCAAATTCTAATGTTAAATTTTCTAAAGTTCTATAAAGAAAATCCCGGTGCTGCTCGAATTCACGAATACTCCAAAATTCGCGTTGTAGCTCATCAAATGCTATATCGGGGTCTCTGATGTTACGTATAAGAGCTCTTATATACGCTCTTGACAAATCTGCTCTTAACGTAAAAGCGTTAATTTCTTCCATAACGCTGTCTATGTTGTCACTCAACATTCTGCGATAAATAAAAATCCTCATAGAATCCTCATCATTAAAATCCTCATAGAACCCGTCATCATCGTGTATATTTTGGTTGTGTTGAGCTAGTTGAGCTAGTTGTAGTATTATTTTTTGTGGTTGTTGTTCTTGCCGTTGTTGTTGCTGTAATAGGATTTGTCGTAGTACTTGTTGTTGTTGTTGTAGTGCCTGCTGTTGTTCATGTTCCATTTGAAAAATATTTTTATTATTTCTTTACTTTTTTAAATTCGACTTGAAACTAATTTCTAAAATCTAAAATGCTTGATTTTTATACCTAATCTTGTATATGAAAATGCAACCTTTTTACAAAAAATTCACATTTTATTATTAAACAAATATTTATTTAAAATATAATTTTTATCAATCTCAAGCCATTTATCCAAAACTTGATTTCCTTTTATGTCTATATATTTTTAATAGAACCTTAATTTACAAACAATAATTTATTTTAAAATATAATTTTTATCAATTCTTAATTTCAACTTGAAATCAATTTCTAAAATCTAAAATGTTCTATTTTTGTATCAAATCCTGTGTATGAAAATGCAACCTCTTTACTAATGTTTTTACTAATTATCTCATTAATTAGCAATTCATATTCATAAAAATCGACATCTTATTATTAAACATATATTTATTTAAAATATCATTTTTATCAATCACAATCCATTTATACAAAACTTGTTTTCTTTTTCTACCTATATATTTCTAATAGAACCTTAATTAACAAACAATAATTTATTTTAAAATATCATTTTTATCAATCCAAGAATTGTGTGTGGTATCAAACCCAAGCCATTTAACCAAAACTTGATTTCCTTTCTGCCTAATTATTTTTTCAACGAGATATTTGTCTGGATGTTTTGTTTTTTGCAATTCAAATTCATAAAAACTACCTATTATCGGCTGCTCTTTATAATCAATTAAAAAATAGGTCACTGGGTCGGTAGTATTTACTTTTGATATTTTGAATATTTCAGTGGACCAATTTGGTTCATAACCTTTTTGAAAAATTCCTTTAGATTTACTGATGCGTACAAAGTCATTGACTTTTAATTTTGCTTTTCTGTAAATTTTAGGTTTATTGTATATTGTTGTCAATATATGATTTTCATTTTTTTTAGTTACTTGATATGGTTTCATTTTTAATGGAAGGGTATGATTATATTTATATATTAATTATTGTACGGGTATGATTATATTTATATATTAAATCATCTAAAATTGAAATCCAATTATAGTTTCTTTGTAAGCTAAATTGTTTCCACATATTATTTTTTAATGTTCTATTAAAACGTTCACAAATAGACGCTTTTAATTTTGTATACGTGTGGTAATGATTTATATTATGTTTTTTCATTAAATTTTGAAAAATACTATTAAAAAATTCTTTTCCTTGATCAGAATGAATATTTTTTGGTATTTTTTTACTTTTAGTAAAAATATTATTCATGGCGTTTGTTACATCTGTACCGCTTTTTGTTTTAATTGGTTCTGCGTAGGCAAATTTTGAGAAAATATCAATAACGGTTAATAGATATTTATAACCTTTGTTGAATTTAGTAAAAGGTAGCATTTCTACTAAATCAATTTGCCATGTATCGTTAATTCCTTTTTGCTTAACATTTCGTCTCTTGAAATTTTTTCTCACCGATTTATGTAACTCATTTATAATTGACTTTTTACTCATATTGACACTTTGTAACTAATTAAAAAACTAAAATAACATCAGTTATATAACTTTTTTCAAAGTAAACAGTTGTAAATGCAGAAAAAAATTATTTTTGTTGATTTTCAATTTGTCATTGGAAACGGGAAACAATATTTTATAAAAGAATTGGCTTTGGTAAAGCAGGGGTCTTTATTACCAGAGCACTATTTGTGTAAACCTCCGTATCCACAACAGGAGTTGAGTGTCAGCAATATACATCAAAATGATTATAACAGAAAATATATTAACGGTCTGGAATGGGAAAGCGGAGTTATTGAGTATAATTTTCTTCCTCATGTTTTAAAAAATCTAGAATCATACATTATATACGTAAAAGGCAAACAAAAGAAGGATTTTCTCTCCAAATATATACCGGAAACAATTAATATTACTATTGATATAAGCTCTGATATACCAAAATTAGAAGAGCTACAAGATTATGACACATATTGCGGAGTACACTCAATGTGCAATCAAAGTACAAGAAATAGGTGTGCTATAAAAAATTGTTTTAAAATTTACATGTGTTTGTTAAAATACAACAAAATTGATTTTTAAAAATTATGTAATTGTAATATTCTCACACTCTCGTTAGTTATATTTATATTGTTAAAATGGAAGCATATAATATAAAAGATAGTAATTTGTTACTGGCATATCATTATTTTTTAAATGAGGAAAATACAGCAAAAATATCATCTGGCTTTCACCCATATACATTAAATCCTATAGTGATTATTTCGAAAATTGGTCAAACAGCAATGAAATTTAGCTACAGTCTCTGGGTACTTTTTGTTCAAAATATATGCAATGATAACGAGATTGAGAATTTAACATTTTTACTCAACGCTGAAGAATGGAAAAAAGTAAATGAAATAAGAGATTTTATATCGAGTCATGCATATTTTAACTACACAAATCTTATATATGTTAAAGATTATATCCATGAATATTTTAGAAAATGTACAATTTATAATGTTAAAAAATTAAACAGTGAGCATTTATTTTTACCCAAATTTAATACCTCATTTAATTTTTCAAAACTATTTGTAGAAATACCTTTGCTATGTAATGAATGTATAATAAATGAATAAATAAATAAAACATTATTTTACGTTTTTATTTCATTTTTTTTTTTATTTTTAACCTGTTAATAAAAATATTTATTTTTTAAAAATATTATGATATAAATTTAAAATCAAATTATCATTTTGATTGAAATCCTTAGAGTTAAATATGTTTAAAAAATTTTGCACTGAAATTCCTCTGCACCGAAAGTATAAAAATACACAACAATAATACCCACACACATTTGTATAATCGGCTTGTAGACGTTTTTTATTACGTATAAAACATGTCTGCTTTGAATATTTATTAATTTTGTTTAAAATATTTTTTTTTATTGTTTGATTTCCATACGAATCGAAATATTCGGCACACCCCTTTTTCGGAAAGTTTAATACGAACCAATGTAATCCAGGTTTGTTATCAGGATCAGAATTAACAACAATACTAAATGGTTTTTTTCTTATGTGTTTAGGTATACGGTTGAAAGCATAAACGCCATTAAAACATTTTTGTGTGTATTTATTCTTCTGAAGAATTTTTGTGATCTGCTGTGTATTCATGCTGTTCGATTAGTGTTGAAATATCATAAATTATCGATTTACATTTTATATATTGTACCAAAAAATCTTTCTTGTCTTTACCATTTACTAATATTATGGCAAACTTATTTAATTTTTTATTTAAAATTTGAGTTATGTTGTCGTTGTATAAATTTCCGTTTGTTGCGCAATTTTGTTTTTCTGCTGCTGTTTTTGTTGTCGGTTATAAATATTTATAATCATATTGTACTGTTTTATTTGATTCTTCAATTCCTGCGATGCTTATTTTACGTGCAAAATTAAGAACTTTATCACAGGAAAAAGATATATCCAGCAAAGCATATGATGGTTGAGTATTAATATTTAACATTTTACAATGTCACTTCTTGTACGTACAGGAGTGTAATAAAAATAAAACTAGGTTGTCAGCTATTTATAAATTTGCGTAGACATTACGATTTTTATCGATTTCTAAAGATGCATCAAACTCTCCGTATACAATACATGTTAATGTTGATGTCAGGGGGGATTTCAATTTTGCTTCAATTCTGATGGTACCTTGATTTAAGAGACTTTGACATTGCTCGTTTGCGGTCCCGTCGGCAGATAAATCAAAATCTAAAATTGTAAACCCTTTTCCAAAAAGCTCTTTTGTAATTTGATGCCCTTTATCGTAATGATGTATTCCTGTACCCCTGAATAAACTTAAATACGCTCGTGTATTACAACCACTGTCGGAAAAGTTAGTTTCAATTGGTGAATTGGGTACCGGCACGCCATTTACGTATAATTGAAACTGATATAAATTCTGATGATCAAAATGAAATGGATTTTTTGATCTCTTTCCATTGAAATTTTCGTTATTTACCATACAAAATAATAATATATTTGGTAATTGACCAATAAAGACATTATCGAGTGATATATTAGAAGCATTTGCTGCTACAGTAAATGTTTTTACTTCTCCTCTTTTATAATGATATTTTGCATTCGTTTTTCCAAGAATAGTATTATGTGCTAATAAAATATTCGGGTTAACTGTGACATGTTTCATATATAGGATGCTTCATGAATTTTCAAATGGCTTTCATCCGTATCGTTAAAAAATAAGAAAAAATCTTGTTTTTCTAAAGTTAATGAAATTCTCACATCAAGGTGTATTAAAAAATCCGCATGTAATTTACCCATTAATTCTACCATTGCAGAATTATTATACATTTTTTGCCGATTTGTGGAGCCCGTGTTATTAAAATCATGTATATTTGGTTTGTCTAAGACCCATCCTGCACTTTCTAAATGAGTTTCGTTGGCATCTTTACCGTAGTTTAATAAAGACAATAAATAACTTTTATAATTGTAGAAAGAATCAGAAGTAGTTATATTTTTACCATTAAGTGTAACATTTACTTGTTTAATCATTGAGTGCATTAAATTATTTATTACGCTTGGTTCAGGCGCTGGTTTGATATCAGTACCTGCTCCTATTTTATCGTTAGAACTCCATTGGCTACCATCTTTTTTTAATATTTGAACTTTAAATTTTATGTATGTAGATGAAAGATCTCTATATGTATCTCCATGTCCAAGTGAAACAAATTCTATTGTAGAAGGTGAGGCATCTAATGATGCTAATGGATTATATGCTACTTCCTCTGTATGCAATATACCTGTTTGTATAGGTGGTGTTGCGAAAAGATCCAATTCAGACTTCATACATTCAATGACAGCCATTTTTATTTAAAAATATCTAATATTCTCGATTTTTTTATTTTATTTCTTTTCTTTGTTCTTCGCCTTTTACCAATTAAATGCGATTTTCGTTTTACACGCCTTTTTATACTTTTACGTTTTTGTATGCGTTTATAACTTCTTTTCTTTTTACCACTGCCGTACATTGAATGTAATTTATTTATTGCTGTGGTTCTTAAATTTTGTATACCTGCTTCAGCTTGATTTTGTATTGCTTCTTTAGGATTGGCTCCTGATACTATATCAGATAAAATATTTCCCCCTGTTCGCAAAGCTTCTTCTTTAAGAAAATCAAAACCTGAAACTAATGATGGTTTTAGATAACGGAATAAACTTGCAAATAAATTCCCAAGACCACGCCCTCTTTGGATTGTCTGTTGTGTTTGTAATAGTGGTCCTATTTCATTTATATTACCACCAGCTTGAGATGCGTAATATTTAATGTATTCACGTTGCATGTTTGAAAAAAATAACAACAGTTTATTGTGTTCTTTTATTTATATAGTTTTTATTATAAAAAATTTTTAAAATGTAATACAATCTTGGTTGGGTAATAGGTACAAAATTTATATCTTTACCATACTGATCAGAAATTTTTATAGCTATAGTCTCGAACATGTTTTTTCTACAGGTACATATTGTATATTTTTAAATTCAGTATTATTTAACTTTCTACAATTATTAATATTTATTGCGCGCAATGCTCTTATTTTGTTATTACCAAATATTTCAGGTTGAATAATATCACTATACACCATTATCATGCCGCTTTTCTCATCATTATATTTTTCCATTGCTCTTTTATAATAGTCAAGAATTACTAATTTGTAATTAGTGATACTTTTTTTTGCTGAAATAGTTCTTTCATCAATTCCAGTATAGTGTAGCTATGATTTTGTTTTAAAAAATAACTTTCTGTATCAAAAGTTTTTGACAGTCGTACAAGTTTTAATTGGTCTGTTGGTGAAACAGTTTTATAAACCGCATTTTTATAGATATCACTTAATAAGATAGTCATAACTTCTGTTTCAAATTCCCTTAGCAACAGATCGCGAGTAAATCCTTCAGCAGGTGTTAAATTATTGATAAGTGTAGGCAGGAAATTTATTTTCCAGTCGTCATATGTAAAAATTCCCAAGACCACGCCCTCCTTCGTTCTTTTTTTCTATAAAATAATAAACATAATTAAACTTTTTTTTTGCCAACTAATTTTGTTGTTGTTGTTGTTGTTGTTCTTTTTCATATACATTACATTATATAATTTAATTTCTGATTTAATTTGTATTATATGTCATAATTTCAATTAAAAATAATTTATTAAATATTAACTGCGAGTTCAAATAAAAAAAAACAATATTATTATACCATATAATTATTGTACTAATTATATATATATAACCAGAGTGCATTTACCTTATATTTTTTGTTAAATTGAACATAATTTAAAATTAAACTTTTATGTAATATAATAAATATACATAATATCATTTATAATGGAATATAAATGTAGTATGGAACATTGTACTGCCTATGACAACAAATCTAAAATAGTTCAATGTAAAGCTTTCTGCAATAGAAGATTTCATGGGCCGTGTATTGGTGCACCCAGGGATTGGTATCATCCAATACTCGAAACTCACTTTATTTGTGATGATTGTCAAAACACGGAACTTTTATTCAGACAATTGTATGACAACATAGTCAACATGATTAAAAAACTTAATAATGATAAAGATAATATTATCCGGAAGCAACAGTCCCTTTCTACGATAAATACTGACAACTTTAACGTTGTGGCTAAATCATTTGACAATCTTATTAGCAATGTGTCTGATATATCTAAACAAATTCAATCTAAGGAACAATCTACAAAGTCCATTATAAACGATATCAACAATGCTCTGCCTGGCGAACATGGTAATTTATCTGAATACATTCTAAAATCCATCGATGACCAAATCTGCAAGAAATTACTTCTTCCTATTAATGAACTTCATAAATGTTACGCCACACTCGCATCTAGTAATGAAGATTTGTGCTCTAAAATCGATAATCTTCAGCTTTGCTCATCTATACCTAACAACTTCGAACAGCAAATGGTAGCCTCTGAACTACATTCGTTGAAAAATACAATTAACAATCTGCAATATATTAGTCCACCATCTTTAAGCACTGCAGTTACTACACCATCAGTAGAGACAAGTGATGTTGGATGCTCTCCAATAACTAATCGTGACGCATATTTCTCTCCCTCTAAATTTAAGCGTATTGCACTTACACCAGAATTGTTAACAATTGATCTTGAATCTAGACCGTCATCTCCAGAAGTTATCAGCATACCAGAACCTGAAATAGCTCAACAATCTCCAATCTTCAAATTGGGTGTCCAGTGGTCCAAAACTGAGTGGAGTTACAGGCTGAATAAATTAAGTAATAATAGTAATAATAATAATAATAATAATAATAATAGTAATAATAATAATAATAATAATAATAATAATAGTAAAAAGAATAATAATAATAATAGTAAAAAAACTAAAAATAATAATAATATAAATATTAATAATAATAAAAAACAGGACCGCAGTAATAATATTCAGCTTTTTAAGGAGATAAGTATTTTCCATGTTTTAGTAAGTGGTTCTCATCCAGTAAAATCCCACCTCACAGACTACCTAAAGGATGTACTTCATATAACAACTTTTACGTGCTCCAAATTGAAGCCACGGTCCAAGAAGTACAAAGGGGATCAATCAGCTATCTCGCTGAAATTACAGATTCCTAGTCAATATGCATGGTTACTCAAAGAAGCAAACAGCAGTGTTTTCAAAACTGGTAATTTACTTTTTAAGCAATGGATTGATTATAAAAATACTAAAAATAAAATAAAAAATAATAATAGCACTAACAATAATATTAAGTTTAATACTAGCCATGGTAATATTAATGATAATCATATTACCAATAGTAATGACAATAACAATAATATGAATAACATTACAGATTATGGTAATTTTACATCTAAGTATCCTAATTTTGTACAAGGTCATACCTTAAATCCTACTCCCTACTACATTTCTGTCCCCGACAAATCAACTATTGCCAATTCCAGCTCTAGTCTTGATCCTATTGCAAGGAATAATCCCCCCGTAGTTCAATTCCATGAGACATCTTCGCCTACAGACAACAATGCTCAAAAAATAAACAATAACAATAGTAGAAAATCTTTCAAAAAAATTATCTCAACAAATCTAAGAAAAATTTCCAGCTTTGTACAGGGTCCTACTTTAAATCCCCTTATCCCAGTCCGTGACATCCCTCATACATGTTTCCAGTCATACTTCCAATCTTCTAATATTCTGCCTAACAACCCACAAAAATCATTTTTGGATCCTTTATTTCCTCCTGGCGTCAAAAATATAATTAACTCGGCTGACAGTGTCGATAATCGCTATTTATTATCTCGTTTGAGAGATAACATCATTTATAACAACATTCGAATTTATCTAGCTTACTTACATGATAAATCTAGCACTGTCTGTATTGACGGAAAAACAAAAACTAACATCATAGTCGCAATTCAAAAAGAAGGACTACCTACTAACCTTGACACTTTGCGAAAACTATACTATTGTTTCCATGAAAATTTCGGTATCTACTCCGAACAAGTCTCTAGTGATCTCTCTTCATACGCTTCTCACTTAAACTCTAAAAGAATTTCATATCTTCAAAAATCTCGCGAAGACAATGATAGGTTTTTTCGTCCCTTACCAAAGAGATCCTCATTCTGGTAAACCTAAATTATCAAGTTCTCTTCGTTTTTTTTACCACAACTGCGGTGGTATGCGAGGAAAATTACAAAAATTTTTCATAGACTTAAATTCTTGCCATTTTGACCTTCTAGCTATTACCGAAACATGGTTAAATGACTCTTTTATTAATGCTGAAAGTGCTTCTAGTGAATGGACAATCTACAGAAATGACCGTGACTACAAATCTACAGGTCTGTCAAGGGGCGGCGGTGTATTATTTGCAGTACGTAATACCTTGTCTCATGTGAGCATTTCAACTCCTACTTCAAAATAGTTCGAACACATTTTTATCAAACTAATTCTTGATAATAAAACTATTCTTGTTGGGGTAGTTTATATCCCTCCTAATTCAGACGAAGTTGTATATAACGAATTCTTTGAATCTTTCTGTACTATATACTCAACTATGAATGAGGTGGATGATGTTTTTATATTTGGTGACTTTAACCGTCCTAATTTATCTTTCATGGTAGACAAAGAAGACAACCATCTCAATCCTATAAATTTTAACAATGATATCGATTTTCAAATAATTGAAAATTTTTATGGTAATGATATTCATCAAATAATTCATAGTCCTAACAATAATGGAAGTTGGCTTGACCTCATCTTTTGTAATGCTTATGACGAAGTGGTTGTTGAGCCAGCTAGCGATGCTGAGAATTTATTCTCAAACACACTTCACCATACAGCAATTGTAGTTTAGCTCAAATCCACTGAAATTTTCTCCAATAAATCTTACAATAATAAAATTGTATATGATTTTAAAAACTCTGATTTTGATGGTTTAAACACTGCATTCTCTTCCATTAAATGGTCTGAAATACTCTCATCCAACGATCTAGATTCTAATGTTTCAACTTTCTATTCTACTATTTTACAAATTATTGACACTTACGTCCGTAAAATAATACAAAAGAATAAGTTGACTGAACCATGGCTAAATAGGGTTCTCAGATCATTACGCAATAGAAGAAATAAACTATATAAAAAAAATAAACAAGGTGCTAATCCTGATCCTTTTTTGATTCAGGAGCATAATGATATTGCCACAGAATTTTCAACTCTAGCTCGCACGTCATATGAATCTTACATCAATAATCTAGGACAGAATCTTTTAACTGATCCTAAAAAATTTTTCGAATTCGTGAATCTCAAAAGAAAATGCTCCGGTTACCCCGCCACAATGTTCAAGGGGGACAAATCTTCTAGAAGTACACGTGTAATTTGCGACCTATTTGCTGACCGTTTCTCCGAATGTTACAGACCAGAATCCGATTCACACACTAACATCAACTCTACAACCACCAATCAGAACCCTCTTTTAAGCTCACTCAGTATCTCAATTGACGAAATTTTTAATGAATTGACCAATATCGACACGAAAAAGAGTCCTGGTCCTGACTTAATACCTCCTGCTTTCCTTTGTAACTGCGCTGGAGAGCTATCTAAACCATTAAGTCTAATTTTCAATAAATCTCTATCTATAGGTTCATTCCCGTCAGCATGGAAATCATCTTATCTAATTCCAATATCTAAAAATGGTGACAAATCCAATATAGACAACTACAGAGGTATTGCCATACTATCAAGCATACCGAAAATATTTGAGAAAATAATTACTGACAAAATATCACCAATAATTAACCCTCTTCTAAATGAACAACAACACGGTTTCAGAAAAGGTAAGTCTACCACCACCAACCTTATTGTTTTTACATCAAACCTGTTATGTAACATGGAACAGGGGCATCAGATAGACGCTGTCTATACTGATTTTAGTAAAGCTTTCGACTGGGTTGACCATAAAGTCCTAGAGGGTAAATTGAGGAAAATTGGCTTTGATTTGTCACTATTGAGTTGGATTATGTCATATCTCAGTGGAAGAAGTCAAGTTGTAAAATTTCAAGGACTACTTTCCAGGCATATAAATGTTTCTTCAGGTGTACCTCAAGGCAGCCACTTAGGCCCTCTCTTATTTAATATCTTAATTCACGGCTTATCCCAGCTATTACACGATATCCCCCATCTACTCTATGCTGATGATCTAAAAATATTTCAAATTATAACTAACATTTCCGATTATCAATTCTTTGCATCTAAACTTAAAATATTAGAAGAGTGGTGCACTTCAGTCAAAATGGATCTTAATGTTAGTAAATGCCATATCATTAGCTTTTCTAGAAAAAAATCTGTAATACTACATACCTATCAATTAAATGACACAACACTTCACCGTGTAAACCATATCAATGACCTTGGAGTCATATTAGACTATATTTTTATAAACTGAATTTTAATCTTCATTACGATTCTTTATACGATATTTTTATAAACTGAATTTTAATCTTCATTACGATTCCATTATTTCTAGAGGCAACAAGATGCTCGGCTTTATCAAGAGGAGAGCCAAAGAGTTCGGTAACGTGTGGGTTACAAAAACTTTGTACTGTGCCTTTGTTCGTCCAATTCTGGAATATGCATGCCCTATTTGGGAACCATGTTATCAATTACATAGGGACAGAATTGAATCAACTCAAAAAAAATTTCTTCTTTTTGGCCTTCGTGCTCTTTTTAACCCAAACGACTTCACAAACCTTCCGTCTTATACATCTAGACTAAAATTATTAAATCTTAATTCACTAGCTTCACGTCGTGACCTCTTAACCTCTTGCTTTACTTTCGATGTCTTAAATAATAATATTGACGTTTCTTTCTTATCTGAAAGAATAAAGTTCAACAATGACGAATGTGTTACAATGCAATTGTAGGAACGAGCCCATAACTAGATGTTGCACGGTATTGAACAAATTCAGCTCACACTTCTCACTATCTATTTCAAAAAGTGTCTTTAAGAAAAGAATACTTGGCACCCTACAATAACCTATCCCACACATCCTTACAATATAACTTAGCATATAAGTATTACGCTATATTTTTATTGTTATCAATTTTATAGTCTATATTTATTGTATAATTATATCTAAGTTGTACATTACTTACATTAAGGTTCTTATTCTTATAATTACATTTAAGTCAAATATTTTTATATTGTATATTATTAATTGTATACCTTGTTTGGTTGAATAAATAAATAAATAATGATTTTTCCTCGGGGTAAAAAGTATAGCCGATACGTTTTTTAACTTTTTCTTTGTTCCTACCTACTAATACTTCATAAACACCTAATTGCATTGTAACACATTTTTCTTTTACGTACTCATCAGTTTGTAGGTAATCATTAATAAATATTTCTGCCAAACCCACTTTCCAGTTACCTTTTGTTAAATCTATATGTGTTGGTATTCGATTTTCAAAAGTTGATAGTGTATTATCAGGGAAAAAATTAATTGAATCGTTACTAAATAATGTAATATAAAAATCATTTCTTGAATCCATGATAATAAGTATAAAAAAACTGTATTGTATTAATTATTTATAAGGTGTCCACTGTGGTGGCGCTGTCAATGCTTTATATTGTTTAGGTGGTGATTTCTTTATTGTTGCTAGTTTTCGTTTACCTGGATTTCGCTCTTCTGGGTATTTTGACAAAATGCTTTGTCTTATAAAAGAATTAGTTGTGTGGGCTCGTTGTCTTGTATTTATAGGCGATTTGTCAGGTGCTACTGTAATTATGTGCTACTGTAATTATGTCGCCTTTGTTTGTATCAAACATTCTTATATTTTTATTTGCGGATAATCTTCTGATTAAACGTTTATCAGGTGATATTTCTTCTAAAGCAAGTTTTTGGATCTCTTCCTCTTCGTCCATTTCACCATCATCATCAATTTCCATTTGTTTGTCAGTCTGATCTCTATATTGATATTTATTCGGTTGTTGTTGTTGTTGATAGGCGGGGTAAAATACGTCATCATCTATAGTAAATTGTTGTTGGTGTTTTTCCTTTACGGGATCGAAATTAAAATTGTCATCATATTGTTGTTTAATATTATCAAAATATGGCGGTGTGGTTTGGATTTCTTTGTTTTTTAATCATTTAAATTTTGTTTGAGTTTCTGCATTTTTCGAAAAAACTTTTTTCTGAAACGGTTCATATTGGGTAGGTAATAATGACGCCCTTCTTTTTTGATTACCATATTTCATTAAATTTTGTCTGTACATGTACCATTTCTGAACGGTGTTAAGATTTTTACTATATAAGACTTTTTTCATATTCTGATCTAATATATCCAAGTTTTTATCATTATCCAATAAATTTTTCAATTTAATAAAAACATCAGTTGGTATTACAACCATTCGCTGCATTTTATTCATTTTGTGTTTGAAAACTGCTAATTAATTTACCAATAATACCTGATAATACAGTACCTATTAAAACAGGTAAGAAGCCTCCTTTTTGAATAAGTATTTTCCGTTTCACTTTTAAACTCCTTCTGGAGCAGGCTAGATTTCTTAGTGTGTTTTTATGCTTTTTTAAACGTGTTAAAACGTGTCTTGATATTTTATTATTACCACTTAAGGTATTAATTATAATTTCGACAATAGCTTTTATAGCATCATCGTCACATGTCCTTAGAATACTACTTCGAAGTTTTTTATTAGAAGTTTTCAGCAATCGTAATATACGACGGTTTTTCTTCAATCGTTTCATATTTTTCACAAAATGTTTTATTACTTAAATCATATGGTGAGCAGTAGCACACACAATAATTTTTTTCAAAAATATTATGACGTACACGATATAATTCATTAACGTTTTGTGTTAAGTCTAACACAATATAGCCGTGTGGAATAGATGTAGCCTCATTATATACTCTTACAAAATCCTGAGTTTTCTCAGGAAAAATTTGTCGTGCTAAAGGTAAGATTTGCGATTTATCACGTGGATTTTTAAATAAAACTAAATACTTAGCATTTAAAGAAATATCGCGCCAATATTTACCTTGGTGAAAAATATTTTGTATTAATAAAATAATTGATAAATTTTTATGGTGTGAACCCTTCGTAAACAGTTCGCACACCTGTTTATTGTAAGTTTCAAGCATTAAATCATCGAGCACAACTAAAATATTATCATCATTTTCATTTTTAATCTGCTCTGGTATATTATTCAAAAATTCAGTATTTGAAAAAGGTAGGTTTTTCGGCACAGCCATCAATTCAGGGTTACACCAAATTATTTTAGTTATATTTGGTTTAATTAAGTTTTCATGCAGTTTAATCAAATTGCATACAAAAGTTGTCTTTCCACACCCCGAAGGGCCTGCTATAATCATCGTAAACGGGTGTCTAAATGGAACCATGTTTGTATTTTTAAATTTTCTATTCTTGCTATTAATTTTTCATAAATATTTTTAAAATTCTCTATACATTTTAAAGCGTCTCTGTATTTATGTATATGTAACTGATATACATCCACAGGTATCGGGACCACATGTTGCTTTATTATCAGACCAAATACAACTTTTCTAGTGTTCACCAAATTGCGATATTACTGAACCATTTTTATTTAATATAATCAAACGCTCAACAAGGTTTTCTAACTTTTTTAAATTACGTTCATCCAGAAACGGTTTGTAATCTTTTAAGAAATTCTCCAGTATTTCTATATGCTCTTTCGTTAATAACATTATATTAACTAATGAAAACTATGGTATTACATCCCATATATAATATTTCTCATGACCCCATTTCAGATTTTTATAAATATTTTTATTTGCCTCTCCCTTTTGTATTTACATTCTTGTACGAAGCTTTTTCCTTTGCTTATTATTATAAATTCCATAAAATCCAAGATGGCTGAAAAGTATTTTTAGACTCCTCCTTTAAAAAATCCACACAAATTTGCGCTTATATTTTTTTATATTATTTTGTATAACAGTATGTGCTTATTTATTTTATATTGATCAATGCATGATATATGTACATATATATAAACAAATTTCCAAGCGCGACCGACTATCTTTGATAGCCGAATTGGTAGCGCGTTGGGATACAAATCGAAGCTTGATGGTTCAAATCCACTTCAAAGCAACAATTTTTTTGTTTAAAAATATATTTTTTTTTCAGAATATAAACAAATTTTTTATATTACCCACATTTTATTTACATATTTTTTTTTATTTTCATTCTCCGTTTTGTATTCGCATTCTTGACCAAACCGGTTTCCGTTGCTTATTATTATACAGACTTTATATCTGTATATAAAGAACATGGAACGAATAAATGTAGATTATATATCAAATATAAACCATGAATACAAAATAAGTTGATGGCTCAGCAGGTAGAGCGCAGTCTTATTAAACACAATGTCCCCAGTTCAATCCTCTCAAAGCCACAACTTTTTTTTCAAAATTAATTTTAACCTCACCCATACTTGCGAAAACCAGTAATATACACTTAAGCCCCTTATCCATTTACACTTACAGGAAGTAGCAGAATACAGAACAGAGAAAAACAAAACTAACCATGCGTAACGACATATACACAGGTGACAAAAGAGCCAGATGACCTAACTACCACGGCAGCACACGACAGACATTAAGAACAGCCATTAAAAACAACCACTAAGAGCAGCCACTAACACCAACCATTAAAAACAGCCAGCAGCCATTAGCCGCTAATAGCAGCCATTAAAAACAACGCCCATTAAAAACACCCATTAATCACACCCTTAAAAAGCCATTAATTACACCCATTAATTACACCATTAATTACACCATTAATGACACCATTAATTTTCACCACCCACGCAATTTGGTTCTCACGCTGTAGTGCATCCAGTACTACTTACGTCCACCATCGAATCTTGGATCGTATAATAATCTGCCCAAAGTTCATCGACTTTTTGACGTCGTTTTTCAATCATTGAGATTGTATCCGTGTCGGGAATCGAATTAGCGTAATTTATGATACGTGTGAGCGCCGCTTTCACATAACCGCGTTTGAATTTGAGTGTTTCCATTGAACTTGGTTAAAATTTGGTTTTTTACGAAATACGAGATTTGTGTAATTGTAATTTGCTGTAAACCGAGTACGAGTCCGAGTTTCGAATTTATTGCATTGTTAATTTGATTTATTATTTCGAAATTTGAATTTTGTTGATAATTCCGAGTTTTGAATTTTTTGATAGTTTCGAGTCTTGAATTTTGATAATTCCGAGTTTTGAATTTGATAATTCCGAGTTTTGAATTTGATTTGATAATTCCGAGTTTTGAATTTTTGATAATTCCGAGTTTTGAATTTGATTTGATAATTCCGAGTTTTGAACTTTGTCTCCAAAAAATATTTATTTTATTTATTCAATATATTAAAGTTATTCAATACATATTATGATTGAATAATATTAACTTATTATTATTTTATTATTTATTCTTATTGTAATAAGTAAATAAAACATATGTAGAAAATAATATAGTATATTTTTATTGAAATTTAATTTATTTATTTATATTGGTTACATTTATTAATTAATTCGCATCAACATTTGCTCTTCATTGATTATTAATTTCAAAATAATCATAAGGCACCCTGTAATTATTTAATTTAAATAATTTTAATTTAGCTTTGTTTGTGCGCTCCAAAAAAATTAATATTAATTTTGATTCAAAAAATCAGAACAATTTTTTTTATATGTTGCGAATGATAATCGGGGACACCCAGTAATTATAATTCAAAATTATGTTTGAGTTTACACACAATCAATTAAAATATAATAACAATAAATTAATTGTTATCGAGAGCAGCAAATAATTTTATAAATGTGGATTGGTAATATTTAACAGCAGCGGTTAGAATGCAACAGCAACAAATTATTAAATATATATAATATATGTATATAGAAATAATTATATTATTTTGACCGAAAATCCGAGTAATATCAGCATACCATACACAATTATAATTTACAGCGAGGGCGAATATTTATTTGATGACTGAGTTTGTTTGATTGTGTGGTTTATCGATAAATCGAGTCTAGATCGAGACGAAGAGAATTAGAATATAATTCGTAATTTGAAGAATAATAATTGTGTATATGAAGAGTAATTATTTTTACTATGCACTCTAATAATTGTGATTGTATTTGTCAAAATACGTTTCCGATCATGTGATTGATATTATATATCAATCTATTATATATGTAATTTATAATACAATTTTGTAATGAAAATCTTATACTTGCTGTTTTGATAACTTTTTACTTTTGATGTTGCACGATTACCGCTATTTGTGATGATGAACTGTGTTGTAATAATTGTTGGTTTTTTTTATAATTGTTTTTAATTCTTTTATACCGTATTAAACAACCGACCCGATAATTATAAATTAGGTACTTTTACAATTTTGCAGATAAATTACCAAAAATCACCTTTTATTTTATTTTTTTAACACCAATCAATTTTCACCATCACAATTCAAACTATATAAGTTAATTGTATTAACTGTATAATTTAATTTCACTAAAACAATCCTACAATTATATAAGTTAATTATATTAACTATGTATATAATTTAATCCGGTTCGAATTTGGACCAAAAATATGTTCAAAAATGCACCAACGAAAAAGATGATTTATTTTGTTGTAACTTTTAGGAATCTAAAGATAAACCAAAAGAAACACTATTCAAATCAACAAATTGCATCAATTTTTATTTAATTTATAATTATTTCCACGATTATATTTCTATTTATTTTTTAATTTCCAATAATATAAATATAAATTGACAACATTGATGAGTTTAACAATATTTAATTTTAATGACTATTAAATGAGTTTAACAATATTTAATATTTAACGATTTTAAATGAGTTTAACAATATTTAATATTAAATATTGTTAAACTCATTTAATAGTCATTAAAATTAAATCATCTTTTTCGTTGGTGCATTTTTGAACATATTTTTGGTCCAAATTCGAACCGGATTAATTATATTAACTATGTATTTTTTTTTTGTTTTATTAATTGCATTCTTGTTTGCATTGGTACGAATTTTAATTAATCTCATGATCATACGATGATACCGTTATTCATTAATATTTTCGTTCTCTTCATTTCTCAACAGTCCGTAAAATTAGGTATATTAATGTTATTCATAAAAATAAAGTCCTAGAAAAAAGTAAAATTTAAATCCTGATTTTTTGTATTCATTATTTTTATAATATACATTTTCAACCAAAAAATTAAAAATATTTGTTTTTTTTTATTTTTAATTAAAAAAAATCCAGATTTTTTATTTATATGGATAAAATCAGTACATAAACGAACCGTATTAGTGATTCGCTAGAGAACCGCCTTGGCGATTCGCCAGCGAACCGCTTAAATGTAGTCTAGGCGGCGTACTAATACATACACAACACTTCGTTTTTTTTTTAATTTACTTATTCCAACATTAACGTTTACGGTCTTGTAAGAAGAAATGACTTCGACAGCTATTCGTTTACGGTTCGCTTTCTTAAAGGGTTTCCTTTAAGACAATAAACAAATTCGCTTTTGGCCGCCTTTTCACCAATTCATTCAAAAAAAACCAGTTTATGTAGAAGAGTAATAAAATATTTTTTTTTGTGAGTAGTCATTTATAAAAAATAAAATATAGGTACAATTTCAATGTTATTCTAACAATTAGACGTGCTCTTATTAATTGTGTTCTAAATAATTTAATGTGAAAGTGAAAAAAATATATATTACGAAGTAGTCCGTGAAATTAGGAATATTAGTGTTATTCATAAAAATATTGATATTAAAGTCCTAGAAAAAAGTAAAATTTAAATCCTAAAAAAATTTAAATACAAAAAGATAATTTTATAATATAGATTTTCAACCAAAAAATTAAAAATATTTGTTTTTTATTTTGAATTAAAAAAATTCCAGATTTTTTATTTATATGGATAAAATCAGTACGTAAACGAACCGTATTGGCGATTCGCTACAGAACCGCCTAGGGGATTCGCCAGCGAACCGCTAAAATGTAGTCTAGGCGGCGTACTAATACATACACAACACTTCTTTTTTTTTCTAATTTTCTTATTCCAACATTTACGATTACGGTCCGCCGGCGAATCGCCAAAGCTGTTCACCCGCGAAATCTTATATGAAGAATTGTCTTTGCCAGCGGTTCGTTTACGTTTCGCTTGTTTAAATACATACACAACACTTCTTTTTTTTTCTAATTTTCTTATTCCAACATTAACGATTACGGTCCGCCGGCGAATCGCCAAAGCGGTTCGCCGGCGAAATCTTATATGAAGAATTGACTTTGCCAGCGGTTCGTTTACGTTTCGCTTGTTTAAAGAGCTAATCTTTTTATTACCTTATCACCATGGACGATGACGAAAATAATTATTGGTAAATTAAATGTTTTGAGTACGGACAGAAGTTTTTATTAAAACTTTTCCTAATTTTGTAAAAGAAATATGATTTATTAAGCAAGAAATTAGCTTTTTAGGGTTACTGTTACCTGTTTTTTACAGTATTCCTTTGAGAAAAGCGAACCGTAAACGAACCGCTAGCGAAGTCATTTCTTCATACAACCCATTAAGCAAAAGAAGCGAATTCGCTTTTGGCGAACTGTTTACGAACCGGATATGTACCGCCTTTTTATTAAACTTTCATATTTTTCAACCACGAGAAAAGCGGTTCGCAACCGTTTCACTTCTGTTTCGCTCATAGCGAACTGATAGTTTGAAAAGTAAATATTTTTTTTTGACATTTCATATTATACATTGCATTGCACATATCATTTTATAACAAAGTAAAGACCAAGTGGAGAAGGTTGTTTCTCTCCTTTTATTGTGTTTTAATATAATAAAAAAAATAGTGAGTCATTTTGTATTTTATAATTAAAATTAATATATTAAATAATAAAAGTGAACAAAAACTTTAACGAAATTGCATGCAGCTTTTCATGGTTTGGTCATCATCGAAATTTTCCAGAACATTCATTCACTGTAATGAATATATTATAATTAAAGGTAAATTTAAATACGATGTTTAATATAGAGGATTCACTTGTATTTGAATAATAATTTCAAATTATTTTCAGAATATGTAAGTAATTACATACTATAATAAAGAAATGGTTCCAAAATATTCAAAAGATCGCCTACGGAAATCCAATAGAAGGGAGGAAAATTAGAATGCGTTAAATTTTTTTTTAATTAATATAAATTTAAGTAGCAAGTAGAATTAATTTGTAATTAAATATTTTTGTATGTTTCACAATTATGGCTTATATAAGTTGTTATTTATTGTTAAAAATCATATTTTTTATATGCAATAAATGCCAAAAAAGTAAAAAAATTAATTTTCGTATTTTTTATTTCTAGAAATAAAATCAGATCGTAAACGTACCGAATTTGGCGGTTCCAAAACGAATCGTTACGGCGTTTCGTAAACGAACCAAATTTAGCGAACTCCTGGCGTTTCGTTTTTTTTCTATTGTTCTTATTCTAACATTTACGTTTCCGGTTCGTTGTTGTGTTTCGTAAACGTGTCGAATTTGGCGGTTCCAAAACGAATCGTTACGGCGTTTCGTAAACGAACCAATTTTAGCGAACTCCTGGCGTTACGTTTTTTTCTACTGTTCTTATTCTAACATTTACGTTTCCGGTTCGCTTACGAACTGTTTAACTTTTAACGAACTCATATATGAAGCAAAGACTTCGCAGGCGGTTCTTTTACGGTTCGCTTTCTTAAAGCGAAGACCGTAAACGTAAATGTTGGAATAAGAAAATTAGAAAAAAAAACGAAGTGTTGTATATGGATTAGTACGCCGCCTAGACTACATTTAAGCGGTTCGCTGGCGAATCGCCAAGGCGGTTCTCTAGCGAATCACCAATGCGGTTCGTTTGTGTACTGATTTTGTTCATATAAATAAAAAATCTGGAATGTTTTTTAATTCAAAATAAAAAAAACAAATATTTTTATTTTTTTGGTTGAAAATGTATATTATAAAAATAATTAATACAAACAATCAGGATATAAATTTTACTTGCGCCTAATGTTCTAACTATTTCTAGGTATTTAATATTAATATTTTTATGAATAATACTAATATTCCTAATTACACGGACTACTTCGTAATATATATTTTTATCACTTTCACATTAAATTATTTTTAGCGTATTAAATATTTTTAATTTTACTTATCGTAAATTAATAAAAAAAACGTCTAAGGCCCATTTGCTGATTCACATCATAAATATTTATGTTCAACTTAAATGTCTAAGTTGTGCTTACCGGTTTGCACCAACGTAAAAGTAGAACATAAATCTCGTTATGTTTCACATAACTTAAGTGGAGGATTTAGTAGATCATAAGTAATTTATGATGAGCTTATAGGTTATTTTGAAGTTGAAGTAACATAGTAATCTATAAAAATTATTATTTTTCTGGCAATTAAAATTATTATTTTTCTGGAAAAAAAAAAATTAAAAGCCAAACAAAATTTTTATTATTATGGAGTAAAAAAATTAAAATTAAATAAAAAATTTTCATATTCATGACATTAACCAAAAAAAAAAAAAAATATTTTGATTTTGTGTGACATTTCGATGATTTTAGGAATTGTAGTTGGCTGTTTTATATTTTTTTTGTGTCCTTGCTAAAACTTTACTATGATAGACATAAATTTTATGGTGCAAATGGAAATAACTTAACCTAATCATAAATTGTATGTTCAACATAGCTAAGATGTAGATTTATGATGTGAATCAGCAAATGGGCCTAAGTCTAATAAAATTAAAATTGTGAGTTTATTTTATTTCTTATAAAAGACTACTCACAAAAAAAAATATTTGATTACTCTTCTACCTAAACTGATTTTTTTTGTGAATGAATTTGTGAAAAGGCGGTTCAGAAGCGGTACGTTTTGGGTTCACCAAAAGCGAAATTCGTTTATTTTCTTAAAGTGTACCTGGCTCTTTGTAATCGCAGTCTTTGAAATGTTTATTACAAACTACGGAAGCTAAACTTGGTTGTATTCCAGTCCTAATAGCTGTAATCCACTGTTTTTTTATCACGAGGACATCTGTAAAATTTAATTATCGTATAAGTTTACATTGCGGAGCACAACAGTAACTAGGCATTTTTAAAACTAATACACTTTATTGTTTTAACTTGTTTTTAAATATGTATGTATGTTATTTAATATATAAGTTTAGTTTTTAAATGATTTAGGCCCATTTGCTGATTCACATCATAAATCTACATCTTAGCTATGTTGAACATACAATTTATGATTAGGTTAAGTTATTTCCATTTGCACCATAAAATTTATGTCTATCATAGTAAAGTTTTAGCAAGGACACAAAAACAGCCAACTACAATTCCTAAAATCATCGAAATGTCACACAAAATCAAAATATTTTTTTTTTTTTTTGGTTAATGTCATGAATATGAAAATTTTTTATTTAATTTTAATTTTTTTACTCCATAATAATAAAAATTTTGTTTGGTTTTTAATTTTTTTTTTTTCCAGAAAAATAATAATTTTAATTGCCAGAAAAATAATAATTTTTATAGATTACTATGTTACTTCAACTTCAAAATAACCTATAAGCTCATCATAAATTACTTATGATCTACTAAATCCTCCACTTAAGTTATGTGAAACATAACGAGATTTATGTTCTACTTTTACGTTGGTGCAAACCGGTAACCACAACTTACACACTTAAGTTGAACATAAATATTTATGATGTGAATCAGCAAATGGGCCTTAGTTTTTAAGATTATTATTAAATATTTAATAATAATAATTAAGATGTTGAATAATCATTTATATATATAAATTAAATCTAAACACTGTAAAACTTTTTTTTAAAACTATTATTATTGAATATTTCGTTAAATAAATAAATTTGATATTTGAAATAAATATGTATGTAATTGGTATTAAGCACGTTAAGTATTTTTAATTAATTATTTTTTACTACGACTTTTATATTAAAATATTATCAAATTCAGACTTTATCCTGAAAGTATAGTATTCGCCATCTGGTGAAAAAAAAACTTGGCGCGATCTATTGATATACAACGAGAACGACAACGACGAGCGATATCATTATGGTTGAATAATACAAAATACATACTTTTGATTTTTTTTTGACATTTCAATGCGAAGGACGAGACCGACATATTCTGTTTGGTTCTTTAATATAAACTCGTCAGCCTCACATGATACCAATTCTCACCCGATTCGTATGGATTGGATTAAAAGTCTACGCTCCAAGCGGATAATTGCTGCAAATAAAATAAAAATGTCAGACAAAAACTTTATAGACAAAAACGTGCCGCCTAAGGTGCTACGCGTGCAGAGCACACCCGAACAATTTCAAAAAATAGATGAAAAAAATTGAAAAACTTTCTATTAATCGTTTTTGCTTTCTTGATTTTTGTTGCTGTATGTTTTATACATTTTCCAGCATCAATTATCATTTTTCCTATATACATACATATGTACATATTATTATATGTATTCTATATTAAAATCATTCTTACATTCCATCTATTTTTACGCGCCTACTTAGTTCATATAGTTATATTTATTTTACCTTTAATCTTTTAAAAGAAAAACAAACACTTAATTTTTTTTTAGAGCGAATTAAATTTATTAATTATCGTTACAAAAGTTATCAAAAAACTAAAACTAAAATTATTTGAATTATTATTATTACACCTGTAATTTTGATTTCTTAAATTCTACAAACAGTGGGAATTGTCAAGTAAGCTATTTTATGCTTGTGAAAAAGTTATTTTAAATTTTCTCAGTGAAATCATATTTCTTAATTTAATGGAAAAGTTATTTTTTATTTTCTCACTGATATCATATTTCTTAAATTAATAGTGACATAATTCTTATAGTTTAATTATAATAATTAAACATCTCCCCCATATAAATATTTTTGGTCCTCCAAAAATTAAATTATTTGTTTGAAAATGGGTCGATATTTTCATTATCATGTTTTTCTTTAGTTACAACAGTTACATTTGATATTTAATTTTTTTTTCTCTTTTACATGATAAAGTAATAATTATAATCACAATTACAATAATTATAAGAACTATTGTGCTAAATGAAATGTAATTTAATGTATTGCTTTTAGGTAAGGATACCACAAAAATAATGAAATTATCTTTAATTATTATGCTATTTTTAATTAAGGGTATTATATCCATAGTAATGTTGTAATGAACTATTGTGCTAAAAGAAATGTAATTTAATGTATTGCTTTTGAATTCTACATATTGAATAGTTTCTCTATTATTTATTGTTTTTAAATGTAAACTTTCTAGAGTAAAATTTTTTATTAATTTTTTTGTGTATAATTATTTAACAAAGGCATTACATTGTCTTTAAATTCTTGAATTTTATTATTAAATTTTAAGTTTTTGATAAATATTTTACAATTCTTAAATTTTATAATATTATTATTTTTAATTATTATTTCATGATCTATACAATTTTGAGAAATTTTTGTCATTAGCAAATTTGTTGTTATAATATTTTCTTTTATTAAAGTTACAGATTCTAAATTGTTTATTTTATAAAAACAAGTAACATTTTCTTTAAATTTATTTTTTATACAATTGTTATTATGATATTTCAAGTTTATTTTTTTTATAGGCTGGTCTGTATATTCATATACTTCTTGTTTTTTTATAATTACATTTTGTAAATCTGTATCTAATTCTTCTTGTTTATGATTTGGGAAAGGTAGCCATTGAAATATTTTTCAAACCATTGAAATATTTTTCAGTTGTAAATTTAGGTAAGGATACCACAAAAATAATGAAATTATCTTTAATTATTATGCTATTTTTAATTAAGGGTATTATATCCATAGTAATGTTGTAAGTAGAAATTTCTTCGTCTGTAAAAATGTCGTGTGCTAAAATGTCGAGTCTGCTTAGTAAAATAATATCTTTTAATTATTCAACTTGTCTATTGATCATGGTTATGTCAGCATACATATGTAAAATGAATTTTAAATTATCATTTGAAGAAAGTATCTTATTTGCTTCTATTGTTATATTATTTAGATATTTATTAAGTTTAGTTTGTTGGTTATTTATGTGTTCTGTAATTGTTGTAAGACCCTTTATTAAATTATTGTTTAATACCATGCTTAATACGTTTCTGTTTGAATAATTCCGGATTTATTGTTTTTCAATTATGCTGCAAATTTTGTAGTTCTCTATATAATAATGGGTATTCACTGTCGTTGTTATCTTGTTTTAATAGATATAGACTTTGCTCAAAGGTTTTTACAATTTCGAAATATTCAGTTAAATTTACCACATGTAATAATTTTATATAGTTTTCTATAATTGGTTTTTCGTCGAGTCTCATAAGTACAAATCCGTTATCATCCTTAATTTGTGTAATATCAATTGATTGCATAAGGATTGGTGTAAAAATCACGGAGAATAATTTTAATTCCATGTCCTAGAATTATAAAAGATTTATTTTAATTTTGGTGTTTATATTTTCTTTTTCTTTGTTTTTTAAAATACTTAGTTAATCTTTTGTTACTAGTGTCTATTACATGATTTCCTACTAATTTATATTTTTCTAACTTTTTATATTTGGGATTATTTTTACCTACTTTTCTGTTATTAACGATATTTTCGTTTAAAATTTGATTATTATTTTTATTTTTATTTAAGTTTTCTGTTCGTTTTATTTTTCAAGTTCAACTTTTTCTGCTAAAATTTGTATATTACTTTTATCATAATTTTTATTGATAAAATCTATGGGCTTTAATTTAGTAGTTGAATGTATTGTAGTATTATAAATTGTCATTATTTTAAATAATTTGTCATCTAGTTCAACTTCAGTATTGTTTTCTTTATCTACTTCTATTATTCTTAAATGCTAATTTAAAGTTCCATGCAATCGTTCCACGTATGAATTGCTAGTTTTATTTCCTGGCGTAGTGAAATGAAATTCTATGTTATTTTCTTTTAAAAATTGCTTAGTTGCATTATGTATTAAACCTTTTTCATTATCTAGTATCAATTTGTCCATTTTTATAATATTCTTTCTTTGATTCCTTTTAAAATTGAAATCCATTTTCTATCTTCTAATTTGTGAATCGAAACATGCTTTGAAAATTTATCAATCATAGCTAAATACATGATATTTCTATAAGGAAACCAAATGTCCATGTGTACAATATTATTGAAGTATTTAGGTGATTCTGTGTGTTCATATAAAAATTTAGGTGGATTTCGATCATATTTTTGATCACAGGATGATTATTTTTGCAAGGTTGCACACATCACAGTTATTTATAAATCTATGGATCAGTCCCAACATTTTGGGATAGTAATATATGCATTTCAATTCAGCAAATATTTCAGAGATACCTCTATGATTAGAATTTAAGTGCTTTTCTTTAATAATATTTAACATTTTATTTTTGTCTTGAATATCTATTAATTTTAAACTAGATTTTAACATTTTTAAGCTTCGGTTATTTACAAAATTATCAATGTATAGTTTTTGAAATTTTACATATAATGGAATATCAGTGCAATATATACACATTAAACCTTTATTTATAATGCATCATTGCATCATTTCTAGTAAATTACTACCTTTAGTAACATAAATTATATTCTGACATTTTTTGTTAATTATTTTCGTTACATATTTTTCTTTATCACAAAGATAAAGATAAATTTGATTTTTATAAATATTAATTGGTTTTTCTTTTATTTTTATGTACTGGGAATCATCTTCAGAAGCACTATGTACAGTTGCATTAGTTGACATGATTCATTTCCATCCTCATCGTTATTTTTATCTTCGTAATTACTGTGATTATTATTTACTTCGTATTCATTAGAAATATTTAATAACATTTTTTCATTTTCTTTATTTGTATCGATTTCTGTATAAGGGTAACGACTTAATCCATCGGCTACGTAATTGTCTTTTCCTTTTAAATAAGTAACAGTGAAATTGTACTAGTTAAGCTGTATTTTCCAGCGTTGTAATTTCATATTTGGCTCTTTCAAGCTGTTTAACCAAACTAAGGGTTTGTGATCTGTTTGGATAACAAATTCTCTTCCATATAAATAAGTGTTAAAATATTTAACTGACCATACAGTTGCCAAAAGTTCTTTTTCTATTGTAGAATATTTTTTCTCATGCTCATTTAGAGTACGAGATGCAAAGCACACAGGATGATTATTTTGGCTTAGTACTGCGCCTATTGCGTAGTTAGAAGCATCAGTTGTTAACATGAATTTTTTACTAAAGTCCGGGTTAATCAGTATCGGGTCAGACGTTACAAATAATTTTATTTTTTTGAAAGAGTTAATGAATTCTTTATCGTTTTTATTAATTTGTGAAATTTTTTAAAGATATTTTACCATTGGATATGCCACTTTGGCATAATCTTTAATAAATTTTCGTGAATAGCCGCTTATTCCTAAAAATGACTTAATTTCTTTTTGAGTAGTAGGTAAAGGCATTTTTTGAATACATTCGACTTTTTTTTTATCAGGTTTTATACCACCGTTTGTTATTATGTGACCTAAATAATTAGTTGAAGTTTCTGCAAAGTTACACTTATCAACTTGGATTTTTAAATTAAATTCTCTTAGTTTCTGTAAGATTTTTTTAATAGAACACAAATGTTCTTCGAATGACGTGGAAAAAATTAAAATGACATCCAAATAAACGACACATATTATATTTATGAAATCTTTTAAAACATAATTGATTAATCGTTAAAATGTTGCAGGCGAATTTTTTAAGCCAAATGGCATTCGAGTGAACTCGTAATGTCCATTTGCTGTAGAAAAAGCTGTTTTATGTCTGTCATCTGGATGGACTTCAATCTGATGAAATCCCTTCGCCAGATCGATGGTAGAAAAATATTGACATTTTCCTAATTTATCAAATAATTCATCAATATTGGGCAACGGAAACTTATCATCGATAGTGTTATCATTAAGCTTGCGATAATCTATTACTATTCCCCATTTTTTGTTTATTAGAATTATCCATTTTATGGGAACAAACCAAATTGCAGCATTATAAGGGGAAGTGCTATTAGTTATTATGCCCTGATCGAGCATTTCTTGTATTTGGCTATCTACCTCCTCTCTGTGAATTTCTGGGTATCTATAGCTTTTTGTATAAATTGGATTATTATTTTTGGTTATTATTCTATGTTTTATTTCATTTGTAAATGATAAATTACTGTTTTCTTGATAAAATACGTCTTTAAAATTACTTAGAAGCTGGTTTATTTTATTTTTGTCTTCTACTTTTAAATGGGATGCGAAATTTATATCTATAGGTTGAGTATTGAGATTGTAATTTTTCTTACTAAAATTTATAGAATCATTTACAAAAGGATTGTTGTAACTAAATTCCTCATAACTATTTAAAAAAATAGGTATTTTTGCATTAGGTGTTATAAGAAGTCTTTGTTTAAAATCAACAACTGAGTTAAGTGGTACTAATATATTGTTACCAATAATTCCGTAAAAATTGTCATGAAAGTAATATTCTAAAAATTCAACTTCTGTTTTTTTATTAAAAATTTCAAATAATGGAAATTTACATTTGACTTTTGCTTGAATGGTTCTATTTAAGACTTTTAGTGATTGTGACGGAGAATATGTTTTCCATTTTGGATTACATAAATTTGGATTTATTATACTGCACCAGTATCAATAATGAATTTTAATTTTTTTATTTTAGTATTTACTATTATATAGGGTAATTGTTTAACATGTCCTGATGAAAATTTTGTTCTTTTAGGAATTTGAGCATTTCCTCCAATATCCATTGGTTCTGCTTCATTGTTATGTCGGTACTCAGAATTTTAATTAGTAGAAAGATGTGTACGTTGAATTTGTCTACTAGGAACATAATTTCTGGGATTGTTTTGTTCTCTTCTGAAATTGTTTTGTGGATATCTATTTTGATTATCACTTCTAAGAGTACTATTTGTCTGTCTAGTTTGAGTACTCGGTGCAAAAAATCTTTGATTTTGATTATTTTTATTGTAAGAGTTATTAGTATCCGTGTTGTTATTATCATTATTATAATTGTGAATGTTATTATTTTTATTGGATTAATTTCTATTGGAATAATTATTATTATAATTTTTATTGGAGTAATTATTATTGTAATTTTTATTAAAATTTCTGTTATTGAAATTTTTGTTGGTATTATTTTTTGTTTGTAGACCCGTAAATTTTAAATATCCAGTAGAAGCTATAATTCCATAAGCTTCTGCCATTGTTTTTGGTTCTCTATTAATAATTATGCCGCGAACAAGTTCGGATAAAATTTTCCTTAAATATATTTAAAGTAATTCTATTATTACTTTCGGCTTGTTCTTTTGATAAATTCCCATTCAGTAAAAAGGTGTAACAAGATGAGTAATTTTGTTCCAAAAAAAAATTACCACCTTCTAACTGTTAGGTAAGTCGGAGGAGGTAACTTCGGCGTTCTAGTGAAGTGGGCGCCAGGTCTAGGGTGACCAACAGCGCATCACAAATATAACGCTAGACCAAAATTTCTATTACTAGAACTCCTTGGACCACTGGGATTTCCTCCTAAGTATGCCAGCTATGCTCAGCCTGTAGGGCGTGAGTCGACCAGTGATCCAAACGGCAATCAATACTACAATACGATGATGCTTTCACTTATAAAGATTTTCACAACAAAAAATCTTTAGAGTGAAGCACCATCGCTTAAGGAATTAGGAGAGAAAGGACAAGAATCCAAGGCGATCCATCCTGGGGCAGTATGAAAAAAATCAGCCAGCCATTCTAAAAAAATTCAACAACAAAAAAATCAAAAAAAAACAACCCAGCAGCAACAACCCAGCGGTGCCAACTCAACTCAATAAAAATAAAAAAAAATTTTTGGAATTTAAAAAAAAAATAAATAAAATTCCATAGAAATTATAATAAATAAAAAACGATATGATTTAAATTTTTTTTTTCTTTTAATAATCTAATAATATAATTCCAAACAAAAATATATCGGTGGTGAGAAAATATATGTAATTATTTAATTTTATATATATTTTTTGGTTTTATTATTATTGTGGTGTCCATCAACTTTAATAAATAAATAATTTTAAAGAATAAATAAATAAAAATTATAAATAACAACAAATTTACTTTACAAAAAAAAATAAATTAATTTACAAAAAAAAAACAAAGCAAAAGCTACTAATAATTTACTTTACTAGTGTAAAAAATTTAATATTGATATGTAAATTAATATGTACATATTTGTTAGCAAAACAGTAGTCACCCTGTTTTCGATTAATTTTTATTTATATAATACTTATATAATAACGCTATTTTATATTTGTAAAGAATGTCTTTTACAAAAGAATTCTAACAGAAAGGAAATTAAAAAAATAATTAACAAGATCGGTTATAATAAATGGTCATTCGATTCCATAAACTCAAGCTGATCAGACGTGATAATATTTTAAATAATACGTATTCAAATAAATTTAAATAAAATTGTTTTTTTTATATGAGTAAAATTTGGAGTTGAGTTTTCTTTTAAAAATAGTTGGTCATCCTTTACAACCTCAGAAATGGGATCGAAGTTTGAAGAAAATTTAGTAAAAGTAAAAGAAAATTAGGGAATTTTCTATTAAAATATTTAAAATGGAAGACATAAAGAACGTGGCAAATAAGTTTTTGTCGGATGCTACGGTTCCACAATTGAAAATTAAGTTGCAGAAGTTAGGGCTTCTTACAACAGGCTTAAAATTAAGGTTAGAAGAAGCATGGAACAATTTAAGTCTAGATGAAGTAAGTGATAATCTTTCAAGTGATAATGATAATGAATCTGAAGTAAATCAAACAGTGTCTGATAACAACGAATGTTTAAAGGATGAATTAAATAATTTACGTGAAATTGTTGCAAAAAAGCGTGAGATAGCCGAATTAAAAAAAGAGTTAGCAGAGATAACGGGAAGTGAAAATTCAATACGAACGATTGCAAATTTTGGTGACGTGGAAAATTCATTACCACGTTTTAGCGGTGATGATTACTTATCTATCGACAAATGGATGCAACATTTTGATGAAAGCGCCGATGTAATGAATTGGGATGAAAAAACACGCTTTATATATGCAAAACGATTGATGTCTGGTACCGCTAAAATTTTTCTCAGGAGCATAAGTTCAAAGTCCTGGTGTGAATTGAAAGAAAAACTTATTAAAGAATTTCGACATACCATTAGAACGGCTGATGTTCATAACGAATTAAGAAATAAAAGGAAACAAAAAAGTGAAATGTTTCAACAATATATGTTGTCTATGCAAGAGTTGGCGTCCTTCATTGACATTGATGAAGCAGATGTCATGTATTATATAATTAACGGAATTCCAGACTCTGATGTTAACAAGACATTACTGTTTAATGCAAGCAACTTAAATTAATTGAAAAATGCTGTACGTGTTTATGAAAAATTGAAATTGAATCAAAAATCATCTTATGAGCAAAGAAGATACAATAATGGAAGTAACATCGAAACAAAAATCATCCGAAAAGAAGATCAAATTGTGAAATGTTTCAATTGCAATGAGAAGGGACATATCAGCACCAATTGTCAGCAGCCACGTCGAGAGAAAGGTTCCTGTTTTTTGTGTGGCAAACAAGGTCATAAAGCCAATGAATGTCCGCAGCGTAAACGTATTCATAACCTCGAAGATGACACATTGAAATCAGAACAAGCACCATCAATTAAAAATGATTTTCAACATGATGTCAGTTACAAGTTTTACAACAAAAAATTTAATTGCAGTACTAACTACGTTACACTAATTGATTCGGGTAGTCCAGTCAGCTTTATTCAAGAACAGTTTGTGCCTCAACATCTCGTTGAAAATGTGGATGAAAGTAACCATAAATATTACGGTATAAATGGTAGTCAATTAAAGGTTGTAGGTATTGTTGTGTTCAAAATGTTTATGGAAATATTATTATTCTGGCTATAGCCAATCTATATAATATATTTTCCTATTGAACTGGGAGCGTAATAATTTAAATAAAACTTCAAATATTTAAAGTCTAAATTAACTATTTATTTATTCAAAACTTATGTTAACAAATTAGCCTTGTACAGAACCTTTAATTCTGAAAGCTGTTAACTGTAAGCTGAATAAATTTCAACTATATATATATATTTTTTTTACAAGTGCATATATTTTTTTTTTTAATAAAACTCTACTTCGTTTTTTAACTGTAATTGGCTAATTAATTATTATTCGCGAAAAGTTAGAGCAGGTAGTTTTCTAGGTACAGATTTAGAGTTTTTTGAATTATGTTGTGTAGGTTTTATTTTATTAGTAGGGAGCTCTAGTGCTCTGTTAGTGGATAGGGTGTGAGATGGCAGGTGAGGTTTTATTGTTTGTTTTTCGTTTTTATTTGTTTGTTGGAAATTTTGGATTTCCGGCTTGTTGCCTTGTGATTTCGTCAAGTTTATTTCTATGTTTGTCCCTGTTTTCTTCTTTCGATTTCTTAGACATAATCGCAATACGATTATAATAACCAATATTATACATATGAAAGTAGTGAAACCTAGTGTTCCTATATGCCATCTTTCTTTGATTACTCCTTGTCGTTCCTGTTCTGTGCGTTTGCGTTCGTTCTCGATGTCTAATTTTAATTGTTCTAAACCCCTTCCCCTTTTCCTAAATTCTTCCGCTAATGTTTTTGTATCCGTAAGTTTAATACCTGTTGTTAAATTATGTTGAGTTGTAAATTTTAATAATATGGGGTTCATTTCACCCAGTAGTGATATGGCTGGTGGAGCCCAAATCCGTCGTTGGTTTCGTCTATAGTTCGTTCGAAAATTTTATGAAATGGAATTTCTAGAATTCCTAATATATATACGCAATTTCCTTTTAGTTTTAAAATACCTACTCCAGTTAATTTTATTTTTGTTGTAATAGGATTGCAATAGCTTACTAATTCCTGATTGCTATTGAACATGTAAATCCAACTATTTGTGGAGTGCATGGGTATTAATTGATTGGTTAAATCCGATATAATTTTATAATTACAATTTTTATATTTTGTTTCAGGATCCTTTTCCTGGTGTTGGAAAATTTCTAACACGCAGTTATTAGGTGGCGCCTGTAACAACTTTGGTTGTGTTTGTTTACACATTATAAATTTATTTATCCCTGATTCACCTACTGAGACACAATTTTCGTTAAATTCTTGATTTGAAAAATGTAAGTAATGGCCCCAGTCACTTTTTCCTAAATAGTCCCATTCTAAAGTTACCATTGTAAAATGATGATTTTCTAATGGAATAGGTAGTGGATATAATTTAAAAATCTGAAATTGCTCCTTTTCTAGCCAAGGTATAATAATTCTAATCCTAACTTGTCCGTCTTGTTGTAAAGTTTCTATAATTGTTATTTGATTCAAAACTTGTATGGAGTGTAATGCGTCATGACACATACCTTCTGTAATATTGTAAACTAATTGAGATAAAGCTGTTGAGTCCAGAATTGCTGGATGCAATTTGTGATTTTGTAATGCGTTTATTACTTCCCCTTGCTCTCTTATTAGATTTTGTACTTCGTTGAATTTATTCTGTGCCACTGCTATGGCTTGGTCCATTTCTAACTGGTATGTATTTGTTTTGATACCTATTCCCATTGCATTGTGTTCTGACAATATTTTTGTTTCTATCAGTTGCATTTTTCTACCCATTTCTTCTTCGTGTTCAGTTAAATTTAATACCGATTCTTTAATATAATCTAAATTTGAAGTTACTATAGCTGCGTTTTTTGTTATTAATTCGAGTCGTCTGACCCCTCATTTTGTAATTTGTCCAATCGTTCATATATTTTCTCTGAATCCTCATTATCCATTGTACCGAATAACGTTTTTGAAAAACTTCCTATGAAATTTATGTAACCTCTTTTAACCCTTCGTGAGAAAAAATGGTTTGTTTTATCTAATTCGTTTTGAAATTTCTTTGCGTATTTGTTTAAATTTTTAAGCCACCAATTACAGTTTTGGTCCTGCTTAACTTTAATTTGTGTTAGTAAAATACAAGTTTGGTTAATCATTTGTGTTAGTAATGTAGAGAATTTATCAATATCCTCCCTTGGTGTAAGGTTAAACTTGGTAAATACTTCAATTTGTCCGCGATGTATAAGCATTTGTCCCTGATTTTCGAAAAGCGCTGCCGTTGAGTGCAATTTTCGTATTTCAATCTCGTTCGCTTTAGTTGCGGCGATAAATAATATTACCCAAATGACCCTCATTTTCACACCCTGTTATAAATATGATAAAAAAAATTTATTTTATTGTCTATAATAAAAAAATTCTTTTTGGACAACAACTAATTACTTTAAATTAATTAATTATTTTAAAGTAATATATTGTTTCCTACTATTTTTCCTATATAAATTTACTTTCTCATTTGCTAAAAAAAATTAACGAAACTGTTTATTTACTTTTTATTACTCCTAAAAATATGTGCAGAGAAAAAAAATTTATTCGCGTACTTAATAGCTAAATCGCGGAAATTGTTAGAATCTCGACTAAAGAATCCTTGCTAAACAATTTTTTTTTTGTGTAAGCGTTATACTCCTTCAAAACATTAGTGCGCTAAAAAACTAGAATCATTTTTTATAGTTATCTAAGTATTGTATTTTTTTTTTTTTGTGTTATATATATATTGACCAAATGTTTTATAATATTTTATGTATTTATATATTTGTATATTAAAACGGAAATTGTGTTTTTTTTTTTTTGATATATGATATAATATATTTATTTGTTTTTAAATTATTATTTTTTATGTGAAATCAATTTAAGTGAAAAAAAAATTTATTACCTTGACTATGCAGTTTTCAAATTTAATTATTTTATAAGTACGGTTATAATAATTTTAGGATTCAAAAATAATTATTCTCATTGTAACTTCCGACCGGTCTACATTAAAAAAAAAAAAAACAAGGAATATGCCGCACTTACAGTTTCTTCCTCGGGTGCCAAACTGGGTAAGTTTTTGTTTGAATTTAGGTTTAATTAATAATATTAATTTAAATAATTTTTTTTTTTTTTAGTATTTGTCAACTTATACTGGTGGCACCGAGTTGGGTTGTATAGTAGAATATTCTAATTCTACTATGCAGGTGGAGAATTTCCGCGAGGCTTTGGTGGAAACGTGGAGGCCTAACACCAATGTCCCGCTGGAAGTGTTTCTCACCCTTTATGACTCGCGGAGATGTCCGCTATTTTCCGTCTGCCCTCCCAAACGGGTAGACGTGATTGCATTTTTAAATGGACCAGATCAATTTTAATGTTTTTTTTTTTTTTTGTGTATATTTTTTTTAACGTTCAAAATATTCAAAATTTTTATTTGGTCCAATATTGCCAATGTTATGTTAAAAAAAAAATGTATAAATGTAAATGTAATTGTAAAAACTGTAATGTATAAAAATGTAAAAAAATGTTATGTTCAAAATATTCCATTGTTTTTATATAATAAGTAAAGTAAATGTTGTGTTCAAAATATTCCAAAATTGTTATTGAATTTTGTACTTATTTATTTTGATAACTCCTATATTACATTGTTTTTATATCTTGTAATTTCAATTTCTTAATTATTTTTTATTATAATAAATATATTTAACTAATGTCTATTTTATAATTTTCATTTTTTTTTTTTTTGCCTAGGATTTTTAATTAATGATACAACATGATACTTAAGCCAGTAACTCTCATTATTTTTTTTTTTCAAAGAAAAATCATAAAAATTACCATTCTAAATAAATGATTCTTCTTGCTGAAAGATTTTTCTTCTTTTATATATTTTTATAGTTATGAATTGTTTTTTTTTTTGTTCTTTTTTATTGGATACAAATTTTCACTTTGTTATAACAACTGTATAATATAAAGAAAATTTTCCACCCAAAAGAGACTTTCTTTTAAATTTTTTCCTGCCTATTTTTAAAGATATTTGTGTAAAGTTCAATAAAAAAAATTATTTAAAACTTACAACAATATTTTTTTTTGTGTATTTTTTGGCTTTATTTATAGTATTTTAAAAATGATTTTTTCTTATTTCCTCTAAAAATCTTAAATAAAATAACATTCCCAAAAAAAACTTCATAAAATAAAATAAAAATTAAATCATTTAAAATTTTAAAATTTTAAAATAAATTTTAGAATTTTTTTTTTTGTATATGAAAAAAAATCTTTAAGAAAAAAAAAATTTTGTGTATGTAATTTTCGCAGTAAATAAAAATTTGTTTTAAAAATTCAACATAAATATTTTTTTTTATTCTTTTATGGCTACTTTATGTAAATTTGAAAAAAAAAATGCTATAGTAGAAAATTATTTTTTATTATTGTTAAAGTTATAAAGTCTCTAAATAAACCGAGACATTTTGTTGTAGTTTTTTTTTTTTTTTTTTTTAAAGAAAAAATTATATTTGATAAATTAAAATAATCCCTTTGTTTTCATCAAATTCCTATGGTTTTTTTTTTTTGTTTACTATTGTACTATTATGACGATTGTGTACTATTCGAATGTTAGACTTTTTGTTGCTAATAAACGAGGAAATTATAATGTACCATGGTATGGTAATAATTTTTTCTATTATGGACAAATCTTCACTAAATTTTTTAGCTAAGTTTTAAACCTGCGTTAAGTATTTTCATAAACCTGCGCTGAATACTTAAATGATTCTATTTGGCAATAGGTGTCGTTATGTGTGTGTGTCATTTTTAATAGATGTGGCATGTTGAGTTTATTTTGACATAAATGCTTTAAGTCAAAATAAATTGGATATAGTGTTTTAACAAAATTGGATAATCAAATTAATTTATTTAGTTTTTTCATTAATTAAATTTATTTACAAAAAAAAATATATGATTATTTTTTAAATTTTTATCTGATTATATATATCCACAAATTGGGATTTATAAAAGAACACTTTTTAGAGGAGAGGTATTCGAGCAAATTAATTTAATATTGTGAAATTAAAAATTACAGATTTAGTAATATAATAATTAGACTTATTATTTAGAACAATTAGTGAAAAAAAATTAGGTAAGTTTCTTTTTGTGTGTTAAATCTTATTTCATGTTTTTTTTTTGTTTTTAGGTATACTGAAACTGACATAGGAATTAACATTGGTACCTACTCGAAGGTTTGGATAAGTATATTTTTGTGTTTATCGTTAAATAAGAATAATTCTTTGTGTATTTTTTCAGGTTTTCCGAAAAAAAATTTTGTTAACCGGGGTTTTGGTGTTTTTTTTTGTGTTTTCTTATTTTATTTAGATTTTAATTAATTATAATTACTAACTATGTATTTTGTTTTTTAGATGCAGAAGAAAAAAAAATGATATTCGACGAGGGATAACCAAGAACTAACGACGTGGGATAATCAAAACTACAAAATTGCAGATTGTTTATTATCTACGTGGGATTCCCTTTGGGTTAGATAATTATACTACCCCAAAAAACCGTGAGTTATTATCTTTTGACTGTCTTTATTAATATTAACCCCTTTTATATTTTTATATATTTTTAACTAAAAAAAAACATTTAAATAAACCGAGTTTGTTTTTAAAAAAAAATTTTCATTGTTAACTTAAAATAAATTTAAATTGACCGTGGTGCAGTAAAGTAGATTGCCTTTGTAAACTTGTTTGTTTTGCACACGGTACTCGGTATAAAAAAAAACGAATTATCAGGTAATATTTGTAAACCTGATAGTTCATAACATATAATTTTAAGTACTATTTTACTAGTTTTCTTAAATTAACCCTACCATTCTACTTAGCTCGCAGTACTAAGTAGTATGTTTCTATATTTAAAATATTACTGCTACTTTAAGTATTTTTGTCGCGATTTTTGATGAATTTTTTTTTTTAATATCAGAGTTGTAACAAACCTTGTTGCACTTCTTGAGTATGTTCAAGAACTATTTACCTACTGGCTGGTTGACAACCTGGCTAGTTAGGCTCTGATGTTATTAAAAAATGCGGTTCGCGTTAGTTAATTAATTCTATTACAAAAAGGTATACATAATTTAAAAGGTATACATAATTATAATTATATAAATGAATTCTAGTTAGTATTTTATATAATGTAAATTTTTTGTGTTTTATTTTTTTTTGTTATTCGTGCCATAATTTTAAACGGTTATTATGGACGCGTTTAATCTTTTTCCCTATTTTAATTTTTACGTTGACTGAGTCCATTACTTCAATTATTGTATATGGACCTGACCACCCACTGCTTAGTTTGTGGTTTTTTATTTGATTTTTTAGTAAGACTTTGTCCCCTATTTGAAATTCCGTTTCTGTTTTATTTTTGTCGTAGTACTCTTTTGATTTTATTTTCCCCTCTATTAATTTTTCCCGCGCTACCTTGTGAATTTTTTGCATTTTAGCTTTTACGACTTGACAATGGTCGTCAAAGTTATAAACGGGTTCCGGGTTTTGTTTAAAGGTAGTGGGCAGTGGCTCGCAAAAACCATAAAGAGCGAAAATGGGCGAGTATTTTCTCCCCATGTGTGGTGTATGGTTATGACAGAAAGCCGCTTCTCCTAGCCATTCGTCCCAACTTTGTACGTTTTCATTAATAATGGTTTTTAAGTATTCAACTAAAGGCCCATGCCTTCTCTCCAAAGAACCGTTGGATTGCGGGTGGTATGCCGTAGTTTGTACTTTTTTTATTTTCAGCAGTTTACATAACCGCTGAATTAAATCGCTCGTAAAATTTGTACCTTGGTCTGTAATTAGTCTACGTGGAATTACAGAATATTTAAGGATTATTTTCCTATAAAATGCATCCGCTACCGTTAAGGCTTCTTGATTTGGTAGTGGTATGCAGTCCAATATTTTAGTTAGGTCATCTTGAAAAGTCAAGATGTATTTGTTTCCTCTGTGAGTAACAGGGAAAGGACCTACAATGTCCATATATACTTTATCGAAAGGTTTGTATGCCGTGTCCGTAATTACCATAGGCATTTTTGTTATTCTTCCTCTTTTAACTCGTTGACACTTGGTACATTTTTTCACAAATTTACTAATGTCATAAAACATTTTTTTCCATTTATAGAATTGCCGAATTCTATAGTATGTTTTGTGTACCCCCATGTGTCCTCCTAGTGGGGAATCGTGATATTTTTTAATTACTGCTTCTATTTCATCTTTAGATGTTAGTGTTATTGCTTGATTGCCCTTTTCGGATATACTTGAATTAGATGAGTCACTCTCATAATCGACGTCCACGGTATTTTTTACTGGTTCCGTTGTTACCGTGGGTGGAATTTTTTGTTTTGCATTTTCTGGTTTTGGAAATTCTTGATTTTCTGGTTTTGGAAATTCTTGTATTTCCTTTTGGGCTTTACTCCTAGTTATTGCGTTTATTGTACCTTCGCTACTGGGTTCTTCGTTTTGTTCTATTATGGGAATGCGACTAAGTGCGTCCGCATTTGTGTTATTTTTTCCTGCCTTATACAGGATTTCAAAGTCATATTCAGCTAGACGGACCTTCCATCTATTAAGTCTTCCTTCCGAATCTCTCTTTTTATATTCACTTATCAAAGGTTTGTGGTCCGTATATACTTTGAATTTTCTTCCTAAAAGATAACTGCGGAAATTTTTGATAGCCCAGTATATGGCTAGCATTTCTTTTTCAATAGTCGCATAATTCCTTTCCGCTTTGTTTAATACCCTACTGGCGTATGCAATTAGCTTGTATTTACCCACTTCACCTTGAGATAATGCAGCTCCCAGCGCATAATTGCAAGCGTCAGTCGTCAACTTAAATGGATGATTAAAATCAGGATATGCTAGAAGAGGTGGTTGAATAAGTAGATTTTTAACCTGCTCGAAAGCTTCCTGGTGTTCCGAAGTCCACTTATAAGGTTGCGATTTGGTCGCCATTTTGTACGATATAGCCCCTTTTTTGGCTAATTCCGGCATACATGGTCGATAGTAGTTTACTAGACCTAAAAATGATTGTAATTCCTTGGTGGTGCGTGGAGCGGGATGTTCCTTTACACATTTTGTTTTTTCAGGATCAGGTAGGACTCCTTCCGAAGTGATTTGATGTCCCAGATAAACAACTTCTCGTTTCAAAAATTTGCATTTTTCCGGTTGCAGTTTTAAGTTATTTTCTCGTAATCGTTGGAAAATAGATTTTAGCTTTTCGTCATGATCCTGTAAGTTTCTACCATATATGACAATGTCGTCTAGGTAGACGAAACACTTTATTCCTTGTAACCCTGATAAAACATAATTCATTAACCGTTGGAAAGTAGCGGGCGCTCCCGTGAGTCCGAAAGGCATTCTTTTGAATTCAAAGTGCCCGTATGCTGTACTGAATGCTGTTTTTTCCCGATCGCTGGGTTCCAGATGAACCTGATGATACCCACTAGTTAGATCCAAGGTAGTGAAGTATCTGGATCTTCCTAGTTGATCCAATATTTCTTCGATTCTAGGGAGTGGAAATGCGTCCCCCACTGTTACTTCATTTAACTTTCGATAATCAATTACCACCCTGTGGCGTTTTTCACCATTTGGACCCGCCTTTTTTGGGACTACCAGTAATGGTGCGTTCCAAGGACTTTTACTGGGTTTAATAATGTCCTCCTCTAAAAGTTTTGTTACTTCCTCGTTTATAACTTGTTTGTGGCATTCCGCTAAACGATATTGTCTGCTATTTATTGGACTTTGGTCCTGTTTTATTGGGATTTTGTGAGTTACACTGTTTGTCCCGGGAAGGTTGTCACCAGGTAAATGAAAAATATCCGAGAATTCTGTGAGGATTTTTTCCAGGCTTCGCTTTTCCTCTGAATTGAGATCGGTTTTTAAAATAAGCTCCTCTTTTAATTTTTTAATGCGCGTATTTTCCGTCCTTTTTTCCTCCTTGAAATCGTTAAATATGTATCTAATAAATCCTTCTGTTTCCTTATTTTTGTCCTTATTTTGTTGTTTTTCCCTTTTTCGTTTCGGGATTTTATGATTATTCCATTGTTCATTTTCTTTTGTTTCTTTTACCTGTTTTTCACTATCTACTTTTAATGTGCGTATCTCAAAATCCTCTAGTTTATGGGTTTCAAGCTTTATTTTCTCTATAATTTTCTCTTCGTTATTTATGTTCATTATTCCCACTATTATTTTACCCCTTTTTGCTTTACAAATGCCGTTTCCCAGAAAGACTCCTGGTATAATTTCCTTTGAGGTGACTATTAGTTCTCCTTCTAACGTTGTAGGTATCTCTATTATTTTTTCTGTACGGGCTGGTTTATTTTATTATATTTTTCCCTTTTAATTTTGGCTCTCGTTTTTCTTCTGTTAATTCTTCCTTGTTCTCATTTTCATTACGTGAATTTACTTTCTCTATTGCATAGTTATTTTTATTTTCTATTTTGTGGTTTACCATTAATGCTGACTCTTTCTCATTGTATGAAACACTGTTGGTTTGAAACGAGTGAACACTTGGTTGGTTGGGTTGCTCCGTAGTTGCATCTACGAAAGGAACTTGGAATTCTTTTTTCATCCTTTCAAGCTGGGTGAATTCTAAAATTTTAGAAGGACCCTGTATGTTGCAATGTTTCGATAAAAAATCGTAACCCAGAATACCATCTCCTGGTATTCTTTCTTCCATATTAGTTACTTGAAATTCACATTGTATTCCATTAAAAATGTTCCTTTACAACTACCTAGTGTTTCGTTTTGTCCGTGAAGTGTACGTAATGCAATGCTGTTGTTAGCATTAATCCTTGCGTCATTAGGAAATTTTGTAAGTCTAGAGCAGGATTGTCTCCTGTTCCAGAAAATATTGGGACATGTGCCAAAAATGTTTTGAATGTCTCAGTGACTGACAACATTCCGTCACTAAAAGCCATATTTACCGTTTGATGAAATCTGTCGTTTCCTTGTCCTAACAGTATGGTATTATTTTGACGTAAAGGTGGTGTTAGAGCTTTTGGAAATGGTTCGTAAATTCCTTGTGGGAAGTCATATATGTGTGGTTCTCTTAATGTCTTAAATTCGCTAGGGGGCGCCATAGCGTCCCGTGATTTTGGTCGACCAAAAGTGATTTGGTCATTAACATTTGATTTTACCCGTTCTTTGTTTGGGGTAGATCCTAACAAATTTCTCTCTATGTAAGATTTGTCCTCTTCCTCTAAAATATTTAAACTGGGCCTTGGATAAGTTTTCTTTGACCTAAGTACCCTGAAACTACTTGTTTTTGGCACCGCACCTCCTACGGCGCCTTGCTGTTCGTCAAAAATTGATCCTTGTAAGGGTGTAGAAATCATAATTGAAGTACTACTTGAATCAGTAGTAGAAATATTTTTTGGGCTTGTGTTAGTGAATGAAAAGCTCTCAATTTTTTTTGAGAATTTTCTAATACTTTTTTCCATTAACTAGCCAAATACAAAAAAAAAATAATTTCCTTTAAATTTAGATCTAAAGATCCCAAAGAAAATAAACTATGTATAAAAAACGATTTATAATGTATAAGAAAAAACTATAATTTTATTTTCATTTCAAAAATACAATCTCTTTATTTATTCTTTTAACCAAAGAAGAGTTTTATTACAAATTATACAACTGTATGGTTTTTTCTCGAATTTGGGATAAGTAATACTTTGCCAGTTGCGTATACAATTATTGCATACTTTACCGTGCTTAGTATTATGTATTGTCCCCACGGTATAAAATATTACCGGCATTACTTTGGTTAAAAACGACAAGAAAACGGTATATGAAAAATTGAAAATGGTTATACTTAAAGTATATATTTTTTACCTTTTTTTTTTAAAAAAAAATTTAATGATTTATTTTTGTTTTGCAAACAAACTAAACTATTTAAATCTACTAACAATAGTTAAACAATTCCAAAAAAAACTACTACGATGATTTGTATTTTGATACCAAAAAAAATTTACAACAAAATAATATACAAATTAAACAGAAACTACGCAAAATTGCGTCGTGTTTGTCCCTTGTTCGCTTCACGCGAATTACAAGGGTGTTTATTTGTATTTTTTTTGTGTGTTTCGTTGTATTTTACTGACGTAACATACTCGTTCTCGTTGTAGGCTGCTTTATATTTATAATAAAATTGCTCTCGACTTGATTTCAAAAAAAAAACTGCTTTTGCTCTTCCTTCGATTTTTTGTCCGTGAACAAAATCCTGATTTTTTTGATTTTCTCAAAAATTTCCAATAGTGGTCCAAAAAAAATGGTGGTTCTACCAAGAAACGTAGTACTTGGTTAACCGGCTGCGCCAATGTTGTGTTCAAAATGTTTATGGAAATATTATTATTCTGGCTATAGCCAATCTATATAATATATTTTCCTATTGAACTGGGAGCGTAATAATTTAAATAAAACTTCAAATATTTAAAGTCTAAATTAACTATTTATTTACTCAAACTTATGTTAACAAATTAGCCTTGTACAGAACCTTTAATTCTGAAAGCTGTTAACTGTAAGCTGAATAAATTTCAACTCTCCGAATTACCATAAAAACCGCATTATTTATACACACATTTTTTACTTCTCAGCTTTTTGTTTACATAAAAAATGTAAATAGACTTTGTTCCAATAATAATACAATTAATCATTTTGCGTAATCATAATTATTTTGCGTAATCATAATTAGTAATAATTATTATTATTTGTATTTGTTGTTACCCAAAATTGCATACATTGCATAAATGCGCACTAAGCATTATTTATTATATGCTAAGTTTATTAACTTTATGACATAGTTAATTAATATAAATAATATTTTATAAATAAACACTCACTAAATAACCTAGGTAAAAATTATAAATAAACACTCACTAAATAACCTAGGTATGTAAATTTTATAAATAAAATTTCAAATTTGAACATTTTGGTTGTCAAAGATTTAAGTATGAATTATTGTGTAATTTTAAGCCGAGATTTTATAAGATTGAATAATTTAGAGTTGAATGAAAAACAAGAAAATGACGTCAGCATTCATGTTCAGAATCAAGAAAATTGTTTAAACATAGAAGATGAAGACATCTTATCAAATTTTGATATAGACGTAGTAAGTGATTCAGATTTAAATTCATTAAATATAAATGAAAAAATTGATTATGAAACAAAGTTAAAAATCGTTGATATAATGAGGCATACTTTGACTGATAACTTTTGTACTGACAATACGGATTTTGAAATTGAAATAAAACTAACAAAAGATGATCCTTTCTATTGTACACCACGACGTTTACCGTACGCACATACGATTGAGTTGCGCAAAATTATTGATGACTTGTTGCAAAGAGGAATAATTCAGGAAAGTGCTTCCCCATTCGCGTCCCCTATTGTGCTTGTACAAAAGAAGAATAGTGAATTTCGTTTATGTGTTGATTTTAGGGAATTAAACAAGTACACATTAAAAAATAATTATCCCATTCCAGTCATCGAGGATGTGATAGACAGGCTCAAAAACAAAAAGTATTTTACAACACTTGATTTACGTAGTAGTTTCCATCAGGTTTCGGTAAAAGAAAATTCGGTTCAATACACTTCCTTTACGACCCCATTAGGACAATACGAATACCTGAAAATGCCATTCGGATTAAAAAATGCTTCAGCGGAATTTCAAAAGTTCGTTAATAAAATCTTTAGCAAGTTAATAAAAGAAGAAAAAATAGTGGTTTATATAGACGATATAATGATTGCTACGGAAACTCTTGACGAACATTTGCAAATTTTAACTGAAGTAATGAAAACCATAAAACAATTCGGTTTAGAACTAAGGTATGACAAATGTAGATTTTTATTCAATGAAATTACATACCTAGGTTATTTAGTGAGTGAGGATGGTATTCGACCAAACTCTGAGAACCTACGAGCAATTCATGATTTTCCGTTACCAAAATCCACTAAAAGCGTACATAGTTTCATAGGACTTTGTTCATATTTCCGTAAATTTATTAGAGATTTTGCGACTCTCGCAAAACCATTATACGATCTTCTGAAAAAGGATGAAAAATTTAGGTTTGGTCCTGATGAAATTAATGCTTTTGAAACGTTGAAAGCGAATTTGTTAAAGTCACCAATATTATCGATATATAGCCCAATAAATGAAACAGAGCTACACTGTGACGCAAGTAATATCGGTTATGGAGCCATACTAATGCAAAAGCAAAATGATAATAAATTTCACCCTATTTTCTTTTTTTCAAAGAAATGCACTGAAACCGAATAACGTTATCATAGCTATGAGCTAGAAACCCTTTCAATAATATACGCTTTACGACAGTTTCGGGTTTATCTTTTGGGCATAAATTTTAAAATCATTACTGATTGCCAGTCTTTAACATTGACATTAAATAAAAAACTTTTGAATCCAAGAATTTCAAGGTGGGCATTAGAGCTCCAAAGCTACAATTATAAAATTGAGCACCGAAATGGTTCAAGAATGTCGCACGTTAATGCTTTGAGTCGATCAATCAATCTTATGACAATTGATGAACCATTGGAATTTGCTTTAGCAGCATCACAAAAATCAGATCCAATTGTAAGTGATATTGCATCAAAATTAGAAAAAGAAGAAAGTAGTACATATGAATTGGTAAATGGTCTTGTCTATCGAAAATCAAATGGAAATATTTTGTTTTACGTTCCTGAGCAAATGCAACAACGGATACTATATACCCACCATGAAAACTTATGCCACCTAGGAGTAAATAAATGCTTTGAATATATTAGTAAATCTTATTGGTTTCCAAATATGAGGGAAAAAATTAAAAATCACATTAACAACTGTTTGAAATGTATATACTTTTCCCCAAAATACGGTAAAATCGAAGGTACTTTGCATAGTATCCCAAAAGGATCAATTCCATTCGATACGTTACATGTAGACCATTTAGGACCACTACCACCTACAAAAACGAAAAAGAAACACATACTTTTGATCATTGACGGCTTCACAAAATTTACAAAATTATGTGCAGTTAAAAGGACTAGCACTCAAGAATCAATTATTTGTTTACAATCCTATTTTGATTCGTACAGCCGACCAGTAAGAATAGTGTCAGATCGTGGAAGTAGTTTCACTTCAAATGAATTTTCTGAATTCATGTTAGAAAATAATATAACACATATTGAAGTGGCGACTCAAACACCTCAATCAAACGGGCAGGTAGAACGAGTCAATAGAATAATATCCCCAATGATATCAAAAGATTGCGATCCTCATACGACATGTACATGGAATGAATCATTAATCAAAATTGAGTTTGCTTTAAATAATTCGATTAATGTAAGTACGGGTTATAGTCCAAGTATGCTTCTATTCGGTATTAGTCAGAAAGGTAAAATATATGACAAGCTTTATGAATATTTACAAGAAAATTCACAAAAGGATGAGCAAAGGGATTTGGCTATCATTCGACAAAATGCTAGTGATTCAATTGAGCGTCATCAAAAGTATAATGAAGTATATTATGACAAAAATCATAAATCACCACGGAAATATAAAGTAGGAGATTATATAATGGTCAAAAATGTTATTACTACTCCTGGTGTTAATAAAAAATTATTGGCAAAATATCGCGGGCCATATCAAGTCACAAAAGTTTTGTCAAATGATCGCTATGTAGTAAAAGATATTGCTGGAATGCAAATTTCCAGAATCCCATATAATGGTATTTGTTCACCTGCAAACATGAAGTCATACAGTTCAGATGTATAACAAATGAAACCAAATTTAATTTTGAACATGAATGACAACAAATTTTCTTTAAAATTTTTTCAGATAATTTTAATTGATGATTGTTAAATAATATATATTTATGTTGTATTTATTTTAAATACATTCGATTTTTTTATGTATTAATTACAATTTATATAAAATGATAATTATAAAGTATTTTTGTAAAGATATATACGAATAAATTTGTTTAATCGGGACGATTATAAGGTCAGATATGGCCGAATCTGTAAAAAATTTAATATTGATATGTAAATTAATATGTTCATATTTGTTAGCAAAACAGTAGTCACCCTGTTTTCGATTAATTTTTATTTATATAATACTTATATAATAACGCTATTTTATATTTGTAAAGAATGTCTTTTACAAAAGAATTCTAACAGAAAGGAAATTAAAAAAATAATTAACAAGATCGGTTATAATAAATGGTCATTCGATTCCATAAACTCAAGCTGATCAGACGTGATAATATTTTAAATAATACGTATTCAAATAAATTTAAATAAAATTGTTTTTTTTATATGAGTAAAATTTGGAGTTGAGTTTTCTTTTAAAAATAGTTGGTCATCCTTTACACTAGGCACCAATAATAAATAATTTATACAAAATTTACACATACCTGGTAAATCTGCTTCCTGCTCCGGACATGTCAAAAATTTTTAAATTTTTTTTTTTCGTGAATTTTTAATTTTTCTTTCTTTTCGTTTTCTTGTGATTTTCTGTTTTTGTCTCTAACAACTTCTTTTATTTAAAAAAAAACCCTTAATTTAGTTTTTCTTTCTTTTATTTTTATATTTTATATTATTTGGTTTAATTTTTTTTTTAAAAAAAGTTTCTTCACAAATTTTTCGGATAATAAATTCCCACAATCCCAAAATTTTTTTTTTCTTCTAAAACAAAAATTCTTTCTCTTTTTTTAAATTTTTTTTTTTTTTTTTAAATAAATCCAACACTTTTAAAATAATTTTTGTTTTTGTCCGAACTTATTTAATTATTGCCTTTTAAATTTTAGTCCCAATTTTTCTCGCCGCTGTTATTTAATTTTCAAATAAACTTTTCAAAAAAAAATTTACAAAATAAAAATCTCTAATTGCAAAAAAAAACTTTCAAAAAAAAATTAATTCAAAAAACAAAACCCCAAAAAAAAATGTCCGACCGTCCGGCACAAATTTTTTCTTCGACTCCCCGAAAACAATCAATTTTTCAAAAATTTTCATTTCGAAAAACTATTGTTTCCTCGATCGCGTGATCTCTTGACTTTCGGAATCAAAATATGACCCGCAAGGGCAACAAAGGTTGTTTATTGTTTTCTGTTCCGAAAATCAAGAGACCGCAGCGCTGACGGGAATTTCGAAACCTATCACTATGGCTACCCACCTAACCAAATTTACCTCCGCGCCTGTCCTCTAACTGACATCTGAGATGTGACAAGCCGGCATACAAATAACATCAAGATGGACGCAGACGTAAACAACTAAACAAGGTATTTTTTTAATTTATTTTAATTTAATAATTTTTTTATTTTCTTTTTAGGAAATTTTATTAAAAAAAACACGGTGTCACAAAACAGACCCGTCTGGAGCTTAGCGTTCCAGACAGGCCTGGAAAACACCGACTCGCCACACCCCAGATGTAAAAAAAACAACTATACCACTAATACAACTAAAAATAATAACACTTAATAAATAATTTTAACTACCAACTACAATAAATATTAACTATAAATAATATAAATAAATAATAAGCTATAATATTAAAAAAAACTAAATAAATAATACTAACAAAAAAGAAATTTCCCATAAATAAATAAATACCTATAAATCTAACACAAAAAAAATTTTTAACTAATAATATTTTAACTAAGACTAATAAATTTAACTACTAATGAATATTCCTACCCAAATAAATAAATAGACAAATACTTAATATATAATTAATATACAGGTAAATAAATAACAAAACAAAATTAAGTAACTCACGGGGTAAAGGTGGGTAGCCAGGTATTACAGGTTAAAATAACTATAATGAATAACAAAAACTAACCTACCTACATATAATTGTAAATTAACTAATCACTAATAAATAATAATAATAACAAAAAAAAATTAACTATACTAACTAATAATACTATAATAACAAAAAAAATTAACTAATAATACTAAGAAATAACAAATAATTGTAAATAATAAAAAAAATCTAACAAACACTAAATAAATAACAATTATCCAAAATATCACAGGTGGTAAATTTTTTTTTTCTGAGTCAACGTGGGGCTGTCCCACACCCTGACTATCTCATGCTCTATTTCTATGCTAGCCGGGCCATAATTTATATTTTTTTGTTTTCAAATCAATACTGTAAATCTTTTTTTCTTCAGGTTTTTAGATCTTTCGCGTGGACAATGTATTGCCTTAGGGTGTCGCTATCTTCTACAATGTAGCACACTTGACCGTTTCCGGCGACAATGGCGCATTTTGTCCAGGGTTTCGCAAATTTCGCTGTAATATTTTTTTTGAAATCGCTTAAAACATGGGTTCGACGGTATGCAACTTGCCCAGGTAAATACTTTTTAAAATTTTTATTTGAGCGCAGGTTGTAAGTTTTTTCGTGTCTTTTTTGTGCTTTTTCCAGATTTCTGACCACCGCATCATGCACATCATTCCGTCGATGCTCCTGGTCAATAATGATATTCTCATTCAGCGAAATTAATTTACGAAGCAACTCGTAAGAAGTACCGTCGGTCATCATATGATATCCGAATGTAAGGTAGAATGGAGAAAACCCAGTGGCGTCATGGACGACATTCAGCAGAGCGCACGCAATGTGACTCAGCTTGTCATCCCATTCTTTATGGTTGGTTTGATCTATATACATTCGGATAGCAGTGACGATGTTCCGATTGACTCTTTCCGACGCATTAGCCTGAGGATGGTACGGAGCGGTGAATTTGTGGTTAATATTGTAAGTTTTTATTAATTTTTCAAATTCCTTTGCAGTGAATTGTACCCCGTTGTCAGACAACAACACTTCTGGAATGCCGAAAAAGTGGAAGACTTCGGATTCCAGGAATTTAATGATCGGACCTGTTGTTGCCTGACGCAAAGGTTTGAGTAACACAAATTTCCAGAACTGGTCAAGAATTATTAATATACATGTATTACCTTTTTTAGATCTAGGATATGAACCAAGCAGATCAATATTAATATATTGCCACGGACGGACCGGAGGACTTTGGACAACCAGAGGCGGTCTTAAGCATGTATTAGGCGCTTTCGCTTCTTTACAAGCCTCGCACCAAGAAATGTAAGTTGTAATGTCATTTCGCATTCTTGGCCAAAAATACATGCGTTGAATTTTTTCTATAGTTTTATCCACCCCCGAGTGTGCTGACATAGGATCATCATGGAAGTGTTGGATCACGCCGGCTCTTAACGCAGGAGGCACCCACAATTTCCAAACGGGAACATCGGTAAGTTGATGTTTTCGAAAATGTTGCCGTTTGAACATGACCCCATCCACGATTTTAATATCTGGGAATTTACCATGATTATTGGCGAAAATGTTCACGTGGCGTTGATATTCAGGGTCTTGAAATGCCGGATTCTTGGCGTCGACAATATTGATTTCTTTCAACTGGACGGTCATCTCATCGATTTCTCCACGAGATAACGCGTCCGCCACAATATTGTCGCTGCCCTTCCGGTGTTCAATCTTGGAATCAAAACCCTGAAGTTTCAAACTCCAACGCGCCAACCGACCAGCCAAATCCTTTTGGTTCATCAACCACTTTAGGCTGGCATGGTCGGTAATCACAGTAAATTCCGTCCCCTCAATGTAAAGTCGGAATTTTTTTATGCTTAGTACCGTCACGCTGTAATTTGTAATTTTTTTGAGCGGAATTTAATTTCTGGGACATGAACGCTATGGGATGTTCATGCCCCGCTTCATCCGTTTGGAATAGAACACCTCCGACACCGGTCTTCGACGCATCACATTGTACGGAGAACCGACGATTAAAATCGGGATTCACGAGTACGGGGGCCTGCGTTAAGGCCAGTTTCAAAGCGAGGAATGCTGCCTCAGCGGCATCATTCCACCTGTCCGGATTTTTCCCCTTCAATAAATCCGTAATAGGCGCTGCAACTTCCGCGTAATTCTTAATGAACCGATTATACCATCCAGTCATGCCCAAAAACCGTCTGATCTGTCGCACAGTTTTTGGCCTCGGGAAGTTTTGGATGGCGTCGATCTTTTCAGGGTCCGTTTTGATGCCTTCGTGGTCAATAATATGACCTAAATATTTAGTTTCGGTCTGGCAAAATCGGCTTTTCTCGATGTTAATGGTTAGTCCAGCTTCCCTCAAACACCTTACTACTTTACTCAAGAGCACCATGTGGGTGTCAAAGTCTTCCGAGAGGATCAAAAGATCATCAAGGTAAACAAAGACATCCTCATGAAGCTCGTAAGGGATAACTTTATCCATAAACTTGCAAAGTGTTTTCGGGGAGTTGGACAAACCGAAAGGCATTTGTTTGAAATGGTACAACCCACGACCGGGGACGATGAATGCGGTTTTGTCTCTGGATTTCTCCTCCAGTTCAACCTGCCAAAACGCCATTTTTAAATCTAAACTAGTGATAAATTTGGTTTTTTTGACTCTACTAAAAATCGAATTGATATGAGGAAGCGGATAGGCATCACTCTTGGTGACGGCATTCACCTTGCGGGCGTCAAGGCACAACCTTAGGGTGCCGTTTGTTTTTTACCAACGCCAAGGGCGATGCCCATGCACTTCGACTCTCTTCGATTATGTCCTGCTCTAGCATTTTATCTAATTGTAAATCTAATAATTTTTGCATAGGCAGAGATAATGGATTCGGACGGACTACCTGAGGTTTCGCATCTCCAACGTCGATTTCGTGTTTTAGAATTGTGGTTTTCCCCAGACCAGATGTGCTAAACGACGGAAACGAATCGATCACTTCGTGAAGCCTTTGTTGTTGGTCAATATTCAACTTATGCATTTTTTTATCATCATTAGTTAATTTAGATAATTCTAGATTTTTAAACGGAATCGCATTAAAAGCGTCCCAAAAATCCATTCCCAAAATCAGGGACCGTTGAATGGAGGGGATCAGAAAAAATTTGATGGTTTTTGTCACGCCATTGTAAATAATGTTCAGGAATACGTAACTGATGACACCTTGAGGGTTACCATCGGCCGTATTCACACTGGTCGTGATCGGAGTGTACAAAATGTTCAACTCCCGCAACAAATTTTCCCCATCCTTCCCCAAACAACTAATATTGGCCCCACTGTCCAACAACGCAAAATGGTTTTTATTTGCAATTTGTATCTTCATGAAAGGTCGATTGTCTCCATCCGGCCTGAGGTACGTAGCTTTCAACGTTTTTCGGATTTGCTCCCTCTTACTAAAATGTTTTTTGGATCTACGATTATTCCTATTATTAGCTAAACCTAATTCGCTTATGCTACTTAATGGAGGATTTTTAGAAGCTACACCTAACTTATACCTATCACCGGACTCTACGCTGGAGGATTCGGACGAGGGCGGTAGCTTGGTTGCCTCCAGTTTCCCAAACCCGCTTTGGCGTTTCCCTGACGGTTTCCGGGATGACACCTCGGACACTTATTAACATAAGTATTTTTGTAACCACAACGATAACAAAATACTTTTAATGGATGGGGACAATCTCGAAATAGATGTCCCAAATCATCACAATTAAAACAAATAACATATGTATTTTTGTCGGCAGGTACGACAGTGGCGGACGGAACTCCCGGATGAAATTTATTATCTTGGACGGACAGAACTTCTTTAATTGGAGCGGACGGACATGGCGGTTCTGGAAGATTGGACTTTTGGAGCGCCGGATCTGTTAGTATGTAATTTGAGTCAACGTTCTCTTCCAACTCATGGACATACATTCTACGGGGACGAACTTGGTCCTCGGCTGACTCACCAATTTCCCTCCACTTCCTTTCCAGTCTCTTACAAACTCTATCCAACTGATTAAGGGTTACAATATTCTCCAAAATCAGAGCTTTCTTGTAACCCGGGTATAGGTTATATAAGAGCCTGTTAAGAAAATCATCATCGGAAATTTCGTGCGTCAGACGAAGACGAAGTCCCTCCATATCCATTCGGAAGTCAGAAAATTTTTCCCGAGAACGTTGCTTCCTGGCTTCCATCAACCGTTTGACATCACCATCATCTTCCCCATCATCGAACTCAATTTTCATGGCCGTTTTCAGGTTGGATCATGACGTGTTCGAATGCCTCCGAATATATTGCAGTACCAGGTCTCGGCACGGCCCTGAAGGAGTTGATTGATGGACAACACCAAACCTTCCAACGGATATCCATCTCCCTTGGCCAAAGTTTCAATTCGGAAGATGAACTCCGCTAGCGACAGAGCTTTGCCCGAACCATCAAATCGAACCCGCCAGTTAGAAACTGGATTACGACGCCTAAAATGTTCAGGTAGGCGGTCGTCAGGCTCATCGTCGGTATCGCTGAGTTGAAAAGGAGCGACATTTGATGGTTCCCTCACTGGCCTCCCCCCGCTCAGTGGTGGCATTACAGACGGTGGGTAGCTACGAACAGAAGCAACAAACCGGGGCGCGGCAGCTGGTTCCGAAAGATGTTGTCGAGCTACCAGCGCTTGGAGTTCGGCGATTTGTTGCCGCTGTTCTTCGAGCAGACTGGACATAGCGGCAATTTCCGTGTGATCGAACTGGGTTGCAGAGGCTATAACAGATCTATCTTGAGGTAAGTGGACGCTTTGACGTTTCGATTGATTTTTAAACCGTTTTCCTCTTCTTCCAGACGAACCAGTTTTGTGAACGGCGCCTGTGGACAACCGAGTTGATAACCCCTGTATCGAAGTGGGGTCAGAATGCGGCGAATTGTTCGAGGAGCTCAGCTAACTAACTCCCTTCCGAGAGGTCATCAACGTCGCACCAGGATCAGAAGAGGGATGGCCGGCCAATATTGTCGGAGCTGGAATAAGCGGCTGTTTCGGCAACACCCCCTTATTACCAGGCTGATTGGCAACGGCGCCCACAGGCGGCAGCGGAAATTGGTCAAGGGGTGGACCTATAGCTCCCTCCCGTTCGTCGATTACCGTCAACCTCCCATCCTCAGAATACGAAAGGTCCGAGCCAAGCATCTGTGCGGTAATGAACTGTTGCTCTGCAATTCGAGTGAGCTCCGAATTGAGTTCACTTTTAATTCGCCGCACAGATGCCGAGTAATCCTTACGAGCCGACTTTAATCGAAATAATCTATTTTTAACGTGCTGAATTTTTGTTGCTGCGCGGAGCAACAGATCTTCATCCGTTTCTCGAATACCATCACTGACCAGCGAGTGACATGCAGAGGCTTTGCTTTCGCAAAGAGCGAGTTCAGCGGCTGGATCTGGAATGTTAGATTCTGGTGGACGACGACCCATACGTTGCTCGCGCTCTAAGGCGGTGCACAATTGAGCGCATTTACTCTGGGCGTTGCCCGACGACCCTAACAAACCACGCAGCTCTAATTCATATTGAATTTCGTCGGGATCTAACCTGGCTGGATCCATATTTGGTTCAGGTATAAAATTAATTTTTCGCCAAGACTACTTATAATAAATTTTTCTATTCCTAGAATACCACCAGCACACAAATTATGGCGTGTACCTACCGGCAGCTTAACCGTGATATATATATTTTTTTTTTTTTTAAATTTGTTTCTTTATAAAATTAATTTAACAAATATATTAATTACTACTACTAGTTAACTACAAAATAAATAAATTAATAAATAACAATCAATGTAATTAATAAAATAATTTTAAACTATTTATTATAATTACTGAAAAATAACTAACATTAATTGTAAATTTCCTAACTATTTTCAACAAAAAAATAATAATATAAATAAATACTAATAATTGTAAAATAAATAATAATAACCCTACACCTAATATAAATAATCTTAAAAAAAAACAACTCTAATAATTATAAATAGTGTAAATTATAAATAACACTAATTGTATAAAAGGACTAACACTAAATACGACTACCAAAAAAATAATTTAATAAATAACAATAATTGTAAATGAACGAGAAAAAAAACTACACCTAATATAAATAATATTCCCCAAAAACTAAACTAATACTAACGAATATTGTAAAAATAAGCAAAAACTAACAAATATCGTATAACAATAAAAAAAAACAAAAAAATTTTTAAATAAACAAAACACTACTCGTTTTAAATTTTTTTTCTCAAATTTTCCTCTCCGTCAGCGCTCGCTCGACCGAGGAACCAATAGCAAAAAAAGAATTATAAAACAAAAAAAAAATCAAACGAAATATCGCAATTCCAAAAAAAAATCCAAATCAAATAAAAAAAATAAAAACAAAACCAAAATCCAATAACAAAAATTCAATTTTTCTGAGCCAATTTTTCAACACCCCAGAATGGATGTACTCTGGACTTCTTTTTATAATGGACTGGGGGAAGGGAAAGGGTTAGGGTAGGAATAGGGTTAAGGAGAAGGGAAACTTCAATGAGAAATATTCCCCCAACACTACAAAAAACATCTTTGGCCGTCCCAATTCACACAAAGTTCTAACCCCCCAATGGACAACCAAAACCCTTATCTAACTACCAGCACAAAAACTAAATTGGAACAACCTCCGATGTTCCCCATAGGGAAGGAAGAATACCACCCACGGAAGGGGAAGACGTTGCAGTATTGATCGCCCCTCCATCCGACTTAAGCAACCTCAGATGGAGATTTCAAAAAAAAATCGATGCTGAAACATAAATTTTCATAATAGATAATGATTGATGATCTTCATCATAAAAATTAATTTCAACATCATAATTAAAATTTTCAAAATTGCCGAAAATTTTTGGGCGCCAATTGTAACAACAATTGGTGCATCCGTAAGCCACACTTTGGGCGCCAATTGTAAAATAATTGGTGCATCTTCATGTCCCAATTTGGGCGCCAATTGTAACAGGATGAGTAATTTTGTTCCAAAAAAAAATTACCACCTGCTAACTGTTAGGTAAGTCGGAGGAGGTAACTTCGGCGTTCTAGTGAAGTGGGCGCCAGGTCTAGGGTGACCAACAGCGCATCACAAATATAACGCTAGACCAAAATTTCTATTACTAGAACTCCTTGGACCACTGGGATTTCCTCCTAAGTGTGCCAGCTTTGCTCAGCCTGTGGGGCGTGAGTCGACCAGTGATCCAAACGGCAATCAATACTACAATACGATGATGCTTTCACAAATAAAGATTTTCACAACAAAAAATCTTTAGAGTGAAGCACCATCGCTTAAGGAATTAGGAGAGAAAGGACAAGAATCCAAGGCGATCCATCCTGGGGCAGTATGAAAAAAATCAGCCAGCCATTCTAAAAAAATTCAACAACAAAAAAAAACAAAAAAAAACAACCCAGCAGCAACAACCCAGCGGTGCCAACTCAACTCAATAAAAATAAAAAAAAATTTTTAGAATTTAAAAAAAAATAAATAAAATTCCATAGAAATTATAATAAATAAAAAACGATATGATTTTAAATTTTTTTTCTTTTAATAATCTAATAATATAATTCCAAACAAAAATATATCGGTGGTGAGAAAAAAATCATTTTATATAGATATATGTAATTATTTAATTTTATATATATTTTTTGGTTTTATTATTATTGTGGTGTCCATCAACTTTAATAAATAAATAATTTTAAAGAATAAATAAATAAAAATTATAAATAACAACAAATTTACTTTACAAAAAAAAATAAATTAATTTACAAAAAAAAAAACAAAGCAAAAGCTACTAATAATTTACTTTACTAGGCACCAATAATAAATAATTTATACAAAATTTACACATACCTGGTAAGTCTGCTTCCTGCTCCGGACATGTCAGGACGGGAACCAGCTACCGAAGGTACCTACACTTAATAAAAATACAAAAAAAACAATATCACCACCTAAAAAACTAATTTCTAACAACAAAAAAACGTGACGCTGTTGCCGCTACTCTGCTCCTCCCCAAATGTGACTGGAATAAGTTGTTTTTTTTTATCTTACTGGATCACCCGGTGCAGTGTAATTCACTGCCGTGTTTTATTAAAAAAAATTTTTGGTTATTATTATAAATTCTATTACAAAAAAAAATCTCGTACTTTTTAAATTTTTTTTTTCGTTAATTTTTAATTTTTCTTTCTTTTCGTTTTCTTGTGATTTTCTGTTTTTGTCTCTAACAACTTTTATTTAAAAAAAAACCCTTAATTTAGTTTTTCTTTCTTTTATTTTTATATTTTATATTATTTGGTTTAATTTTTTTTTATAAAAAAGAGTTTCTTCACAAATTTTTCGGATAATAAATTCCCACAATCCCAAAATTTTTTTTTTCTTCTAAAACAAAACTTCTTTCTCTTTTTTTAATTTTTTTTTTTTTTTAAAATAAATCCAACACTTTTAAAATAATTTTTGTTTTTGTCCGAACTTATTTAATTATTGCCTTTTAAATTTTAGTCCCAATTTTTCTCGCCGCTGTTATTTAATTTTCAAATAAACTTTTCAAAAAAAATTTACAAAATAAAAATCTCTAATTGCAAAAAAAAACTTTCAAAAAAAAATTAATTCAAAAAACAAAACCCCAAAAAAAAACCAAAAAAAAATGTCCGACATATAAATAACATCAAGATGGACGCAGACGTAAACAACTAAAAATTTTCATTTCGAAAAACTATTGTTTCCTCGATCGCGTGATCTCTTGACTTTCGGAATCAAAATATGACCCGCAGGGGCAACAAACTTATTTAATTATTGCCTTTTAAATTTTAGTCCCAATTTTTCTCGCCGCTGTTATTTAATTTTCAAATAAACTTTTCAAAAAAAATTTACAAAATAAAAATCTCTAATTGCAAAAAAAAACTTTCAAAAAAAAATTAATTCAAAAAACAAAACCCCAAAAAAAACCCAAAAAAAAATGTCCGACATACAAATAACATCAAGATGGACGCAGACGTAAACAACTAAAAATTTTCATTTCGAAAAACTATTGTTTCCTCGATCGCGTGATCTCTTGACTTTCGGAATCAAAATATGACCCGCAAGGGCAACAAAGGTTGTTTATTGTTTTCTGTTCCGAAAATCAAGAGACCGCAGCGCTGACGGGAATTTCGAAACCTATCACTATGGCTACCCACCTAACCAAATTTACCTCCGCGCCTGTCCTCTAACTGACATCTGAGATGTGACAAGCCGGCATACAAATAACATCAAGATGGACGCAGACGTAAACAACTAAACAAGGTATTTTTTTAATTTATTTTAATTTAATAATTTTTTTATTTTCTTTTTAGGAAATTTTATTAAAAAAAACACGGTGTCACAAAGGAATTATTAAGTCTACATAAAAGATTATTGAGGTTTTTGTAAAATTCTTCAATTGTAGAGTTACTTCGGCACATCGTAATGTAATCTATCAATTTTGAACTCGATGTTTTTTCGCCGTGACAAGAAATTAATATTTTTTGAAATCTCCCCATGTTTCTACTCGTCCGTTTGCTAACAAACTGTTCCTTGCGTCACCCGTAATTCTATCTTGGATGTACCCCAGCATAATTTTTTTATTATCATTTTGCAATTTTTCAATTAAAGGGATCAATGTTTCGATTCTATCTATAAAATTAGACAATTGCCTTTTTTCACCGTTAAATGGTACTATATTAGTAATACATTTTATTATCATATTAAAATGATCAAGTTCGTCCGACGTTGCAACTTTTGTTTTTATTTTTTTTTTATTTTTTTTAATTTAATTACGTTTTACAATTTAATTTTATTAAACAACAATTTTGCAAATATTGGTTTTCGTTAACACAATTTTTCCTAAACCGAATTTGTATAATAATAAATTCACCAAATTTCGGAACAATAAATTATTTAATAGCTAATATAAATTTTTCAATATAATATAAATTGTATAATAAAAATTGCTAATATAAGTTGTTTTTTTTTCCCAAATGATTTTAACAAAATATGAATTCCATAATAATAATTATAAATTATTGTGATTAGGCTGATTTATACAAAATTTACACATACCTGGTAAGTCTGCTTCCTGCTCCGGACATGTCAGGATGGGAACCAGCTACCGAAGGTACCTACACTTAATAAAAATACAAAAAAAACAATATCACCACCTAAAAAACTAATTTCTAACAAAAAAAAAACGTTGACGCTGTTGCCGCTACTCTGCTCCTCCCCAAATGTGACTGGAATAAGTTTTTTTTTTTTTATCTTACTGGATCACCCGGTGCAGTGTAATTCACTGCCGTGTTTTATTAAAAAAAATGTATGGTTATTATTATAAATTCTATTACAAAAAAAAATCTCGTAATTTTTAAATTTTTTTTTTCGTTAATTTTTAATTTTTCTTTCTTTTCGTTTTCTTGTGATTTTCTGTTTTTGTCTTTAACAACTTCTTTTATTTAAAAAAAACCCCTTAATTTAGTTTTTCTTTCTTTTATTTTTATATTTTATATTATTTGGTTTAATTTTTTTTTATAAAAAAGAGTTTCTTCACAAATTTGTCGGATAATAAATTCCCACAATCCCAAAATTTTTTTTTTCTTCTAAAACAAAACTTCTTTCTCTTTTTTTAAATTTTTTTTTTTTTTTAAATAAATCCAACACTTTTAAAATAATTTTTGTTTTTGTCCGAACTTATTTAATTATTGCCTTTTAAATTTTAGTCCCAATTTTTCTCGCCGCTGTTATTTAATTTTCAAATAAACTTTTCAAAAAAAAATTTACAAAATAAAAATCTCTAATTGCAAAAAAAAACTTTCAAAAAAAAATTAATTCAAAAAACAAAACCCCAAAAAAAACCAAAAAAAAATGTCCGACCGTCCGGCACAAATTTTTTCTTCGACTCCCCGAAAACAATCAATTTTTCAAAAATTTTCATTTCGAAAAACTATTGTTTCCTCGATCGCGTGATCTCTTGACTTTCGGAATCAAAATATGACCCGCAAGGGCAACAAAGGTTGTTTATTGTTTTCTGTTCCGAAAATCAAGAGACCGCAGCGCTGACGGGAATTTCGAAACCTATCACTATGGCTACCCACCTAACCAAATTTACCTCCGCGCCTGTCCTCTAACTGACATCTGAGATGTGACAAGCCGGCATACAAATAACATCAAGATGGACGCAGACGTAAACAACTAAACAAGGTATTTTTTTAATTTATTTTAATTTAATAATTTTTTTATTTTCTTTTTAGGAAATTTTATTAAAAAAAACACGGTGTCACAAAGGAATTATTAAGTCTACATAAAAGATTATTGAGGTTTTTGTAAAATTCTTCAATTGTAGAGTTACTTCGGCACATCGTAATGTAATCTATCAATTTTGAACTCGATGTTTTTTCGCCGTGACAAGAAATTAATATTTTTTTAAATCTCCCCATGTTTCTACTCGTCCGTTTGCTAACAAACTGTTCCTTGCGTCACCCGTAATTCTATCTTGGATGTACCCCAGCATAATTTTTTTATTATCATTTTGCAATTTTTCAATTAAAGGGATCAATGTTTCGATTCTATCTATAAAATTAGACAATTGCCTTTTTTCACCGTTAAGAGGTACTATATTAGTAATACATTTTATTATCATATTAAAATGATCAAGTTCGTCCGACGTTGCAACTTGTGTTTTTATTTTATTTTTATTTATTTTTTAATTTAATTACGTTTTACAATTTAATTTTATTAAACAACAATTTTGCAAATATTTGTTTTCGTTAACACAATATTTCCTAAACCGAATTTGTATAATAATAAATTCACCAAATTTCGGAACAATAAATTATTTAATAGCTAATATAAATGTTTCAATATAATATAAATTGTATAATAAAAATTGCTAATATAAGTTGTTTTTTTCCCAAATGATTTTAACAAAATATGAATTCCATAATAATAATTATAAATTATTGTGATTAGGCTGATTTCATATAATTTTTTTTCACTTCTTATCAAAACAATTTTTTTTTATACTTTACTCTTAATTTATAATAACATAATTTTCTAAAATTCTAAAATTTTAACAATAAGTGGAAGTTTTCGGTGTAGATACCTTTGATGTTCTATAGATATTTGATGATGTCTATTCTTGATAGGTTGCGTGAAACTAATAATTTTGTCGTTTCTTGTTGCTGATGAGATAATTTGATGTGGACACTTTTATGTTGATCACTGTGTACACAATTTTATTGTATTTTTTTTAAAGGATTTTTATAACTTTTATGTCCTTTTATGAATTAATTTCGTGATTTATTTTAACATTCACGATATTTCTTTATGACAAAAATATTTTGAGAACACGATTATGATATTCTTTTAAAATCACCAAACAACAATTTTTTTTTTCGTTATAATTTTTTTTTTATGCTGCGATACACAAAAATTTTTCTTTGTGTTACGGTATTTAAAAATCTCTATATTTTTCAAATGCTTTTCACCAATATATATTTTTTCTCCAAAACACAATTAATTTTTTTTTTTTAAAAAACCAACATTTTTTTTTTTTTAAACACAATTTATTTATTTATTGTAACTGTTAATTTTAACATTAATGTTTTTAAATGATATTTTTGCGATTGTTATTTTATTCAGTCAATTTTTTTAAATTAACTGACATGTTAATATTCAATCAATTAAGTTAATTATCTTTAATTAACTGAGTTTCTTTTTTCTTAACTTTTTATTGTAACCGTTTGCCGACTGCGCCAGTTATATTTATTTTACTTTTAATCTTTTAAAAGAAAAACAAACACTTAATTTTTTTTAGAGCGAATTAAATTTATTAATTATCGTTACAAAAGTTATCAAAAAACTAAAACTAATATTATTTTAATTATTATTATTACACCTTTAATTTTGATTTCTTAAATTCTACAAACAGTGGGAATTGTCAAGTAGGCTATTTTATGCTTGTGAAAAAGTTATTTTAAATTTTCTCAGTGAAATCATATTTCTTAATTTAATGGAAAAGTTATTTTTTATTTTCTCAGTGAAATCATATTTCTTAAATTAATTTATTAGAATTATGTTACTATCAGAATAGTGACATAATTCTTATAGTTTAATTATAATAATTAAACAATATCTATAAATTTCAAATAACTTTGTTATTGAATTGAAAGTGCTATACCTTTTCCGCATCAATTCTAATGATATTTACAACTATAATATAAATATATACTTATTTTGTTCTACTTTATCAGTTCTATTCTTCTATATGTATGTTGCATTTACTAATCCAGATAAACTTTATATATTCTCTATTTTTTTACGCACCTACTTAGTTCCATATGTGAAAAAAAATCTATTTGAATTTTTCTCAAACAAAAAATTATATTATGTATAAAGAAGTTTGGTAGCACTAAAATTCATATAAAATAAAAGATGCTACGCAACATTATTTGTAGTTTATATGAAAAAATTTAAGTTTTTTTTTTTTGCATGGTGGTGGTGCGGAACTATTTTCCGCACCAAATCATATTTCTCATATATAGAAATAAAATTTGTATGAATTTTTTGTTGCTATTATGTTGCTAGTAAATAAAATTTATTTCATTCTTAATTTCATTCTTGTATAGAATTTGGTTGTCGATAGTTGTGTTTTGATTTTGGATAGTACATTTTGGATTTTTTTAGATTTAGGTATTGTGTTTTTTCGAGATTTTTATTATGGATTGCGTTTGTGAAGTTTGTCAGTTAATAAATCAGCCTTTTTCAAGGCTGAACATGGAACAAAAAAAATTGTTCATTAAAAAGGAACGTCCAGTTCCCAAGAATGACCTGAAAAAGCAATCTACTATAAAGGGAAAAATCTATGAGCATCATTTCTTGCCTGAAAATTATCAAAAGTTTACATGGTTAACATCATGTAATAATATTAAAAAAATGTTTTGTTGGCCTTGTTTATTTTTCATCTCATTTTCCAAAGATAAAACTGTGTGGACTACAACTGGTAATGATGATTTAAACCATTTTCATGCTGCCGCGACCAAATATGAAAAAAATAAAACTCATATTCACTCAATTGTCTCAATGATATCTTTTGGTCAAGTTAGAATTGATTTGCAGTTGGATCAACTGCCGCGACCAAACATGAAAAAAATAAAATTCATATTCACTCAATTGTTTCCATGATATCTTTTGGTCAAGTTTGAATTGATTTGCAGTTGGATCAACAAAAAGGGGCTTGTGTAATTCAATATAATGATACGGTTACCAAGAATCGTAACATAATGAAAAGACTAATTGATTCTGTTTGCTTGTTAGGATTGCAAGAAATTGCTTTTCCCGGTCAAAATATAATCTGCCACTTCTGAAAATCGCGGTAATTATGTAGAGTTGTTAAATTTCTTAGCAAGATATGACAAGTCCCTCTCAAATCACTTTATCACTGCTACCGTTTTTTCTGGAATCTCAAATAGAATTCAAAATGATTTGGTTCAAAGTCTTCATACAATTGTAATGAATCGTATACAAACGGAAATTAGAAATTGTAAGTTTGTGGCTATTATGCTTGATGAAACACCGATATTGTCGTATGGTTGTCCAATATGGTATAAAATAAATTCATCCTTCATGGAAAAATTAAGAATATTTGAGAGGAAATACCTAAGAATATGTTTAGCTAAAAATAGAAAGCCTGAAACTAATTTTACCCATTACATATCTAATAAAAACATTTATAATTATGCAAACATAATCAGAATTGAGAATAGATAATTTTATTATAAACATAATTAGAAATCATGTAGCCAGAACATCACTAGTTGATCAAAACTCACTAGTCGGGCATTCGGTGTATCCAGATGACAACTACATAAAAAATTGTCTACATACAGGTTTTATTCCACCTGAACGATTTATGTATCTAGACAAAAATGGTTATATACGAGATATGAATAAAATTCCAATATTTTATCATGTTTAAAGAAGACAACTTAAAAAAAAATTGTATACAACCCAATTGAAATAACCAAAAATACAGTCAATTTAAATTTCAACATGGAGATATCTAATAAGGATATAAAGAAAAATAAAAATATAATCAAATACTGGTGGTTGCAATAAAAATTAAAAAAAAAAACTAGTCAGAACGGCAATATTTAGGTTTAGTTTTCTTTTATCACATTTTAGTTAGAGTAGATTAGATATAAGTTTTAAATATAAAAAAAAGCACCATTGTTTTTTTTTTGTTTTTTTTTAAAAAAAACATATCTTTTCAATTGAATTACACAAAAAAAAATTTAAAACATAGAATGTAATATAAAAAACATTTTGCTAAAAACAACTAAAATAAATAATTATACTATAAATAACTTACAGTATTCGTAAATTAGGATCATTAAGTCAAATATTAAATATAACTATAAGTTCTTTTTGTAAATTTTGTTTAGAACTATATAACAAAGAATATGTTAATGAATTATGAAATAAACAAAATAAATAACAAAAAAAAATTTCTAATAAAAAATTAGTTGCTCAGACATATGATAGTGCTGCAGTGATGTCTGGTTCGCTCAATGGTTCTCAAATGTTGGTGACACATTTTTCACACATTTGCACACATTTTAAATTTGGTACTTTCAAAATCTGTTGGTTTTATGAAAGAATGTAGAATTTTCTTTGCAAGCATTTCAGGACTAACATAATTTTTTTCTAATTCAACGAAAAGATGTTTTGCTTTAGACAGAATCGTTCACAAAAAGTTCCCAAGAGTAGCTCCCACACGTTGGAACTACTTTTCTAGAATTGTTAATACAATTCAACAAAATTATGATCCACTATGTGAATTATTTGATGAAATACTTCAACATCCTGAAAATTGGGACGACGATACAATATAATGAGGTTTCTTAGCTTTTCTAAATAATTTTAATTCTGTGTTTTTGTTAAATATTTTTGCTGAAATATTTGAACATACCGATGTTTTATTTGATATTTTACAAAAAACCAAATGTGATATAACTTTTAGCATTAGCAAAATAGAGGAAACCAAACATTATATTAATTTAATACGTGGAGAAAATATTAATTTAATGCGTGGAGAAGAAAACGTGGAGAAATTGTAGATCCTGAATTAAATTTTAAACGAATATTTTTTGAAATCTTAGATACTATTAGTATGCAAATCGAAGAAAGATTTAAAAGTTTACCACAACTAAAGTTCCTAGAACGTGTTGACAAAACTTTGTATACATACACGGCATATTAAAGAGTTTCCCTCTAGTTTCCTCGATTGTTTAAAACATAATTTTGGAAGCTTTTTTAAACTTAATAATGAAGTACGAAAAAAATCGAAAAAAACTGTAGTATCGATGAAATAAAAGAAGCATTAGATGTAGCAGGATTCCAAGTTAAAAATATACACAACATAATCAACCGCTTTAAAGAGCCGCAACCATTGTTCAGAGTGGAACTTCAGCCAGATTCCAAGAAGCTAAAAAGAGGTGAAGTGCACCCAATATATAACCTGAGGTATTTAATGCATAGACGAATTTACGTTGAAGAACCACGAAAAAATAAGGGACCTGTACAATGCACTAACTGCCAGGAATATGGACATACAAAAACATATTGTAAATTACCATCAGTTTGTTTCATATGCGGTGACTTACATACTACTTCTCTTTGTAATAAACCTAAAAACGACAACAACGTTAAAAAATGTAGCAACTGCGGGGAAAACCACACAGCAAACTACAGAGGTTGTATAGTTTATACAGAAATGAAGAAAAAAAATAACCCACGAGCTTGCTGTACCTCAATACAATTCAACTATTCCAAATCCGCATACTATTACTGGTATCTCTTACGCCATGGTTGTAAGGAATGAAAAGGTTGAGCAAAGCACTACAGCGAACAACAACAATGGGATTGAAAGCATTCTAACTACTTTCATGCAAACTATGATGCAATTCATGAGCTCTATGCAAGGTATTATGCATGAACTTATTAAAAATCAAAATGCGCTAATTGAAAAATTCTCCACTTCAACATGAATTACTTAAAATTATGCCACTGGAATGCTAATGGTGTACATCACCATAAACAAGAATTAGAATATTTCCTAGATCAACATCAAATTGATGTTATGCTTATCTCTGAAACACATCTCACAGATAAGTATAACTTCAAAATTAATGGGTATATATTTTATGATACTAAACGCCCCGACAACAAGGGTCATGGAGGTACTGGTATACTAGTCAAAAATAAAATTCTTCATCATGAGATACAGAACCACTGCACCTCCTGTTTGCAAGCTACGTCTATCCGCATCGAATTATTAGATGGATTTTTAGCAGCCTCATCAGTATATTGTCCGCCAAACCAACAATTAACAGCTGAAGAAATAAAAATTTTCTTATCAAACCTTGGACATAAATTCATAGCTGCGGGTGATTTTAACGCAAAACACCCATACTGGGGATCAAGGTTAACAACTTCTCGAGGTAGACAACTAATTAAAGTCATTTGGGACAACGGCTACGACATATCATCTTGTGGAGAACCAACTTACTGGCCCACTGATAGGAAGAAAATTCCAGACTTAATTGACTTTGCAGTTACCAAAAACGTTAACAGATCAAAAATATCTTCTTCATCAGTGCACGAACTATCATCAGACCATTCACCAATAATAGTAGAATACAAATCAATAATTGAGTTTGAATAAGAGATATCCAACCTAACAAATAACCACACTAACTGGATGAAATATAAAAAATATATAAGTACACATCTTAATCAGAATACTAATTTAAATTCTGAATCCGATATCGAAGTAGCACTGAATACCTTTAATGATTTAATAACAGATGCAGCAAAAATAGCAACACCTAATGCACCAACAAAGAATTTATCGCACATTACAACATCAACAGAGATAAAAGAAACATTAGCAGAAAAACGTAGACTTAGAAGAAAATGGCAGCAAACTCGTTCTCCAACAGCGAAGCAAATTTTAGAACAAGCTGAAAGGAAGCTAAAGATACTGCTAAGAAATAATTATCAACAAAAATTCCAGAATTATGTTGAAAACCTATCACCTAATGCTGAAACAAACTATTCGCTATGGAAAGCAACAAAATCGTTTACGAGACCAAAACAACATGTGCCTCCAATTAGATTGACCAACGGAGCTTGGGCCAGAACCGACGGTGAAAAAGCAGAGGTTTTCGATAATTACCTAAAGGAAGTTTTCACACCACATAACATCAATTCCAGCACCGAATTACAACAAACAAACGTTATTGAGTACTCCATTGTACAACCTATAAAAGTCAAAAAAAGACTTTTACAGTATATAATAAACAAAAAAATTGACTGCAAAAAAACTACTGGTTTCGATAATATAAATGGAAAAATGATTAAAGAACTTCCAGGTATTGCTATAGGTAATCTTACTCGAATTTTCAACGCCATTTTCAGATTAGGTTACTTTCCTTCACTGTGGAAAACATCGATCATCACTATGATACCTAAACCTGGAAAAGATAACACCAAAGTGGATTCATACAGACCTATCAGTCTGCTTCCAATAATGTCAAAATCATTCGAAAAAGTGCTGACACATAAGCTGATACCAAAAATGATAAATGACGGAGTGATTCCTTCCCACCAGTTCGGGTTCCTAGCTGAACATAGCACAATTGAACAGGTACACAGAATTGCCGCATTTATTAGAAATTCATACGAAAAAAAAGAATTTTGTTCCGCTCTACGTTGCTAGAGCGGACGTTGCTCAGGCGTTTGATAAGGTATAGCATAATGGGTTAATTCATAAAATACAATCAAATCTAACACCTGAAGTCCACCTATTATTGAAGTCTTATTTGTCATCAAGAAAATTTAAAGTTAGATGTAAATCACATACTACTGGAGAATATGAAATCAACGCCGGTGTCCCTCAGGGCAGCGTACTAGGGCCAATGCTGTATCTGTTGTTCACATCTGATTTAACAGTAAATAATTTTTTATTAACATCTACATTTGCTGATGATACTGCTATTTTAAGCTCACATAAAAATGCAGTTATTGCGTCAAAAAATCTTCAAGATCACCTTAACGAAGTGGAAAACTTGCTGAAAAAATGGAAGATAAAGGTGAATAAAAATAAAAGTGCACATGTTACTTTTACAATAAGAAAAGGACAATGTACACCAATTGTTCTTAATAATACACCGATTTCACAAGCTGATGACGTCAAATATCTTGGAGTTCACCTTGACAAAAGACTCACCTGGAAAAAACACATAGAAACAAAAAGAAACCAAATGAAACTAAAGATAAACAACGTTGACTGGCTAATAGGTAGAAATTCGTCACTTAAACTAGAACATAAATTACTAATGTATAATTCACTTATTAAACCGATTTGGTCGTATGGATGTTCACTATTGAAAGCAGCATCTAGTAGTAATATTGATAAAATCTAAAGATCACAATCAAGAATACTAAGAATTATTACAAAAGCACCATGGTACATGAAAAACTGTCATATACATAACGATCTGGGAATAAGAACCGTTAAAGAAGAAATTGATAAATACAGAAAAAATTAATCTCAAAGACTAACTCGTCATCCAAATGCTCTTGCCAGAAATTTACTAAATTTAACAACAGAAAGTAGATTAAAAAAATCAACTATGACGGTCTAAATGGACGTACCCAACACAGGATTTAGTTTTGAACTGATCCTTTCTCTAAAAAAACAAGTCTGTAGGAGTCGCATTAAAATTAAATTAATTTAACTAAAATTATAATTTAATTCTAAATTATTTGCTCCACTATTGTAAATTCTGTACTTAGAAAGATTCAATAATTACAAATACATATTATAAAAAAAAAAAAAAATGAATTACAAGTAATTTATAGTTCTGAGTCACTAAAGGAAAAAACGCCACTAGAACTTCAAAAATATATATCTGAGTGTGGATTAACAAGAGAGGCGTATTGATTTAATTTTCAAAAATTAATATAATAGAATTTGCTAGGGTTGGGTATAGAATACTGTATTACGTTATTCTGTATAGTAAAATTCTGGATTACAAAATTCTGTTTACAAAAATCTGTTTACAAAATTCTGCATTACCAGAATTGTTTATGTAATAATTACCACTTGTTTTATTATTTTATTCTTTATTTTATTTTATTTTTGTACCCAAATATCCAATACAGATTTTTTAAAAAGAAAAGCATATAATTTAAGTATTAATTAATTAAAAAATGCCTTAGTATTTAACCCATAATCAATGAATTTCTTTTAAGTTATGTAATTAAAGAATATGTTTTTTTTTTTCTTATTTTCTACTATTTAAGAAAAAACTAGTTCGTAAGATATGGGACCGTCATCTCACCACGTCCTCGTCGTGGCCCCGGGTAACTCCGAGAGTGGGATATTAAAATCAGTATTTGCAAGTTAAAATCGATCTTTTCGGGTTGATATTCAAATTTTTTACTGAATTTCATCCTTTTACTTAAGAACTAAAAACATAAGTCTTAAAACTAGTTTGTGAATTAAACTTTATAACTGTTCACACGCATTTACGCCATATCAGCATTTATTCCTATTTTAAATTAATTTGATATTCTTTCATAATATTTTATATTTTTAATGCTAATATTGCTGATAATGTATTTTTTTTTTGTTTAAACATAGATACATTTGTATATTTATATATGTATTTGTATATTTATTACAATTCTGATTAGTTTTATTATTGGATCAAGTTTGCGAATTTCATATACATTCAATAATATATATTTATTTATAACTTATAATCAATTAAAAAGAAAAGTTACATTTTACATTTTGTAATATACCATACCCAAAATATCGAAATTATATACATATGGTAATTATAAATATATATTAATAACCATTTCTTAATAATTATACTAACCCAAATTATACGATAAGTAATAATTTACAATTTCTTAACAACTATATTTTATTTCTATTATTGCTATACCAAAATATATTATATGATATAAGCATAAATATAATAAGTGTTTCTTAACCATTTAAGTAACATAAAAATGGTAATGATTAGTCAAGTGCAATGCTACGTAACTTGATTCTATATATCGATTATGATATTTAGGTCAGTATATTATATTGAACTGCAAAGGGCAATGTAATTGCACTTGAGTAATCATCCAAAAAAAAAATATTTAAATAATATTTAGTTAATTATTATAAAAGAGAAATTCACAAAAACAGTCTTCAACTAACATTCAAGAAAATCGGTCTAACTTTTAACTCTAATTCGAATCTCTAATCTAACTCTAATTATAGTCTAGTTTTAATATAATTTAAAAATAAATATTATAGTATAAAAGAATTCAAAAGTGTTTTATTTTATGTAAAGTGTTTTTACAAATTCAAATCCCATAAATAATATATATAGTCCAATATTATATATATATTATTTATCATACGTGCATCAATATACATTATTTAACGGTACGCGTGTACAATATTTTACAATTTTACTAGAGAATATAGTTATTTAAATCTAATTTTAACCAGAGGAAGAAAGATTGATTATTTATGTTTTTTTTTCTTATTTGAACAGTTTTCAGTTTTTTTTTCTGTTAAATATTTATTTATATATATAATCTGTGTTTAAGATTTGTATTATTGTATACATAAACATAAGTATTGCTTTTTTTTATTTATTTTTTTTTATCTTAAAATCAGATTAGGTTACTTTCCTTCACTGTGGAAAACATCGATCATCACTATGATACCTAAACCTGGAAAAGATAACACCAAAGTGGATTCATACAGACCTATCAGTCTGCTTCCAATAATGTCAAAATCATTCGAAAAAGTGCTGACACATAAGCTGATACCAAAAATGATAAATGACGGAGTGATTCCTTCCCACCAGTTCGGGTTCCTAGCTGAACATAGCACAATTGAACAGGTACACAGAATTGCCGCATTTATTAGAAATTCATACGAAAAAAAAGAATTTTGTTCCGCTCTACGTTGCTAGAGCGGACGTTGCTCAGGCGTTTGATAAGGTATAGCATAATGGGTTAATTCATAAAATACAATCAAATCTAACACCTGAAGTCCACCTATTATTGAAGTCTTATTTGTCATCAAGAAAATTTAAAGTTAGATGTAAATCACATACTACTGGAGAATATGAAATCAACGCCGGTGTCCCTCAGGGCAGCGTACTAGGGCCAATGCTGTATCTGTTGTTCACATCTGATTTAACAGTAAATAATTTTTTATTAACATCTACATTTGCTGATGATACTGCTATTTTAAGCTCACATAAAAATGCAGTTATTGCGTCAAAAAATCTTCAAGATCACCTTAACGAAGTGGAAAACTTGCTGAAAAAATGGAAGATAAAGGTGAATAAAAATAAAAGTGCACATGTTACTTTTACAATAAGAAAAGGACAATGTACACCAATTGTTCTTAATAATACACCGATTTCACAAGCTGATGACGTCAAATATCTTGGAGTTCACCTTGACAAAAGACTCACCTGGAAAAAACACATAGAAACAAAAAGAAACCAAATGAAACTAAAGATAAACAACGTTGACTGGCTAATAGGTAGAAATTCGTCACTTAAACTAGAACATAAATTACTAATGTATAATTCACTTATTAAACCGATTTGGTCGTATGGATGTTCACTATTGAAAGCAGCATCTAGTAGTAATATTGATAAAATCTAAAGATCACAATCAAGAATACTAAGAATTATTACAAAAGCACCATGGTACATGAAAAACTGTCATATACATAACGATCTGGGAATAAGAACCGTTAAAGAAGAAATTGATAAATACAGAAAAAATTAATCTCAAAGACTAACTCGTCATCCAAATGCTCTTGCCAGAAATTTACTAAATTTAACAACAGAAAGTAGATTAAAAAAATCAACTATGACGGTCTAAATGGACGTACCCAACACAGGATTTAGTTTTGAACTGATCCTTTCTCTAAAAAAACAAGTCTGTAGGAGTCGCATTAAAATTAAATTAATTTAACTAAAATTATAATTTAATTCTAAATTATTTGCTCCACTATTGTAAATTCTGTACTTAGAAAGATTCAATAATTACAAATACATATTATAAAAAAAAAAAAAAATGAATTACAAGTAATTTATAGTTCTGAGTCACTAAAGGAAAAAACGCCACTAGAACTTCAAAAATATATATCTGAGTGTGGATTAACAAGAGAGGCGTATTGATTTAATTTTCAAAAATTAATATAATAGAATTTGCTAGGGTTGGGTATAGAATACTGTATTACGTTATTCTGTATAGTAAAATTCTGGATTACAAAATTCTGTTTACAAAAATCTGTTTACAAAATTCTGCATTACCAGAATTGTTTATGTAATAATTACCACTTGTTTTATTATTTTATTCTTTATTTTATTTTATTTTTGTACCCAAATATCCAATACAGATTTTTTAAAAAGAAAAGCATATAATTTAAGTATTAATTAATTAAAAAATGCCTTAGTATTTAACCCATAATCAATGAATTTCTTTTAAGTTATGTAATTAAAGAATATGTTTTTTTTTTTCTTATTTTCTACTATTTAAGAAAAAACTAGTTCGTAAGATATGGGACCGTCATCTCACCACGTCCTCGTCGTGGCCCCGGGTAACTCCGAGAGTGGGATATTAAAATCAGTATTTGCAAGTTAAAATCGATCTTTTCGGGTTGATATTCAAATTTTTTACTGAATTTCATCCTTTTACTTAAGAACTAAAAACATAAGTCTTAAAACTAGTTTGTGAATTAAACTTTATAATTGTTCACACGCATTTACGCCATATCAGCATTTATTCCTATTTTAAATTAATTTGATATTCTTTCATAATATTTTATATTTTTAATGCTAATATTGCTGATAATGTATTTTTTTTTTGTTTAAACATAGATACATTTGTATATTTATATATGTATTTGTATATTTATTACAATTCTGATTAGTTTTATTATTGGATCAAGTTTGCGAATTTCATATACATTCAATAATATATATTTATTTATAACTTATAATCAATTAAAAAGAAAAGTTACATTTTACATTTTGTAATATACCATACCCAAAATATCGAAATTATATACATATGGTAATTATAAATATATATTAATAACCATTTCTTAATAATTATACTAACCCAAATTATACGATAAGTAATAATTTACAATTTCTTAACAACTATATTTTATTTCTATTATTGCTATACCAAAATATATTATATGATATAAGCATAAATATAATAAGTGTTTCTTAACCATTTAAGTAACATAAAAATGGTAATGATTAGTCAAGTGCAATGCTACGTAACTTGATTCTATATATCGATTATGATATTTAGGTCAGTATATTATATTGAACTGCAAAGGGCAATGTAATTGCACTTGAGTAATCATCCAAAAAAAAAATATTTAAATAATATTTAGTTAATTATTATAAAAGAGAAATTCACAAAAACAGTCTTCAACTAACATTCAAGAAAATCGGTCTAACTTTTAACTCTAATTCGAATCTCTAATCTAACTCTAATTATAGTCTAGTTTTAATATAATTTAAAAATAAATATTATAGTATAAAAGAATTCAAAAGTGTTTTATTTTATGTAAAGTGTTTTTACAAATTCAAATCCCATAAATAATATATATAGTCCAATATTATATATATATTATTTATCATACGTGCATCAATATACATTATTTAACGGTACGCGTGTACAATATTTTACAATTTTACTAGAGAATATAGTTATTTAAATCTAATTTTAACCAGAGGAAGAAAGATTGATTATTTATGTTTTTTTTTCTTATTTGAACAGTTTTCAGTTTTTTTTTCTGTTAAATATTTATTTATATATATAATCTGTGTTTAAGATTTGTATTATTGTATACATAAACATAAGTATTGCTTTTTTTTATTTATTTTTTTTTATCTTAAAATACTATTTTTAGTCAACGATATAGAAGATATATGGATAGGGCATAAATGTTCCCTCTCTTTTTAACACATTAAAATTTTAATATATTGAAAAATCGTTTATGAAGCCACGATTTTGGTAGTTCTCTTTCCTTTTGCTCGCCGATGTGTCAAATTAATAATATGAAAAATATTATAACAGCTGATTTTAGATTTACAGGGTTGGCTTATTTTTTTAAGTTTAAGAGTCTCAATATAAATTAACAATATTAACTAGCTAAACAAATTACTCTATTTTACTTTCCATTTGTATAATTATCGTTGCGCGACCTAAAATATTCCTTAGGATGATCTTTACTTGTATTTTTCAAAAAAAAAAAAAAAAATTATCTCCTTAAAAATTGATGCCCGAATTAAAAAAAACCTAATCCGCCCCTAATTTCTCATTTTTATATTTTGACAATTCGGCTAGCAAAAAAAGAGACAACTATACCCGGCGTGGCTTCAAATTTTTATATTTATGCTCTATCCATATATTTTCTATATCGTTGATTTTTAGTAATATTTCTGTTCTTATTTATGAATTTTTGTTTTTCCTTTCCCTTTTTTTTTTAATTGTGAGCATAATATACATTTTATTTTTCATTAAGTTTTATTTTCGTAATTACAATAAATTCAAAAGTTAATTATTTATCACTTAGGGTTATAATTTATATTATTATTTCATCTTTAATAAATATTGAATTTCTATACACATGTACTATGTATATATCTTTATATTATACAATACTAAGAATTGTTTATTTTTATTTTTATAATTTCTATGAATTTAAAAAACAATTATTTATGCATTTATATTAAATCTTATTTTTTTTTTTTTTTTTTTTACAAAATAATTTGAACGTAATATGTATATTTTGGTTATATAATTATTCTTAATAGACTATTTATTGGAAATACATTTTTTTTATTACTTATTACACAATTTTTTAGGTTTTTTTTTTGTATTTTTTTTATAGTTTTAGTCTAATGACAGATTCGATCTCCAAACAAAAGAATTATTAGCGTTTTACTCTGTGATATCAGACTCTAAATCTCTCTTTCTAGGAGTCGGTGGAGGATGAAACATAGAATCTCTAGAGTTCCTATTGGGAAAGTAGTTACATTTGCACTTTACATTAAAAAATTATGGATTTGTGAGAATGCAAGGATTTGTGAGTTTCTTTCAACTTGAATTTTATTGTCATTGGCAACTGAATTTTGTATATTTATACCTAAAATCAAATTTTTCCATATGCTTTATAGTCATATTTTCTTTTTCTATGGGAATTTCAATTTTAAAAGGAACGTCGATAGAACTGTTAAAAAATAAGTTATTTATTTATTCTGCATTTTCTGAAAGTGAGTTTCTAGGTTTATTTGAGCGGTTATTGCTTTACACTCTCCATTTTAATCTGAGTATTCCACTACCTGTTAATTCAGTGGTCATAGTTTCGTTCGGGCATATAACCTTAAGATTTGTTCGAGTGGGAATAACAAGCAACCAGGAGTTATGTTCAAAAAGACTATACCATATTTCGTGATTGGGAGAAAATATTTTAACATCACAATTTTCGGGGTTTGTTTGTCCAGATATTAGCTTTACTATGCAATTTTTTGAAATTTCATTGTTAATTATAAAATTATTTGTTGAAATATACGAATATCTATCTATTTTAATACAGCGTAGAAATTCACCTTCAGTTAAAAATACATATTTGCGTTGAATTTCATTCATAGCTATATATTTTTGATCAGTTTTGACATAAAAGTACATTTGTTTTTTAAGTAAAGCTGGCAAACTTGTTAGTTGAAATAAGGAATAAGCATTGGAAACTAATGGGACAGTGATTTTGGGCATAAGTTTATTGATAATATATGTTTTAGCAATTTTATTCATAAGAGGAAGATTAAAATCTTTCTTCGAAAGTTGACAAATATAGATTTATTATAACTGTCCATGAAGTTAGAGATTGTCGTAATTCTCCAATATTCTCTAGGTGAACTCCAGTGTTATTATATTGTATATTTGTCGGTTGTCCCCTTACGATTGCAATTAATGCGTGATATCTAAATATAGTTGAATACATTTTTCTTGTTTTGGCGATCAAGCCTTTAAGTATAAATATTATAGCAAATATTAATGATAGTTATTTGTATAGAAGTGTTATTTATGTATTTCATTCTATTCTAGAAAAATCGTTTTAATATATTATTGTGGACTTTTTGTAATCTTTTTCCTACTAAAATAGTAGTATTCAGTGGATTATTTATTTCTTTAACTAGAAAAGGACCTTTATACATAGGGTATAATTTAGATTTTCTGGCATTGTCAATTAATAGAACTTGGTCATTTACTGAAAATGAAGTTGGATTTTATTTTTTTATCATAGTATTGTTTAGATACTTGTTTACTTCGGTCTATTTTATCTTTAGCAATTTTATAAGTTTTTTGAAGTTTATGCCGGAGCGTAAATTGGAGTTGGTAATTTTTTTTGTAGAAGATTGTAATTCTGATGAAAACCCGAATAATACATCACCAGGTGTTAGTTTCATACTAAGATGTGGACTGTTATTATGGACATGTACATATTGTCTTAACCAATCATCTCAGTTATAAGGACAATTTTCGGAAAAGTTTCTTAGGTATTCTACTAGAGGACGATGAGTTCTTTCCAATTTTATAATATCTTTTCTATGTGTTTCTGAATTTCCATTGATATTTTTACATTCGAGAGATTGCTTTAATTGTGTATTTTCTTCAGCTTGTTTATGGATTTGTGCTCGAGTAAGAACTTTTTGGTGAACAAATTGAGTTTTCTGTTTCTTTTTGTGGAATCCTACTGAAAGCATCAGTGACTACATTTTCCTTTCCAGGTCTATATTTAATTTCAAAATAATATTCGGATAGCTTAAATTTAAAATTTGCAATTCTTCCTGACTCAGTATTAATATTAAAATTTTTTATCAAAGGTTTATGGTCAGTGTAAATTGTGAAGTGACGTCCTAGTAAAAAGGATCGGTAATTTTTGATAGCCCAAACTATTGCCAACCCTTCTTGTTCTATTGTCGAGTATCTACGTTCTGTACGACTTAAAATTCTGCTCGCATAAGCAATAGGTAAGTCATTATTATTTTGTGAAAGAGCCTAAAGTAGACCTAGTGCTTCTGTAGATAAAGTAAATGGTTGAGAAAAATTGGGATAGATCCAGATTGGGGGATTTGAAAGAGCTTTCTTTAATTCATTAAAACTGGATTCACATTCGGATGTCCATACAAATTTACTGTCTTTTTGATTTTGAGTAATTTCACGTATAGGTTTTTATAATTTAGCATAATTTGGAATATTTCTTCTATAAAAATTTGTCATACCTAAAAACGATTGGATTTGTTTATTATTAGTGGGTGCTGGTATTTCTAAGATACTTTAATTTGGAATATTTCTTCTATAAAAATAATTTGGAATATTTCTTCTATAAAATTTGTCATACCTAAAAACGATTGGATTTGTTTATTATTAGTGGGTGCTGGTATTTCTAAGATACTTTTTACTTTATCAGGAGTTGGGAAGACGCCTTGGTCAGTGATCTTAAAACCGAGATACACAATTTCACGGCGAAGAAAATTACATGTTTTTGATTGAAGTCGCAAATTAAAATAACGAATTTTTTCTAATACTTCAATTAGTTTTCTATTGTGGTCTTGAAGATTTTTTCCGTAAATAACCACGTCATCTAAATAAACGAAACATTTTATACCTTGAAGACCAGATAAAATGTAATTCATCAGCCTTTCAAAAGTGTCTGATGTCCCTTTCAGACCAAACGGCATACGTAAAAACTCATATCCTATATGCTTTTCGGGTGATCCTGTTCCTCTATCAGTACTTGATGATACCCACTTGCCAGGTCGAGGGAAGAAAAATATCTACAATTTCCGAGCTGATCAAGTATATCATCAATACGGGCAATGGGAAAGAATCTCCAACTGTTTGTTCATTTAGTTTTCTATAGTCAACTAAGACCCTATATTTTTTTCTTCCGTCCTTCCCGACCTTTTTGGGAACTACTAGTAAAGGGCTATCCAAGGGCTTTACTATCGGTTATTATGCCATCGTCAAGCATACGCTTAACTTCCTCATTTATTATTTGTTTTTGGGTTTCTGGTAGTCTATATTGTTTTTATTAATAGGTCCTTTAGATGGATCTGATGGATTAGTAGTAGGAATCTCATGAGTGAGCGCTGTTGTATAAGTTAGTTTATCATTTTCAAGGTGGAATATGTCTGAATAGTTTTTACAAATTTGTTCTATTGAAGCACGCTCTTCAGGATTTAAATCATTTTCTAATTCAAGTTTTTTTAATAAATTTTGATATCGTTTATTTAAATTATTCAAGGTATCGACATTTGGTGATGTTGTTAATGTATTAACACGTTTGTTATTGGTTTTATTATTTACATTTTTAATTTAAAATTTGGATAATATTTCAAAATTTACTTTTGGATTTGTCAATGAAATGTCATTTTCTGTTGTATTTGCAATACTAACTATGACATTTCTTACTTTCTTACTTTGCATATGGTATTAGCAAGAAAAAGTCCAGGTAATAATTCTTGCGAAGGATATAATAGTTCAGAATTGTCTGGCTAATGAGGACAAGGCCAGTTCACTACAACTTCTGTACGTGCAGGTATGATTATTTTAATGTGCGTTTTATCAACTACAGTTATTTTTAAATTTATTCATATTTTCACGTCCCGAGTTTTTTACGCAATTTTCGAGAAAGTCATTATTTTTTTCAGAAGGAGAAAATGGAAATGCTGACATATATGTACAATCTTTTATATCCATCGATTCAGGTGCTGACATATATGTACAATCTTTTATATCCATCGACTCCTTGCGAGGGACACAACTCTTGTGTATCACTTTTTTTATTCACAGAAATTAAACTTTGTAAGTTCTCAGAATTTCTAGGATTAGAAAAGTGTTTACCATTTAATATATCTAGATTTTGTAATTCATGTTCGTTACTCTCTGTAGAAATTAAACTTTGTCAGTTCTCAGAATCTCTACGAGATAAATTTGAATCAAAATTTGATTTATTATGACTATTTATTTTAATACACGTTAACTTTTTTTGCAAGGCATTAATTCTTTTAAACAGAAAGTATCCTTGAAGTTAAATTAGTAACAATATTCTGCGCACATATAGATGTTTCATTTAAATTTAAATTATTGTCGTTAAATGACGGTTTAGTATTATTAGTAAAACAGAGAAATTTGTTTGGACCTTCTATATTTGTATGAGAAAATAAAATTTCTTGTCCTAGAAGTCCTGGACAGTTTGGTATTGGAAAATCCCTTACAACTTGGAAAACGCATTCAATTTCTATTACTAGGCCGTTTTTATTAAAATTAATATTAGTATTTTCATTTGAAGAAATATTTGGTTCAAAAGTATCGGAAGAAATATAATTTTTTGCAATATTCTCCCGACAAGTAATTAGTGTTTTTTTGTTACTTTTTTCCTCCCAACGTTTTTTTGAATAACAATCGTCTATTTTGGGACCAATTCTTAAGAGGCCTTTGCCCAAAAAGTAAAATTATATCTGGTATACTTCGTTTTGTTATACTATACATGGTGTGTATAACAATTTAAAAATATGCATACACAAAATGATCGGCAACATACATTTTGTATAACACAAAATTTTTATTTTGAGTAAATGAACATAATTTCAAATTGTTTTCTACTAAGTTGAGAATATTATTCCTATGTGCCTTTGTTGTTGTTTTTATTTTACGATGGTTTTATTGCTGTGGTTATTTCTTGATCCTTTTTTATATTTGTTACCTGCTATGAGTTTTTTCTTATATCCATTCAAAAGGATATAAGTTTTTATATTTAAATTTCAAATTTCAAATTTAAATATTTTTCTATTTTTCTTATTTGTGGGGAAAAAATCAAATATGCGATCGTAGTTTAATTTATACCGAATGAATGCATTAATTTTATTCTACGTACATACTCGTATATATTTTTTAGAAATTATAGTATGTATGTATATTACTAATAATGAAAAATGAAAAAAACTTGGTAAATATTAAATTGAGCAAGTTCATTGAAAAGTAATATACATAATGCTGATATTTTTAAAATAACATGACTTACATATATGAGATATCCTCTTTATTATTTATTAGTATTCATTATTCATTATTATAATATTAATAATATTCCCGTTTGAACATGCTATTGAGTTTTCCTATTTATACTTTTTTAAACCTACTTGACAGAGTTTTAGCACATTCAACAAAAAAACTATTAAACCCCTAAAAAACTATAAATATTCTGAATATAGAAAACGAAAAAAGTTTTAAAATATTGAAATTTAAAATTTAAATGAAAATACTTGCATATAACAAAAACCTGTATGCCTGAAATACATGTGCAGAATTATGCATGCAGAGCAGCAAAAATAATTTAGAATACATGGTTTTATATGGAACCAAATACATGGAATTCTGCACTGCATGCAGCGGATGCAAGTCGTCTCTTACTGTCGCTGCGCAGCGGCAGTGTTACCACACCACAAAACGTTCAGACTGACAACTTAGGAAAATAAAATTTAAAAATTACATTGAAATTTGACAATTTTATCAATGTTATGATTGTTTATTTTCATTTATTTATTTTCAAAATGGAGGAAAAATTAATAGAGTTCATAAAACAAAATGATTTTATTTTCAACAAACAAAATAAAAATTACAAAAATATTTATAAACATAAAAATATTTATAAAAAAAAATTTCAATTATGTCAAAAAAAGCTGCACATGTATTTTAAGTGCATCGCAGCATGCAGCGCTGCGTGCAGAAATTCTGCACATGTATTTCAGCTAATGCAAAAAAAAAGTATGTATACCCAAAAAAAGGACATAGAGAACAACGAGAGAGATATAGTTACAAAAAATAATAGCGAATATAACAATTTACAACCGACGATCCTATTAGGAATTAGTGGAACTATTTTCTGTATAACAATTTCAAATTAGTATTTTTTTAGAAAATTTTGGAAAAAGTTACTTCCTTAATTTGGCTCCTAGAAACTTATTTTCTATTATTTTTGAAAATATTAATTAAGAAAATGTTGGGAAAAGAGTAAATTTAAAAAATGACTCAATTTTATGAATTTATTTTCTTTAGTTTAGTTTTTATTCCATATCAAAGTTTATAAATATAATTGCTGTTAAATCAAAATTAGAGCCAAAAATCAAAATTCCGGCTGCCTAGTGTAGATTCGTTTTATAAAGACTACTTGTCTTCCAAATTTCACCCAAATTGGATTAAAACTGTGGAAAAAATCTAGGTCGCAACGTTTTTTTTGTATGGAAATGAAAATTTTTTTTAAATTTCCAGACAACCTAGGTCGAAAATGAAAAAAAGGGCTGCTTAGTGTAGATTCGTTTTATAAAGACTACTTGTCTTCCAAATTTCACCCAAATTGGATTAAAACTGTGGAAAAAATCTAGGTCGCAACGTTTTTTTTGTATGGAAATGAAAATTTTTTTTAAATTTCCAGACAACCTAGGTCTATATTGTTTTTATTAATAGGTCCTTTAGATGGATCTGATGGATTAATAGTAGGAATCTCATGAGTGAGCGCTGTTGTATAAGTTAGTTTATCATTTTCAAGGTGGAATATGTCTGAATAGTTTTTACAAATTTGTTCTATTGAAGCACGCTCTTCAGGATTTAAATCATTTTCTAATTCAAGTTTTTTTAATAAATTTTGATATCGTTTATTTAAATTATTCAAGGTATCGACATTTGGTGATGTTGTTAATGTATTAACACGTTTGTTATTGGTTTTATTATTTACATTTTTAATTTAAAATTTGGATAATATTTCAAAATTTGCTCTTGGATTTGTCAATGAAATGTCATTTTCTGTTGTATTTGCAATACTAACTATGACATTTCTTACTTTCTTACTTTGCATATGGTATTAGCAAGAAAAAGTCCAGGTAATAATTCTTGCGAAGGATATAATAGTTCAGAATTGTCTGGCCAATGAGGACAAGGCCAGTTCACTACAACTTCTGTACGTGCAGGTATGATTATTTTAATGTGCGTTTTATCAACTACAGTTAATTTTAAATTTATTCATGTTTTCACGACCCGAGTTTTTTACGCAATTTTCGAGAAAGTCATTATTTTTTTCAGAAGGAAAAAATGGAAATGCTGACATATATGTACAATCTTTTATATCCATCGATTCAGGTGCTGACATATATGTACAATCTTTTATATCCATCGACTCCTTGCGAGGGACACAACTCTTGTGTATCACTTTTTTTATTCACAGAAATTAAACTTTGTAAGTTCTCAGAATTTCTAGGATTAGAAAAGAGTTTACCATTTAATATATCTAGATTTTGTAATTCATGTTCGTTACTCTCTGTAGAAATTAAACTTTGTCAGTTCTCACAATCTCTACGAGATAAATTTGAATCAAAATTTGATTTATTATGACTATTTATTTTAATACACGTTAACTTTTTTTGCAAGCCATTAATTCTTTTAAACAGAAAGTATCCTTGAAGTTAAATTAGTAACAATATTCTGCGCACATATAGATGTTTCATTTAAATTTAAATTATTGGTGTTAAATGACGGTTTAGTATTATTAGTAAAACAGAGAAATTTGTTTGGACCTTCTATATTTGTATGAGAAAATAAAATTTCTTGTCCTAGAGGTCCTGCACAGTTTGGTATTGGAAAATCCCTTACAACTTGGAAAACGCATTCAATTTCTTTATCTAATCTAATTTTTGCTAATCTAAGATTAATATCTGAGCCAGTATCTATTAAAAATGTGGGATTTGAAGTTGTACAAATATATAAAGGTATTACTAGGCCGTTTTTATTAAAATTAATATTAGTATTTTCATTTGAAGAAATATTTGGTTCAAAAGTATCGGAAGAAATATAATTTTTTGCAATATTCTCCCGACAAGTAATTAGTGTTTTTTTGTTACTTTTTTCCTCCCAACGTTTTTTTGAATAACAATCGTCTATTTTGGGACCAATTCTTAAGAGGCCTTTGCCCAAAAAGTAAAATTATATCTGGTATACTTCGTTTTGTTATACTATACATGGTGTGTATAACAATTTAAAAATATGCATACACAAAATGATCGGCAACATACATTTTGTATAACACAAAATTTTTATTTTGAGTAAATGAACATAATTTCAAATTGTTTTCTACTAAGTTGAGAATATTATTCCTATGTGCCTTTGTTGTTGTTTTTATTTTACGATGGTTTTATTGCTGTGGTTATTTCTTGATCCTTTTTTATATTTGTTACCTGCTATGAGTTTTTTCTTATATCCATTCAAAAGGATATAAGTTTTTATATTTAAATTTCAAATTTCAAATTTAAATATTTTTCTATTTTTCTTATTTGTGGGGAAAAAATCAAATATGCGATCGTAGTTTAATTTATACCGAATGAATGCATTAATTTTATTCTACGTACATACTCGTATATATTTTTTAGAAATTATAGTATGTATGTATATTACTAATAATGAAAAATGAAAAAAACTTGGTAAATATTAAATTGAGCAAGTTCATTGAAAAGTAATATACATAATGCTGATATTTTTAAAATAACATGACTTACATATATGAGATATCCTCTTTATTATTTATTAGTATTCATTATTCATTATTATAATATTAATAATATTCCCGTTTGAACATGCTATTGAGTTTTCCTATTTATACTTTTTTAAACCTACTTGACAGAGTTTTAGCACATTCAACAAAAAAACTATTAAACCCCTAAAAAACTATAAATATTCTGAATATAGAAAACGAAAAAAGTTTTAAAATATTGAAATTTAAAATTTAAATGAAAATACTTGCATATAACAAAAACCTGTATGCCTGAAATACATGTGCAGAATTATGCATGCAGAGCAGCAAAAATAATTTAGAATACATGGTTTTATATGGAACCAAATACATGGAATTCTGCACTGCATGCAGCGGATGCAAGTCGTCTCTTACTGTCGCTGCGCAGCGGCAGTGTTACCACACCACAAAACGTTCAGACTGACAACTTAGGAAAATAAAATTTAAAAATTACATTGAAATTTGACAATTTTATCAATGTTATGATTTATTTTCATTTATTTATTTTCAAAATGGAGGAAAAATTAATAGAGTTCATAAAACAAAATGATTTTATTTTCAACAAACAAAATAAAAATTACAAAAATATTTATAAACATAAAAATATTTATAAAAAAAAATTTCAATTATGTCAAAAAAAGCTGCACATGTATTTTAAGTGCATCGCAGCATGCAGCGCTGCGTGCAGAAATTCTGCACATGTATTTCAGCTAATGCAAAAAAAAAGTATGTATACCCAAAAAAAAGGACATAGAGAACAACGAGAGAGATATAGTTGCAAAAAATAATAGCGAATATAACAATTTACAACCGACGATCCTATTAGGAATTAGTGGAACTATTTTCTGTATAACAATTTCAAATTAGTATTTTTTTAGAAAATTTTGGAAAAAGTTACTTCCTTAATTTGGCTCCTAGAAACTTATTTTCTATTATTTTTGAAAATATTAATTAAGAAAATGTTGGGAAAAGAGTAAATTTAAAAAATGACTCAATTTTATGAATTTATTTTCTTTAGTTTAGTTTTTATTCCATATCAAAGTTTATAAATATAATTGCTGTTAAATCAAAATTAGAGCCAAAAATCAAAATTCCGGCTGCCTAGTGTAGATTCGTTTTATAAAGACTACTTGTCTTCCAAATTTCACCCAAATTGGATTAAAACTGTGGAAAAAATCTAGGTCGCAACGTTTTTTTTGTATGGAAATGAAAATTTTTTTTAAATTTCCAGACAACCTAGGTCTATATTGTTTTTATTAATAGGTCCTTTAGATGGATCTGATGGATTAATAGTAGGAATCTCATGAGTGAGCGCTGTTGTATAAGTTAGTTTATCATTTTCAAGGTGGAATATGTCTGAATAGTTTTTACAAATTTGTTCTATTGAAGCACGCTCTTCAGGATTTAAATCATTTTCTAATTCAAGTTTTTTTAATAAATTTTGATATCGTTTATTTAAATTATTCAAGGTATCGACATTTGGTGATGTTGTTAATGTATTAACACGTTTGTTATTGGTTTTATTATTTACAGTTTTAATTTAAAATTTGGATAATATTTCAAAATTTGCTCTTGGATTTGTCAATGAAATGTCATTTTCTGTTGTATTTGCAATACTAACTATGACATTTCTTACTTTCTTACTTTGCATATGGTATTAGCAAGAAAAAGTCCAGGTAATAATTCTTGCGAAGGATATAATAGTTCAGAATTGTCTGGCCAATGAGGACAAGGCCAGTTCACTACAACTTCTGTACGTGCAGGTATGATTATTTTAATGTGCGTTTTATCAACTACAGTTAATTTTAAATTTATTCATGTTTTCACGACCCGAGTTTTTTACGCAATTTTCGAGAAAGTCATTATTTTTTTCAGAAGGAAAAAATGGAAATGCTGACATATATGTACAATCTTTTATATCCATCGATTCAGGTGCTGACATATATGTACAATCTTTTATATCCATCGACTCCTTGCGAGGGACACAACTCTTGTGTATCACTTTTTTTATTCACAGAAATTAAACTTTGTAAGTTCTCAGAATTTCTAGGATTAGAAAAGTGTTTACCATTTAATATATCTAGATTTTGTAATTCATGTTCGTTACTCTCTGTAGAAATTAAACTTTGTCAGTTCTCAGAATCTCTACGAGATAAATTTGAATCAAAATTTGATTTATTATGACTATTTATTTTAATACACGTTAACTTTTTTTGCAAGGCATTAATTCTTTTAAACAGAAAGTATCCTTGAAGTTAAATTAGTAACAATATTCTGCGCACATATAGATGTTTCATTTAAATTTAAATTATTGTCGTTAAATGACGGTTTAGTATTATTAGTAAAACAGAGAAATTTGTTTGGACCTTCTATATTTGTATGAGAAAATAAAATTTCTTGTCCTAGAGGTCCTGCACAGTTTGGTATTGGAAAATCCCTTACAACTTGGAAAACGCATTCAATTTCTTTATCTAATCTAATTTTTGCTAATCTAAGATTAATATCTGAGCCAGTATCTATTAAAAATGTGGGATTTGAAGTTGTACAAATATATAAAGGTATTACTAGGCCGTTTTTATTAAAATTAATATTAGTATTTTCATTTGAAGAAATATTTGGTTCAAAAGTATCGGAAGAAATATAATTTTTTGCAATATTCTCCCGACAAGTAATTAGTGTTTTTTTGTTACTTTTTTCCTCCCAACGTTTTTTTGAATAACAATCGTCTATTTTGGGACCAATTCTTAAGAGGCCTTTGCCCAAAAAGTAAAATTATATCTGGTATACTTCGTTTTGTTATACTATACATGGTGTGTATAACAATTTAAAAATATGCATACACAAAATGATCGGCAACATACATTTTGTATAACACAAAATTTTTATTTTGAGTAAATGAACATAATTTCAAATTGTTTTCTACTAAGTTGAGAATATTATTCCTATGTGCCTTTGTTGTTGTTTTTATTTTACGATGGTTTTATTGCTGTGGTTATTTCTTGATCCTTTTTTATATTTGTTACCTGCTATGAGTTTTTTCTTATATCCATTCAAAAGGATATAAGTTTTTATATTTAAATTTCAAATTTCAAATTTAAATATTTTTCTATTTTTCTTATTTGTGGGGAAAAAATCAAATATGCGATCGTAGTTTAATTTATACCGAATGAATGCATTAATTTTATTCTACGTACATACTCGTATATATTTTTTAGAAATTATAGTATGTATGTATATTACTAATAATGAAAAATGAAAAAAACTTGGTAAATATTAAATTGAGCAAGTTCATTGAAAAGTAATATACATAATGCTGATATTTTTAAAATAACATGACTTACATATATGAGATATCCTCTTTATTATTTATTAGTATTCATTATTCATTATTATAATATTAATAATATTCCCGTTTGAACATGCTATTGAGTTTTCCTATTTATACTTTTTTAAACCTACTTGACAGAGTTTTAGCACATTCAACAAAAAAACTATTAAACCCCTAAAAAACTATAAATATTCTGAATATAGAAAACGAAAAAAGTTTTAAAATATTGAAATTTAAAATTTAAATGAAAATACTTGCATATAACAAAAACCTGTATGCCTGAAATACATGTGCAGAATTATGCATGCAGAGCAGCAAAAATAATTTAGAATACATGGTTTTATATGGAACCAAATACATGGAATTCTGCACTGCATGCAGCGGATGCAAGTCGTCTCTTACTGTCGCTGCGCAACGGCAGTGTTACCACACCACAAAACGTTCAGACTGACAACTTAGGAAAATAAAATTTAAAAATTACATTGAAATTTGACAATTTTATCAATGTTATGATTTATTTTCATTTATTTATTTTCAAAATGGAGGAAAAATTAATAGAGTTCATAAAACAAAATGATTTTATTTTCAACAAACAAAATAAAAATTACAAAAATATTTATAAACATAAAAATATTTATAAAAAAAAATTTCAATTATGTCAAAAAAAGCTGCACATGTATTTTAAGTGCATCGCAGCATGCAGCGCTGCGTGCAGAAATTCTGCACATGTATTTCAGCTAATGCAAAAAAAAAGTATGTATACCCAAAAAAAAGGACATAGAGAACAACGAGAGAGATATAGTTACAAAAAATAATAGCGAATATAACAATTTACAACCGACGATCCTATTAGGAATTAGTGGAACTATTTTCTGTATAACAATTTCAAATTAGTATTTTTTTAGAAAATTTTGGAAAAAGTTACTTCCTTAATTTGGCTCCTAGAAACTTATTTTCTATTATTTTTGAAAATATTAATTAAGAAAATGTTGGGAAAAGAGTAAATTTAAAAAATGACTCAATTTTATGAATTTATTTTCTTTAGTTTAGTTTTTATTCCATATCAAAGTTTATAAATATAATTGCTGTTAAATCAAAATTAGAGCCAAAAATCAAAATTCCGGCTGCCTAGTGTAGATTCGTTTTATAAAGACTACTTGTCTTCCAAATTTCACCCAAATTGGATTAAAACTGTGGAAAAAATCTAGGTCGCAACGTTTTTTTTGTATGGAAATGAAAATTTTTTTTAAATTTCCAGACAACCTAGGTCAAAAAGTTAAAAAAAATCTACATAGTGTAAAAGGTAGGTCTATTACCAACCATTTACAAAAAACCAGATCAAAATCCGTTAATTACAGTTCAAGTTATCTGCTCCAGCGCAAAACCTTATCTTACTTTTTGGGCAAAGGCCTCTTAAACAAAAATCACAAATTTGGTCGATAAGAATTAGAATTATTTTCACGTTTATTTGCATATTTATTTTTGTTTTCAGATACATAATTAACATTCCTACGATGTACCAGTTGTGGGCAATTTTGTACAGTGTGCCCATACATTTTACAGTTTTCACAAAATAGAGTATTTTTTCTCTTTCTGCATTCTTCGAAAGTATGATTAAATTTGGAGCAAAAAGCTCATTTAATTTTATTTGTATTTATACCGATAATAGATTGTATCCCACTTTAATAATTACACAAAAATAAATTATTAAATAATAACAGAGATTTAAGAATTAAGTATCTGAATTATTTGTTTTTTGAAGAGTTTAGGCGATAAATCAAATCTTCTAATATCTACAGGTACATATTTATTAAACAGCGTAGAAGCTCGCACCCTAAAAGATCTACCAAACATAGAAGATGAAATACGAGGAATAGTCAGGTATCGAAGTCGCCTATTCGACGAGAACACAAAATCACAAAGCAAGTATGGAGGACATTGATTTTGAACAATCTTGTACAAGAGTTGAAGAACACGAACATTAACATAAGATTTGAAACCAGTTTAGTAAACACGAGACAAAGTGGGATACATGATCTCTGGGTCTTAGATTATATATGTATCTTACAGCAGAGTTAAGCGCACGTTGTAGTCGCAATAATAGCACGTTCGTGCATCCCGAAAAGATCTAGAGATCATAATTAATATTGGGCATGATCAAAGCTTGGACCAATTTGAACCTGATCGGTCTAGGAACGTGGTAGTTAAGCCTGTAAAGTTTACGTAGCGTGAAGTTAATCTTACTAATGACGGTGCTTACATGAGCATCCCAATTAAGCTTGTTGTCTATTATTAAACCCAGACACTGTGGAACAAATGGTAATATCACATAATTAAGTTTGACGTTAAGGTTAACGTTTAGTTCATTAGGAGGACTGTTAAAGGCAATAGCTTTCGATTTATCAGGATTTAGTACCAGTCTGTTTTCTCGAGCCCAGGAATTAATAATTTTATTAATACACTGGACAAAACAAGAAGTAGGAAGGGAATGCAACAACTGGACGTCATCAGCAAACAAGTGTAAAAGACTGTAGGAAATACAAGAGGTAAGATAATTTATGAATAGAGAAAACAGTAAAGGGCCTAATATGGAGCCTTGAACACCTTTACATTTCGATAGAAATGACGAAGAATTATTTCGAGAAGGCACACATTGAGATCTCAAAGACAGGTAGGTATACATAAGATTACATGCACTACTAGAGAAGAGAAACTGAGTTTTTAATTCACCCAATAAGAGACTAAAATCAACGGAATCAAAAGCCTTACTAAAATCCAGCAGGAGCAGGATTGAAGCTAGTTTCTTATCTATGTTGCATCAAATTTTATCAGTAATGTCTAACAGAGTAGCGGTAGTGCTGAACTTCTTCCTGAACCCGGACTGTTTCTCGTCCAAACGTGGGATGGGACATCGTCCAAACGTGGGATGGAAGTTAGATCATTTGCATTAGTAAATTGCACATTTAAATTATTTAAATCATTCATATTGAGATGTGGGCACTCAGCATTCTCCTTATTAACCCCCATCCGTCTTAATTTATTCCATAGTTGCTTCGATGTACTAGCATTATCAAAAATCTTAGCTCCTTGAGTCTGTTTAGCTTTGCGTACCAATGTTTTGAATGTAGTGCGATATGAACAAAACGTAGCCCATCTAGCCTCATTACGACATTGACAGAACGCTTTAAATGCTAAATCTCTGAGATTTTTAACGTGCAACATAGCAGAAGATAATTGGAGAGTATACTACGTTTTCACGGAAACTCTTTTTGTTGGAACATGTTCGCTAAACAGACTAGTTATAACACTATTAAGAAACTCAACTTGGGCGTTAGTATCACTTCATCCTAAATGGATATGTTTATTTAAGAAAATATATGATTGTAGTAAAGCGTCTATAAAAACAGATTGTTTAGGTGATCCATTCGAACTTACAAGAGGAGTCAAACAAGGAGATCCTGTATCACCTGGATTTTTCTCTGCTGTACTACAAGAAATTTTTAAAGATATGAACGGGAAAACTACGGGTTAATGATAAATGGCACTAAAATCACAAATTTAAGATTTGCGGATGATATCGAGCTGTTTGCAACTTCACCAGAACAACTGCAACGAATGATTTCAGAGTTAAATGAAAAATGCAATAAGATCGGATTATCAATGAATAAATCAAAAACAAAAATAATGACGAATGGAAAAGAAGTGCAAATATATTTAGAAAACCAACCACTAGAATATGTAAAAGAATATGTGTATTTAGGTCAACTTGTCTCATTCAATAACAGAGAAAAAAAAAATTGAACGCCGAATAACAAACGGATGGAAACAATTTTGGAGTATTCGAAATTTAATAACTCCTAATATCTCAAAGCAGTGTAGAAAAAATATTTTTGATTCTGTAATACTTCCTGTACTTACGTATGGTTGCCAAACATGGAGCAACAACAACAAACTTATAAGTAAACTAAGAATATGCCAACGATCCATGGAAAGAAGTTTATTAAAAATTAGTCGCCGTCAAAGAATTAGAAATATAAATGTACGAAATAAAACAGGATTCACAGATGTTGGTGAAAGAGCGAGAAAACTGAAATGGGACTGGGCAGGACATGTCATAAGAATACAGGATGATAGATGGACAAAAAAGTCTACAGAATGGATACCATTAAATGGAGTGAGGAAAGTAGGCCGCCAGCAAAAGAGCTGCAGGGATGAACTTAGTAGTTTTGACCGATATTGGTTTAGAACAGCTCATAATAGAAACTACTGGAAAAACATGGGGGAGGCTTTTGCCTTATTCTAATTTTAATTTTTCTAATTTTTAATTTTAATATGTATTTATAAAATAATTAATATATTGCATTATGTATATCAAAGAAAACATGTATGTATTATAATCTAAATTAAAATGTAATATATAATGAATTGTAATGAAGTATAACTATTTAAGAAATAAAAAGGCTGAATAGCTAATAATAATAATAAGGAGTCTTTAAATTCTTCGTGGGTTAACTGGAAATCGAATCTATCAGCTACTGATTTTTTTAATAATTTATCACTACGTTCTACCACTTCATATAATTTTTTATCAACTTGTCTATTTTTTAAATTTCTATTGTACCGCTTACCTGATCTTAACGTAAAAATAGTTGAAATGTTGTTCACCTTCTGTTGATTTTCAGTTGAATTTTCTTTAATTTATTTTGAAGATCCTGCTGCTGGATGTTCTTCTGCAATTTCGATGTCTTCTAATCTTGAATGATTCTTAAATAAATTTAGTTCAACAACTAATTTATTCTGCGACATTAAATCTTATACACTGTTTGCGATTATGAATAAGACTATATTTAAACTTAGTTATTTAGTTAATTTTTTGATTATTTATTAAACACTTTGTTTTGTTAAGTAATTTCTGTTTGTTTACCAAAAAAAAAATTATTCTTTAATTTGTTGCTCTTTTATTTATTTATTTGTTTTAAATTGTTAATATTTTTTTTTTAATTAAAAATTGCTGTTTATTTTTGTGTAATTATTAAATTTTTATAGTATTATTACTTTTTTGTTTGATTTTCGTAATATAATTATGTATATAGTAATGTCCACAAGAATAAAACAATTTGTACACTTGATTTTATAAATGTAACTAACAAAAATGTAATCGTAATTTTATAAATTATACCACAAAATGATTGAGAATAAATATTTTTTTGTTGTTGTTCCAAATACACTCAAAAGGAAATTCCGAAAAAACGTATAAAAGAATTATTATATTTTAATTTTAAAATAATTTTTTTTTACGTATATATATATATAATTAATTATAATTTCAAAAATTATTTTCTGTCTATTATTAAGTATTATATTGTTATATGTACTATTATAAACCGATTTTATATATATATACCGATTTTTTTTCTTTTTTATTTATTTAAATTTTTTATTAATTCAACCAGGCTAGAGCCCATAAGATTGTTACAGAGTATATTATGTTCATATATAATTGAATTTTATAAAAAAAGTATAAAAAATATTATAGGTTTTAGTACATTTTTGATAATTAAAGCACAAATAGCAAAAATAAAAGTAATTAGAATATTATAAAGAAACAAATTTTAAGCACAACCAAGCAATATTCATGAAATTCAACAATATGATGCAAAAAAAAAATTATAATAGATTAAAAAAAATAATAATAATAAATATATATATATACAATAAGCAAAGTAATTTAACTAAGTAACTAAATGGCAAACGCGGTCATCAGGATCTCCCCTCCACTATGAGTTAGTATTATAAGCATAAAAATAATAGAAAATTTATTGTAACTAGTGACATATTAAAAATATTTAATTGGAAATAAATAATAACAGAGATTTAAGAATTAAGTATCTGAATTATTTGTTTTTTGAAGAGTTTAGGCGATAAATCAAATCTTCTTATATCTACAGGTACATATTTATTAAACAGCGTAGAAGCTCGCACCCTAAAAGATCTACCAAACATAGACTATCGAAGTCGCCTATTCGACGAGAACACAAAATCACAAAGCAAGTATGGAGGACATTGATTTTGAACAATCTTGTACAAGAGTTGAAGAACACGAACATTAACATAAGATTTGAAACCAGTTTAGTAAACACGAGACAAAGTGGGATACATGATCTCTGGGTCTTAGATTATATATGTATCTTACAGCAGAGTTAAGCGCACGTTGTAGTCGCAATAATAGCACGTTCGTGCATCCCGAAAAGATCTCGAGACCATAATTAATATTGGGCATGATCAAAGCTTGGACCAATTTGAACCTGATCGGTCTAGGAAGGTGGTAGTTAAGGCTGTAAAGTTTACGTAGCGTGAAGTTAATCTTACTAATGACGGTGCTTACATGAGCATCCCAATTAAGCTTGTTGTCTATTATTAAACCCAGACACTGTGGAACAAATGGTAATATCACATAATTAAGTTTGACGTTAAGGTTAACGTTTAGTTCATTAGGAGGACTGTTAAAGACAATAGCTTTGTATTTATCAGGATTTAGTACCAGTCTGTTTTCTCGAGCCCAGGAATTAATAGATGAGAGATCGAGATTAATTTTATTAATACACTGGACAAAACAAGAAGTAGGAAGGGAATGCAACAACTGGACGTCATCAGCAAACAAGTGTAAAAGACTGTAGGAAATACAAGAGGTAAGATAATTTATGAATAGAGAAAACAGTAAAGGGCCTAATATGGAGCCTTGCGGAACACCTTTACATTTGGATAGAAATGACAAACAATTATTTCGAGAAGGCACACATTGAGATCTCCAAGACAGGTAGGTATACATAAGATTACATGCACTACTAGAGAAGAGAAACTGAGTTTTTAATTTACCCAATAAGAGACTAAAATCAACGGAATCAAAAGTTTTACTAAAATCCAGCAGGAGCAGGATTGAAGCTAGTTTCTTATCTATGTTGCATCTAATTTTATCAGTAATGTCTAACAGAGTAGCGGTAGTGCTGAACTTCTTCCTGAACCCGGACTGTTTCTCGTACAGTAAGTTGTTAACTGATAGATGTTCTGACAATTGAAGGCTAATTAACTTTTCAAAAACTTTGGATAGCACAGGGAGTATGCTTATAGGCCTAAACGAGCTTGATCCTTTGGGTATAGGAATAACTTTAGCACATTTCCACACATCAGGAAAATTAAAAGTAGTTAATATTGAATTAAATATGTGTAAAATATACTGATTAATTAGAGGAAACAATATTTTAACGAATTTCAGTGATATATTATCCAGGCATATAGCATTAGAAGTGATACTATTAAAAGCTCTATCCAGTTCAAAGGCTGAGATGCAACTAAAAGAGAAACCATTATGTGCCTCAGGAAGAACATCGTCCAAACGTGGGATGGAAGTTAGATTATTTGCATTAGTAAATTGCACATTTAAATTATTTAAATCATTCATATTGAGATGTAGGCACTCAGCATTCTCCTTATTAACCCCCATCCGTCTTAATTTATTCCATAGTTGCTTCGATGTACTAGCATTATCAAAAATCTTAGCTCCTTGAGTCTGTTTAGCTTTGCGTACCAATGTTTTGAATGTAGTGCGATATGAACAAAACGTAGCCCATCTAGCCTCATTACGACATTGACAGAACGCTTTAAATGCTAAATCTCTGAGATTTTTAACGTGCAACATAGCAGAAGATAATTGGAGAGTATACTACGTTTTCACGGAAACTCTTTTTGTTGGAACATGTTCGCTAAACAGACTAGTTATAACACTATTAAGAAACTCAACTTGCGCGTTAGTATCACTTCATCCTAAATGGATATGTTTATTTAAGAAAATATATGATTGTAGTAAAGCGTCTATAAAAACAGATTGTTTAGGTGATCCATTCGAATTTACAAGAGGAGTCAAACAAGGAGATCCTTTATCACCTGGATTTTTCTCTGCTGTACTACAAGAAATTTTTAAAGATATGGACGGGAAAACTACGGGTTAATGATAAATGGCACTAAAATCACAAATTTAAGATTTGCGGATGATATCGAGCTGTTTGCAACTTCACCAGAACAACTGCAACGAATGATTTCAGAGTTAAATGAAAAATGCAATAAGATCGGATTATCAATGAATAAATCAAAAACAAAAATAATGACGAATGGAAATGAAGTGCAAATATATTTAGCAAACCAACCACTAGAATATGTAAAAGAATATGTGTATTTAGGTCAACTTGTCTCATTCAATAACAGAGAAAAAAAAAATTGAACGCCGAATAACAAACGGATGGAAACAGTTTTGGAGTATTCGATTAACTCCTAATATCTCAAAGCAGTGTAGAAAAAATATTTTTGATTCTGTAATACTTCCTGTACTTACGTATGGTTGCCAAACATGGAGCAACAACAACAAACTTATAAGTAAACTAAGAATATGCCAACGATCCATGGAAAGAAGTTTATTAAAAATTAGTCGCCGTCAAAGAATTAGAAATATAAATGTACGAAATAAAACAGGATTCACAGATGTTGGTGAAAGAGCGAAAAAACTGAAATGGGACTGGGCAGGACATGTCATAAGAATACAGGATGATAGATGGACAAAAAAGTCTACAGAATGGATACCATTAAATGGAGTGAGGAAAGTAGGCCGCCAGCAAAAGAGCTGCATGGATGAACTTAGTAGTTTTGACCGATATTGGTTTAGAACAGCTCATAATAGAAACTACTGGAAAAACATGGGAGAGGCTTTTGCCTTATTCTAATTTTAATGTTTCTAATTTTTAATTTTAATATGTATTTATAAAATAATTAATATATTGCATTATGTATATCAAAGAAAACATGTATGTATTATAATATAAATTAAAATGTAATATATAATGAATTGTAATGAAGTATAACTATTTAAGAAATAAAAAGGCTGAATAGCTAATAATAATAATAAGGAGTCTTTAAATTCTTCGTGGGCTAACTGGAAATCGAATCTATCAGCTACTGATTTTTTTAATAATTTATCACTACGTTCTACCACTTCATATAATTTTTTATCAACTTGTCTATTTTTTAAATTTCTATTGTACCGCTTACCTGATCTTAACGTAAAAATAGTTGAAATGTTGTTCACCTTCTGTTGATTTTCAGTTGAATTTTCTTTAATTTAATTTGAAGATCCTGCTGCTGGATGTTCTTCTGCAATTTCGATGTCTTCTAATCTTGAATGATTCTTAAATAAATTTAGTTCAACAACTAATTTATTCTGCGACATTAAATCTTATACACTGTTTGCGATTATGAATAAGACTATATTTAAACTTAGTTATTTAGTTAATTTTTTGATTATTTATTAAACACTTTGTTTTGTTAAGTAATTTCTGTTTGTTTACCAAAAAAAAAATTATTCTTTAATTTGTTGCTCTTTTATTTATTTATTTGTTTTAAATTGTTAATATTTTTTTTTTAATTAAAAATTGCTGTTTATTTTTGTGTAATTATTAAATTTTTATAGTATTATTACTTTTTTGTTTGATTTTCGTAATATAATTATGTATATAGTAATGTCCACAAGAATAAAAAAATTTGTACACTTGATTTTATAAATGTAACTAACAAAAATGTAATCGTAATTCTATAAATTATACCACAAAATGATTGAGAATAAATATTTTTTTGTTGTTGTTCCAAATACACTCAAAAGGAAATTCCGAAAAAACGTATAAAAGAATTATTATATTTTAATTTTAAAATAATTTTTTTTTACGTATATATATATATAATTAATTATAATTTCAAAAATTATTTTCTGTCTATTATTAAGTATTATATTGTTATATGTACTATTATAAACCGATTTTATATATATATACCGATTTTTTTTCTTTTTTATTTATTTAAATTTTTTATTAATTCAACCAGGCTAGAGCCCATAAGATTGTTACAGAGTATATTATGTTCATATATAATTGAATTTTATAAAAAAAGTATAAAAAATATTATAGGTTTTAGTACATTTTTGATAATTAAAGCACAAATAGCAAAAATAAAAGTAATTAGAATATTATAAAGAAACAAATTTTAAGCACAACCAAGCAATATTCATGAAATTTAACAATATGATGCAAAAAAAAAATTATAATAGATTAAAAAAAATAATAATAATAAATATATATATATACAATAAGCAAAGTAATTTAACTAAGTAACTAAATGGCAAACGCGGTCATCAGGATATCCCCTCCCCTCCACTATGAGTTAGTATTATAAGCATAAAAATAATAGAAAATTTATTGTAACTACTGACATATTAAAAATATTTAATTGGAAATAAATAATAACAGAGATTTAAGAATTAAGTATCTGAATTATTTGTTTTTTGAAGAGTCTAGGCGATAAATCAAATCTTCTAATATCTACAGGTACATATTTATTAAACAGCGTAGAAGCTCGCACCCTAAAAGATCTACCAAACATAGAAGATGAAATACGAGGAATAGTCAGGTATCGAAGTCGCCTATTCGACGAGAACACAAAATCACAAAGCAAGTATGGAGGACATTGATTTTGAACAGTCTCGTACAAGAGTTAAAGAACACGAAGATTAACATAAGATTTGAAACCAGTTTAGTAAACACTAGTAGTAAATGTATCCCACTATGTCTTTTAGTAAATAAAAGACATAGTGGGATATATGATCTCTGGGTCTTAGATTATATATGTATCTTACAGCAGAGTTAAGCGCACGTTGTAGTCGCAATAATAGCACGTTCGTGCATCCCAAAAAGATCTCGAGACCATAATTAATATTGGGCATGATCAAAGCTTGGACCAATTTGAACCTGATCGGTCTAGGAACGTGGTAGTTAAGGCTGTAAAGTTTACGTAGCGTGAAGTTAATCTTACTAATGACGGTGCTTACATGAATATCCCAATTAAGCTTGTTGTCTATTATTAAACCCAGACTTAGACACTGTGGAACAAATGGTAATATCACATCATTAAGTTTGACGTTAAGGTTAACGTTTAGTTCATTAGGAGGAATGTTAAAGACAATAGCTTTGGATTTATCAGGATTTAGTACCAGTCTGTTTTCTCGAGCCCAGGAATTAATAGATGAGAGATCGAGATTAATTTTATTAATACACTGGACAAAACAAGAAGTAGGAAGGGAATGCAACAACTGGACGTCATCAGCAAACAAGTGTAAAAGACTGTAGGAAATACAAGAGGTAAGATCATTTATGAATAGAGAAAAAATTAAAGGGCCTAAGATGGAGTCTTGCAGAACACCTTTACATTTGGATAGAAATGACGAAGAATTATTTCCAGAAGGCACACATTGAGATCTCAAAGACAGGTAGGTATACATAAGATTACATGCACTACTAGAGAAGAGAAACTGAGTTTTTAATTCACCCAATAAGAGACTAAAATCAACGGAATCAAAAGCCTTACTAAAATCCAGCAGGAGTAGGATTGAAGCTAGTTTCTTATCTGTGTTCCATCTAATTTTATCAGTTATAGCTAACAGAGCAGCGGTAGTGCTGAACTTCTTCCTGAACCGGGACTGTTTCTCGTACAGTAAGTTGTTAACTGATAGATGTTCTGACAATTGAAGGCTAATTAACTTTTCAAAAACTTTGGATAGCACAGGGAGTTGCTTATAGGCCTAAACGAGCTTGATCCTTTGGGTATAGGAATAACTTTAGCACATTTCCACACATCAGGAAAATTAGAAGTAGTTAATATTGAATTAAATATGTGTAAAATATACTGATTAATTAGAGGAAACAATACATATTTTAACGAATTTCAGTGATATATTATCGAGGCCTATAGCATTAGAAGTGATACTATTAAAAGCTCTATCCAGTTCAAAGGTTGAGATGCAACTAAAAGAGAAACCATTATGTGCCTCAGGAAGAAAATCGTCCAAACGAGGGATGGAAGTTAGATTATTTGCATTAGTAAATTGCACATTTAAATTATTTAAATCATTTATATTGAGATGTAGGCACTCAGCATTCTCCTTATTAACCCCCATCCGTCTTAATTTATTCCATAGTTGCTTCGATGTACTAGCATTATCAAAAATCTTAGCTCCTTGAGTCTGTTTAGCTTTGCGTACCAATGTTTTGAATGTAGTGCGATATGAACAAAACGTAGCCCATCTAGCCTCATTACGACATTGACAGAACGCTTTAAATGCTAAATCTCTGAGATTTTTAACGTGCAACATAGCAGAGGATACTTGGAGAGTAGACTACGTTTTCACGGAAACTCTTTTTGTTGGAACATGTTCGCTAAACAGACTAGTTATAACACTATTAAGAAACTCAACTTGGGCGTTAGTATCACTAGTACAATAAATTAAATCAAAATTAATTTGGGCAACATCAGACGCCAGCTGAGCTAAGTTAATATTATTATAGTCCCGAATAAAGAATTCTTGGCTAGAGAAATTCTTGACAACATCAAAGGAAATAAAAATAAAGGCATGATGCGATATGCTAGGAACCCAAAACTGTTTGTGATATTTGACAGCGTCATAATTACTAACAAGAATAAAATCAATTAGAGAAGATGACTGACATCTTAAATCAAAATGAGTTGGAATAATATTTTGCACTATCTTCAAGCCAAGCCTATCACAAACATTATTACAATTATCAGCTTTATGGGGTACTAAAATATTGGTATTAAAGTAAGTCACGGACAATGACTATGTTCGAATAACGCATAGACAGCTCCGAGAGAATATCTTCAATAACGCTAAAATCTCTTCCAGGCAAATAAATCACACCAACCAGCGTTTGGGACACACCAGAAGTAATTTGGTTAAACAAGGCCTCATCACCAGATTGTGAAATAGAAGCAATGATTTTAGAGTGCAATTCTTTTTATATATATATGGTGAAACCCCTCAACGAATGGCAGCGCGATCACTACGATGTATTCTGTAGCCGCCAATTTCAATTGCAGAATTTGAAATATACTGTTTCAACCATGTTTCATAGACACCAATAACATCAAGATATTTTCCATCCAAAACGCTCTTAAACTCATCAAACTTCGCATCCCTAGACTTTGGTCTTAAACTCTGTACATTCATATGTCCAATATTTAAAAATTGCGAGCGGTTCATTAAAGAACGTGACAAAAAGCGGTTTTCAGTAGCTACTTCGCCAGGTAAATTATCTGGCATTACAACTTAAGATATTTATAGGGGTACGAAGATGATGACGACCTGCTTTAGCCATACTTAGTCCACAATAATACCAAAACATTTAAATCATTTTTCAAAAAGAGTTACTAACCCAAAATTAAAAGAAATCATTAGAAAAAATAAAAATAAAAAATAATAACAAAAAAAATAATAATAAAAAGAGCAATTTACTTGAATGAAATTAATTATTATATGAAGTTCTCAACTATTTGCTAGCGATGTAGTAGCAATAGGAAAAGCAGCATGCAACTCATCAGCATTGTTGATGATTCTAGCTGTACCACCGTTACCAGCAATCGGTACTAGCGAAAGGTGAGATAGCCCAACAGAAAAGTTTTTGATGAAGCCAGCTTTTTTAATAGCTCTAGCGTGTTTGACCATATGCGATAACATAGGTGGCAAAATTGTCATTCAGGTAAACACGACTATGTACGTCCACTGGTAAAAAATTGGATAGCTTGAGCCTGCCGTATTTAAAGTAATTGTTCATAATTTCATTGCGCTTTAATAGAGATTGTAAAGTTACTAGTATGACTATTTTATTTTTATTCAAGTAACAGCAATTGGAAATATCATTATATAAGAGTAGGGTAACAAGGCGGGTTCTACTCCAGCTTTTAACAAACCCCAAAATTTGTGAAATTGGTATTTTTTTTCTTTAATGAGCATGCTTTATTTAATAAGCACGTTTTGAGGTGTCGAGATGTTGGGGTTGGTGAATTGGATGTTGGGGTTGGTGAATTGGATATTGTGGTTGAGGTTGTGGCGTGGGGTGGGGTGTGGATGTTGTAGTGGGCTTTTTTGGCATAGGCTGTGGTGGTGTGGGAATGTGGTTGTGGGTTGAAACATGTTGGGACATGTTATCTAATTTTATTAGTAAATTTCTAAAATGTTCTAAAAGTCTGAATAGACTATTTTTCTTATCAGCAGTATTAATTAAGTTGTGTGTTTATGAATGGATTTTTTCATGGTTTTTTTTTGTTTATTTTAAATATAAAAGACTCTACTTAGTGGATATATGTATTAAATTGATAAAGATGTGAGTGTTATAATGAAATTTAATTAAATATGATTCTTATTTTTATTTAAATATACCACTCAATTCTAAAATATATTTAGTTTAAAAATTGGTGTTAACTGTTGATGGTTGATTTATTATTATGGCATTGTGGGAAGATCTTCGGACAATTACTACATTTGATGGTGATAATGATGATGATGATGATGAAATACTAAAATCATTGAAGAACAATATACATAAAAAATTATTAGTTATAGAGAAATTTTTAATCATACATAAGGATTTCTTGCTTGCTGAGCATATAGAGGAATTTGAAAATTATCGGAAAGCACTAATGAAACTAGTGAATGTTGAAATGAAATTTTCAATTCATGGTTCTCACTATGCAAATTGTATATGGTCTTTCGATAATGCAACATCTGGGCCAGATACATGTTCATGTAGTAGTATAAACTTGATTGAAAATTCTTGTTTAAGACTTATGAAATTTTATGTGAGATTGGCTGGTGGAAATAATTTATTATTAAGCTAAATAAAATACTTTATTACAAATGCTAATTGTAGCTGACAATCTTTGACTATATAATATATGGACTGCTAATCGCTTATAATTTCCTTTGCTGTAAAAGAAAAAAATACTATAAGGACTGGTAGCGCATAGCACCAGAGATGGCCAATAAGAGAACTAAAGTTATGGAATTCTGAATTATATCCAGTAAAATTCTCAAGTAAAATCTATGGAATTCTCATAAATGATGTAGTTGTTTTATTGGCCGTCAAAAAGGCGAGCGTCGCCAAAGGCAATTCGGTATAGTTAGTTGCTTTTTTCGCCATCTCTGGTGGTATGCGCATAGTCGGTCATAGCTACAGCAATGAAGTTGGTTACTAGCAGTCCATATATTATATAGTCAAAGCTGACAATAAATAAAAAAAAAATCTGGTTACATAGTTTTGATTTTTAGTATTTCGTTCACTAAGTAAAATATAACATAAATGATGAGCAATAATTTTATAAAATGTTTTTTAGAAAAATATGATTGTGTGCTATTGAAAGAACATAAAGATATAATAATTGATTTTTATATCAGATTTCCAAACACAACAAACACATATACACAACAAAAAAAATGTGATTGTACATATACATATGTATACATGTGCATGTGTTATGGAGTTTTTAAGAAAACAATATATAATGAAAATAATGAATTATTATAAGTAACAAATAAATTACCAAATAAGTTAATAGTATATATGTACGAATTCTTTATGAATAATATACTTGATATAAATAAAAAGAAATATTTTAGTTGAAAGATAATATTTTGGGTTTTTATTTATCAGATAATTAATTTATGAATAAGGTAGTATTATAAGAGATATTGCTTTATACAACAATTTTATCAATCCTAAAATGTCAATTGACAAATTTGGACGCATTGATGACTGGAGAGAGAGGAAACCTTTACGAGGTCCACCAGGCGAAGGATTTAGTTTAACGGTTCAAGGTGATTATGACTTGAAAAATAAACTAGTTATAAACGTTGCAAAACCTATAGATAATTTCGATGTTGTTTCAAAACAATATGTTGATAGTGAAACTAATAGAGTAAAAGAGTGTGAAAAATCTATAAATGAATTAAAATATGATTTATCGGAAATAAATACCCAGATAATATTTTTAAAGGAGGAAATAAATAAATTGGAACACTTTTGCAGATCTGTTGATAAATTTGTACATAAACACAGTCAACAGTAAATACACAGTGTGAATATATCCTTAACATTTACTTTATGAAATTATGTAAATAAAAAACATTTTTAGTTTAAAATATGAAAATTTCTGTTTTTATTTAACAAATAATATATTTAATTTTTATAATTATTTTATATTTTTGTATGGAATTGAAGACTTCTCTGCTGTTGAGGATGATGATGATTGTTGTTTTGGATTTGGGCAAGATGATTTTGTAGATGACCCCAATAGTTTATATTTGCATTCTTTTATTTTATCCATGTTCTTGTCTTCAATCAACAATTGTTTTCTGTCACTCATTATAATTTCATTATCGGAAGTGTGTTCTATATATCGCGTTTACTTGAACTAAACTAATTATTATTTTTCAGAGAATATATATATACATTTTTTGTTTTTAATGTATTTCACAACAATACATCTTTTTTTTTTATCCATGAATTTTGGTTAGAAGGAAATCCGAGCCACTTCACAAAAACTTTGTCACCTTTAGTTTTGATGATTTTTTCAACTAAATATAGATCTGGATATTTAAATTTTTGTAATTCATACTCGTAAAATCCTCCTCTAATAGGGTTGCCTTGGTAATCTTCTAATAAGTAAGTTACTGGATTTGTCAGTTGTCTTTTAGTTATCTTGAAAACTTCCGTTGTCCAGTTGGGTGTGTAACTTTTTCAAAAACATGTTTAAACTTACTCAATCGAACTGACTCACCAATTGGCAAATGGTGCAATTTTTAATGTGATTATAAACTGTAGATAATAATTTTCTTTCATAATAATTTTCTTTCTTTCATCACTTTTGATTTCAGAGGGTTTTCTTTTCGTTGTTCTGTGAGTTGAATGATTATAATCATTAATAAGTTTCTGAATGATGTTAATCCATTTATAGTTTCCATTAAAACTGAATTCTTTCCACATTTTTTCCTTTATTGTACGATTAAAACGTTCAATAATTGAGGCTTTTAATGAGCTAAATGTTGAATAATGATTAATGTTGTATTTCAACATCAAATTGAGGAAGGTTTTGTTAAAAAACTCTTTACCATCATCAGTTTGTAAATTTTTAGGATATCTATTTGAATTTTTGAAAATCGATTTAAACGACTCAGTAACCTTATCACCAGTTTTATTGCTTCATATTAAATATAATATGAAGCTTTGTGGTGCAGAGCAAATTTCGAAAAAAAATTTTTCGAGATTTTGAATTTTTTCTTACGTTTTAGATGTCAGAGAATCAGAATCAGCAAAAAAAAAATTTCGTGTCCGCCGTACGCCGTACGCAAAACAAAAATTGTCTTTTGAAATCGCTTAGAAATAGTACTAAAACACATTCAATTGAATCAAAAATTTACAGAAAGGTAAACTAAGGATGGAATTTTATGCTTATGGTATCCTTTTCCGAATAATATACCTGCAAACCCCCTTCATGGAGCGATAAAAATGCACAGTTTTGTCCATGTCAAAAAACACACCTTGATATAATAGTCGGATCTTTACCCTGTTTCACAGTTTCATGAAAAGACACCATACAAAGAACATAAGAAAAATTCCTGGGTCCCCGCCCCCTTATTTAATGGTAATATTATAATTGAATTTTTGAAAATTGATATGCACATAAAACCAGTACGATTTCACGTAAAACATTATAACTTTTAAAATAGGTATAACAAGTTAGTACCTTTCCATTCCATATAAAAAAAAATATTCCCCGCCTTTTTTATGTGGGTGAGGGGCTTATATATGAAACAAGTTACAACCCCTTAGCGGGGAAGTTTATTAAAGAAGTGAGAAATAGGTTTCTTCATTATACTATTATACACCTTCTGCATAAAAATCAGCCTCATACCTGTACCCTCCTTCATTTTACTAGTGAAAGAATTTTTATGGGACTATTAAAATTGTATTTTTAGTATTTAAAATAATCATAGCATATGAAACATTTAATATACGGCCTATTATCTTATAAGTTAGATATAATAGGTTAGTATCTTTCGAAATCATTCAAAATTTTCACACCTTTCCCTTTTTATACGGGCGAGGGGGTATATTTATAAAACAAGATGCAACACCTCCTCTGGGAACTGGATTGAAAAAATAAGAAATAAGTTTTTTTTAAATACTATTTTAGACCTTATGCGAAAAATTTGTTTCCGTACCTGCAACACACTCTATTCTTCATCTTCATCGCTTAGAAATGCAACATTTCAAAATTTATTATATAGTTTATGAAAATTTAATTTTTGGAACTTAAAATGACTATAAAATAAGCCACAGTTTAGATATAAACTTGAAATTTATAAATTGTGTGCAATAAGTTCGTGGTAATCCAACTCACTGCAAATTTTAACATGCTGCTCTTTTTTGGTGGAGGAGGGCGTATATTTAGAAAACAAGCTCCATGCCTTCCGCGGGGGTCTAATTTAAAAAAATGAAAACATACTTTTTTAACAATGAAATTTTACACCTTGTATAAAAAAATCAGCCCCACCCCGTCAACCCTCTTTATGTCAGTTGTATTTGAATTTCGATATTTTCAAAGTAAAATTTTTGAAATTCAAAATGGCTATAAAATGCTCCAGAGTTTATGTACGACTTTCTTACTTCTATGCCAGGTACCATAATTTCAAACCTTGCGAAATCACTTAAAATTATAAACCACCATTTTATTAAAGTAGAGGAGGGGGTCTATTAATGAAATAAGAAATATACCCTATGCGGGAGACTATATCAAAAAAATTAAAAATTGGTTTCTTCATAATACTATTCTACACCTTGTACATAAAAACGAGACCTGTACCTTCAACCCTCTTTATTTTACAGGGGTGAAAATTTCGATATTTTAAAAATTAATATTGTATTGGATATACAATTTCGAGTATTTATTTATTGAAACTTAGTAATAATTTCAAATTGTACAACATTGGTAGTTTTGAAAAAATTATTACTTTTAATTTTATATATATTACGTGGTTCGTGAAATTCAAATTTTTCGCAAAGGTCTTAGATTAGATATTAGCTTTGAAATATAGTTATAGCGGACCCTTCTTTCAAAGATTTCCCCACCTACATACGAAAAAAAAAGCTGCCAAGTTGAAAGAGTGCTTCATAAATAAGTACTCGAATTTGTAATACCATATTTATACTAAATACTCGAAATGTAATATATGTATGTGTTTATTCTATAAATTTCGAACTTTTTGCCTCTGTAAAAGAAGAGGGTTGAAGGTACGTGTCTCAATTTTGTATAGAAGGTGTAGGTGTGTATTTTTGAGAAAAAAATTTCTCATTTTTTCAATCCAGTCCCCCGCTGAGGTATAGCAGCCTGTTTAATAGATATACCCCCTCACCCATATGAAAAGGGAAAATATTCAATTTTCATAAACTATATAATAAATTTTGAAATGTAACATTTCTAAGTGATGTAGCTTAGAGTCGGTTGCAGGTAGGGAAATAAATTTGTGGCAAAAGTTGTAAGATAGTATTTTTAAGAAAATAATTTCTCATTTTTTCAATCCAGTCCCCCGCTGAGGTGCTGCAGCCTCTTTCATAAAATTACCCCCTCACCCATAATAAAAGGGAAAGGGTAAAATTTTTGGCGGACACGGATGTTTTTTTGCTGATTCTGAATCCCTGACATCTAAAACGTCCAGAAAAATCAAAATCTCGAAAAAAAATTTTTCGAAATTTAGACCGCAATATATTTACAATATATGAAGCAATATATATATATATATTGTCTTATATCATAAATTCAACGATTCGATATAGATAAATAACATCATAAGTTTTATATAAGAACATAAAATATATTTACTTTTAAATTGTGAAAAACACGTAGTTTTATAAAATATTATAACTTTTAGTTAATTCTTTGTTTTTATTAAAGCCTAGGTTGATCTAAAAGGGGATATGAAGCACTCTTCCAACTTGGCAGCTTTTTTTTCATTGGAATAGCCCATCCATATTTTGAGAATGTGTCAATTACAGTTAGTAAATATTTATAATTAGAATTTTGTTTACCATATGCACCCATTTCTACAAGATCAGCTTGCCAAAGATCATCAAAACCTTTGATTATAACTCTTCGTCTTTTAAAGTTTTTTCTAATAGGTTTATGCAGCTCTTCAACAACCTGCCTTTTACTCATGTTTTCGCTGAATGTAAATGTATAATATTACTCATCTTTTTGATTAGTCTTTTATTCAATTAGTCTTTTATTCAACTTGCCTCCTTAAGTTCCTCAATTATTGAAATAATTTCATTATGAAGAATTTTAGTTCCAGCTTCTTGAGATGCCATCAAGATCTTTAAGCTATCAAGAAGTTCATTTGGATCATCCCAATGAACATACTCTATAGGTTTTGATGAAAATTCCATATCCAATGGCAATCTTTTTGTTTTCGATAGGCCTCCACCTTTTTTCTTCCGAGTATTATACTTATGTGTCACAAGATTTTGAATTATATTTATATATTTGTTCCCTTTATTACCATTTATTTGTGACTTTGGTCCATTAAATGAGCATTTGTTATAATTAATATTTTTTTGTAATTTGCCAAATCATCGTCAACATAGTGTTGAGGACTTTTGTGAAATATCAATTCATATAAACCATTTGTAATTTTAAAAGGTTTATAAATCAATGTAAATGTTATTCTCATCAATTTTAAAAACAGATTTACCCAATTTGCTTAAATTGTTGACACTATCGAAGTGAGGGTCATATGTTTTATCTAGTTCAGTCCTTTTGACTGGTGGTGGTGTCCATATTTGTGATGATGGTAAAATATTAACAGCACTATTTTTTCTAGGTGTTTCATAATTATCTGTAGTATCAAATTTGAGTGTTGAATTTGGTGTTGATGTTGTAAAGCTTTTGAAACTTAATTTTTTTTCAGGTTTTAAATGATCATATTCTTCTTGTTTTATTTCTGGTTGTATTATTTCATTAGATATTTTATCATATCGAGCAACTTTTATTTATTCTTTTAGAGGTTTTACAATGGGTTTGAAAGTAGTTTCCAATTCAGTTTCTTTGGCAGTTTCCCCCGTTTTTATAGTTGTATATTTACGCTTCAAAGCTTTACGAGTTTTTATCAACTCTTTTAAGACTTTTTCATTCATTTTGTATTATTATTTACTCAACTCTAAATCAATACTGATTAAAGTTAAGCAATATTGATTGCTTTTATATCTTTACCAGGTTAATACTGATACTGATCACATCGGTTATTGACTGATCGGTTATTGATTGATACAGATCAGGTTTTGATTAGTGTATTTTATTCAATCACTAAAAATGCATCGAAATTTTTTCGATATCCACCTTTATTGCAAGGTCTGTTTTTGTCAATAAGTAGAAATCCATACGGATCTCTCCAACACTCGCTGCAGACATTTTTGAATTGATTGAATGACATATCAGAGTTTACATGATCATTGTAAATATGTCGTAAATTTAAATCATCTTGCTTGAATAATATTATGAAATTTGCATTAACACGAATCAAATGTTTAGGTATATGTGTATAAGGTTGACATAAATAAAAACTATCAATATCATTATGACGTCCCATAGAAAAATATGATCGTATATTATTTTGTCTTTCGCATGCAACATCATCAAAAATAAAAACTGAATTCTTTTTAGCTTCAGATGGTTCCATAATTTCACAATTATTTGAAAATTCATAATAACCCATTCTTTTAATAGATGATATCAATTTTTTCAAATATTCATATTATGGTTGATGTAATGATTTAGAATATATGTAGATGTTTTCAAAACGCAAACCATTTGTATCTAATAACATGCTCAACATTATATTTGTTTTACCACAATTTGATGGTCCGACTATTAAACCTCGTATATTATTCGGTAACAAGGCACCATGTTTTGTTTTTCAACACCACAACCTACAGTTTGATCAAAATTTTTAATTGTAATATTTGCATGTTGCTTCACAAACTTCATTCTTTTCACTATTTGCAAATCAAAATGCGATTAAATTATATATAAATATATTTTTTTTTTGATAATTTTCGAAATCTATTTAGTTGTAAAATAGTTGTTAAGGTGTTCGTTACAAAGTGGCTATACATTTATGATTAATTATAACTCTGACAATTGTAGAAAAGATATTAAAGCTGTGACACCGTGTATTTTTTTGTAATATATTTTCCTAAAAGGAAAATAAAAAAATTATTAAATTAAAATAATTTAAAAAAATACCTTGTTTAGTTGTTTACGTCTGCGTCCATCTTGATGTTATTTGTATGCCGGCTTGTCACATCTCAGATGTCAGTTAGTAGACAGGCGCGGAGGTTTATCTTTGGATATTAAAATATTGTATTTTTTTTTTGAGTTTTTTTTTTGGGATATTTATATTTTTTTTGGGAAAAGTTATTTTGTTTTTAATCAATTAGTGCGGGTGAAAAAATTGGGATTCAATAAAAAAAAAATTAATAATCAAATAAAATTGCAATAAAAAAAAATATATATATATAAGTTCAATAGTATTAAAAGAAAATTATGATTTGGGGATAATTTTAGTGAAGAAATTATTTTTTTAAGAGAACGTCAACTAAAAAAATATAAAAATAAAAGAAAATTAAGTGGAAATCTAATAAAAACAAAATTAAGAGCCCAATTTTTTTTTGACACCGCAGGTTTTTTTTTAAATAAATGTAAGAATCAGAAAAAAAAACAAACAAAAATTTAGTACATAACAAAAATTTAGTACATAAACCAAAAAAAAAGAGGAAAAAAAAATTCGATATGTTGTAAAAGAATTTATAAGAAAAAAAAAATTAATTTTTAATAATAAAATCATCGGTACCGTGAAATAAGCTGCACCGGCCGATCAAGGAAAAACAAAATAATAACCCACGCAAGTAATATCAGCAACATTCTAGGAAGAGCAGAGTAGCGGTAGCAGCGTCCACGTTTTTTTTTTAATTTGAAATTTTGTGTTTTTTTTTGTGGTTTTTTTTAAATAATTTATTGTTGTGTAGGTACAGGTAGCTGGTTCCCGTACTGGCATGCCGGAGCAGGAAGCAGGTATTACCAGGTATTGTGATTTTTCTTATTTAATTAATTTATTTTGTGGTGTACGATTAGAATTATTTATATTATTTGCTTTTGCTTTATTTTTAGTGTTAATTTATTAATTTTTTTTGTAGTAGAGTAAAAATTTTTTTTGTTTGATGTAAAGTAAAGTCGAGTTTTTTTTTGTAGAGTAAAACGTAAAATTTATTTTTGTGTTATTTATTGATAATTATAATTATAATCGTAGTCATTAGTTAATAGTCGTATACAAATATTAGTACACCACATATTTTTTATATATATATATATAAATATATTCAATTAAATTTTTTCTATTTAAAATAAATAAAAACAAAAGAAACCACCGCTTGTGATGAGAACAAAAATTTAAGCGTATTTTATTTATTATAATTTATATGGAATTTTATTTATTTTTTTGAAAATTCCAAATTTTTTTTATTATTTTATTGGAGTGTTGTTTTTTTTCTTGATTTTTTTTTGTTGTTGAATTTGTTTTATAATGGCTGGCTGATTTCTGAAATTCCCCAGGATGGATCGCCTTGGATTCTTGTCTTTTCTCTCCTAATTCCTTAAGCGATGGTGCTTCACTCTAAAGATTTTTTGTTGTGAAAATTTTTATTAGTGAAAGCAGCATCGTATTGTAGTATTGGTTGCCGTTTGGATTAGGAAAGCAGCATCGTATTGTAGTATTGGTTGCCGTTTGGATTAGGAGGCAAAACTTAGGAGGAAATCCCAGTGGTCTAAGGAGTTCTAGTAATAGAAATTTTGATCTAGCGTTTTTTTTGTGATGCGCTGTTGGTCACCCTAGAACTGGCGCCCACTTCACTAGAACTCCGAAGCTACCTCCTCCGACTTACCTTATAGCTAACAGGTGGTAATTTTTTTTTTTGAACAAAATTACTCATCCTGTTACAATTGGCGCCCAAAGTGGGACATGAATATGCACCAATTGTTTTACAATTGGTGTCCAAAATTTGTGGCTCATTAAAAATTTTTTTTTGAAATCTCCATCTGAGGTTGCTTAAGTCGGATGGAGGGGTGATCAATACTGCAACGTCTTCCCCTTCCGTGGGTGGTATTCTTCCTTCCTATGGGGAACATCGGACGTTGTTCCAATTTAGTTTGTGTGCTGGTAGTTAGATAAGGGTTTTGGTTGTCCATTACATGTCCTACCAATTATAAAAAGAAGTCCAGAGTGCATCCATTCTGAGGTGTCGCAAAATTATCTCAGTAAAATTGAATTTTTGTTATTGGATTTTGGTTTTGTTTTTTTTTTTTTTTATTTTGATTTGGATTTTTTTTTGGGGTTGCGATATTTCGTTTTGATTTTTTTTGTTTTATAATTTTTTTTTTCTATTGGTTCCTCGGTCGAGCGAGCGCTGACGGAGAGAAAATTTTGAGGAAAAATAAAATTAAAACGAGTAGTGTTTTGTTTATTTAAAAAATTTTTTTGTCTCTTTTTTTTTATTATACAATATTTGTTAGTTTTTGCTTATTTTTCCAATATTCGTTAGTATTAGTTTAGTTTTTTTTGGGTAATATTATTTATATTAGGTGTAGTTTTTCTCGTTCATTTACAATTATCGTTATTTATTAAATTATTTTTTTTGTAGTTTTTTTTTTTGTTTAGTTTTTTTGGGTAATATTATTTATATTAGGTGTAGTTTTTCTCGTTCATTTACAATTATCGTTATTTATTAAATTTTTTTTTTGTAGTCGTATTTAGTATTAGTCCTTTTTTACAATCAGGTTATTATGTATTTACACTATTTATAATTATTAGAGTTTGTTTTTTTTTAAGATTATTTATATTATGTGTAGGTGTAGTAAAATTACCTTTTATAATTGTTTTTATTCCAAATAAAACACTAATCTTGTTCGGTTAAATTTACTTTTATTTATTCACCATTTATATTTCCTAGTTATTAATTTAATATTTTATTTATAGTTAGTTTTGTAAATTTATTTTATTAATAACTTTAGATTTTTTTTATTTATTTATTTAAAACCAATTATACAATTTTAACTGCTTTGAATTTATTCAATAAATTATTTAAACTTTAATTAAAACAGTTATTTACTATACTTTTTATTTTTACAATTGATAGTATCTAATTGAAACCCAAATTAGACTTTTTTGCACTTTAATTAGTTGGTGTCTTCTTGACACCCAAATTAAACTTAAACTTTACTACCAAAAAACAGCTATTTTATTTGGTTGAAGAGATTTTTGGTTTTCCAAAATATCGCATGCGATATTTTGGTTAGCCAATCAACTCTTCAAAATTTTGTTCTAATTTAATATTTAATTATTTTGCAAAATTTAATTAATAATTTTATATTATTTCAAAATAATTTAGTTAGCTCTTTTTTTGGGTTGCGAATTGAAGTACTGGGTGCTTCAATTCACAACACCTTCTCTCTTTAGAAAAAATATAGGGATCGAAGTTTTTACTTCGAACACTATATTTTTAAAAATAATATTATTTTCAGTTTTTCCATTTTAAAAAAAAATTTTATTTACTTATAGATAATAGATAATATAATAGATTTTTTCTTAATTGTATATTATATAAAAAATTTTTTTTTTTTTTAAATTTATTTAAATATATTTTTTTTATTTATGTATAAGATTTAATAATATTTTTTTTGTAATGATAAATATTTTACTTTATGTACTATCATTTGTATAGTATTAATAAATTTTCTGTTAATTTAAAATAATATGAAATTTTTGATTTTATTCTTTATTTATTTGTTTCTTCAAAAATTTTTATTTTATTATATTAAAAAAAAATCAAATTCCTTTTTTTTTTGTTTTAATTTGCAATATTCATTTTTGTATATTTTTAAAATCAAATTCCTTTTTTTTTTAAATATTTTAATTTAATTTTTATTTTGTATATAAATTTTTATTATCAGGTTTTTTGAATATTTTGTAATTCTATTATTTAGGGACATTGAAATTAAGATTTGTATTTAAATTATTGGACATAGGTAATTTTAGTGGGAAATTAATAGAGCAAATTAAAATATATTTTTAAATAAGAAACTAGTGAGTTTAATATACTAAACAGTTTTTTTTTTTTTTTTAAATTGTTTTTTTTATAAAAAAACATTCAAAAAATTAAAACTTGTGAATTTAATATACGAAAAATTCATTATAAAAATAATCGCTTTTTTTTATATGAATTTTGTGTAGGGTTCCTTTTTTTTTGTGGATCTCTATATATATTTTTTTTAAAAAAATACTTAGTTAGTGGTCATAAAAATTTTTTTTTTTTTTTTGTTCCTTCTTTTTTATTAATCCTGTCCGCAGCGCCAATGTTATAAAAGTTACCTTTTATAATTGTTTTTGGGGTCCTAAAATATTACAATTAGGGGACAAAAAATTGTTCCCTAAAATACCATCAATTGTACTATGGGCTCCTGTAAGGTGGTTGTTGTGCCCTCCGTATGGAATGAGCTGGGCTTTTTTAGTTCACTCCATTCTCGTTTCCCGAGACTAACGCCATTCTAGATTCATAAGATTGACGTGCTTCGCAATTTAATATTTTATGGCCTTCCCTTGCACACCATTCACAACTGGTTTCCGTGTTGGTTACTGTTAAAACTCTTTGTGGGCTTGCTCCGTTATTCCCTGCACGTGGTTTTAAACAATTAGCGGATTCGTGTCCGTAAATTCTGCAATTGGTACAATGTTTTACTTCCTTATTTAAATGAAATTGCATTGTACAATCTCTACTTATGTGGCCTTGTTTACCACATTTGAAACATTTTATAAGAGGATTTGAATTAGGTCCCCTGTTAGCAATATTTGTATCCCTAATATTATTATGATTATTATTATTACTATTATAATTAGATTGGTAGTTATTTCCGTTAAACATACTACCATTATTATTGTTCAATCTATTAGGGGTCTTATTATAGTTATTGAACGGGGTCTTATTGTTATTAAAATTATTATTATTATTATTTGAAAATTGCTTATAATTATTACTAAAATTGTTGTTGTTGTTGTTGTTATTTAGATTTCTACTCCCAGCGTTAAAATTATTGCGCACGTTATTATTATGCTGTTGGTTGTTCCTAAAATTATTATTATTGTTAAAACTTCTCTGATTATTCCCATTACCAAATTTGTTGTTGTTAGGTTGTTCCGTTTGTAGCCCATTTTCGTTTAATTTTTTCATCAATGTCGTAATTAATGTCAGCATTTGATCCCCTACGACTGCTTGATTGTTGCTTGATGTATTAGAATTTCCAATGCCGCCTAAATTTCGAGTTTCATTCAGATATTGTCGAGCTGCTCCTATAGAGACTCGTAAATTTTCCGGATTTTTAAATAATAGATATTGTTTTAACTCTGCTGATCGCAGTCCTCCCAAAAACACTCTCTTTGCTGTGATCTCCATCTCGTTTATCAATGCTCGTCCCTCGTTGTTATATCTCTCATTTACCCTGTTCCGATACGCGGCCAATTTTTCGGATATTCGTTCTCCAAAAAGTTCTACAGTTTCCGTTTCATATTGGTACATTCCCATAATTTCTGAGGCTAAAGTAGCCATATCTTTACTTTCTATGAAACGGTTTCTTAAAATATCCTTGTATTGCGTAAAATTTTCGACGTTGGCATATCTAAAGAGAGCGTTGGCCGCACCTGTTAATTTACTGGTAATTAAAATCCGTAAAAGTATGCCTTTTTGCTCATCCCTCGTTAATTCGTATGATTGTTGAGCCAACTCCAGAAAATTGTTTAGTTCGTTTTCAATGTCCAACCCTACGCCTGAAAATGTTGGAACGTGTACCAAAAATGTCTTAATAATTTTTTCAACCGGTAAGAGCGTTGGTTCCAAATGGTAAGAGTTGTCATTCGTGAAATTTTCCGCGTTGTACTCATGTTGTACGGGTAACTGACGTGGTGGTGGAGGCGGAATAGGGGTCGAGTTTAACCCTGATGGTCCTGGCCTATTCATCGTTCTGTTACTAAAGAAATGGGGGTCATTTATTGGATTCATTTCGTTGGATTTTTTAATATTTAAACTTCTTCTTTCCGTTTTAGTAATAATCACTTTATTTTTCCTTGCTTTTTTAGGTCTTCTTATTGGACCAATTCTATTATATTTTACCCCGGATCTTAATGTTCTAAAGCTTTTTCTGTTTTCCGACACTCTATCTTCCTGCACTTGGTGTAAAAAATCAGAAAAATTGTTTTTATTTAAAACTTCTAAATTTGGTTCTTCTTCTATATTTTCGATGTTTGTTTTAGTTTTTTCGTCCGAATCTTCAAATTCTGGACTTGAATTTAGAAATGAAAAAGTAGAAATTCGTTTCGAAAATTTTAAAATAGATTGCGCTAAAGTTGGGGTTTTGGAGTTTTGCGACATTAGTTTCCTTATTAATTTACAACAACAACAATGTAAATACGCCTTTTTTTATATTATGATTTAGGGGTCATATTTTTATTAAATTTCAGTAAAATGTGAAGAAAAAATGTTGTATACTTATTTTTTAGGGGTCGAATTTTTTATTCTGAAAAAAATTTTAAGCTCGAAAAATTGTGTTTGTATTTTTCCTAAAAATTATTTTTAATTTAAATTTTATCTTATTTAACGAAAATCATTCCAATTTAATAAAATTATTTAAAATAAAATATAAATTTTTATTTATTTTATTTTTATTCCTGAATATATGCAATAAAAAAAAATTTTGCGACATAAAAAAAAATATAAATTCCCTAACTCCTAAAATTATGCAATAAAATTTTTATTTAATACCAAAAAAAATTTTTAATAAATTTTCATAATATGAATGCTTTTACAAAAAAAAACGCGCTTTGTTCTAATGAAACTTACGTACGTCATTTAAAATATTTATATTAATATCAATTAAGTTGACAACAATATTTTATATAAAAATGATCAAACGTATTTTGAAAATATATATATATATCCCTTTATGTATATGGATATATAATTTTCGTCATTACGAACAAAAAAAATTAATGAAATTTTGATATAAAATGTAAATTTAGTATAATTATATTTTAGGGGTCGAAAAAAAAATCCAATTCAACATAGTTATAAAATTTTATTAATACATATTTTTTTTAAATTTTATTATAAAAACCAATCCAAATTAAGACGATGAATATATATAATTTTTTTTAAAAATTTTATTATTATAGGTACTTCTAAAAGTTCACTTTTTTTTTAAAAACCCAAAAATGTTTTATTTATCTCCTAAAGGTATGCAATGATTATAAAATATTTTTGTTAAGTAAGTTTGATTAAAAAAAAATATTTTGATTGACTTTGTTTTGCAATGATAAATTGAAATTGCGGTTAATTACCTTTAAAAAAAGATTTATTATAAATTTTAAAAAACAAAAATTTACGAAATTATTTATTTTCAATAAAGAAAATTTGCTAATTTTAATTATAAGTATGTATGTATATATATTATTTTGTCATAAGAGGACAAAAAAAATTTTAAAGTTATATAGGGTGAAAAGAAAAATATTGGGTAACAAAGAAAATTTGTAACCCAATTTTTTATTATTACATAGAAAAAAAACTTTATACCAGGTTACTTGATTTTATAAAGCCCTGAGTTAACTTAATACAAACTGTACATTTGTATTGTCTTTACACAGTTTTAGTAAAATCAACGAACCCTAGTATTTTTGTAATTAAATTCAACACATAATGCCTTTCATTGTTTTTATTACCTTATATATTTTTATACACTACCAAGTATAAAATTTCAATGCTAATAAAAATTTAGGCAACAGAGAAAAAAAACTTTAAATAATTGCTGAAAACGCACAATTATTATAATGCAACGAAAAAATAAATATGTATATATATATGTATATATGGTCGACTTATAGTAAAAAAAACTTATATTATTGCACCATATGTATTAATGTGTGCTTTGTTGATATGCATTTATTTATAATATTTATTATATTTGTAAAAAAAATTAGGGTAACTATTGGGAAAGGTTAGGAAATTTGTTTAACAAAAAAAAATTATATACAATTTATATATATCCATATATATCCATAAACTTTGTTTACAAGTTTTGTTGGATTTTACCTTAAAAGAAAATTATGATTTTTTGTATATTTATATATGTATATAGGAATTTTTTTTTCAAAAATGATGATAAAAAACGGAATTTGATTATTTTTAATCACGGAATTTGATTATTTTTATGACTTTTTTTTGAATAAATTTTGAGAAAAAGAAAAATTTTTTTTTATTAACCTTTAATTTGAATTTGATTTTTTAAATGATTTTATTTTAACTTAATTTTTATTAAATTTTTGATTTTGATTTTATTATAGATAATTTAACAATCAATTTGAATTTTAGAAATTTAATTTGAAAAAAAAATTTTTCCTATGATTTTAAAAACTTCCTTCTTTTTTATTAATAAATATAATAATTTTCCTTAAGATTTTTTGACTTACATAGTAAATTTGTTGATTTTATTCTTCTGTTGTTGTTTTTGTTTTTCACTGCCTTCGTTGATACTGCTACTATTGTTTGTTGATACTGCTACTGTTGTTTGTTGATACTGCTACTGGTGTTTGTCGATACTGCTACTGTTGTCTGCTCTGTTGTTATTTGATCTGATTTTTTTTTATTTCACTTTTAGTATTTAAAATGTATATTTTTTTTAACAAAAAAAAATTTAATTTTTGTGTAGTTTTCTTATAAAAAATCGAAACGTTTTACCGCACACAAGTTTTTTTTTTTTGGATAGGAAACGTAGTTCCTATCCTGTCCGCAGCGCCAATGTAGTAAAATTACCTTTTATAATTGTTTTTATTCCAAATAAAACACTAATCTTGTTCGGTTAAATTTACTTTTATTTATTCACCATTTATATTTCCTAGTTATTAATTTAATATTTTAACTAACTATAAAGTTTTGTAAATTTATTTTATTAATAACTTTAGATTTTTTTTATTTATTTATTTAAAACCAATTATACAATTTTAACTGCTTTGAATTTATTCAATAAATTATTTAAACTTTAATTAAAACAGTTATTTACTATACTTTTTATTTTTACAATTGATAGTATCTAATTGAAACCCAAATTAGACTTTTTTGCACTTTAATTAGTTGATGTCTTCTTGACACCCAAATTAAACTTAAACTTTACTACCAAAAAACAGCTATTTTATTTGGTTGAAGAGCTTTTTGGTTTTCCAAAATATCGCATGCGATATTTTGGTTAGCCAATCAACTCTTCAAAATTTTGTTCTAATTTAATATTTAATTATTTTGCAAAATTTAATTAATAATTTTATATTATTTCAAAATAATTTAGTTAGCTGGTTTTTTGGGTTGCGAATTGAAGTACTGGGTGCCTCAATTCACAACATAGGGTTATTATTATTTATTTTACAATCATTAGTATTTACTTATATTATTTTTTTTTTCTTTTTGAAAATAGTTAGTAAATTTACAATTAATGTTCTTTATTTTGCAGTAATTATAATAAATAGTTTAAAATTATTTGATTATTTACATTGATTGATATTTATTAATTTATTTATTTTGTAGTTAACTAGTAGTAGTAATTACAATATTTGTTAAATTAATTTTATAAAGAAACAAATTTAATAAAAAAAAAAACAATATCACGGTAAAGCTGCCAGTAGGTACACGCCATAAATTGTGTGCTGGTGGTATTCTACAAATAGAAAATTTTTATTATAAGTAGTCTTGGCGAAAAATTAATTTTTATACCTGTACCAAATATGGATCCAGCCAGGTTAGATCCCGACGAAATTCAATATGAATTAGAGCTTGCGTGGTTTGTTAGAGTCGACGGGCAACGCCCAGAGTAAGTACGCTCAATTGTGCACCGCCTTAGAGCGCGAGCAACGTATGGGTCGTCGTCCACCAGAATCTAACATTCCAGATCCTGCCGCTGAACTCGCTCTTTGCGAAAGCAAAGCCGCTGCATGTCACTCGCTGGTCAGTGATGGTATTCGAGAAACGGATGAAGATCTGTTGCTCCGCGCAGCAACAAAAATTCAGCACGTTAAAAATAGATTATTTCGATTAAAGTCGGCTCGTAAGGATTACTCGGCATCGGTGCGGCGAATTAAAAATGAACTCAATTCGGAGCTCACTCGAATTGCAGAGCAACAGTTCATTACCGCACAGATGCTTGGCTCGGACCATTCGTATTCTGAGGATGGGAGGTTGACGGTAATCGACGAACGGGAGCGAGCTATAGGTCCACCCCTTGACCAATTTCCGCTGCCGCCTGTGGGGGCCGTTGCCAATCAGCCTGGTAATAAGGGGGTGTTGCCGAAACAGCCGCTTATTCCAGCTCCAACAATATTGGCCGGCCACCCCTCTTCTGAGCCTGGTGCGACGTTGATGACCTCTCGAAAGGGAGTTAGTCAGCTGGGCTCCTCGAACAATTCGCCGCATTCTGACCCCACTTCGATACAGGGGTTATCAACTCGGTTGTCCACAGGCGCCGTTCACAAAACTGGTTCGTCTGGAAGAAGAGGAAAACGGTTTAAAAATCAATCGAAACGTCAAAGCGTCCACTTACCTCATGTTAGATCTGTGCTAGCCTCTGCAACCCAGTTCGATCACACGCAAATTGCCGCTATGTCCAGTCTGCTCGAAGAACAGCGGCAACAAATCGCCGAACTCCACGCGCTGGTAGCTCGACAACATCTTTCGGAACCAGCTGCACCGCTCCGGTTTGTTGCTTCTGTTCGTAGCTATCCACCGTCTGTAATGCCACCACTGAGCGGGGGGAGGCCAGTGAGGGAACCATCAAATGTCGCTCCTTTTCAACTCAGCGATACCGACGATGAGCCTGCCGACCGCCTCCCTGAACATTTTAGGCGTCGTAATCCAGTTTCTAACTGGCGGGTTCGATTTGATGGTTCGGGCAAAGCTCTGTCGCTAGCGGAGTTCATCTTCCGAATTGAAACTTTGGCCAAGGGAGATGGATATCCGTTGGAAGGTTTGGTGTTGTCGATCAATCAACTCCTTCAGGGCCGTGCCGAGACCTGGTACTGGCAATATATTCGGAGGCATTCGAATACGTCATGGTCCAACCTGAAAACGGCCATGAAAATTGAGTTCGATGATGGGGAAGATGATGGTGATGTCAAACGGTTGATGGAAGCCAGGAAGCAACGTTCTCGGGAAAAATTTTCTGACTTCCGAATGGACATGGAGGGACTTCGTCTTCATCTGACGCACGAAATTTCCGATGATGATTTTCTTAACAGGCTCTTATATAACCTATACCCGGGTTACAAGAAAGCTCTGATTTTGGAGAATATTGTAACCCTTAATCAGTTGGATAGAGTTTGTAAGAGACTGGAAAGGAAGTGGAGGGAAATTGGTGAGTCAGCCGAGGACCAAGTTCATCCCCGTAGAATGTATGTCAATGAGTTGGAAGAGAACGTTGACTCAAATTACATACTAACAAATCAGGCGCTCCAAAAGTCCAATCTGCCAGAACCGCCCAGTCCGTACGCTCCAATTAAAGAAGTCCTGTCCGTCCAAGATAATAAATTTCATCCGGGAGTTCCGTCCGCCACTGTCGTACCTGCCGACAAAAATACGTATGTTATTTGTTTTAATTGTGATGATTTGGGACATCTATTTCGAGATTGTCCCCATCCATTAAAAGTATTTTGTTATCGTTGTGGTTACAAAAATACTTATGTTAATAAGTGTCCGAGGTGTCATCCCGGCAACTTTCAGGGAAACGCCAAAGCGGGTTTGGGAAACTGGAGGCAACCCAGCTACCGCCCTCGTCCGAATCCTCCAGCGTAGAGTCCGGTGATAGGTATAAGTTAGGTGTAGCTTCTAAAAATCCTCCATTAAGTAGCATAAGCGAATTAGGTTCAGTTAATAATAGAAATAATCGTAGATCCAAAAAACATTTTAGTAAGAGGGAGCAAATCCGAAAAACGTTGAAAGCTACGTACCTCAGGCCGGATGGAGACAATCGACCTTTCATGAAGATACAAATTGCAAATAAAAACCATTTTGCGTTGTTGGACAGTGGAGCCAATATTAGTTGTTTGGGGAAGGATGGGGAAAATTTGTTGCATTTTGTACACTCCGATCACGACCAGTGTGAATTCGGCCGATGGTAACCCTCAAGGTGTCATCGGTTACGTATTCCTGAACATTATTTACAATGGCGTGACAAAAACCATCAAATTTTTTCTGATCCCCTCCATTCAACGGTCCATGATTTTGGGAATGGATTTTTGGGACGCTTTTAATGCGATTCCGTTTAAAAATCTAGAATTATCTGAATTAACTAATGATGATAAAAAAATGCATAAGTTGAATATTGACCAACAACAAAGGCTTCACGAATTGATCGATTCGTTTCCGTCGTTTAGCACATCTGGTCTGGGGAAAACTACAATTCTAAAACACGAAATCGACGTTGGAGATGCGAAACCTCAGGTAGTCCATCCGTATCCATTATCTCTGCCTATGCAAAAATTATTAGATTTAGAATTAGATAAAATGCTAGAGCAGGACATAATCGAAGAGAGTCGAAGTGCATGGGCATCGCCCTTGGCGTTGGTGAAAAAAACAAACCGCACCCTAAGGTTGTGCCTTGACGCCCGCAAGGTGAATGCCGTCACCAAAAGTGATGCCTATCCACTTCCTCATATCAATTCGATTTTTAGTAGAGTCAAAAAAACAAAATTTATCACTAGTTTAGATTTAAAAATGGCGTTTTGGCAGGTTGAACTGGAGGAGAAATCCAGAGACAAAACCGCATTCATCGTCCCCGGTCGTGGGTTGTACCATTTCAAACGAATGCCTTTCGGTTTGTCCAACTCCCCGAAAACACTTTGCAAGCTTATGGATAAAGTTATCCCTTACGAACTTCGCAGGCCCCCGTACTCGTGAATCCCGATTTTAATCGTCGGTTCTCCGTACAATGTGATGCGTCGAAGACCGGTGTCGGAGGTGTTCTATTCCAAACGGATGAAGCGGGGCATGAACATCCCATAGCGTTCATGTCCCAGAAATTAAATTCCGCTCAAAAAAATTACAGCGTGACGGAATTAGAATGCCTCGCAGTGGTACTAAGCAAAAAAAAATTCCGACCTTACATTGAGGGGACGGAATTTACTGTGATTACCGACCATGCCAGCCTAAAGTGGTTGATGAACCAAAAGGATATGGCGGGTCGGTTGGCGCGTTGGAGTTTGAAACTTCAGGGTTTTGATTTCAAGATTGAACACCGGAAGGGCAGCGACAATATTGTGGCGGACGCGTTATCTCGTGGAGAAATCGATGAGATGACCGTCCAGTTGAAAGAGATCAATATTGTCGACGCCAAGGATCCGGCATTTCAACACCCTGAATATCAACGCCACGTGAACATTTTCGCCAATAATCATGGTAAATTCCCAGACATTAAAATCGTGGATGGGGTCATTTTCAAACGGCAACATTTTCGAAAACATCAACTTACCGATGTTCCCGTTTGGAAACGATGTTCCCGTTTGGGTGCCTCCTGCGTTAAGAGCCGGCGTGATCCAACACTTCCATGATGATCCTATGTCAGCACACTCGGGGGTGGACAAAACTATAGAAAAAATTCAACGCATGTATTTTTGGCCAAGAATGCGAAATGAAATTACAACTTACATTTCTTGATGCGAGGCTTGTAAAGAAGCGAATACATGCTTAAGACCGCCTCTGGTTGTCCAAAGTCCTCCGGTCCGTCCGTGGCAATATATTAATATTGATCTGCTTGGTCCATATCCTAGATCAAAAAAAGGTAATACATGTATATTAATTGTTCTTGACCAATTCTCGAAATTTGTGTTACTCAAACCTTTGCGTCAGGCAACAACAGGTCCGATCATTAAATTCCGAAGTCTTCCACCTTTTCGGCATTCCAGAAGTGTTGTTGTCTGACAACGGGGTGCAATTCACTGCAAAGGAATTTGAAAAATTAATAAAAACTTACAATATTAACCACAAATTCACCGCTCCGTACCATCCTCAGGCTAATGCGTCGGAAAGAGTCAATCGGAACATCGTCACTGCTATCCGAATGTATATAGATCAAACCAACCATAAAGAATGGGATGACAAGCTGAGTCACATTGCGTGCGCACTGCAAAATGTCGTCCATGACGCCACTTGGTTTTCTCCATTCTACCTTACATTCGGATATCATATGATGACCGACGGTACTTCTTACGAGTTGCTTCGTAAATTAAATTTGCTGAATGAGAATATCATTATTGACCAAGAGCATCGACGTAATGATGTGCATGATGCGGTGGTCAGGAATATGGAAAAAGCACAAAAAAGACACGAAAAAACTTACAACCTGCGATCAAATAAAAATTTTAAAAAGTATTTACCTGGGCAAGTTGTTTACCGTCGAACCCACGTTTTAAGCGATTTCAAAAAAAATATTACATCGAAATTTGCAAAACCCTGGACAAAATGCACCATTGTCGCCGAAAAGGGTCAAGTGTGCTACATTGTAGAAGATAGCGACACCCTAAGGCAATACATTGTCCACGCGAAAGATCTAAAAACATGAAGAAAAAAAAAATTTACAGTATTGATTTGAAAAAAAATATAAATTATGGCCCGGCTAGCATAGAATTAGAGCATGAGATAGTCAGGGTGTGGGACAGCCCCACGTTCTCAGAAAAAAAAAATTTTACCACCTGTGATATTTTTGGATAATTGTTATTTATTTAGTGTTTGTTAGATTTTTTTTATTTACAATTATTTGTTATTTCTTAGTATTATTAGTTAATTTTTTTTTGTTATTATATTATTATTATTTAGTATAGTTAAATTTTTTTTGTTATTATTATTATTTATTAGTGATTAGTTAATTTACAATTATATGTAGGTAGGTTAGTTTTTCTTATTTATTATAGTTATTTTAACCTATAACACCTGGCTACCCACCTTTACCCCGTGAGTCACTAAATTTTTTTTGTTATTATTAGTTAATAGTATTACATTTTTGAGAATAAGTTAGTGTAAGGCTTCGTTAAAAAAAAAAAAAAAAAAAATTATTTATTTGGAATTATATATTAAGTATTTATTTATTTATTTATTTGGGTAGGAATATTCATTAGTAGTTAAATTTATTAGTCTAAGTTAAAATATTATTAGTTAAAATTTTTTTTGTGTTAGATTTATAGGTATTTATTTATTTATGAGGAATTTTTTTTTGTTAGTATTATTTATTTAGTTTTTTTTAATTATTATAGCTTATTATTTATTTATATTATTTATAGTTAATATTTATTGTAGTTTGGTAGTTAAAATTATTTATTAAGTGTTATTATTATTTGTGGTATTAGTTGTAGTTTTTTTTTATCTAGGGTGTGGCGAGTCGGTGTTTTCCAGGCCTGTCTGGAACGCTAAGCTCCAGATAGGTCTGTTTTGTGACACCGTGTATTTTTTTTAATATATTTTCCTAAAAAGGAAATAAAAAAATTATAAAATTAAAATAATTTAAAAAAATACCTTGTTTAGTTGTTTACGTCTGCGTCCATCTTGATGTTATTTGTATGCCGGCTTGTCACATCTCAGATGTCAGTTAGTAGACAGGCGCGGAGGCAAATTGGAGGTGGCTAGCCATGTTAGTAGTAAGTCGAAATTCCCGTCAGCGCTGTGGTCTCTTGATTTTCGGAACAGAAAACAATAGACAACCTTTGTTGCCCTTGTGGGCCATGTTTTGATTCCGAAAGTCAAGAGATCGCGTGATCGAGGAAACAATAGTTTTTCGAAATGAAAAATTTTTGAAAAATTGATTGTTTTCGGGGAGTTGGGAGAAAAATTTGTTGAGGTCGGACGGAAAATTTTTTTGTGGATTTTGTTTGTTAAGTTTTTTTATCTTTGGATATTAAAATATTGTATTTTTTTTTGAGTTTTTTTTTTGGGGATATTTATATTTTTTTTGGGAAAAGTTCTTTTTTTTTTAATCAATTAGTGCGGGTGAAAAAATTGGGATTCAATAAAAAAAAATAATAATCAAATAAAATTGCAAGAAAAAAAAATATATATATATATAAGTTCAATAGTATTAAAAGAAAATTATGATTTGAGGATAATTTTGGTGAAGAAATTATTTTTTTAACAGAACGTAAACTAAAAAAATATAAAAATAAAAGAAAATTAAGTGGAAATCTAATGAACAAAATTAAGAGCCCAATTTTTTTTTGACACCGCAGGTTTTTTTTTGTTTTTAAATAAATGTAAGAATCAGAAAAAAAAACAAACAAAAATTTAATATATAAACCAAAAAAAAAAATTCGATATGTTGTAAAAGAATTTATAAGAAAAAAAAAATTAATTTTTAATAATAAAATCATCGGTACCGTGAAATAAGCTGCACCGGCCGATCAAGGAAAAACAAAATAATAACCTACGGAAGTAATATCAGCAACATTCTAGGAAGAGCAGAGTAGCGGCAGCACCGTCCACGTTTTTTTTTTATTTGAAATTTTGTGTTTTTTTTTGGTGTTTTTTTTTATATAATTTATTGTTGCGTAGGTACAGGTAGCTGGTTCCCGTCCTGGCATGCCGGAGCAGGAAGCAGGTATTACCAGGTACTGTGATTTTTCTTATTTAATTAATTTATTTTGTGGTGTACGATTAGAATTATTTATATTATTTGCTTTTGCTTTATTTTTAGTGTTAATTTATTAATTTTTTTTGTAGTAGAGTAAAATTTTTTTTTGTTTGATGTAAAGTAAAGTCGAGTTTTTTTTTGTAGAGTAAAACGTAAAATTTATTTTTGTGTTATTTATTGATAATTATAATTATAATCGTAGTCATTAGTTAATAGTCGTATACAAATATTAGTACACCACATATTTTTTATATATATATATATAAATATATTCAATTAAATTTTTTCTATTTAAAATAAATAAAAACAAAAGAAACCACCGCTTGTGATGAGAAAAAAAATTTAAGCGTATTTTATTTATTATAATTTATATGGAATTTTATTTATTTTTTTGAAAATTCCAAAATTTTTTTATTATTTTATTGGAGTGTGTTGCTGCTGGGTTGTTTTTTTTCTTGATTTTTTTTGTTGTTGAATTTTTTTTATAATGGCTGGCTGATTTCTGAAATTCCCCAGGATGGATCGCCTTGGATTCTTGTCCTTTCTCTCCTAATTCCTTAAGCGATGGTGCTTCCCTCTAAAGATTTTTTTTTGTGAAAATTTTTATTAGTGAAAGCAGCATCGTATTGTAGTATTGGTTGCCGTTTGGATCACTGGTCGACTCACGTCCCACAGGCTGAGCGTAGCTGGCAAAACTTAGGAGGAAATCCCAGTGGTCTAAAGAGTTCTAGTAATAGAAATTTTGGTCTAGCGTTTTTTTGTGATGCGCTGTTGGTCACTCTAGACCTGGCGCCCACTTCACTAGAACTCCGAAGTTACCTCCTCCGACTTACCTTATAGCTAACAGGTGGTAATTTTTTTTTTGAACAAAATTACTCATCCTGTTACAGTAGGAGGTGGTGTCTTAAACTCGCTAATAAGTAAATTACGTTTTGAATTACATTTACCTGGATACAATTATTGTGGACCTGGAACGAAGCTTAAAGAAAGATTAAACCGACGAGACAAAGGTGTAAATCCTTTGGATGAAGCTTGCAAAGAATATGATATAGCATACTCTCATAGTAAAGACATAAATCAGAAACATATTGCGGATAAAAGATTGACAGAAAAGGCTTGGGAAAGAGTAATTGACAAAAATTCTACTTGGGGTGAACGAGCTAATGCTCTTCTTGTTACAAATGCAATGAAAGCAAAAGTAAAACTTGGAATGGGTTCTAATATGAGAAAAAAGAAATCTAAAACTAAAAATAAAAATTCATTTAAAGTTGCAGCACAATCTGCCAAAATCGCAGTTAAAACTTCTAACCCAATAAATCAAAAAGATTCCATAAAAGTAGCTCTTAGAGCTGCTAGAAAAACTTTGAATGGTAAAAATCATAAAAAGATCAAGTATCCAAGGGTTTTACCAATACCAAAATTGGGTGGAGTTCTTCCTTTTTTAGCACCATTATTCGCTGGCCTTTCCGCTGTTGGTGCTCTTTCAGGTGGAGCTGCAGGCATAGCAAAAGCAGTTAATGATGCTAGTAATGCAAAAAAGGAGCTAGAGGAAAGTCAGCAGACATAATAAAAAAATGGAGGCTATTGCAATCAATGATAAAAATGGTGGAGGATTATACTTAAAACCATACAAAAAAGGATTGGGGCTATATTTAAAACCTCAAAATCATTCAAAAAAACTTTTAAAACTGCTACCCAGCGGCGGCTCGTCATATTGGGCAGGGTGGGCTAAGCCCAACCTGAATTTACAGGAAAATGCTACAAAATATTGATTTAAAATATATTATAAAAATGAGCAAAAAAAATTCAAATTTTTTTAAAAATAAATGTCATATAATATACGTGTATATAATTTTTTCCATCGAAATTCGTACACCACCGCTGCGAAATATAATATGTACATAAAAATATAATCTAAAATCTAAATATGAATATGAACGCTAAAATACAAATATATTATACTAACACTACATAACTTTTTCCTTATAAAAAGACAACTACTCTTTTCTCTTTACTTCAGGGGCTAATTGAAATTTGCCCACCTTATTATACTAATTTTATAAAAAACAATTTTGCGTATGTGTTGAATTTTGTATGGATCAGGCTGGGCTAATTTAAACTAGCCCACGAAGACCACGTGGGCTAGTATGGATCAGGCTGGGCTAATTTAAACTAGCCCACGAAGACCACCCCATAGAAATGCGAAATATTTGTTATTGTTATATGATTTTCAGAATTTGATTATTTTTTCTATGGAAGAAAATTATTAGAAAATTTCCATTATATTAGCAAGCAATGTCAAATTTCAAATTTTTTAAACCAAACTATCAGGCGCGCATATTTTATAATCAACACTATTGAGTTGAGTTATTTCCTTCTCCTATATTAAAAAATGTATATTGAGAAAAATATATCATGGGATAGAAAATCTCTTATCCATAGAAGAAATATTCCTATACTGAAAATTTGCATGAAATATTTTTCATTAAAAAAAAAGAGAAATATATCATCGTGGGCTAGAAAATCGCAGCCCCTAGAACGAATAATTCCTTTGAGTAAAAATTTGCATGAAATATTTATTTCGTTATATAAATATTTTATATTAAAAAATAAATAAATATATCTTCATGGGCTGGAAAATCGCAGCCCATAGCAATAATTTTATCGCTTATATTTTAAATTCCCTCAGTAGACAAAAAATGCCGCGCAGACTAACTACTGATCAGTAGTTTTATAATTACGGGCTTCTTTTAAATTCAACTACTCTAAATGCATATTTGGAGTATATGTTGCACCCTCTATCCGCATAAATGAAAATTATAACTGTGATTTTATACTACTACTTACTACCTTTCCTTTGCGATATTAAACCTAATTTTTGGAGCTTATTCACAATTGTAAAACACGATTTTAGTATTCGGCGCCTCTAGCGGTAGAAATTTGAAATACAGTTAATGGAATCGTATTCTACTCTTAACTACGTTTCCAACGAGTAGTCACATTTCATTTTTGGTGAACATTTACTATATTAAATTACAAGTTTTTACTTGTATTTTACTGCCCTCTAGTAGCAAAAAATCAGATTATGAGAATGTCTGGTTTATTTTAGTTTATATTAGCTTTCCAGCGCTCGCTTTCCCTTCATTTTTGGTAAAGATTCACCAAGTAAAATAACATTTTTAAAAAATATTATAATTATATTTTACGCCCTCTAGTGGCAGAACTTGAAATTATAACCACTGTGGTTTTAAATTATTACTTACTAACTATCAGATGTGATATTAAACATAATTTTTGGAGCTTTATTGACGATTGAAAATGATTTTTTGATATTAACATTTTACTTACTTTAGTATTCAGCGCCACTAGCGGCAGAAATTAGAAATATGGTTACCGGCATCGGTTTCTATTTTTAATTACCTTTCCAACGAGTATTCAAACTTAATTTTTAGTGCACATTTACTATATAAAATTACATTTTACATCTACGAAATACGAATAACGCCGCCTACCGGCCGAATTTTAAAATTCTATCAATTACATCTGGTTCTCAATTAATCAAGCTTTCTATCGGTGGGTTTATCTTAAACCTCGGTGTACAGTAACTATGTGAAATAACTGCCTTTTATTGTTTACATCGGACAGACGGAGAGACGGACAGACGGACAGAAAAGCGTTAACATAAGGGATTTTTTTTTTTAAAAAAGCCCTAAAAATTATTTAATTATAGCACACATTAGAACAAAAATTTTAAAATTAGTACCAGGCGATCATAAATTTCAGAAAGTAACAATTTTATTCTTAAATGAGAAAACTTAAGACAATTGCACACAAATATAACTATTCAAATATGTATGGAGTGTGCCATGATTTTCGTTTATTTAGCTCGATTTTTTTTGAATGTGTCTAATTTTTTTGTGTATAATATGTGATTTATTTTTCTTGTGTGCATAGCATATGCATAATGATTTTTTTTATTGGAAAGAAAATGAAAAACATATTAAGATGCCAATGTGATTAACTAACTAATGATTAGCTTAGATGCCAATGTGATTAACTCACTAAAACGAAAAATTCAAAAGGTTGTATATTTAATAACCTTTAGCCCACCCAGAACTTTTGATCACGGTCCGCCACTGCTGCTACCTAATCAACCACTAACAAATATAGATTTACTCAAGTTTGGGAAACATTTACAACATTTTCGAGGTGTCTTTATGCGTGATAATTTACCTTCAAAAATATGGAAGTATGAATGTGGTATAATAAACTTGGATAATTTTAGTGGACCGGGGACACATTGGGTAGCATATTACAAACACAATAAATTTGCTCATTATTTTGATAGTTTTGGAAATTTAAAACCTCCAATTGAACTTGTGAATTACTTAAATGCTGATAAATTATTCTATAACTATAATAAAGAACAAGAATTTAACACATATATATGTGGACATTTATGTTTAAAATTTTTATTAGAAAATAATTATTGTAAAATTGTATGAAATTTAAAAAATAGAATAAATGGAACAATCTATCAAAAATTGAATCAATTGTTATCAATACAACATGTCATTAACATTAACTCTCAACGGTAATAGTTCTCCACTTACTGCACAGTATTTTCCATCTATTGATTTAAAAGGGAATTACGTATGTGGATTAGTAGATTTTCAAACATATAATTCAATACCAAATGTGGATATTGATAATAACAAATTTCATATTGGTAACAAAGTCATCACGATACCTGTTGGATCATATGAAATTGGTGATATAGAGCAGTCCATTCGTGAGGAGTTGGGTATTAATGATAATGGTGAATCAGATCAAACAGATCGAAAAACCTTTCAATTCAAAGTAACAATACTTTAAAATGTGAAATTTATACTGATGTAGGAGATATTGATTTCACTAAAGAACTGAGTATTTGTAAGCTTTTAGGTTTTAGTAAAAGATTATTACAAAAAAAACAATTGCATATATCAGACATTTATGTTGATATAAATAGGGTGAATACTATACGTATTGAGTGTAATATTATTGGTGGAACGTATATAAATAATCAACAAACTCATATAATACAAGAATTTTCAATTAAAGTAAGTCCAGGCTATAAAATTATAGAAGTACCATTGAATGTTATCTATTTACCAATAAACGTTGAACGATTAACATCCTTAGTTTTAAAATTTACCGATCAAGACATTTATTGAATTTTAGAGGTGAAAATATTACTGCAAGATTGCATTTGAAACATCAAACATGAAAATATATAATCAGGATTATCAACCTAATAATAAATACTTAAGTAATATAGGTCTGAATTTCAATCAGAATCAGACACTGAACACACATAGACATCTAAGGACCTTAAAAGTATTAACACACCAAAATCAACAGTTTTTAAGGTCAATTGGATTAAAATTAAATAAAAACAAATCAAACAATGAGCAAAATTATGAATAGTTTTCAAGAACCTGTTTTTGATGAAAGTATTACCAATTCGCAATGGCATAGTTATTCTCCATTTTTGAATTCATTCAATAAAAGCGATATTATACGAATTGCAATCCAACACAAAAATATAAATATATTACCATCTACTAGTTTACTTTACATAGAAGGTTTACTCACTACTGAAAAAGCTGAAGCTGTAAAGAACACAAAATTAATAAATAATGCAGTTTGTGACACCGTGTATTTTTTTATATATTTTCCTAAAAAGAAAATAAAAAAATTAGTAAATTAAAATAATTTAAAGAAATACCTTGGTTAGTTGTTTACGTCTGCGTCCATCTTGATGTTATTTGTATGCCGGCTTGTCACATCTCAGATGTCAGTTAGTAGACAGGCGCGGAGGTAAATTGGAGGTGGGTAGCCATGTTAGTGGTAAGTCGAAATTCCCGTCAGCGCTGTGGTCTCTTGATTTTCGGAACAGAAAACAATAGACAACCTTTGTTGCCCTTGTGGGCCATGTTTTGATTCCGAAAGTCAAGAGATCGCGTGATCGAGGAAACAATAGTTTTTTTCGGGGAGTTGGATGAAATTGTTGTGCCGGACGGTCGGTTTTTTTTTTGTATGGTGATTTTTTTAAAAATTGAATTGATTTGGGTTTTTGTTGTATTTTGGTTGTTTTAATTATCGAATTAAAAAAAAAAAAAATTAATAGAAAAATTTTATGAAGACATTGTGTGAAAAAAAGGAAGATTCAATTAAGAAAATAAGTAAAAGTAGTCAAAAACAGAATTGGTTATTATTATTAACAATAATTGATACCGCGTCCGGCACGGTCTTAAAAAAATATTAATAAATCATATATCTACACAATTTTTTTAAAAAAAATTTAAAAATAGTAGATTGGTGGTGTAGTACCCCAACAATAATCCAGAACTGTTCGAGGAAAAAGAAAAACCTATAGAATCATTAATCATTAGAATCATTAGAATCAGTCTATTCCATATAGACGAAGCAACCGAAAGAAAAAAAAATTAAGATCAGCCAATTCCAGCGATTCCTTGGCGTCGGAGCAGCACGGCGGCAACAACGTCAACGTTATTTTTCTTGTTAAACATTTGTTTTTTTTGGTGGTGATATTGTTTTTTTTTTATTTTTATTAAGTGTAGGTACCTTCGGTAGCTGGTTCCCGTCCTGACATGTCCGGAGCAGGAAGCAGACTTACCAGGTATGTGTAAATTTTGTATAAATTATTTATTATTGGTGCCTAGTAAAGTAAATTATTAGTAGCTTTTGCTTTGTTTTTTTTGTAAATTAATTATTTTTTTTTAGTAAAGTAAATTTGTTGTTATTTATAATTTTATTTATTTATTCTTTAAAATTATTTATTATTTAAAGTTGATGGACACCACAATAATAATAAAACAAAAAATATATATAAAATTAAATAATTACATATATCTATATAAAATGATTTTTTTTTCCTCACCACCGATATATTTTTGTTTGGAATTATATTATTAGATTATTAAAAGAAAAAAAAAAAATTTAAAATAATATCGTTTTATTTATTATGATTTGTTGGAATTTTTGATTATTTTTTTTTTAAAAAATTCCAAAATTTTTTATTATTTTATTTGAGTTGAGTTGGCACCGCTGGATTGTTGCTGCTGCTGGGTTGTTTTTTTTGAATTTTTTTTGTAGACTTTTTAGCATGGCTGGCTGATTTTTTTTCATACTTCCCCAGGATGGATCGCAATGGATTTCTTGTCCTTCTCTCTCCTTATTCCTTAAGCGATGGTGCTTCACTCTAAAGATTTTTTTTTGTGAAAGTTTTTATTAGTGAAAGCATCATCGTATTGTAGTATTGATTGCCGTTTGGATCACTGGTCGACTCACGCCCCACAGGCTGAGCGTAGCTGGCAAAACTTAGGAGGAAATCCCAGTGGTCCAAGGAGTTCTAGTATATAAATTTTGGTCTAGCGTTATATTTGTGATGCATTGTTGGTCACCCTAGACCTGGCGCTCACTACACTAGAACTCCGAAGTTACCTCCTCCGACTTACCTTCAAGCTAACAGGTGGTAATTTTTTTTTGGAACAAAATTACTCATCCTGTTACAATTGGCGCCCAAATATGTGGCCTACGGATGCACCAATTGTTGTTACAATTGGCGCCCAAATATTTGGCCTACGGATGCACCAATTGTTGTTACAATTGGCGCCCAAATATGTGGCCTACGGATGCACCAATTGTTGTTACAATTGGCGCCCAATTTGGGACATGAAGATGCACCAATTGTTTTACAATTGGTGTCCAAAATTTGTGGCTTAATAAAATTTTTTTTTTAAATCTCCATCTGAGGTTGCTTAAGTCGGATGGAGGGGCGATCAATACTGCAACGTCTTCCCCTTCCGTGGGTGGTATTCTTCCTTCCTATGGGGAACATCGGAGGTTGTTCCAATTTAGTTTGTGTGCTGGTAGTTAGATAAGGGTTTTGGTTGTCCATTACCTGTCCTACCAGTGTCCTTTGTATTATTTATTTTGGGGGGTTAGAAATTGCGTTAAGGTGGTCCTTGAGGTATCCTCCCCAAAGTGTCCGTCCGCTAGTTAGACACCCGCTTTTAGTAGTCTAAAAGGGGGTCCTAGCATGTTTGTGTTTTGTGTTCAATGTAGGTTGAATTTTGTGTGAATTGGGACGGCCAAAGATTTATTTTTGTAGTGTTGGGGGAGTATTTCTCATTGAAGTTTCCCCTCTCCCTAACCCTATTCCTACCCTAACCCTTTACCTTCCCAGTCCATTATAAAAAGAAGTCCAGAGTGCATCCATTCTGGGGTGTTGAAAAATTATCTCAGGAAAATTGAATTTTTGTTTTATTTTTTTTTATTTGATGTGGATTTTTTTTTTTGGATTTGTGATTTTTGGTTTTTTTTTCTGAGATTTTTTTGGTTCGAGATTTTTTTTTGTTTATAATTTTTTTTGTTGATATTTTTTTTGTGAAAATTTTTGTTGTTCCGTTGGTTCCTCGATCGAGAAGCGCTGACGGAGAAAACGAGAAGATTTGTAAAAATATTGAAAGAAGATAAAAGTGTTAGGTTCTATTTATGGATTAGTATTTTTGGAATTTTTTTTGTGGTCCTTATAGTTATATTTTTTTTTGTTATTTATTTTTACATTACTTATTAGTTGTTAGTTATCGTTACACTATTTATAATTATTAGTTTTTTTTCTTATAATAGTTATATTAGGTGTATAGTTTTTTTTCGTTTACAATTATTGTTATTTATAAAAATTGTTTATTTTTGGGTAGTCTGATTTAGTATTAGTCCCTTTTTCAATTAGTGTTATTTATTTTTATACTATTTATAATTATTAGTTTTTTTTCTTAGGTTAGTTACATTAGGATAGAGTTATTTATTTATTTTTTCCTCGCTCATTTACACTATTTGTTATTTATATAAATTAAATATGAGTTTTGCGATGGTAATTTGGTTTGAATAGTTTTGGGTTAATTTGTTACCTTTTTTTTGTTAAATTACTACGGCAATGGCTTCACATAATTTTGTAGCTGGTAATCAAGATGAGGAGGCGGGTACACGCGAAGCAACCATATTAAGTTCAATGGAACAAATAGTGGACTATGGTTGCTCTTTAAAAGCCTTTCTACAAAGTGGTGGTGAAGCTATTGCAGAGGATTTATATCGTCATCCATTGGCCTCAATTGCGAGTCTAATGAAATTTAGTTTTGACGTAAAGAATCGTCCTCTAATGTGTCAATTGGGTGCATTACAATCAATTGCAGGTTTAGTATATTTAGATCATGCAGCTCATGGTCCTAAACCAAAAGATCAATGTTGCAATTCCTTACGCCGTTATGCCTTAATGGTATTAGCTAATTTAACATGTGGTAATGGTAACAATAAAGCATTACTTTGTTTAAATAAAGAATTTATCCAAGCTGTAGTGGAGCAACTAGATTCCTCACCCGATGACTTTCTCCCAGTAATCGCAAGTGTCTTGCATAATTTATCGTGGCAATCTGATTATAAGATGAAAGCCGCATTAAGCGGAATGGGGATTGTCACAGCCTTGGCTAAAGCTGCCATGAAGGCTACTAATGAAATGTCCTTAAACGCAGTATTATCTGTTTTATGGAATTTCTCAGCGCATAATAAAACAAATAAAGTGGAGCTGTTTTCTGTTGAAGGTGCATTATCATTTCTAGTTGACCTGTTATCGGATGAAGGGCCTAGTAAAACCTTGAAAATAACTGAAATTGCAAGTGGAATTCTAAGGAATGTGTCTAGTCAAATTGCTACTAGGGAAGATTATCGTACAAATTTTCGGCAACGTAAGGGTTTCGTTATATTATTAAAACATCTGAAATCAGAAAGTTTAACCTTAGTAACACATGCATGTGGTATATTATGGAATCTATCTGAAGGTTGTGCAGAAGATCAACAATTCCTGTGGGACAATGGAGCGATACCATTGTTACGTTCCTTAATTCATTCACCACATAAAATGATATCAGAAGGTAGTTCCGCAGCACTTGAAAATTTATTGAATTTTCAACCTGCCATTACAAATTCAGCTTCAATTGCAGAACATGTGGAATTGAAGAAATTGACTATACTGAAGGTTACGAAAACTACTACATTAGAGATCGAATTATCTCCAAAGGTATTTGAAACTTTCGATAAAGAGGAGGTAATTACCCCAACAGAGGACTTAAAAGTGTTGCTGTTGGTAGATGACCCAAAACAACCAGTTGTAATGGGTAAGAATTCTGTAACTTTGTTCCTCTGTTCAGAGCTCATATCTAAGAGTTACTCCACATTGGTTGAGATAAACACGAGTTTAGATAAATTAGATTTAGACGAAAATAAAATTAGCATAGTAATAAAATATTGGTTTAAGAGGAAAAAGAGGAAAAAGAAAAAAGATATTAAATCAGAATTGCCCGGCTAGCATAGAAATAGAGCATGAGATAGTCAGGGTGTGGGACAGCCCCACGTTGACTCAGAAAAAAAAATTTACCGTGATATTTTGGATAATTGTTATTTATTTAGTGTTTGTTAGATTTTTTATATTATTTACAATTAATTGTTATTTATTAGTATTATTAGTTAATTTTGTTTTGTTATTATATTATTATTAGTTAGTATAGTTAATTTTTTTTTGTAATTATTATTATTTATTAGTGATTAGTTAATTTACACTTATATGTAGGTAGGTTAGTTTTTGTTATTTATTATAGTTATTTTAACCTATATTACCTGGCTACCCACCTTTACCCCGTGAGTTATTAAATTTTTTTTGTTATTATTAGTTAATAGTATAATAGTATTAGTTAATAGTATTAGTATTTATTTATTTATGAGGAATTTTTTTTGTTAGTATTATTTATTTAGTTTTTATTATTATAGCTTATTAATTATTTATATTATTTATAGTTAATATTTATTGTAGTTTGGTAGTTAAAATTATTTATTAAGTGTTATTATTATTAGTGGTATTAGTTGTAAAGTTTTTTTTACTTCTGGGGTGTGGCGAGTCGGTGTTTTCCAGGCCTGTCTGGAACGCTAAGCTCCAGACGGGTCTGTTTTTTGACACCGTGTATTTTTTTTATATATTTTCCTAAAAAGAAAATAAAAAAATTAGTAAATTAAAATAATTTAAAGAAATACCTTGGTTAGTTGTTTACGTCTGCGTCCATCTTGATGTTATTTGTATGCCGGCTTGTCACATCTCAGATGTCAGTTAGTAGACAGGCGCGGAGGTAAATTGGAGGTGGGTAGCCATGTTAGTGGTAAGTCGAAATTTCCGTCAGCGCTGTGGTCTCTTGATTTTCGGAACAGAAAACAATAGACAACCTTTGTTGCCCTCGTGGGCCATGTTTTGATTCCGAAAGTCAAGAGATCGCGTGATCGAGGAAACAATAGTTTTTCGAAATGAGAAAAATTTTGAAAAATTGATTGTTTCGGGGAGTTGGATGAAATTGTTGTGCCGGACGGTCGGTTTTTTTTTGTTTGGTGATTTTTTTTAAAATTGAATTGATTTGGGTTTTTGTTGTATTTTTGTTGTTTTAATTATCGAATTAAAAAAAAAAAAAAATTAATAGAAAAATTTTATGAAGACATTGTGTGAAAAAAAAGGAAGATTCAGTTAAGAAAATAAGTAAAAGTAGTCAAAAACAGAATTGGTTATTATTATTAACAATAATTGATACCGCGTCCGGCACGGTCTTAAAAAAATATTAATAAATCATATATCTACACAATTTTTTTAAAAAAAATTTAAAAATAGTAAATTGGTGGTGTAGTACCCCAACAATAATCCAGAACTGTTCGAGGAAAAAGAAAAACCTATAGAATCATTAATCATTAGAATCATTAGAATCAGTCTATTCCATATAGACGAAGCAACCGAAAAAAAAAAAATTAAGATCAGCCAATTCCAGCGATTCCTTGACGTCGGAGCAGCACGGCGGCAACAACGTCAACGTTTTTTTTCTTGTTAAACATTTGTTTTTTTCTGGTGGTGATATTGTTTTTTTTTTATTTTTATTAAGTGTAGGTACCTTCGGTAGCTGGTTCCCGTCCTGACATGTCCGGAGCAGGAAGCAAACTTACCAGGTATGTGTAAATTTTGTATAAATTATTTATTATTGGTGCCTAGTAAAGTAAATTATTAGTAGCTTTTGCTTTGTTTTTTTTGTAAATTAATTATTTTTTTTTAGTAAAGTAAATTTGTTGTTATTTATAATTTTATTTATTTATTCTTTAAAATTATTTATTATTTAAAGTTGATGAACACCACAATAATAATAAAACAAAAAATATATATAAAATTAAATAATTACATATATCTATATAAAATGATTTTTTTTTCCTCACCGATATATTTTTGTTTGGAATTATATTATTAGATTATTAAAAGAAAAAAAAAAATTTTAAATAATATCGTTTTATTTATTATGATTTGTTGGAATTTTTGATTATTTTTTTTTAAAAAAATTCCAAAAATTTTTTATTATTTTATTTGAGTTGAGTTGGCACCGCTGGAATGTTGCTGCTGGGTTGTTTTGTTGAATTTTTTGTGTAGACTTTTTAGCATGGCTGGCTGATTTTTTTTTCATACTTCCCCAGGTTGGATCGCAATGGATTTCTTGTCCTTCTCTCTCCTTATTCCTTAAGCGATGGTGCTTCACTCTAAAGATTTTTTTTTGTGAAAGTTTTTATTAGTGAAAGCATCATCGTATTGTAGTATTGATTGCCATTTGGATCACTGGTCGACTCACGCCCCACAGGCTGAGCGTAGCTGGCAAAACTTAGGAGGAAATCCCAGTGGTCCAAGGAGTTCTAGTATATAAATTTTTGTCTAGCGTTATATTTGTGATGCGCTGTTGGTCACCCTAGACCTGGCGCCCACTACACTAGAACTCCGAAGTTACCTCCTCCGACTTACCTTCAAGCTAACAGGTGGTAATTTTTTTTTGGAACAAAATTACTCATCCTGTTACAAGTTGCATATCTTTTTGATGAAATTAGATATGAACTTAATGGTAAAGAAATTGATCATAATCGAAATGTTGGTATAACATCAACTTTAAAAAATTATATTTCTTTGACTGAAAATGAAAGCATTGGACCTTACAATGCTAGTTGGTCACCAAAAGAATCAATTTCCACTAATGGATTTAATTTTAATTTATGTATTCATGTAATTTATGTAATTTTAATTTATGTATAAGAGATTGCTGAGATTTTCAGATGATTTTACAAATATTATACCAAATGCTCGACATGAATTAATTCTAACTCGTGCTAGAACTGATGATAAGGCTTTAATTTGTACCGATGCAGCTGAGAAACCCCTAATAGCATTATCAAAAGTTCAATGGAAAGTACAAAATATATCACCATCTGATACGGTCAAGCTAAATTTATATAAGAGTATTAATAGTGGATTTCAATATTTTCAGCTATTAGTTTTAATTCCTGAACAAACCATACCTGACAGTCATTACCAGTGTACGCTTTATAATCAGACTTGGTGTCATCAAAGTAGCATTTTACATAATATCCAATACTATAAGCTTCATGTTCTTGATACTTAAAAGTATTTAATTCATTATCGTTATCACTTTCAATACGCTTCAAAATTGATTCTAAATCTGCATATATGCAAAATGGAACTTCAAGTTTATAATTATAATTTTTAAATGAAATCCATTTATTTTCTTCTGTAGGTAAATTAATTGTACAATTATTTTTGGTTTCACAATCTACTGAATGTAATTTTAATAAATTTTCATTATTAAAGTAATGTAGACATCTATCACAAATATATTTAGTTTTTTTATTATGGGATAGTTGTGAACTTACCAAGCGTGAAAAGTTCTTAATCCAACAATAGTGATACTTATTTATAGTATCATCGTCATCATCGTCATTTTCAGTATCATCGTCATACTCACTATCAGTATCATCACTATCATGTTTTTTGTTAAGATAGTTACATTCCTCTTGAAAAAATAGAAGATTTACATGTCGATCAATTTTATGCTTCGTTAAACGTAGTAGTACTATATTAAAAAATTATTATAACGTTTTTCCAGCATAAATAAGTTTATTGACAAATTATTATTACGTTCGAATTTGTCAATTTGATTAAGAGGTGTTGGAAATGTTATACCATCTAAATTTAACAGAGATGAATAGTGTGGATATTGACTAATTCTTTCTGGATGTCTCCTTGCTGGATAAAGTGCAGAAACAATTGCCCAAGCAAAACATTTATTATCTATATTTTCAATATTTATACATGCTTTTTTTACATGCATTGACTTGGGTAAACTTATATATATCGATCCTGAAAACCTTTCATTTTTATTTATGTTTATTACTAAATTTACAACATGATGAAACATCCAACCTCTTTCCTGAAAATCTTGTAGTTTAGTTAGTATTGTTTCTCTTATATTTTCTATGAAGTGCTGTTTAGTATTGTCTTCTCTTTCCAAAGTTTTATTTTTTGTGTCAAAATTTTTTATTTCATTTATTATCACATCACATTTTTTTATAAGAAATTCTGCATGTAATACAGCATTTAATTTAATGGTATTATGCTTTTCAAAAATCGTAGCTATTTCTTTTTCGAAAATAGCTACAGCTGCTTCCATGAAAAATTCTATATCTTTATGCAACAAGTTAGTGATAACACAAGTTTTAATTCTTCCTGCAAATGCTGATTCAATTTCAGTCCAAGCAACATGGTTTTCAACAATCTTCTGACAAAAAAAAAAAACGATTTAAGATTTTTTAAGTATAACATATTTTTTATGCAAAATCATTTTTATTTATGTATACAAAAAACATTTATTTATTTATTTTTTAATTAAATTGAAAAAAATGTATTATTTTTATTTTTAATTCTAAAAATTTTTACAAAATAAAAAAATTAATTATGTACATTTTTTTTCAACTGTTTTACTGGAACACCCCAGTCGCTGTCTTCATCATTATCATCTTCCACTATTACTTGGTTGACATCATCATCATCATCATCGTTTAAGGGTTGTCCCAAATCCAGATCAATAAAATTAATGTTGGCAGAACTACCATACTGAGATACACTCATTATGGCATAGTTTCCTTTATTTAAATCTGATATGTCCTTATCACTGATCACTTTATATATAGTGGGTAAAAACACCCTAAACTGACTAAAGTCAGCTATAATTCGTGGTCCAAATTATGTGTTAATTCGTTGTAGTTTTACTATTTTATACCGCTTATTTATTTTCAAGTAATGTCAAATTTAATTAACAAACTAAATAATACCAATATTATTTAGTTTGTTAATTAAATTTGACATTAGCCCTGTTTTTTTGTAGACGGGTATATTGTATTGCAAAATTTTTGCAAAAAAACGATTCACTGAACAGAGGAGGCGATAATTTTTTTTATTTCATACACAGTTGAATTTATCAGCTGATAATTTTTTTAAAATCACATTAACTTTGAGTTTTATTAACGTAAAACAAAAAATCATTAAAAATTATAAAACTTGCTTTTTTTCCCAAATCCAAATTTCTACCTCACCCATGCCCTTCCCTGTACATTTTAAAAAAGAGGTCCAGAATGTATCCATTCTGGGGGATTTAAAAATTACATAATTAAAAATAATTTTGGAGTTGAATTTTTGGTTTTTTTTTGTATTGGAACTATTTGGATTTATGATTTTTGATTTTTGTTTTTTGGGTATAATTTTTGTTGAATATTTTTTTGGTTGTTCTGTTGGTTCCTCGATCGAGAACCGCTGACGGAGAAAACGAAAAAATTTGTAAAAATAGTAAAAGAACATAAAAGTGTTAGGTTATATTTATGGATTAGTATTTTTGGACATTTTTTTGTGGTCCTTATAGTTATATTCTTTTTGTTATTTATTTTTACATTAGTTGTTAGTTGTTGTTTATTTTTACACTATTATAATTATTAGTGGTTTTTTTTAGAAGTGAGGTTAGTTTACACTAGTCTAGAATTATTTATTGTTCTTGAAGTTTATTTACATTATTGGTGCATGATTACATGCGCCTGCCTAGGAGCGACTTAATACACTTTTTATGAGTAGACGCTCCTTCCTCACCCAATTTTTTCATTTAAAATTCAACAATTTCAAAATGGCCGAATCTGAATTTTAGGGAAAAGATCGTACCTGGGGAGTTTATAGAGGAACATTTTGGTATTGAAATATGTTAAGTTTGACATTCGTAAATTGAAAAGAATCATTTTGATTTTGAATGCTAGCGTTGTAACTTGTAACTCTTAATGAGCCACGAAGCGCATAATCGTAGAGTTACAAGTATTAATAAATTTATTAAATTCTACCAAAAGTTTTACTACATATTCGTAAATACAAATATTTAACTAATCATGAATTTTAATTAATTTCATTGTAGAGTCAAGTATAAAATGTTTTTCATTTTAATTGAGTTTAGCTAATTTATACTATATATAATAAATATAATATATTTGTTTCTATGTATATTATACATGGTATAAATTATCTAAAATCAATTAAAATGTAAAATATTATACTTGACTACAAGTATAACTTTCAGCTATGCTTGCCGAATTTGTGGTTCCTCGAATAATGCGATCGACGTATCCATCACTGTTTTCAATATAAAAAAATATTAAATATAATTTAATTTAATATTATTTTAATATTTGTTTTATAAAAACATATCACAAAATTAATAGAGGTTTCTTAATTCCTCCTCTTTAATTATATATTTCATTATATTTTGGATAATTGTGGCATTTTAAAATGAAATTTTTGCAATAGTGTAGTATTTCATACATGGTCCGTTTCACGGCATTCCAACTTCAGAAAATGACATGCAATACTACATTATAAAACTGTCATTTTCATGAAATAGCAAAATAGTGATTTCATTAGTGTAAAATTAGTGTATTTTTTATTATAAGTTTTTTATTTTTATTTTTATAAATTTTGGAAGAAATGTAAGTAAAAATAAAAAAAGAATTTATGGAAATTCAAAAAAAAAGAATTTATGGAAATAAAAAAAGAATTTATGGAAAGAATTTATGGAAACTTGTAACAGGATGGGTAATTTTTAGTATCGACAAAAAAAATTACCACCTGTTAGCTTAAGGTAAGTCGGAGGATGTAACTTCGGAGTTCTAGTCAAGTGGGCGCCAGGTCTAGAGTGACCAATTAAATTCAAAAACCAAAAAAAATGTCCGACCTCAACCACCAATTTTTCTCGACTCCCCGAAACAATCAAAATTTTTCAAATTTTTCATCTCGAAAAACTATTGTTTCCCCGATCACGCGATCTCTTGACCTTCGGAATCACAACATGGCCCACAAGGGCAACAAAGGTTGTCTATTGTTTTCTGTTCCGAAAATCAAGAGACCGTAGCGCTGACGGGAATTTCGAAACCTATCACTATGGCTACCCACCTAACCAAATTTACCTCCGCGCCTGTTTTGATAAATTGCTATTTTTTAATGTAAAAAAAAACATAGGCTATGCCTTTTTTGTCCAATGTAGTTGAAATAAATGAAATGAAACGGAATATTCACAACAGAGCCATCTACATGTCATATTATTAACTATTTATCAATTACAATTCATTTGCGATAAATAAATAACATTTTTGTTGTTTCCAATGTAAAATTTTGCAATACAACATACTCGTCTACAAAAAAAAGGCTATTATTACACTCTTCTAATATTACAAAATTAAACTGATTATTACAAAAACTTTTAAGTAAAATTCTGACTGAAACGAACGACTTGATTTTTTTATAAGAACTATTCTTTATTTTTTGATCTTTTTAAGTATATTCATTTTTTTTTAAAGAATATATTACAGTTATAATTTCTAACATAAAAAATATTTAATTATAAACACAAAGCGTATTAAATTAAGATATCAAAATAATTGGAAGCATAGCCTTACTGTTATTTTTAGGAAAAAATATCATGGTCTTTATGCAATGTTTACACAAGTGTTTCTTAAAATTTACGTCCTCATCAGATTTGCTGATAAAAGAAAATATTTATTATTCTTAATACTAAAAGAGTTATGATTTCTTTTATTAGGAATAATATTTTTTGGATAAAATTAGAACCCATATATAACTCTAAATTTAAATTTTATGTTCAAATTAATTTCGGTTGCATAGTAAATACAGTTCCAAATTCCAAATGCAATGTTTACACAAGAGTTTCTTAAAATTTATGTCCTCATCAGATTTGCTGATAAAAGAAATATTTATTATTCTTAATACTAAAAGAATTATGATTTCTTTTATTAGAAATAATATTTTTTTAGATAAAATTAGAATCCATATATAACTCTAAGTTTAAATTTTATGTTCAAATTAATTTCGGTTGCATAGTAAATACAGTTCCAAAGCAGTTTTTATTTTATTTTTTATAATTAAAATGGCACAATGGCTAAATTCAAAAACCATTAAAAAAATTGAAGAGCTAATGTGTGATGAAGTGTTGCCGAAAAAGAAATTTCCAACATTAGAACATATGGCGCTGGCGCAGTTCTACAACAGTGACAATTTCACTGAGCAATGGTGGAATGACCACAAAAACAGGATTAATCTCGAAAACTACATGTTTTCTGTAGCAGAAATACCAATTAATGGTATGAAAACAACCTATTAACATGCATCTAATTTAGATGTAATAATTGCGGAACATGCAGAACTTAAATATAAATATAAAATATGTTGTAAAAACTTTTAATATTTGATATGTATATAATAAATATTTTATAATAAAATACTCCTATAATTTTTCTTAATATGTAAATGAATTTTTTTTTATTACTAATTCAAAAAAAAAAATTGAATCTTATATAAAAGTGGCATATGAATAGAATGGAACTTTAGCTACATTAATTAATTCTTAAAATCTGACCACCGTAAAATACAAGAATTTGCATCTTTAATCTTATATATAAGCATATAACTTTTTTTTGTTTCAAAATAAAATATTTTAATATCAAAACTAAATATGTACATATATATGTATATATTTCATAAGTACTTTTTACAAATTCACACTCCCAAATTAAGAATAAATTCTTATATTATAATCAAGATTATGATATGTAGAATATTAACATACGTGTTAGATAGATAGATAAACTATTATATATATATATATATATATATATATATATATATATCTATATATATATATATATATCTAGATATATATACATATATCCACTTAGGAAAGAATTTTTTGAGATTTTTTGTGTTTACGTTATATATTTATATATACATATATACACTAAGTAAGAAGAGTCTTTTATATTTAAAATAAAAAAAAACAAAAACATAAAAATTCATAAACACACAACTTAATTAATACTGCTGATAAGAAAAATAGTCTAACAAAATTAGCTAACATGTCCCAACATGTTTCAACCCACAACCAAATTCCCACACCACCACAACCTATGCGAAAAAAGGCCACTACAACACCCACACACCACTGTAACAGTATGAGTAATTTTGTTCAAAAAAAAAATTACCACCTGTTAACTTAAGGTAAGTCGGAGGAGGTAACTTCGGAGTTCTAGTGAAGTAGGCGCCAGGTCTAGGGTGACCAACAGCGCATCATAAATATAACGCTAGACCAAAATTTATATACTAGATCCAAACTGGGATTTCCTCCTAAGTTTTGTGGTTCAAGCTGGGATTTCCTCCTAAGTTTTGCCAGCTACGCTCAGCCTGTGGGGCGTGAGTCGACCAGTGATCCAAACGGCAATCAATACTACAATACGATGATGCTTTCACTAATAAAGATTTTCACAAAAAAAAATCTTGAGAGTGAAGCACCATCGCTTAAGGAATAAGGAGAGAGAAGGACAAGAAATCCATTGCGATCCATCCTGGGGAAGTTACTGAAAAATCAGCCAGCCATTATCAAAAAAAAATCAACGAAAAAGAAAAAAATCAAACCACAACACAGCGATCAGCAACCCAACACAGCAGTGCCAACTCAACTCAAATAAAATAATAAAAAATTTTGGAATTTTTTAAAAAAAATAATCAAAAATTCCAACAAATCATAATAAATAAAACGATATTATTTGTATTTTTTTTCATAATAAACCGGTGGGTTTTCTGTTGTTTTTTATTTATTTGAAATAGAAAAAAATTAATTTAATATATTTATATATATATATAAAAAATATGTGGTGTACTAATATTGGTATACTACTATTAACTAATGACTACGATTATCATTATAATTATCAATAAATAACACAAAAATAAATTTTACGTTTTATTCTACAAAAAAAAACTCTACTTTACTTTACAAAAAAAAATAATTTAACAAAAAAAAACTCAGCAAAAGCTACGCAAAATTTAAATAAATCGTACACCACATTAAATAATTAAATAACAAAAAAAAATTACAATACCTGGTAAAAACTGCTTCCTGCTCCGGCATGCCAGGACTGGAACCAGCTACCTGTACCTACACAACAATAAATTATAAAAAAAAATCCACCAAAAAAAATTTTAACACAAAAAAAAAACGTGGACGTTGTAGCCGCCGCGCTGCTCCGACGTCAAAGATTCGCTGGGAATAGGATCGCTTTGATGTTTTTATGGTTCTTCTTTTTTTTCTGGTTCTCGGTGACAGTTGGGAGGAACAAAATTCTGGATCGGTTTTGGATTTGTTCCTCTTTTTGTTTCTTCTTCTATTTATTCAATTATTTTTTTTTTGGTTTTTTGATGTGACATATATTTGTGTCTATATATATTTGTCTACATATATTTTCACTAATTTATTAATTTTTTTTTCTTTAGGACCGTGCCGGACGCGGTATAACTTATTGTGGTACATAATTAATACAAATAATTATTTATTTAATTTTGCCTTATTGGTCTTTAATTTAAAAAAAAAAACTTTTATTTCCCACAATCTTCTCTTTAATTTTTTTCCAAATTTATTACTTCTCAGCTAATACTTTAATTTCACAAATATCACAGCTCATTTCCTTTTCTCATCCAATCAAAAAATTATTTTTTCTTAAAAAAAAACAACCACAAAAACCTAACCGTCCGGCAACCGAAATCTCAACCGACTCCCCGAAACAATCAATTTTTTCAAAAATTTTTCATTTCGAAAAACTATTGTTTCCTCGATCACGCGATCCCTTGACTTTCGGAATTAAAACATGGCCCGCAAGGGCAACAAAGGTTGTCTATTGTTTTCTGTTCCGAAAATCAAGAGACCGCAGCGCTGACGGGAATTTCGACTTACTACCAACAGGGCTACCCACCTCCAATTTACCTCCGCGCCTGTCTACTAACTGACATCTGAGATGTGACAAGCCGGCATACAAATAACATCAAGATGGACGCAGACGTAAACAACTAAACAAGGTATTTTTTTAAATTATTTTAATTTAATAATTTTTTTTTATTTTCTTTTTAGGAAAATATATAAAAAAAATACACGGTGTCACAAAACAGACCCGTCTGGAGCTTAGCGTTCCAGACAGGCCTGGAAAACACCGACTCGCCACACCCCAGAAGTAAAAAAAACTTTACAACTAATACCACTAATAATAATAACACTTAATAAATAATTTTAACTACCAAACTACAATAAATATTAACTATAAATAATATAAATAAATAATAAGCTATAATAATAAAAACTAAATAAATAACACTAACAAAAAAAAATTCCCCATAAATAAATACCTATAAATCTAACACAAAAAAAAATTTTTTTAACTAATAATATTTCAACTTAGACTAATAAATTTAACTACTAATGAATATTCCTACCCAAATAAATAAATAAATAAATAAATACTTAATATATAATTAATATACAGGTACATAAATAACAAAAAAAAATTTTTAACTAAACTGATACTAACCTATTCTCAAAAATGTAATAATATTAACTAATAATAACAAACAAAAATTTCGTGACTCACGGGGTAAAGGTGGGTAGCCAGGTATTATAGGTTAAAATAACTATAATAAATAACAAAAACTAACCTACCTACATATAAGTGTAAATTAACTAATCACTAATAAATAATAATAATTTTTTTTTTTTTTTTTTCTAGTTACAAGGTAGCTTGTCTTTTTAATTCAACTAAAACTGGCCCAGATAGCCAACCATCAGTTTTATTTTGTAATCTTAAGAACTAATTTTTAAGAATTTTAATTCTCCCAGTGGATCCTTAAAACGTTTTTCTAACTTTTAAATATTTCGAATATGTATGTATATTGTATATTCGTAGCTTTATTTTAAATTGTCAAATCTGATGGTTTTTTACGTTTTAATCGTCTGACTTGATTTTCTGTATCTTGTAGAATTAGTATTTCATTGTTGATATGATTTGAGATCCTATATTGATGTTTTATGGCAAATCGTTTAATTTCGTCTTCTACTGTTGCAACGTTTAAGTCTCTATGCAGATCGTTATTTCTTACATACCATGGTGCATTAACCATGTTACGCAGTACTTTATTTTGGAATCTTTGAACTTTTGCTATATGACAACTACTGGCACAACCCCAAAGTTGTATACCATATAGCCAAATTGGTTTTATTATTTGGTTGTATATTAGAATCTTGTTTATTAGCGACAATTTTGATTTTCTTCCAATGAGCCAATATACTTTACTATATTTTATTTTTAATTCTATAAGTTTAATTTTTACGTGTTCGTTCCATTTTAGCTTTGTGTCCATTGTCATACCTAGGTATTTCACTGTTGTATTTAGTGGTATGATTTTGTTATTTAATGTTATCGGAATGTTGTTAATTATTTTGTTGGTGAAGTTAATATGTGTTGACTTTAACTCATTTATTTTTAATAACCATTTATCTGACCATTCCTGTATTTTATTATTTGCATTTTGGAGTTTCCTATTACATGTCGTTTCATCAGCGTCTGTAGCCAGCAAGGCAGTATCGTCTGCGAAAGTTGCAACTTGAACATCTATAGGTGTATGAAGATCGCTCGTGTACAGAAGGTACAACATGGGTCCCAAAATGCTACCTTGTGGAACTCCAGCTTTTATTTCGAATAGTTCAGAGTACTCTTCATCTTGTTTCACACGGAAATATCTGCCTTTCAGGTAAGATGTTAAGAACTCTACATATTGAATAGGAAGAATATTTTTAAGTTTATAGATGAGGCCGTCGTGCCACACTTTATCGAATGCCTGGGCGATATCTAAGAACACCGCTGAACATATTTGTTTGCCTTCTAAAGCTTGTTCTATTGTATTTGTAATACGATGTATCTGGTCGGTTGTTGAATGGCATTATCTAAAGCCAAATTGGTAATCTGGGATGACATTCTTACTTTCCAGGATCGGCTTGATGTTTTTTAGAAATAGTTTTTCCGCTACTTTGGATATGATTGGAAGTAACGATATCGGTCGGTACGAACTTACATCATTTGGTGGTTTACCTGGTTTATGAAGCATTATAACTTCCGCCACTTTCCAACTATCCGGGAAATATTTCAATCTAAATGAAGCATTTATTAACTGCGATAACATTATGAAGCCTTTTTTTGGCAGCTGGTTAAGAATTTCAGCGGTTATTAAGTCATACCCTGGTGCTTTCTTCTTGTTAAAACTACGTTTTAGTTCATCTTTTACTAATCCTGGTGTAACTGGTTTAATGTTTTTATATGTTATATTAGCATTTTGCGGTGTATGGTTATTTCTAGGATTTATGTTTGGTGTAAATACTTTCGCAAGATGCTTTGCGAATGCGTCAGCCTTGTCCTTGTTAGTTTTTGCCCATGTTCCGTCCATCTGCTTTACCGGTGGTATATGGTTTACATGTTTATTTATGTTTTTTGTTGCTTTCCACAGCGAATAGTTGGTTTTTTTATCAGATGTTAAATTTTCTAGGTATGTAGTCATATTATGTTCTTTAAAATTCAATATTTCTTGCTTTAATTTTTTTGTTATATTGTTAAGTAAATTTTTGTCTGTAGGATCTCGTGAATGTTGCCATTTTTTTCTCAATTTTCTCTTTTTTTTTACTATTTCCCTAATCGATCTAGGATAGTTGTTTGTCGTTAGTTTAGCTATGCATATTTTGGTGTTGTTCCATGCAGCTTGTTGAATTGTTCTAGTAAATTTTTCAGCTTCTTTTTCTAATTGATCTTTCGTTTTTAGTTTAACTTTTAGATCAATGTTATTGTCAAGTTCTACTTTGAAATTGGTCCAATCAGTTGTAAAGTTTGTAAGTGTCGGTTTAGATGATTTTATTACCGTTTTTGCACTAATCGAAAGTATGACCGCCGAGTGATCTGAATTTAGATCATTGTTATCTTCTATAGTGAATGTTTGTGGTGACACTTTTTTAGAAATGAAAAAATCTAGTAAGTCCGGAATTTTATTTACATCTGTAGGCCAGTATGTTGGTCGTCCAGTTGCGTGATAGTTGCTTCCGCCTGCTATTATTGCTGCTTTAAGTTCTTTTCCTTTTGTAGTAGAGAGTCTGGAACCCCAATCCACATGTTTAGCATTGAAATCACCACCTAAGATGTATCTGTCACCTAGGCTGTTCAAAATATTTAGGTATTCGTGTCTTTTCAAATTATGTTTAGGAGGGAAGTATGCTGCACCTACTACAAGTTTTTGTTGATTGGACGTAACAGCAATAACGGTAAGCTGACATTCTTCTTTCTTAATACAATTTTCTGCATGATGGTTTATATTTTCTTTTATGAGTATAGCACTACCGCCTTTGGCTTGGTTATTCGGATGGTTTGTGTGGTAAGTATAATATCCTTTTATTTTTAGGTACATTTGGTCTGTCATGTGTGTTTCGGACAATAAACATATATCTATTTTATACATATTAAGAAATATTTCCAATTCATGTATTTTGTTAATTACGCCATTTGCGTTCCATGTTGTTATTTTTAGATTATTATGTGTACTATGATGACGATTTGACGCTCGTACTCGGGAAGAAGCTTTCCAGTTTGTCCATTCTATACGATAATTTATTTACTACTTCAAAGATATCTGAGAGTAGTTTTTCATGGTTAAATTTATGTTGTATGTTTTGATTATCTTTTTGTGTGTTCATATTCACTGCTTGGGTATATGTGATATTTTTTGATGTGCTAGATATGCGTGTATTGGTATTTATGAATTCGTTATTTGATTCTTTTTTTAAGTTGTTTACTTCGTTTCTTTTTTTTTGGAGCTCCTTTGCTATTAAACATCCCCTATAGTTGGCAGGGTGAGCTTCTGCACAGTTGGCACATTTTGCAGGAACGTCTCTGTTTTTTGGGCAAGTTGTTGTAAGGTGATTTCCCGCACATTTGACGCAGACTGGTTCACGCTGGCAATATTTATGAGTGTGTCCAAAACGTTAGCATCTTTTACATTGAGGTATGTTGTTGTTCTTTTTAATTGCTTCGATTTTTATTTTCATATTGTTTAAGTATTTGATTTCGAATATATTTTTAACGTTTTCTGTGTTTTCAAACGTAAGTATAAATAATGGTAGTTTTGTAATAAATACTTCACCATTTATTTTTTTTTTTATATATTTATTTTCAACGTTTAATATTTTGAATTTTTTTTCTAGCAATTCCTCTTTAACATCATCTGAGTCGCACGAGGGGTGAAGGTGCCTAGCCATTACCCTTATCGGTCTGGTTTGTTTGTTTTCGTAGGAATGCCATTCCATTTTCGACTCGTTGGCCAGTTTTGTGAGATCACGATATTCTATGTCAGTTTTTACGTTCACTTTTATTTGATTTTCCTTCATCATGTTGGCTGTGAATTCCAAATTTTTTGATTTTAAAGCTTTCTTCAAGTCAGCATAGTTACTGACATTACTAAAAATTATTGGAGGTGGTTTTAAACTCGTTTTTTGACTAATTAAATTTGGTGTTAAAATACTGTTTTGTGTTTTTTTATTACCGTTACTACGTTGTGGTGTATCTTCCTTGATGTTTTCAATAATAGTATTATTATTTAACGTTGTGGTAAGTATCTGAAATCTATTTTGATCAGTTACATTAAAATCTTTAAATTGCAGGCTGCTTTGCGGACTTGGTGAGTATTCTTTATTTATATTTTTTTTATTTGCAGGTACATTATTTATAGGTTTTGTTACAGTTTTCTTTTTATTGTTTCTTTGTAGTATCCAACCAGTTTCTTTATTTGCTACATTGATAATTTCTGTTGCTGGCTTGAATGATTCTTTTAATTGAATTACATTAATTATTTCCTTTAATTCTTTAATTTCTTGTTTTGCAATTTTGAGTTCATTTTCTAGGCTACTTATTTTGTTTGTTTCATCATAATTATTTTTATTGGTAGCTATAATTTCTGGGCTACTTTCTTCCGACGGTATAGTTTTACGTTTTAATGTAGGATTTAACGATTGTTCTCTATTATATTCATCTGCAAATTTGTTAAAGTTATCAAGCGAAAGTGAGACACTTCTAATTTTTTTATATGGTGTTCCCATTTTTTTAATACTATTATTGTTTACTGTATTGTTTGTTGGTGATCTTTTTATCACTTTACTTTTTACGAACGGGTTTTGTTGAACGTCCATTTTTTCCACTGGCGACTTAACTGATGTCATTTTGGCACCAGCCAAGCCCTCGCCGCCAGCCGTGGATACTGACGACACTTTGGCAGATATCCCTGCCGCGTTTTGTAAATTTTTTGTACTCATGTTACATAGTTTATACTTTGTATTTTATACCTCCTACCAGGTGTTGAAACTGCCGTCCCCCAGGGTACAGACGCAGACCAGAAAGCCGCTCAATATGAGACAGACGCTTCTGGATTTTTAATTCCGCCAAACTCGTTTGCTCGCTGACCTATCCTACTCCAACAGGGTTGGTTACCGGTTCTTTCGGATAGGTTGCTCAGCTTGACAGGAGGGACCTCGTGAAGGTGAGTTTTGGCGTTGAAAAAAAATTAACTATACTAACTAATAATAATATAATAACAAAAAAAAATTAACTAATAATACTAATAAATAACAATTAATTGTAAATAAAAAAAAATCTAACAAACACTAAATAAATAACAATTATCCAAAAATATCACAGGTGGTAAATTTTTTTTTCTGAGTCAACGTGGGGCTGTCCCACACCCTGACTATCTCATGCTCTATTTCTATGCTAGCCGGGCCATAATTTATATTTTTTTTCAAATCAATACTATAATTTTTTTTTTCAGGTTTTTAGATCCTTCGCGTGGACAATGTATTGCCTTAGGGTGTCGCTATCTTCTACAATGTAGCACGCTTGACCCTTTTCGGCGACAATGGTGCATTTTGTCCAGGGTTTCGCAAATTTCGCTGTAATATTTTTTTTGAAATCGCTTAAAACGTGGGTTCGACGGTAAGCAACTTGCCCAGGTAAATACTTTTTAAAATTTTTATTTGAGCGCAGGTTGTTAGTTTTTTTCGTGTCTTTTTTGTGCTTTTTCCATATTCCTGACCACCGCATCATGCACATCATTCCGTCGATGCTCCTGGTCAATAATGATATTCTCATTCAGCGAATTTAATTTACGAAGCAACTCGTAAGAAGTACCGTCGGTCATCATATGATATCCGAATGTAAGGTAGAATGGAGAAAACCCAGTGGCGTCATGGCCGACATTCCGCAAAGCGCACGCAATGTGACTCAGCTTGTCATCCCATTCCTTATGGTTGGTTTGATCTATATACATTCGGATAGCAGTGACGATGTTCCGATTGACTCTGTCCGACGCATTAGCCTGAGGATGGTACGGAGCGGTGAATTTGTGGTTAATATTATAAGTTTTTATTAATTTTTCAAATTCCTTTGCAGTGAATTGTACCCCGTTGTCAGACAACAACAATTCTGGAATGCCGAAAAGGTGGAAGACTTCGGATTCCAGGAATTTAATGATCGGACCTGTTGTTGCCTGACGCAAAGGTTTGAGTAACACAAATTTCGAGAACTGGTCAAGAACAATTAATATACATGTATTACCCTTTTTAGATCTAGGATATGGACCAAGCAGATCAATATTAATATATTGCCACGGACGGACCGGAGGACTTTGGACAACCAGAGGCGGTCTTAAGCATGTATTAGGCGCTTTTGCTTCTTTACAAGCCTCGCACCAAGAAATGTAAGTTGTAATGTCATTTCGCATTCTTGGCCAAAAATACATACGCTGAATTTTTTCTATAGTTTTGTCCACCCCCGAGTGTGCTGACATAGGATCATCATGGAAGTGTTGGATCACGCCGGCTCTTAACGCAGGAGGCACCCAAAATTTCCAAACGGGAACATCGGTAAGTTGATGTTCTCGAAAATGTTGCCGTTTGAAAATGACCCCATCCAAGATTTTAATGTCTGGGAATTTACCATGATTATTGGCGAAAATGTTCACGTGGCGTTGATATTCAGGGTGTTGAAATGCCGGATCCTTGGCGTCGACAATATTGATCTCTTTCAACTGGACGGTCATCTCATCGATTTCTCCACGAGATAACGCGTCCGCCACAATATTGTCGCTGCCCTTCCGGTGTTCAATCTTGAAATCAAAACCCTGAAGTTTCAAACTCCAACGCGCCAACCGACCAGCCAAATCCTTTTGGTTCATCAACCACTTTAGGCTGGCATGGTCGGTAATCACAGTAAATTCCGTCCCCTCAATGTAAGGTCGGAATTTTTTTATGCTTAGTACCACTGCGAGGCATTCTAATTCCGTCACGCTGTAATTTTTTTGAGCGGAATTTAATTTCTGGGACATGAACGCTATGGGATGTTCATGCCCCGCTTCATCCGTTTGGAATAGAACACCTCCGACACCGGTCTTCGACGCATCACATTGTACGGAGAACCGACGATTAAAATCGGGATTCACGAGTACGGGGGCCTGCGTTAAGGCCAGTTTCAAAGCGAGGAATGCTGCCTCAGCGGCATCATTCCACTTGTCCGGATTTTTCCCCTTCAATAAATCAGTAGTGGGCGCTGCAACTTCCGCGTAATTCTTAATGATTATACCATCCAGTCATGCCCAAAAACCGTCTGATCTGTCGCACAGTTTTTGGCCTCGAAAAGTTTTGGATGGCGTCGATCTTTTCAGGGTCCGTTTTGATGCCTTCGTGGTCAATAATATGACCTAAATATTTAGTTTCGGTCTGGAAAAATCGGCTTTTCTCGATGTTAATGGTTAGTCCAGATTCCCTCAAACGATTATACCATCCAGTCATGCCCAAAAACCGTCTGATCTGTCGCACAGTTTTTGGCCTCGAAAAGTTTTGGATGGCGTCGATCTTTTCAGGGTCCGTTTTGATGCCTTCGTGGTCAATAATATGACCTAAATATTTAGTTTCGGTCTGGCAAAATCGGCTTTTCTCGATGTTAATGGTTAGTCCAGATTCCCTCAAACACCTTGCTACTTTACTCAAGAGCACCATGTGGGTGTCAAAGTCTTCCGAGAGGATCAAAAGATCATCAAGGTAAACAAAGACATCCTCATGAAGCTCGTAAGGGATAACTTTATCCATAAGCTTGCAAAGTGTTTTCGGGGAGTTGGACAACCCGAAAGGCATTCGTTTGAAATGATACAACCCACGACCGGGGACGATGAATGCGGTTTTGTCCCTGGATTTCTCCTCCAGTTCAACCTGCCAAAAAGCCATTTTCAAATCTAAACTAGTGATAAATTTTGTTTTTTTGACTCTACTAAAAATCGAATTGATATGCGGAAGTGGATAGGCATCACTCTTGGTGACGGCATTCACCTTGCGGGCGTCAATGCACAACCTTAGGGTGCCGTTTGTTTTTTTCATCAACGCCAAGGGCAATGCCCATGCACTTCGACTCTCTTCGATTATATCCTGCTCTAGCATTTTATCTAATTCTAAATCTAATAATTTTTGCATAGGCAGAGATAATGGATACGGACGGACTACCTGAGGTTTCGCATCTTCAACGTCGATTTCGTGTTTTAGAATTGTAGTTTTCCCCAGACCAGATGTGCTAAACGACGGAAAGGAATCGATCACTTCGTGAAGCCTTTGTTGTTGGTCAATATTCAACTTATGCATTTTTTTATCATCATTAGTTAATTCAGATAATTCTAGATTTTTAAACGGAATCGATCGCATTAAAAGCGTCCCAAAAATCCATTCCCAAAATCATGGACCGTTGAATGGAGGGGATCAGAAAAAATTTGATGGTTTTTGTCACGCCATTGTAAATAATGGTCAGGAATACGTAACCGATGACACCTTGAGGGTTACCATCGCCCGTATTCACACTGGTCGTGATCGGAGTGTACAAAACGCAACAAATTTTTCCCATTCTTCCCCAAACAACTAATATTGGCCCCACTGTCCAACAACGCAAAATGGTTTTTATTTACAATTTGTATCTTCATAAAAGGTCGATTGTCTCCATCCGGCCTGAGGTACGTAGCTTTCAACGTTTTTCGGATTTGCTCCCTCTTACTAAAATGTTTTTTGGATCTACGATTATTTCTATTATTAACTAAACCTAATTCGCTTATGCTACTTAATGGAGGATTTTTAGAAGCTACACCTAACTTATACCTATCACCGGACTCTACGCTGGAGGATTCGATAACAAAATACTGTTAATGGATGGGGACAATCTCGAAATAGATGTCCCAAATCATCACAATTAAAACAAATAACATACGTATTTTTGTCGGCAGGTACGACAGTGGCGGACGGAACTCCCGGATGAAATTTATTATCTTGGACGGACAGGACTTCTTTAATTGGAGCGGACGGACATGGCGGTTCTGGAAGATTGGACTTTTGGAGCGCCGGATTTGTTAGTATGTAATTTGAGCCAACGTTCTCTTCCAACTCATGGACATACATTCTACGGGGATGAACTTGGTCCTCGGCTGACTCACCAATTTCCCTCCACTTCCTTTCCAGTCTCTTACAAACTCTATCCAACTGATTAAGGGTTACAATATTCTCCAAAATCAGAGCTTTCTTGTAACCCGGGTATAGGTTATATAAGAGCCTGTTAAGAAAATCATCATCGGAAATTTCGTGCGTCAGACGAAGACGAAGTCCCTCCATATCCATTCGGAAGTCAGAAAATTTTTCCCGAGAACGTTGCTTCCTGGCTTCCATCAACCGTTTGACATCACCATCATCTTCCCCATTATCGAACTCAATTTTCATGGCCGTTTTCAGGTTGGACCATGACGTGTTCGAATGCCTCCGAATATGTTGCCAGTACCAGTTCTCGGCACGGCCCTGAAGGAGTTGATTGATCGACAACACCAAACCTTCCAACGGATATCCATCTCCCTTGGCCAAAGTTTCAATTCGGAAGATGAACTCCGCTAGCGACAGAGCTTTGCCCGAACCATCAAATCGAACCCGCCAGTTAGAAACTGGATTACGACGCCTAAAATGTTCAGGGAGGCGGTCGTCAGGCTCATCGTCGGTATCGCTGAGTTGAAAAGGAGCGACATTTGATGGTTCCCTCACTGGCCTCCCCCCGCTCAGTGGTGGCATTACAGACGGTGGGTAGCTACGAACAAACCGGGGCGCTGCAGCTAGTTCTGAAAGATGTTGTCGAGCTACCAGCGCTTGGAGTTCGGCGATTTATTGCCGCTGTTCTTCGAGCAGGCTGGACATGGCGGAAATTTGCGTGTGATCGAACTGGGTTGCAGAGGCTATTACAGATCTATCGAACCAGTTTTGTGAACGGCGCCTGTGGACAACCGAGTTGATAACCCCTGTATCGAAGTGGGGTCAGAATGCGGCGAATTGTTCGAGGAGCTCAGCTGACTAACTCCCTTTCGAGAGGTCATCAACGTCGCACCAGGCTCAGAAAAGGGGTGGCCGGCCAATATTGTCGGAGCTGGAATAAGCGGCTGTTTCGGCAACACCCCCTTATTACCAGGCTGATTGGCAACGGCGCCCACAGGCGGCTGCGGAAATTGGTCAAGGGGTGGACCTATAGCTCGCTCCCGTTCGTCGATTAACGTCAACCTCCCATCCTCAGAATACGAATGGTCCGAGCCAAGCATCTGTGCGGTAATGAACTGTTGCTCGGCAATTCGAGTGAGCTCCGAATTGAGTTCATTTTTAATTCGCCGCACAGATGCCGAGTAATCCTTACGAGCCGACTTTAATCGAAATAATCTATTTTTAATGTGCTGAATTTTTGTTGCTGCGCGGAGCAACAGATCTTCATCCGTTTCTCGAATACCATCACTGACCAGCGAGTGACATGCAGAGGCTTTGCTTTCGCAAAGAGCGAGTTCAGCGGCTGGATCTGGAATGTTAGATTCTGGTGGACGACGACCCATACGTTGCTCGCGCTCTAAGGCGGTGCACAATTGAGCGCATTTACTCTGGGCGTTGCCCGACGACCCTAACAAACCACGCAGCTCTAATTCATATTGAATTTCGTCGGGATCTAACCTGGCTGGATCCATATTTGGTTCAGGTATAAAATTAATTTTTCGCCAAGACTACTTATAATAAATTTTTCTATTTGTAGAATACCACCAGCACACAAATTATGGCGTGTACCTACCGGCAGCTTAACCGTGATATTATTATTTTTGTTTTTAAATTTGTTTTTTTATAAAATTAATTTAACAAATATTGTAATTACTACTACAAGTTAATTACAAAATAAATAAATTAATAAATAACAATCAATGTAAATAATCAATAATTTTAAACTATTTATTATAATTACTGAAAAATAAATAACATTAATTGTAAATTTACTAACTATTTTTAACAAAAAAAAATAATAATATAAATAAATACTAATGATTGTAAAATAAATAATAATAACCCTACACCTAATATAAATAATCTAAAAAAAATAACTCTAATAATTATAAAGAGTGTAAATTATAAATAACACTAATTGTATAAAAGGACTAATACTAAATACGACTACCCAAAAAAAATAATTTAATAAATAACAATAATTGTAAATGAACGAGAAAAAAAACTACACCTAATATCAATAATATTACCCAAAAAAAACTAAACTAATACTAACAAATATTGTATAAATAAATAAGAGGAAAAAAAAACTAAACCCAACTACTAAATTTTATTTTTATTTTCTAGAGATATATTGTTTTCAAAATTTATCTCCCCGCCAGCGTTCGCTTGATCGAGGAACCAATAGGGAAAAAAAAATTTACAACAAAACAAAAAAAAAAACGAAGAGAAAAAAACAAATCCAAAATTTTCAAAATATCTTTATTTTTAATGTTAATTTAGAACACTCCCCAGAATGGATGCCCTCTGGACTTCTTTTTCTGATGGACAGGGAAGGGAAAGGGTTAGGGTACGAATAGGGTTAAGATGAGGGAAACTTCAATGAGAAATATTCCCCCAACACTACAAAAAACATCTTTGGCCGTCCCAATTCACACAAAGTTCAACCTACGTTGAACACAAAAACACAAACATGCTAGGACCCCCTTTTAGACTACTAAAAGCGGGTGTCTAACTAGCGGACGGACACTTTGGGGAGGATACGTCAAGGACCACCTTAACACAATTTCTAGCCCCCCAAAATAAATAATACAAAGGACACTGGTAGGACAGGTAATGGACAACCAAAACCCTTATCTAACTACCAGTACAAAAACTAAATTGGAAAAACCTCCGATGTTCCCCATAGGAAGGAAGAATACCACCCACGGAAGGGGAAGACGTTGCAGTATTGATCGCCCCTCCATCCGACTTAAGCAACCTCAGAAGGAGATTTCAAAAAAAAATTTAATAAGCCACAAATTTCGGACACCAATTGTAAAACAATTGGTGCATCTTCATGTCCCAGTTTGGGCGCCAATTGTAACAGTATGAGTAATTTTGTTCAAAAAAAAAATTACCACCTGTTAACTTAAGGTAAGTCGGAGGAGGTAACTTTGGAGTTCTAGTGAAGTGGGCGCCAGGTCTAGGGTGACCAACAGCGCATCATAAATATAACGCTAGACCAAAATTTATATACTAGAACTCCTTGGACCACCGGGATTTCCTCCTAAGTTTTGCCAGCTACGCTCAGCCTGTGGGGCGTGAGTCGACCAGTGATTCAAACGGCAATCAATACTACAATACGATGATGCTTTCACTAATAAAGATTTTCACAAAAAAAATCTTGAGAGTGAAGCACCATCGCTTAAGGAATAAGGAGAGAGAAGGACAAGAAATCCATTGCGATCCATCCTGGGGAAATTACTAAAAATCAGCCAGCCATTATAAAAAAAAAATCAACGAAAAAGAAAAAAATCAAACCACAACACAGCGATCAGCAACCCAACACAGCAGTGCCAACTCAACTCAAATAAAATAATAAAAAATTTTGGAATTTTTTAAAAAAAATAATCAAAAATTCCAACAAATCATAATAAATAAAACGATATTATTTGTATTTTTTTCTTAATAAACCGGTGGTTTTTCTGTTGTTTTTTATTTATTTGAAATAGAAAAAATTTAATTTAATATATTTATATATATATATAAAAAATATGTGGTGTACTAATATTGGTATACTACTATTAACTAATGACTACGATTATCATTATAATTATCAATAAATAACACAAAAATAAGTTTTACGTTTTATTCTACAAAAAAAAAACTCTACTTTACTTTACAAAAAAAAAATAATTTAACAAAAAAAAAACTCAGCAAAAGCTACGCAAAATTTAAATAAATCGTACACCACATTAAATAATTCAATAACAAAAAAAAACTACAATACCTGGTAAAAACTGCTTCCTGCTCCGGCATGCCAGGACTGGAACCAGCTACCTGTACCTACACAACAATAAATTATAAAAAAAAACCCACCAAAAAAAATTTTAACACAAAAAAAAACGTTGACGTTGTAGCCGCCGCGCAGCTCCGACGTCAAAGATTCGCTGGGAATAGGATCGCTTTAATGTTTTTATGGTTCTTCTTTTTTTTCTGGTTCTCGGTGACAGTTGGGAGGAACAAAATTCTGGATCGGTTTTGGATTTGTTCCTCTTTTTGTTTCTTCTTCTATTTATTCAATTATTTTTTTTTTGGTTTTTTGATGTGACATATATTTGTGTCTATGTATATATATTTGTCTATATGTATATATTTTCACTAATTTATTAATTTTTTTTTCTTTAGGACCGTGCCGGACGCGGTATAAATTATTGTGGTACATAATTAATACAAATAATTATTTATTTAATTTTGCCTTATTGGTCTTTAATTTAAAAAAAAAAACTTTTATTTCTTCTCTTTAATTTTTTTCCAAATTTATTACTTCTCAGCTAATACTTTAATTTCACAAATATCACAACTCATTTCCTTTTCGCATCCAATCAAAAAATTATTTTTTCTTAAAAAAAAACAACCACAAAAACCTGACCGTCCGGCAACCAAAATCTCAACCGACTCCCCGAAACAATAAATTTTTTCAAAAATTTTTCATTTCGAAAAACTATTGTTTCCTCGATCACGCGATCCCTTGACTTTCGGAATCAAAACATGGCCCACAAGGGCAACAAAGGTTGTCTATTGTTTTCTGTTCCGAAAATCAAGAGACCGCAGCGCTGACGGGAATTTCGACTTACTACTAACATGGCTACCCACCTTCAATTTACCTCCGCGCCTGTCTACTAACTGACATCTGAGATGTGACAAGCCGGCATACAAATAACATCAAGATGGACGCAGACGTAAAAAACTAAACAAGGTATTTTTTTAAATTATTTTAATTTAATAATTTTTTTTTATTTTCTTTTTAGGAAAATATATAAAAAAAATACACGGTGTCACACCACCCCACGCCACAACCACAACCACAATATCCAATTCACCAACCCCAACATCTCGACACACCAAAAAGTGCTTATTAAATAAAACATACTCATTAAAGAAAAAAAATACCAATTTTACAAATTTTGGGGTTTGTTAAAAGCTGGATTAGAACCCGCCTTGTTACCCTACTTATAAGACATCAACTGATAGAAAATCAAATATTTTGATGACAGTAGCTGCTAAGTCAGTTGACGAATTTGGCACACCAGTGATAAGGATGCCATTACGCTTAAGCTGTCTTAACTGACGTTCACTTTGGTCTTCGATTTTTTTGATTTTTTTGGTAACATCAAAAGGAAGATTATTATTCTCAACTGACACTTTAATAGTAGATATTTCGTTTTTTAGGTTAGTAAAGTGCCAGTCACAGTGATTTCGATTCGAACGGCACGTTCGAATCGATTCGAACCGTTCGTTTCGAAAAGAAATTATAGTCACAATGTATTCGTTCCGTTTATTAAAAATATGTTTAATCTCCATTTTATGTATTAAAATAATTATTTTCTGCATTTATTATACAATACTGGATGCTTCGTAACATTTTCAATAAACTCCTCCATAATAATTCAAAAAATTTAAATTTCAAATGTATAATTTATAGGTTATGTCATTCGACTCATCCGGCAAAGTTAAAATATTTTTAACTCTTTTCGAATGAATTCGTTTCGACACGTTACCCATATATTTTATATGGTATGCCGGATTGCAAGTCACAATGAACGTGAATTATTGTCATTTATATTACAGCGAGAGCTTTTTTTAAAAAGTTGAAAGAAATTGTAATATTTTTGATAATTTATGTGTGAAAAACATAAAGATTTGTACTAAAAAGTATTAAATTATAACAGTATTTATTATATCAATATTTTGTGATGACTTATTGTGTAATTAAAACGTGTAAATATCATTTATTTCATAAATCACTCGAATGTTCGGAAGTGTCTTTTTACAGATAAATATAGAAAATATATGAAGGTATTCGTGAATGTGGTTTTATTTTTTAACTAATAACAACTTATTTCCTTAAATTCAAGTTATAATATAATATATTTAATTCAAATAACATTATAAAATTGAATATTAAAATTGTAAATTATTGCGCTAAAATATTCAAAAGAGCTTTCAAAGAACATCAATTTGTCGACAGGATCGTAGTCAAAAAATTTGTATCCTGAAGCACTTGAGGCGTATACATTATTTTGATGAATTATTAAAAAATAATTATTATTTTAGCTTTCTGAAGGATAATAATTTAAGATTAGAATGGTATTAGGCAGTAAATATACTACCTGAGGATTATTGTATGTATTATAAAGTGTGTTCTATACATTTCAAATCACAATATTTTATTAATTCTGGAAATGGATATATTAGGAAAACTGTAGTTCCTACTCAACACCTTATATATGTACTCTTAAACATTTTATATTTAATTTCTAAAATATTATTTATTTATTTTGAAATACATTTTTATTAAACACAATTTTATATTTATAATACAGAAAAAATTAAAATATAAGATTATAAAATAAAAATTTATAAAGTTTATTTCAAATTCATAAATATTCATAACTATATTTTTAAAAAGAGCTTTCTCTAAAAAAAAATAGCTTTTGCACACGGGCAGTCATTTCTGAAGCCTACACCAAAAAAAATTCTTTCTTCCCACCAAAAAAAAATTTACGATTTTTAATCACTATAGCATCTTCTGATATTATATACTCTAAGGTTTGATCAACCTCAGATTTAATCACTTTCATATTAATAGAAATAGCATCATCAATTAGAGTTGATAACGAATTTTTTAGATTATTGAAATCAGTTGATAGTTGGCAATTAATAAGGCAACCATATCACTGGGATCACTTATGTTTATTTCACATTTCTTGCAGTACCAAACCATATCTTCATCATTCTGGTGCTTAATATACTCATCCGTCGAAAGGCCACAACATTTGTTGTGAAACCATTTATTACATATGTCACAAGAAATACCATCATTAACTTCAATATTACATTTATCACAATTATTTGGATTATTTTTTGATTAAGGCGGCATAATGTAGAATATGGTATTTAATGTTGAATATTATGCCAAAATGATTAATTGTTAGTAAAGCGTAACAAAAAAAAATAGTAACATGCAATGAAACTGTGTCAATACAAAAGAATATGAACAATAGAAATACTTAAGAAAAAACATGGCCAAGCAATATTCTATCCAACGGAAATTAATTTCGAGCTCATGTACGGCTGATGTTCGATAGCTTCCCAAACTTTTATGTCAGCAACACGATGAGTTTAATTAATTATATTCAAGTACGAATTAAATTTTATTAATCAAAAATAATATTAAAATAGCCAATTTAATTTTTAGTAATACACGAGACTACTCTGACATAACAGTGTTGCCGATTTGCCGACTGCGCCAATTTATGTGGTGTTGTGGGAGAATAATTAAAATCGATCTCTTCGGGTTGATATTTTTTTTTTTTGCTTTTGCGTTGATTTTACTTTGAAATGAGTGGCTGATTTTCAGTAAGTCCCCAGGATGGATCGCCTGGATTTCTTGTCCTTGTCTCTCCTTATTCCCTTAACGATGGTGCTTCACTTTAACAATTTTCTGTGGTGAAAATTTTTATTAGTGAAGTCATCATCGTATTGTAGTATTGATTGCCGTTTGGATCACTGGTCGACTCACGCCCCACAGGCTGAGCGTAGCTGGCAAAACTTAGGAGGAAATCCCAGTGGTCCAAGGAGTTCTAGTAATAGAAATTTTGGTCTAGCGTTTTTCTTGTGATGCGCTGTTGGTCACCCTAGACCTGGAGCCCACTTCACTAGAACTCCGAAGTTACCTCCTCCGACTTACCTTAAGATAACAGGTGGTAAGTTTTTTTTTTGAATAAAATTACTCATCCTGTTACAATACTGAAAATACAGTAATACAGTATTTTGTAATACAGAATTTTGAAATACAGTATTTTCTAATACAGCATTTTGTTATACAGAATTTCAAATTACAGAATTTCAAATTACAGAATTTACAAAAAATACACAATTTTGTAATTACATAATTTTTTGTACCGATCCCAATTTGTTATATACAGTCACTATAATCAACATAGCAAAAAAACCTAAATTTCTTATGCTTTCTATTTTAATGCTTATAAAAGATGCAGCACACCTTGTTGTAAAAGTCACTACAAGCCACTGTTTTATATTGTTTTTTATGTACATATTTGTATATGCATTTATTGTATATATATTTTTTTACTTGATCATTTTAGAATTTATAGATTATATATATTTATTTAGTTTTTAACAAAAAAAAAAGGATTTTTCCTTATAATTAAAAAAATTATACTTATGTAATTAAAAAAAAAGTAATATAAAATAAAGGATTTTCTTTATAGTATTTTTTTTTGTTCTATCATTTAAAATAATTTTTATTATTTAACAAAATTTTATTTAACAAAAATTTAATTTTATTTATTTATAATTATAGCCATTTATAATTTTTTTTTTTAAATATTCTTTGAAATTTTCCAATTTAGACAAATTTTACTACTTATTTTATGTTTTTCAATTTTCAAATTTTACAAAAAAAAATCAATTTTTGAACATTTTTTATTTATTAAAAAAAATATATTTTAAACAATTTTTTCTTCAATTTCTTTTTTCTTTAGTATTTTAAATAATTTTTTCTAAAATAGAAAATTCTAAAATTTACAGTATATTTTTTTTTCTTTAGTAATAGGCCAAAAAATATATTTTGTTGTTTTCCATAATTATAACAATTAAATTTTGGGTTATTATAATTATGTAAAACAATGATGAGCCGTACCTGCCTAGTTTATTATACATTTGTTATTTGTATCAAAAAATTATATATTGTTTTCTTTTTTATTATAATATATATTATCACCCTTTTATATATTTTCGTATAAAAGAAATATTTGAAATTTGTATATTTTAATATCGTTAAAAAAAAATAACTTACTACTTTTATATTATATTTTTTTTTAAATTTTCTTTTGCTGCTTCTTCTGCTACCAGCTACTTCTTCTGCTACTTTACTGCAAAAAATTTTTCTGCTTCTTCTTCTTCAAGTGCTACCAGCTACCACTTTGATTTTAATTTAAAATTTTTTAATATGTATTTATAAAAATTTTATTGAAATTTATATTATATTTTTTTTGGCGCTGCAATGTTGTAATATAAAATATTACAATCATAAATTTTTATCTTTAATTTATTTGTTTTATCTGTTTATCTCACCTTTTATTTTATCTGATTTTCACTTTAACTTTTATTTTTTTTAAATTTAGTTCTTGTATAAAATTTAATTTTTATTCAAATTAAATTGTTTCTTATTTTAATATTTATTATATTGTATTTCTTTTTTTTTAAATTTATCTATTCAAATTTTATTCAATAGTTTACAATTTACACAGTTTATCTATTTTTCACAAATAACAATTAACTTGTTTCTTTTTTTAAAATGATGTTATTAACAATTTTATTTCGTTTTAAATTTTATTTTTTATAAATTGAATTGACTATTAAATTTTGTCAATGAATTAATTTTAACGTTTAATGCTTTTCTATTATCAGTTTTCCGACTAATAATATTTCATAACCAATTATTATTTTACTTAACTTTTTATATAAAATTATTAGTCTTCCGACTTATAATATTTTCCAATTTTATAACATAATTGTTATAATTTAAACTTTTTTTCTTTTACCTTTAATTAATTTTTTTTAATCAAAACTTTTCCCCGACCTACTGACTAAAAATAATAATTACGATTTAAAATAAAACTTCATTTTTTATGTTCGATAATAATTTAGATTTTAAATCCGATTGACTGACTGACTTTAATTAGGAACAATAATTAGTTTAATTTTTAACTGCTCTTTTTTGATCCGATCGACTGACAAAGTTTTAATTTTACTTTTTATTTTATTTTGTTGGAGAGCTTTTTTGTCTTTCCAAAAGTTTTCAAATAAAATTTTGGGAAACCAATCAGCTTCTCCAACAAAATAATTTTGATCAATTTTAATTCAATTGGTTAATTAAATTTATGCGTTGTCAGCACAGACAAATTATAATTTATTGAATTATTTTTTTACTCTGTTCACGAGCAAAAAAAACAAAAATATGAGATTTTTGTTTTTTTTTAAATTAATTAAATTTAATAATTTATTTATTTGGAATTTTATTAATTCTTACTGATTTCCGTTGTGAATTGAAGCACAGGGTGCCTCAATTCACAACAATTATTTTAACTTCTCCAATAACAACATTTTAGCTAACTATTTATTATTTGTATGTATAAAATAAAAATATGTATCAAAATATAAAAAATAAATTTTAAAATAATATTAAAAGAATTTTTTTTAAATAGTTAAAATATTTTATTATATTTTTTTAGTAAAAAAACTTAAAATAAATAAATTCCGTTTACCAAAAAATATTACAAAAAAAAAATTTAAAATGACTATTTTCAGCCATTTGCAATTTTATAATTTTTTTGTTTACAAATAATAAAAAAAAAGTTCAATAAATATTATGAAATAGCGTTCAAAAAAAAAGTTCAATAAATATCATGAAATGAGATTTGGTGTGCAAAGTTGTTCTAAATGGTCTGACATTTAAATTAATTGTTGTTGTTGTGTACTTTTCTGATATTTTCTGTGCTAAAGTGTGCTGTTCAAAAACTGTTCTGAAAAGTCATTGAACATAGCTAAAAATTTAACAGTTTTATAAATTCAGTTATTCAGTACAAATTTTAAAATGGCCAATAGTTTTTATTTTGAAAAATTATTTCACATTTTTTGAATTGTTTACATTTTCAAAAAAGTGACATAAATAAAATTGCTTATGTAGTGGGAGAAACTGAAGGGGAAAAATTAACCTTAAAAAAAATAAGGTTAAAAAGATGGCGCAATAAGAAACTGTACCAAGATTTAGCTAATAAAGTGAGTTTATTTCACTCACTGTGTGAACCACTGATCACTGATTCTACTCACTTGAATAAAAAGCGATTTAGCTAAAAAAGTGAGTTCGACTTACTTCGAAAAAATTTCTAAATCATTTTTGAAGGAGTAAAAAAAATCATGTTTTTTTAGTTTTCTCTTACCACCGACATACAGAACAAACATAAAATACATTCTTTTTTTTCTCTTGAAATTCCGCATGCATTTATTTAATATTTTCCTTTCTTGAAATTACGGAGAAATATATAAATATTTAAAAAGTGTTTTTTTTTTAAATTACATTGATTTATAAAATACAAATTAATTTTATGAAAAATATGGAAAATTACAAATAAATTAACATAATAAAGAATATAAAAGGAATAGTAGCACTATTGAATTATATATGTAATGCCGGAATCTAAAACCTTAGTGGGCATTTACATTGTCATTGTCTATATAGAGCCGCACTAGATAGAGCAACAAAAATTATATTGCCGTTCAGTAGAATTTTTCGATAAATCATAAATATCCATAAAAAACCTAGAGAGGGGTTATATTCCTCTCAAAAGACGAAATAAATGCAATTTTATTTTCTAAATTATAGGTACATACATTTTTTTATAAATATTAAATTTTATAAGTTAACATTTTAAAAAGTAAATTTATTTTAATTTTGTTTAGTAAATTTTTTAGATTAACTAACATAAAATTTATTAAAAAAAAAAAATCAAAATATTTATTAAACATTGGGGGTGTTCAATGGCAACAAAAAAGTAAAGTGCCAGTCACAGTGATTTCGATTCGAACGGACCGTTCGAATCGAAATCACTGTGACTGGCACTTAACTAAAAGTGACTAAGAGTTACAAAAAATGACTACTTATCGTTCAGTCCCGCCAAACATTGCGTAACGGAAACGTAAAGTTTTCCGAGTCTAATTCCTTCTAAGGTCTTGGAAAATGTTACGTTTTGGCGTAACAGAATTGATACGCAACTGTTACATTCCTTATATGAGAAGTGACACTATTTTTCGTTACGATAAGTCCTCGCAAAAGCGTAATGTTTCTGTACAGTTTAGGTGTAATGTTTTCGTACTGTTTAAGTGTAATGTTTTCGTACAGTTTAGGTGTAATGTATTCGTACATATTTAGCGTAACTTGTGCGTATTGTTTATGTATAACGTATACGTACAAATTTATCGTAATTTTTTCGTACTGATTTAATGTAGCGTATTCGTATTTATTTAATAATTAAAAAACAAATTAGTTATTTTAATAATATATTTCCAAACAAAAATAAATAAATTCATATTTATTAATATATAAAAATAAAAAAAATAATGAATAAAAAAATTGTAACTTTTTACAAAATTTTTCGTAACTTTTAAGGCGTTCGTAAACTTAACATTTCCGTAAAGAATTTAGCGTACACTTGAAATAGTAGAAAAAAAAGTTTACATTTCCATTACATTTTCATTCGGAATTTAGCGTATACAATTTATGTGTACGCCAACGTTACATTTTGGTTAAGAAATTTTCGTAACTTTTTAGGCGTTCGTAACCTTAACATTTCCGTAAAGAATTTAGCGTATACTTGAAATAGTGGAAAAAAAAATTTACGTTAACATTACATTTTCGTTCGGAATTTAGAGTATACTTTTAAATGCTTGGCGGGGTGGTACACAAAGGTGTCAAAATAACACCGACTAAAATCGATTACGACCCTTTCAGAAAGCGAACCGTAAACGAACCGTAAACGAACCGCTGGCGAAGTCATTTCTTCATACAAGACTCTGCCGGCGAACCGCTTTGGCGATTCGCCGGCGGACCGTAAACGTAAATGTTGGAATAAGAAAATTAGAAAAAAAACGAGGTGGTGTGTATGTATTAGTACGCCGCCTAGACTACATTTTAGCCTAGGCGATTCGTTTATGTACTGATTTTATTCATATAAATAAAAAAACTGGAATTTTTTTAATTAAAAATAAAAAAAAAGAAATATTTTTAATCTTTTGGTTGAAAATGTATATTAAAAAAATAATAAATAAAAAAAATCAGTATTTAAATTCTACTTTTTTCTTGGACTTTAATATTAATATTTTTATGAATAACACTAATATTCCTAATTTCACGGACGACTTCATAATATATATTTTGTTGACTTTCACATTAAATTATTTTTAGCGTATTAAATACTTTTAATTTTACTTATCATAAATTAATAAAATCACGTCTAATTGTGAGAACAAAATTAAAATTGTGCGTACTATATAAATAACTATACTCACAAAAAATAATATTTTATTACTCTTTTACATAAACCGGTTTTTTTGTGAATGTATTGATGAAAAGGCGGTTCAGAAGCGGTACCTTTTGGGTTCGCCAAAAGCGAATTCGTTTATTTTCTTAAAGGGGAGCGTTCAGTGAACACACTTTGATCGACATCAAATGACTATTTTTAACTGCAGTCTAGAGTGTAGTCGTCGGGTGTTATTTTATAGCAAGCAAACAAATTGTCATTTTTGTAAACAAATATTTCAGTTGTTTTTTTGTTATTTATTTTAAAATTAAATGTTGAAGATAATATGCAATTTGATAATATACAATTTGAATATAATATATAATTTGATTTGATCAGCTGATATCATATGACAGTTGGAACACCAAATGACATTGCTCGTTCAGTGCACCGAAGTTACTTATGACACCGCATGAATTTTGACAGTCATCGACATCGACACCGACTACCAACTACTTTTGCCACTGAACGCTCCCATTTAGTGTTTTCTTTTATTCATTCTGTAAGGAATAGAAAGAATAGAATATTGATAACGTCTTGCCAAAATATTCCAAACGCACTAAAATTTGAGGTTAGAATAAAGAAAATTCCTTTTATTCTAACTTTCTACTAAGTACGAAAAAATTATATTCGGAATATTCCGAATAAATAAAAGAACACGGAATGGAAGGAATAGAATAAATAGAATGAATAAAAGAACGTTTTTTTAACATTTTAGCCGCTTTCGGAATATTCGGAATGAGTAAAAGAAAACACTCATTATATTATATATATTTATCGTTGATATATATATATATCAACGAATTAGAAATATATGGAAGGAGCATAAGTTTTAAAAATTGAAGCCAGCCTGGATATAGTAGTCTCTTTTTTCTCACCACCGAACTGTCAAAATTAATAAATCGCAAATAAGAGCCGGACTAGGTTTTTTTTAATTCGGGCAGCAGTTTTTAAGGAGATAAAATTTATTTTTTTTGAAAAATACATGAGTAGTACGGATGTAGCAACTGAGTAAATCCCATACAAACTAATAAAGGACAGCCTGATTAACAGGTCGACTGTAATTCGCTTAACTGCTACAAACCCATTTAAGGCAATGTATTAAAAAGAGACAGCAATAGCACTTCCTATTGGTTAGGAACTAGTTTTGGGGGCGTGAAAATCTGTAAAACAAATGTTCATCCATGTTAAAAATATGTAAGCTCAATTCACTGTTAAAGTGAATTTGCTCGCTACCTTCACTACTGAAGTAAATTTGTTCTATCAAAAATTTGTATTCTACATTCACTACTAAAGTAAATTTATTTTATAAAAAATTTGCAGTCTACATTCACGGCTAAAGTAAATTTGTTCTATCAAAAGTTCTACATTCACTGCTAAAGTAAATTTGTTCTAAGAAAAATTCTACATTCACACGGCTAAAGTAAATTTGTTCTATCAAAAATTCTACATTCACTGCTAAACTAAATTTGTTCTATCAAAAATTCACGGCTAAAATAAATTTGTTCTAACAATAATTCTACAGTCTACATTCACTGCTAAAGTAAATTTGTTATAACAAAAATTCTACATTCACACGGCTAAAGTAAAATTGTTCTATCAAAAATTCTACATTCACTGCTAAACTAAATTTGTTCTATTAAAAATTCACGGCTAAAGTAAATTTGTTCTAACAATAATTCTACAGTCTACATGCACTGCTAAAGTAAATTTGTTCTAACAAAAATTCTACATTCACGCGGATAAAGTAAATTTGTTCTATCAAAAATTCTACATTCACTGGTAAACTAAATTTGTTCTATCAAAAATTCACGGTTAAAGTAAATCTGTTCTAACAATAATTCTACAGTCTACATGCACTGCTAAAGTAAATTTGTTCTATAGCAGTTGTTGTGTTAACAGATTAAGTTAGGAACCAGTAAAAAAAAACCTGTATGACTGCATTTAGCTTGCTTGACTCTCTTTGTAAACAAAATAAACTTGTAAGCCCCGCCTTTGTAAACAAATCTAAACTTGTATGACCGCATTTTTTTTCACAACTGCAGGTTATCCTAAATTAACTTTTGTTTCAAAGAAAAAGAAAGAAAAAAAAGCTCATTGCACAACATGATAAACACATAAAATTCAAGTTGTGTTATCCCGCCTCTGTAAACAAAAAAATCACTTAATATGCAAATCTGTATTTTTGATTTCATTTCACTGTCTAGGTTAAGTTCATTATCATTAATAAAATAAGAAAAAAACAAGTTATCAAACACAATCATTTATTCAAATTTAAAAAAAAATTTCAGGCTAATATTATTTAAAAATATAAATAAATGATATCAAATTAAATAATAAACTTATGATACACATAATATAGTAAAAATATTGTGGTTTTTTGCATTGATTGATAGTTTTTTTAAATGTTATTCGGTCATATAAACCACATACCTGCAATCTGGATTTTTTTTCACCTAGGAAAATAAATAAATTTAAAAAAAATTGTTAAAATTAACATTTGTATATTTGTGTAATTTTATACAAAAATTTTTTTATTCTTACCATTTACTCTTTAATGATAAACCGTAATATGGGAGTATTGAATTTATCTTCTTCCCTCTTATCCAAAATCATGTGAAGATTTCTAGGGATTTCATTTTTTAGTTTTCCTGCAAAAACATTGGTAAATCTGTTTGGCAAAAAATATATGTAGTCATCTAAACAGGCTACTAGTTTTTTACCAAAACGCGTCTTAAAAGTTGTTATATCATGAACTCTATATTCCATCCCAATTATAAGATCAGCTGATTTTATAATTGGTTTGGACCCAGATGGTTTTGAACCAACAGCATTTAATGTATTTATGAAGTCTGCCTGAAAATATATATAATTAAAAATAATTAAAAAATTTAAAATAACTTATATCTTAAAAAGACACTTACCATTATTTGTCAGGATAATATGTATATGTCTCAGAACTGTGTTATAACACCGAAGATACATAAAATTTTCACCATGTTTTATACAAAAAAATTCTAAAAAATGCATTTAAACAAAGACCAATAATATTTTTGGTAAAATACAAAATTATACAAACAAAGGACCTCTTGAATTTGGTAAATCTGTTTGGCTACATATATATATGTATATATATATGTATAATAAATTTGTATTGACTCACAAAAAAATTTAAAACAAAGACAAATAATATTTTTTGGTAAAATACAAAATTATACGTACAAAGGATCTCATTATATATATTATATATGTATAATAAATTTTTATTAACTCAAAAAATTTTTTGAAGTTAATAAACTTATTACAATTAAAAACCAACAAGAAACGAGAAAACCAGGACATTATATTTTTTATACATCGACATTATATATCGTTCTAAAGAAAGAAAAAAACAAATTATATGAATCATAATAATAATAATAATAACTTTATTTATAATTAATTAAATTTAAGTTTTAACATTTTTGAGGTCAAGACCCGTGGAAAATTTTATTAAAAAAAAACAATGTTTTGATAATAAAATATTGATTTAATTCATAAATAATACTATAAGGTAGATTTTTTTATTAAGTTTAATATTCATAAATATTCATAATATATAATTAAGTAAGAATATTTGGTATTCATTAAACAAAATAATCATTATTAAAAAAACCCATTTTTTTGAACTTTTTAAACTAACAAAAAAAAAGTTTTCAAACTAAGTTGCAACATATTTTTGTATATAAAAGGAAGACGCTGAGCAGTTTTAAACGAATTTTATAAAACAAACATTCAAATAAATAATTGTAAATAATTTTTTTTTAAAAAAACAACATTATTATTTATAATGGATATTGTAAGTTCAAAAAATAATTCTAGCAACAAAAAAGAAAACAAAACTTAAAAAACTAATGTTATTGTTTAAATAGACATCAAGAAATTTATCCGCAAATCTTATTGGACTGTTGAGATATTTGTCGGTTCTTATCAGAAATTTTACTGAAACAAACAATATCGAAATGGAAGAACATATTGCAGGACAATCCCGTATTGAAGAAATAATTCAAAGAAGGATAACAGGTGGTACATCAACGAGTACGAGTACAACTGAGCCATCAACATCAACGAGTACGAGTACAGCTGAACCATCAACATCAAGACCCGTGGAAAATTTTATTAAAAAAAAACAATGTTTTGATAATAAAATATTGATTTAATTCATAAATAATACTATAAGGTAGATTTTTTTATTAAGTTTAATATTCATAAATATTCATAATATATAATTAAGTAAGAATATTTGGTATTCATTAAACAAAATAATCATTATTAAAAAAACCCATTTTTTTGAACTTTTTAAACTAACAAAAAAAAAGTTTTCAACATCAACGAGTACGAGTACAGCTGAACCATCAACATCAAGACCCGTGGAAAATTTTATTAAAAAAAAACAATGTTTTGATAATAAAATATTGATTTAATTCATAAATAATACTATAAGGTAGATTTTTTTATTAAGTTTAATATTCATAAATATTCATAATATATAATTCGAGTACGAGTACAGCTGAACCATCAAAATTGAGTACGAGCACAGCTGAACCATCAACATCCGCACCCTTAATACAAATAGGTGGTAGTAAAAGAACGTATGTTTCTATTATCAAACAAAATGAGGGGTTTACTTCTAAATTTAAGGTTAAAACTAAAAATATTACTTTTAAGTTAAACGATTTTATCGACGATTCTGAAACAATTATTGACTGGTTAGATAAATGTTTTCAAAACATATTAGACATAGTTAAAAAAGATGTAAAAGCCAACGACTTAATGGGGATCCAAATTTTAATTCCCTCAATTACAAATACAAGACCTATCGGACTACCATTTAAAAAAGTAGAAACTATCACTTCACAAATGATTACTGATTTATTATCAGCAGTTATTCAATCAAATCAGAGTTTTCTTTCTACTAATTTGATAGAAATTTTAGTTAAAATAATTGAAGTACAAAACGGTAAAGGACGGTTAAACCCTTCTCACATGTCTGAAACCGAAATTTTAAAGCGTAAGACAAGTATAATTGATGTAGGCTCCAGATCAAATAATAATTGCTTAGCACAATCAATTATTATCGGTAAATATCTGGCTGATGGTAATAATGAAGCATTAAAAAAATGTTTACGAAAAAATTCCAAATTATTATCCGGAGAAGTAAAGAAACTTTTGAAAAAATCAAATGTAGTTCCCAATGATAACGGTTGTAATATTGAGGATATATTTACATTCCAAAAATATTTACCACAATATAATATTAACGTGTATTTGGATAAAAAAGATCACAAAAACGTAATTCAATTGCAAGGAAAAGGAGAAAAAAAAATTAACTTATTTTATTTTGAAATATGTAAACATTATGTTACTTTAAAAAACGTTAAAGCCTTTTATGGTAAACAAAACGAATGTCGTTTTTGTAATGAGCTTTATTCAAATAGACACGTATGCAAAGAATTGTGTAAATATTGTAAAACATTTCCACCATGTGATTTTGTTGAAAATCTATTAAAGTGTGACACATGTCTAAGATCATTTAGAGGTCAAAACTGTTACAGTAATCATAAAACAACGAGGTACGGTAAAGGTATTGTTTGTGACATAATTAAAGTTTGTGAAAAGTGCCTAAAATATTACGATCTTGAAAAACGTATGCATAAATCTCATGTATGTGATGAAAAATATTGTGAGATTTGTAATAAGCTAGTCGATAGAGACCATCAATGTTTTATTAAACCTTATAAAAAAAAAGACCTCTTAAATATACGTTAGTTTTTTATGATATTGAATGTACTCAAGACCAAACTATTGACGTAAACAGTTATCGTCATGTACCAAATTTATGTATTGCTAACATGGTTTGTCATTATTGTTATCAACATGATAATGACGACTTTGACTGTCAAAATTGCAAAAAAAGGTGCACATATTTGAAAACAATTTAGATGGTAATTGTATAAAAATTTTTATTGATTTTTTGGTAAATAACAACGCAAATGAGAGACGTAAAATTTGCTGTATAGCACATAATTTTAAAAGCTACGATGGTCAGTTTATATTTACAGAATTATTAAAAAGAAATAAACATGTTGTTCCCATTATAGGAGGTTTTAAAATTCTCAAAATAACGTTTGATACACATATACATTTTATTGATTCCTTAAATTTTTTACCAATACCATTGTCAAAATTTCCGAAAACGTTTGGTTTAGAAGAAATTCATAAAGGGGATTATCCAAACTTTTTTAATACAGAAAAAAATTATAATTATGTTGGTGAAATTCCTGAACTAGATATGTTTGCCACACAAAGTTTAAGTTCAAGCGAGTTGCAAAAACTTGAAAAATGGTGGCAAGACTTAAAAAGTCGTAATTATATATTTAATAACCGTTACGAACTAATAAAATATTGTAAAACGGATTTTCAAATACTTAGAAGGGGATGCCTTAAATTCATGAATGACTTTATATCTTTAATGGATGTAAACCCTTTTCTAGAAAGTTTTACAATTGCTCAAGCCGTAATGATTGTATATCGAAAAAAATTTCTAATTGAGAATACAATGGGTGTTATACCTTCTAATAATTATAATTCTAAACAAAACCAATCATTTATAGGTTTAAAATGGTTAATATCTGAAAATAATAATGTTAATGGTCAGATTAAGTTTGAGGTAGTTCTACCAAACTGTGGTCTTCAAGTTGATCGTTACAATACCTATACAAATACTGTATACGAATTTTTAGGTTGTTATTATCACGGTTGTCCTAAATGTTTTTTTAACAGATCTGAAATGCAAAAAGGTGCTTCATTTGAAACTCGTTACGACAATAGTTTGTTGAAACTCAAATTTCTGAAAGAGAAAAAATTTAATATTAAAACTACGTGGGAATGTGACTTTAAACAATATTTAAAACAAAATCCTATTGTAGACAAAAGTTTAAACAATAATCATTTAATTTTATATAGTGCTTTACAACCTCGAGAGGCAATATTTGGGGGCCGTACTGAAGTTTTTAAACTATACCATAAAACTAAACCTGGTGAAACAATTCGATATTTAGATTTTACTTCGTTATACCCTTACGTAAATAAAAACTGTACTTATCCGATCGGTCATCCTAAAATTTATAATAAACACGAATGTAAAAATATAACCGATATTACAGCAATTGACGGTATCATCAAATGTCGGATTTGACCTCCTAAAGATTTGTTTATTCCTGTCTTACCAATACGACTTAATGAAAAATTACTTTTTGTACTATATAAAACTTGCGGTGAAAATGAGAATGTTACAGAGAGTTGTACTCACAATACTGACGAACGTAGTTTAGTAGGAACATGGGCATCTATAGAAAATAGGTTAAGTTTAGAAAAAGGATACAAAATATTGGACTTGTTCGAAGTATGGGAATATGCAACAACAACATACGATACAGTTACCAAAACCGGAGGTTTGTTTGCAACATATATGAATACATTTATAAAACTTAAACAGGAAGCTAGTGGTTTTCCAAGCGGCTGTGACACTCCAGAGAAACAAAAAAAATTTATCGTACAATATCATCAGAGAGAAAATGTTTTATTGGAAAAATCTAAAATAATTGCAAACCCGTCATATCGTAACACTTCCAAGTTATGCCTTAACTGCCTTTGGGGTAAGTTGATACAAAGACTGCATTTAATGAAGACAAGCGTAATATCTTCAACTGATGAATTTAATAAGATTGTGCACTCCCCAGGGGTACAAATTGAAGATTTGTATATAGCCAGTAAGGAACAAATTTTATTAAATTGGAAATATTTAAATACAGAGTGTGCTACACCACTGAAAAATGTTTCGTTACCTGTCGGTATTTATACAAACGGCACATGCCCGTATAAAGTTGTATGAAGAACTTAATAAAATAGGAAAAAATCTTTTGTACTGCGACACTGACTCTGTCATCTTTTTAGAAAATAAAGATTCGCCGTATAAACCTATTACAGGACATTTTTTAGGAGAATTCACTAATGAATTAGAAGATTATGGTTCAACAACTTATATAACTGAATTTGTATCCACTGGTCCTAAATGTTATTCGTACAAATACTTTAACCCAGAGACAAACCAAAGTGGAGAAGTTGCCAAGTGTAAAGGTGTTACATGTAACTTGACAAACAAAAAAATTTTAAACTTTGATAATTTAAAAAACCTTATTATGAATCCTATGTCTAGTGGCACTTACACAATACACAATGAAAAGAAGATTAAAAGGAAGAAGAATTTTGTAGTTGTTACTGAAAGCGAAAATAAAAAATTTGGGTTTACATTTACAAAAAGAGTATGCGTCGGAGATGATTTTGAGACAATACCATACGGATATCAATTCCAAAATATAATATAGTTAAGAATCTTTTATGTAAAAAAAATTATTTAATATGAATATGTATTGCAATTAAAATGTTTTTAAAAAATACAAGATTTTTTATTTTATTTTATTTAAAGAAAGGTATATTATATATATAGTATATTATATATATAGTATATATTGATTGAAAATATATTGTATACATTTATTCTAGTTGTTCCTTTCACTAAGAACGTTTGCAGTTTTTTAAATCAAAACAAAAAATAATGGAAAATAATGTCTTATTTGTTGATCTTCAGTTTGTAGTAGGAAAGGGACGTCACCATTTTTTAAAAGAATTAGCAGTACTTTGTCAGGGTTCCATAATTCCAACACTTTATTATTTTAAACCACCCTATCCTAAAGACGAATTGAATGATGAAGATATCCAACAAGGAAATTTCATAAGGTCCAACATTAACAATTTGGAATGGAATGATGGTTTCATTCCCTACAACGATGTTCCAAATATTTTGAAAACATTCGCTAATCATAAAATTTATGTTAAAGGATTACAGAAAAAAGTTTTTTTACATCAATACTTACAACAAGCTACAACAGATATTATAGATGTTATGTAAAGCCTACCCTGTTTAATTTTCCAAATTTAAGTTCTAAATTAATTTGTTTCCAAATTTAAGAAATATGATATTTCATTTCCTAATAATTTAATTTTATTAATAATTTAATTTCAATAATAATTTACCTTCTGAATTTGCTTAATTAGCAGTTTGCTAGTTAATTCAAGTTCAGGGTAAATAGGCATTTGACCTAATATTGGACTTTGATTTTCCTTCAATTTAATTAAAGGAAAATCAAAGGCACGTTTTATAATATACGTGGGCTTTACATAAAGAAAACCTAAAGTTGATGAGTTGATTCGTGTACTTGAGATTTATCGGTCGATGTTTTATAAATGCGTTTTTATATAGATAATTAAAAAAATAAACCCATTTGATAATATAAAATCAATGTTTTATTAAAGTTTTTGATATAAAATATTTTAAGGTTCATGTAAAATTATCGTAAGTATTTATGTTATGATAAAAACATAACATTGGCGCAGCCGGTTAACGTAAATTTACATATTTACGTAAAAAAGAACTTTTTTATTCGCGACCAAAGTAAAGCTTAAGCTTGAAAAAGTATAAAAAAAAAAATAGAGTGATTTGCCGACGGGAAAACAACATTTAATAAAAAATATATTACTATTGTTGAATGAACATTTTGTGTATTAAAAAAGAGTGTGTAGAACTAAAATTTAAAAAATATTTGTATTAAAAAACTTAGTGATTTGATTATATTGAAAAAATAAAAATTAAATAAATTGAGAAAAAAGAATTTAGATTGATTTTGAAGTGAAGAATAGATTTTTAAATAATAAAGTTATAGAACATTGCATAAAAATTTTTAGAATATAAAATAATAGTGATTGAGTGATTAAAGAAGAAATTTTTAGAATATAAAATATAGTTATTGAATGATTAAATAATTATATAAAAAAATTGTTAAGAAATATTAAATTAAAGTGACTAAATAGACGAAATTTATTTAAAGTGTTGATAGATTGAAATAACAAAATTTTCTTAAAAAATAAAAAAAAAGTGATAATAGATTACAATAGTAAAATGTAGAGAAGAACAAAATATTAAAATTCAAATAAGGTATGTAGCAATATATATATTGATAATATATAAATACGAAAACAAATATTTTTTTTGTTAATTAAAGAATGAATATATATCATATATTTAAAATATCGAGAAAATTTATTTTAAAATATTCGTAAAAACCTTTCTAAATAGTAATAAAAGTGTATTGCCGTCGGGAAAACATAATAAATATTGTATGTAGTGAGAAAGAAAAATTTTTTTTGTGTGTGTAAATTTATTTTGAGTATTTAAAAGATATAACAGAAATCGAATTGTTATAAAATTTATTAAGTAAACTGGTAAATTAAATTGAAAAGTGAATAGTATAATAGCAATTTAAAGAAAAAATACAAAAAAAGAAATAGTGATAATATAATAACAAAGAGAATAAATTTATATGTTGTAAAATAAAATTGTGAAATAAATTTAAATTTGTTATATTATATAGTAAAATACGAAAAGAAATTGAATTACTAATTTAAAAATTAAAAAAAAATTGAATAAATTAAAAATAAAAAATAAAAATATATATTTTCAAAAGAAGTGAATTATCTGATATACGTGTAACATTAAAATAAAAATCCTTTTTTTTGTAAAAAAAGAACTATTGCCAACTCATAAAATAAATATTTTAATAAAATAAAATAAATATAATAAAACTGATTCATTTCGCTCCTAAAAGAATAAATAATTAAAAGATAAAGTTTTATGGCACCCATTACAAGACAACAGAAAAATAAAAATAACAATAATACTGTAACCGACTGGGTAAATAAAACTTTATTGGGAAGAAAAGATATTAACGGAGTGTTGGTAACAACTGACAACACTGCCGACAGCACAGATTCCAGCGTCAATATAGAATTAGAATTTTCAAACGAAAACCTGGTAGAATCAACTCCAAGACAACCAGCAACGACCAGCAACAACCAGGTACGACGATCTGTAACATTTGCAGCACAAGCAGCACAAATAGAGGAAAATAGTGAAGAAGTAGAAGGTGCAGTAGGAGGTATTAAAGGTACTAATAGTTTAAGTAATATTGTAACAAATACACAAAATTTTGAAAATAATTTAGTTAGTAATAATAATTCAATAAATAATTTAAATTTAAATCTAAATAATAAAATAAAAAATACAATGAATTCGGAAAGAAATAATCAAGACAATAATTTTAGAATGCAGGGAGCAATACCGCGTACTGAAAGGCTTTCCAATTTTGAAAATCCCGAATTTCCATTAGGTATAAATAATAATAGCAATTTTCGATTAGAAGATAATATTTTATATGATGCTAGAAATACCCACAGAAGATCAAATATACTGACAACGGACAATACATACGAACTAGGTTACACATCGGGAAATGCAAATCAGACAATACCTTTAGAACGGACATATAGAACTTATTTTCAGGGAGTCCCTAATTTCAGTGGTGAAGGAGACCAGATGATCTTAGAATTACAGAATTTCGTATCTTTAGCACATGAGGCATATTTCCGCACTGACGAAATGGATAGACCAGCTGTACTCAATCAAATCATAAGAGGAAAGCTCAGGGGAAAAGCGGCTTACATTTTTCAGGAAAGAGGTGTCAGGAGTTTTCGGGAGTTTAAGACAATTTTAGAGAATGCGTTCCTTCCCTATAAAGATTTGACTCAATTGCGTCGAGAAATTGAGGATTGCGTACAAATCCCGGATGAGAGTGTAGAACAATATGGAGATAGAGTCGAACGTAAGCTAGGATGCTTCAAAACAGCAGCCAAACATAAGTACCCAACAGGATTCGAGGGTATAACACTTGATGCAGAGGAAACGGCTAGGAGGACATTTATAAGAGGCCTACAATCAGAAACGATCAAGCAGTATATTGTTGCTCAAAATTGTTTAAATTTCCAACAAACAATTGTAAAAGCTTGTAAGTTCGCTAGGGAATCACTTAATTTAATTAGACCAATAAGACAGGAATTAGTTTCTCCACCCCCAGCTAAGTCTGACACAACGGAAATATTGTTAGAATTAATTAAGACATTAAGATTACCAAACAACAATGACAGGACAAATTCCCGAAATACAGAAAATAACAATCAGCGACCAAAAAATGACGGATTTAGACCACATGTAAATTCACAAAACTCTCGTTTTAACGCACCAAATTTCGCAGCTCCCAGAAACAATACACAAGTGACTTGCTACAATTGTGGACGACTAGGTCATTACAGCCGAGATTGTAAGGCACCACGTATACAAAATGCAAATCGCACTCCAGGTACTCTTAGACGGACACAAAATACACTACAATGCACAGCTTGTAGCAATTCCGGTCACACGTCCGCCAATTGTCCATTTAGAATGCAGGAACATCCGCAATCTACAGCACCTGCCCATATAAATGCTATTGGACAACAAACTGTTTTAAATTGTGCTTGGTGTGAAAGAACAGGTCATGTTGAGCTTACTTGTCCCGCGCGCCAAAGATATCAATCGAAACAGGGAAACGACAATGGGATGATGTAAAACCCCTAGTTTCATCCCAAAAAAGAGAGGGTGGGGTTGTATTAGCAGGACATCCCCGGGGTGAACCGTTGGTAACTATGCCGCTCGATATTGCAAAAAACAGAACGGTCACTTTACTTGTAGATACAGGAGCGCAAATAAGTCTGCTAAAAAAGAGTCAATTGCAACAGGGAACAACAATTAGGGAACATGAGAAAGCAATTATACAAACAGTACATGATCGGTGTGCAACGTTAGGGAAATGTTCCGGAAAATTTTTGATTCCCGAAAAAATTACATGTGACTTTCAGGTTGTGGAATCAAACTGTCAATTACCGGCTGACGGAATTTTAGGGAACGACTTTTTATCAAATCACTGTAACATATTAGGACCGGAACAGAGACTGCATTTCCCGAAAACGACGAATAATAGTACAGATTTTTCAATACCAATTAAGTGTATAAATAATGGTTTCAAAAAACAAATCACAATTCCAAGTGTTTCACAAATTTCTTTTGACGAATCCCGAAAAATCGAATTAATTAATAAATTAGAATGTAGCAAAGAGGAAATAGAAACAAATAAAGATAAAATTATAAATTTCAGTAAAGATTATTACGATAATAGTAAAGATATAGAAGAAGATTATTTAAAGCAAGTTAATTTTCAGGATGAAACTGTAAAAAAGTCAAATGATAATGTTAGTAATTTAAATATCGAAAATTGTAGTAAAATTTATGATATCGATTCTGAAAATTATTATGGAGAAAATATATTAGGTTTGGGAATCGTTGAAAGTAATACGATTAATTTAATTGATTTTAGTGAAGATGAAGAGATAGAATTAGAAAAATTAAATACAAAGGTTTCTCCAATAAATTCGTATTTTGAAGGTTCAAAAGAAATAATTGGTAATGAAGGTTGTATTTACAATGATTCACCAATAAATTCGTATTTCGAAGTTTCAAAAGAAAAAATTGGAAGAGAAAATTGTAGTTACGATAATTCACCAATAGATTCGTATTTTGAGGAATCAAAAGAAAATGTTGGTATAATAAATAGTAAAGAAATTTTTGAAATTAATGAAGGATCATTGCTTGATTTTAAATTTAAGAATGAAGTAAAACTGGAAAAATTTAAAGTTAATAGTGAAAATCCCGTCGAAAATAGTAGCAAAAAACAAAATATTGAGAAGTATATAAAATCATATAGTAAAAATAGTAGCAACGTGGACCAGGAATTTGAAAATAGGGAATTTTTTGATAAGAAAATTGATATTGTTAATTGTAGCGGAAGAAAAGATGTAGATTTCGAGATTAAAGAATTCGTAATTCCTGCGCGATGCGAAAAAGCTGTCGAAATATTAGTAAGAGCTGAAGGCGACGTGATTTGTTTATCGAAGAAATTAAGTGACGATTTGTTTTTAGGCAACACTTTAGGCACAGTTAAGAATGGCAAGTTATGGGTCGCCATTATGAATATTTCCGAAGTGGAACAAGTTATTACAAAAATTGAACCTGATCTTGTTCCACTTAAAGACTATCAGATTCATAATTTACAGGAGGAATCTGCCAAAGAAAATACAAAAATGAAAATAAAATCGGATGAACCAATCGCTAATATAAGGCATTTGTTCGAATCCACAATACCTAAAAATGTAGAGGTAGATAAAAGAATTTCTAAACTGAAAGAAACACTTTGTTGTCAAGATTCATTAAACTGGGAAGAAAAAGAAGCGTTAGAAAAGATATGTGAAGAATATAACGATATTTTTCACTTAGACGGCGACAAATTGAGTAGTATAACTGATATCACTCACACTATCCCTGTAAAGGTAGATACTAAGCCGATTAATAGTAAACAATATAGACTAGCGGAATGTCACAGAGATATTATCAACGATGAAATGAAAAAATTACTAGAAGAAGACATTATACAACCTAGTAATAGCCCGTGGAACTCACCATTATTGGTAGTACCGAAAAAGACTGGACCAAATGGAGAAAAAAGGCATAGGGTAGTAATCGACTTCAGAAAATTGAATGAAGTAACGATAGGGGACGCTTTTCCATTGCCCCGTATTGAAGAAATACTAGATCAATTGGGGGGATCTAGATATTTTAGTACCCTGGACCTCGCAAGTGGTTACCATCAGGTTCAGATGGAACCAGCGGACAGAGGAAAAACCGCTTTTAGTACCTCTTTTGGTCACTTTGAATTTAAGCGAATGCCTTTCGGTCTTACGGGAGCCCCAGCGACATTCCAAAGGGTGATGAATTGTGTGCTGGCTGGTTTGCAAGGATTTAAATGCTTCGTATATCTTGACGACATTGTTGTATATGGCAAGAATTTGGCAGACCATGACGAGAAACTGGGAATTGTTGTAAAGCGACTTAGACAACACAACCTCAAGTTACAACCTGAAAAGTGCAAGTTTTTAAGGAAGGAAGTTGTTTATCTCGGACATAAGATCACTTCTGAAGGAGTAAAACCGGATCCCGAAAAAACAAGGTGTGTACAAGATCATCCCACACCACGCACCACTAAGGAATTGCAATCGTTTTTAGGTTTAGTCAATTACTATCGGCCTAGTATGCCCAATTTAGCGGAAACAGGTGCTAAATTGTACAAAATGGCTACTAAAACTCAGCCATTCAAATGGACCGAAGAACATCAAAAGGAATTTGAAAAGGTAAAAAATTTACTAGTTAATCCACCTCTACTTATATATCCAGATTTCTCGAAACCGTTTAAGTTAACAACGGACGCATGTAATTATGCATTGGGGGCGGTACTATCACAAGGTGAAGTAGAAGATAGACCAGTAGCTTATGCCAGCCGAATTTTAGGTAAGTCAGAGAAAAATTACGCAACCATCGAAAAGGAAATGTTGGCCATATATTGGGCGATTAAAAATTTCCGCACCTATCTTTTGGGCCGAAATTTTACGATATTTACTGATCACAAACCATTGATTAGTGAATATAATAAGAAAAACCCTGAAGGTAGAATAAATCGATGGAAAGTGAGGTTATCGGAATATACTTTTACAATAAAGTATAAACCAGGAAAACAAAACTCGAATGCGGACGCGCTTAGTAGAATTCCAATAATAGAGAATCCCGAAAACCTAGAGGAAAATACAGAGAAAAATGATTGCTACAAATTAAATGTCATAACGAGAGCACAACAAGAGAAAATAAATCAGAAAAAATCCGAGGAAATGGAAGTAACAACAGAAGAAATGGAATTAAGTGATAATGAGACCGATAATAATATAATGGAACCCACTGAAAAATGGCCCACTAGAATCGAAATTGAAAATAAAGATGAAATACTTGAAATAATAAAATATCATCATGATACACCCCTTGGTGGTCACTTGGGAATAGTAAAAACATATAAGAGATTGGCTAGATATTATTTATGGAAGAACATGCTTAAATCAGTTAGGAAATATATCGAAAATTGTCCTAAATGTCAGAGAACAAAGAGAGGTAAAGTTACTAAAATGACTATGGCAATCACGGATACTGCTAAGCGTCCTTTTGATAAGGTATATTTAGATATTGTGGGTCCGTTCCCAATTACGTACAACGGCAACAAATATATCCTCAGTTTCCAAGACGACCTGAGCAAAATGTTAGATTGTATAGCGATCCCAAATATGGAAGCTACGACAGTAGCTAACGCTTTTTATAAAAACATAATTTTAAGGTATTCTATAATCCCGAAAAGATTGATCACAGATCAAGGAACAAATTTCACAAGTCAGGTTTTTAAAACCTTGTGTAAAATTTTAAAAATTAAAAAAATAGAAACAACTGCTTGTCATCCACAGTCTAACGGGTCCTTAGAACGAAGACACGGGCCCCTGGTGGAATATCTTAAAATGATTGTCGAGAAAAATATTCAAAATTGGGACAAATGGCTTGAAGAGGCAGCATTCACTCATAATCATACGCCTCATGAAGCAACGAAATTTTCACCTCTTTTCGTACTATATGGATTTTGTGATCCATTACCCATATCATTGCGGAGAAAAGTAGAACCCGTGTATAACAACGAAAATTTTGGAGCCGTGATAAAGTATAAACTTCAAACTATACACAAATTTGCTCGAGAACATTTAGAACAAAGTAAAATTAAAGCTAAACTGAATTATGATAAGAATGCGAAAATAACAACATATAAAAAAGGAGATAAAGTTTTACTGATAAATCCCGTTAAGGACAATAAATTGAGTTTAAATTGGTCTGGGCCGTATGAAGTGTTTGAGGTACCTAACGAACTTAATAGTATAATTAAGATAAGAAAAAGACTTAGAAGGGTACATAATAATAGATTAAAATTGTGGAAAGAAAATACTTAATCCCTAATAAATAATAAAGTTTTTTTTGATTATATTGATTTCGATTATATCGATACATAATATCGAATTTTTTTTAATATATATATATCTTTTAATCAATATTTTTTATATTTAGTCAATTTTTTACTAAGTTTAGTTTTTTTTTATATAATCATTATCTGCATGAAGGCAATAATATAGTTAATTTTTATTTGGTTGCTTACAGGTGCAAAAATGTTCATATTATTATTATTATTCTCAATATTGATTGAAATGGCGAGTGGGTTACCTTTGGAGAATATTAAAGTCGAAAATACGGAAGTAATATTTGAAAACTGTGGTCGAGTGATCGAATATAAGGATGAGGTGCGAATATTTACGAAGCTAAAGGTAACAGATGAAGCCGAAATAAAAGATTTTTTAGTTAAGTTAGAAAATAAGTTAGGAAATAAATGTAATAATTCAGTAAGCTCTAGAAATACTAAAAGTTGTAAACTTTGGAAAAACGAATTCGCACTATGGACAAATAAAATTAGAAAACTAACAACCGGACTGAATCATTTTTTCAAGAGAACAAAAAGGGGAGCTATCGACATTATAGGAACTTTATCCAAGACATTATTCGGGACAATGGATCAAGCTGACTCGGACAGAATTTATCAAACTTTAGACAAATTACAACAAAGCGGAGGGACAATGTTAGAATTACTAGACAAAGAAACGGCGGTTGTGGCTTCAAATTTTGAATTCATGCGACAGGTAACCGGGAATCTATCTAGTCAAGCAATAGAAATGGAAGATACTATCGAAAAGCTAAGTAATACAATGAAAAATAATTTAGCGATAATTCAAGCCGATACGAGGGATATTTGGCTCGAAATAGAACTAAATAGACTCGTTATTTTTGCACTGGCAGAACTAGAGCGAGTATATGATTACTTACTAGAACAAGAATCGATTATTAATGTATTGCAACAACATCGTATACACCCACTAATAATTGATTCTGAATTGTTAACCACGTTGGTCCGGAATATGACAACCGGTACCGGGCATGAACTATTATATTCAACGGAAGTGATTAACCAACTGGCTACTGTTTTTTTAGCTCACTCAGAAGGGGAATTAGGAGTAAAAATCCAAATCAGCATCCTTCACCAGGATGAATATACTATGAACAAGGTATATCCTATACCCCGCAAATATGGCTCAGATTTGGTAATACTTAATGCGGATTGGGACTACTTAGCGAATAATTCGGCTGGACAATTCATTCATTATACAAACGAGGAGTATGCTACAGCTTGTCATGAAATTAGTACTGGATTGAATGAAATTGTTCAAGTTTGTAAACATCTTCAACCAAAAATTTTAGAACCAACTCCATCACAATGTTTGATAGCGCATTTTTTAAAGCGGACACTAAAAAGGGGCCCTGAAACGGTTTGTCAGTACAGAGTGTTAACTGAAATAGAAAATCATATAATACCTATGAAAAATGAAAACAACTGGTTGTACATACTTACACACACCAATGTTTTAGTCAGTCTATGCGCCGCTCATACACATAAGTTAACATTGGAAGGAACGGGCATCCTAAAATTAAAAGGAAAATGTGTATATCTTTTAGAACATTTAGAGTTGCCATACCATTCGGGAGCAGAGTTAAAATTAGACCTAGAAACAAAATATCAGTTTTCAAATTTAGATGATTTTCCAATGGAAGAACATGAACCGCTGGAATTGAGTGTAACGACTAAGCCGATCTCTAGAATAATCCGCCCTATAAGACCCGAAGAACTTAATAAAGAATTCGCGAAAAGAAGTAAGTCCCTCCAACAAATATCGGATGAGATAAGAAAAACAAAAGAAAACCAAGCCAACATGCTGTCGTTAAAATTAATGTCCACTTCGAATTCGATAGTACTAAGTATAATAATTATCATAATAATTATATATTTTATTGTAAAGAAATGTAGAAAAAAAAAAAACGCCCTCGCCGCTGACAGCGAAAGAGATAGCGATATTCGGAGACGAAGTTCACAAGAACGACGACGAAGAAATTCGACTGATCGATCACAGACAGACAGTTACGAGCAACCATCTACTACTATGAACAGAAAAATTTACCAATCTAGACTGACCCCACCTAACGAACGGCCACCGCCACCGCCTATAATGTCACCAAAAATGCCTCCCTCTAGAACGTCGCCAAAACTGACACAACAACAAGGACGAACTATATTGTCTGAAGAAAATGTAGGTTCCCAGATATTATCTTTCCGGGACTAATAATAAAAAAAAAAAATTTTTCATATACATTTACTGTTAAATTAGTACAATATAATTTGATAATTTTTAATTTTAATTTATAATTTTACAAATTTTAAATATAATTCAATATAAATTTTCAAAAATAAAGAAGAATTTTAAATTTCTCTTAACATTTTTTTTTAACATTGAGATCGTTTATTCTGACGAATTTGTTTTCTTAAAGTTTTTGTTATTTTCCTCGCACTTTTAACGTTATGACGAGAGCACCTCAGATGGTCCTGGTAGTGTGCTTTTCGACCAAAGGTTTTACCACATGGCCTACACTTCCAGGGTCTTATGTTCATGTGGATTCTTATGTGCCGGTTCAGATTTCCGCGGCGATTGGTGATATAATCACAGTAGCGGCACACGAAGCACCTACCACTGCTACACCGCGGAATCCTCACTCGGCACACCCTGGAGGCCTGGCACACTACCAGAGGCGTCTCGACATAAATAAGGTCTTCTACATATTCCCTACGATCAACAGTTTCCTCTACTGCTTCCACAATTACGTCTTCTACAACTTCCTCTACTGTTTCCACGATTATGTTTTCTAAATTATTAATAAACAAAATGGGGAATAAATAAAAGAAGAAGAAAAAGGGGAAACAACAAAATATAGTACCTGATCCTTCTTCTTCAATAAAATCTCCTTCAATATAATATTCAACTTCTCTTTCTTCTTTATCTTCTTTTTCACATTCCGTTTCTTCGTTTTCTTCAAAACCTTCTTCTTCAATAAAATCTCCTTCAATGAAATCCATTTCATTTTCATTTTCTTCACTTAAACAGTCCGTTTCTTCTGTTCCTTCTTTTCCTTCCTCTTCTTTTCTTTTAAAATAATCCTCCACTTCTTTTTCAGTCAATAACTGTAACACTTCCAACCCTTCAATAAAGACGAAATCCCGTTCAAAATCTCGCACGCTCACAAATTTCTCATATACTGTAAGAAAAATAAACAAAAATTTACAAATAAAATAGTAATTCTAATAACTCTAATAATAAATATTTAACTTACCTTCCTGATAGCTAAACATTTTAAAAAAAAAAAATTTTTATTATTTAAATTAAGAAACACACAAATTTAAACCCGTCTACTTTACTTGACAAAATACAATTAAAATAAATACATACATAATTTGAATCCTAAATTTATTTTATTAAAATGCACTTTTGCAAAAAATGCATATGAAATTTTTGTTTTCTTCTAACATTGAAATGCTATTATAACTATACCTAAGCTTAAAACAAAAAAAAAATTAATTATATGAAGAAAATTTTGATGATCCTATTTTTTTTATCTTAATTCGTGGGTATTTTAGAACTTGTAATTTGATTATTTCTTTTAATAAAAAAAAAAATTTTTGAATTTCTTACACATACATATATATTAATGCACAAGATTTTATTATGATAAGTAAATACTACATTCATTTCATTATAATTTTTAATTGTCGTAACAAAAATTTAATAATATGATAATGATAATATAGCAATAAGAATAAATAAATGCAACATGAAATATTTAATTTTAAGAAAGATTAAAAAATGTATACTATATAAGTTTATCACGATCCTATACCCCTTATCTGAAAAAATTAAATTTTTTCAAAATTTAATTTTTTCTTTGGATAATGGAAGGTATGTTATGTAAAGCCTACCCTGTTTAATTTTCCAAATTTAAGTTCTAAATTAATTTGTTTCCAAATTTAAGAAATATGATATTTCATTTCCTAATAATTTAATTTTATTAATAATTTAATTTCAATAATAATTTACCTTCTGAATTTGCTTAATTAGCAGTTTGCTAGTTAATTCAAGTTCAGGGTAAATAGGCATTTGACCTAATATTGGACTTTGATTTTCCTTCAATTTAATTAAAGGAAAATCAAAGGCACGTTTTATAATATACGTGGGCTTTACATAAAGAAAACCTAAAGTTGATGAGTTGATTCGTGTACTTGAGATTTATCGGTCGATGTTTTATAAATGCGTTTTTATATAGATAATTAAAAAAATAAACCCATTTGATAATATAAAATCAATGTTTTATTAAAGTTTTTGATATAAAATATTTTAAGGTTCATGTAAAATTATCGTAAGTATTTATGTTATGATAAAAACATAACATAGAGCTCGAAAATGAAATACCTAAATTAAGCTCTTTAAAAAATTATGAGTCTTATTGCGATATTCATTCAAACACCAACAAAAATAATAGATGTGCTGTGTGAATATGTATATGTATATGTTGCGAAATAATAAAATTGATTATTAAAGTGTATTTTTTATTAAAAAAAAAAAAATTTTTTTACATTTCAATATTAAAAGTAAAATCTACTAAGTTTTTAATTAATGTGTTTGAACAGTATATTGGTATTTCGCAAAACAAGCGGGAATAGTTGCAGTGTACATGCGAAAGCTTCATTGGAATGTAATAGTCGTCAAATGATAATTGAAATAAATTTCGTGCTTTACATTTTTCCATATATTTGTTGAAATATTCTTTTACATTGCAGGAGGCATTGTTGTTGTACGACATGACAATATTCAAAAACTCTATTATATTCAAAAATTGCTGATGCTCATTTTTAAACATTACAAAAATTTTGTTATTATTGTTTTTGTCTGTATTAAAGTTTATTAATATTTTTTCTGAAGTTGGTGAATTAATATTTTTCAAAAGATCTTGCATTATTTGAACGTCATCTGTAGAACTTTGCTTTTCTAATTTCTTAAAATTGTCACAAAAATTTTCCCATTCTGTATAAGAAATGTATAAAGGAATTTCTTTAAAACGATGGAAAATTATTTCAGCTTCAAAGGTATCAGCGTTAAATCCGATAATAACTTTACAAGTATGATTCTCATTCAAGAAGTAAGTGTAAGACAGCAATAAATTTTTTGGATTAATATTTAACTTGTTGCTCTTGTTGTTGCTTTTCAGCCTATTTTCAACGGTGGTCCAAATTCCTTTTGAAGAATTGCGTTTTTTGGTCTCTTTCACAGTATTCATCTTAGAACAATAAAACTTTTATGAAAACGTACAAGCATTTTATACATTTCCAGATTTACAGATTTGTCTTTTATTGTTGGATTTTTTACTTTTACTTTTGTTAACATGAATAAAAACTTGTTTAAACATGTTTAAAATTCTTCTATCATTTTCTGCAAAATTATATTTGTCAAATCTATTTAAAAAACCTTGCATGCTTTTTCCATGACATCGGTGCCATAAATAAACACAACAATAATGACCACATACAACCGACATTAATCCCTGCAATTGACGGCCATTTGTAATATAACAATTTGAATTACGTTTTAAAAATTGTATAAACTCGTTTTGACCAGGTTCTCGACCATATGAATCAAAATATTCTATACAGCCTACAGAAGGACAATAAATTGCAATCCAGTGAGCTCCAGGTTTTGTTGAAGGATCTGTATTTACAACGATTATTGCGGGTCTTTTAATAGTTTTTGGAATTTTATTTAAAGGAAAAACTCCTCTAAAAATTTTTCTGGTATAATTGTTGCATTTTAATATATTTGTTATTTGTACTGTGTCCATAGTATACCAAAACGGAGAAATCAAAAATGTTTGTCTCTCCTTCAACGAAATGTTGTAAAAATTATTTTTTATACCATTGATAAATATAATATTGATGAACTTCAATTGTGGTAACCTATTTATAGGTTTGTATATACGTTACGATTTTTATCAATTTGCAAACTACCATCAAACTCTCCATAAACAATACATGTTTCTGTCGTATTTAAAGATATTGAAAACTTGGCTTCAATTCTTACAGTTCCTTGGTTTAATAAACTTTGACAAGAATTATTTCCAGATAAATCTGGCGTTAGATCAAAGGCAAGAATGTAAAAACCTTTGCTGAACATTGATTTTGTGATTTGATGGCCTCTGTCCGAATGATGAATTCCAGTTCCATTAAAAAGAGTATAATATGCACGTGTATCAAAACGATGTTTGTCAGCAAAACTAGTTTCAATTGGTAAATTCGGAATTTGAACGCCATTAACATATAGCATAAATTGAGTCATTTCAAAATGTTTAAAATTAAACGGATTTTTTGAACGTTTCCCAGTAAAAGCATCATTATCTGTCATACAAAATAGTATAGTATTTGGGAGTTGTCCTATGAAAACATTGTCAAGCGATATATTAGTACTACTTGAGGGTACTGTGAATGATTTTATTTCAACACGTTTGTAATTGTATTTTGCATTCGCCTTTTCTAAAACAGCATTATGTGCAAGTAAAATACTAGGATTTACTGTGACATGTCTCATAAATAATGTAGCTTCAATTATTTTCATTTGACTTTCATCATTATCGTCAGAGAAAAAGTAAAAATCTGGTTTTTCCAAAGTTAGCAAAACTCTGACATCCACACCATTTATTAATAATGTGGGTTGATTAAACATATCAACATGGAGTTTACCCATCAATTCAACAACACCACTATTATTATATTGTTTTTTACGTTCTGAGGAACCGCTATTTCCAGATTTTCCTACATCATGTTTATCTAACGACCAACCAGCACATTCTAAATGGGTATTGGCAGCATCATTTCCATAGTTAAGTAAAGACTCGATGTAAGCTCTATAATTATAATTGTTGTCAGATGAAGTAATATTTTTACCATTTAACTGAACATTGCATTGTTTAATCATAGAATGTAATAAATTGTTAACAATTGCCGGCTGGGCTATTAATTTAGGAGGTGTAGAAGTATCTTTATCATCATTCCACACTGATCCATCTTTCTTTAATATTTGTATTTTTAATTTTAAATATGTTGATGACAAATCTCTATATGTATCGCCATGACCCAGCGAAACAAATTCAATAGTCGACGAATTATCTAAAGAAGCAATTGGGTTATGAGCAACTTCTTCTGATTTTAAGATGCTTGATTGAATAGGTGGTGAACTAAATATATCTAACTCTGATTTCATATACTCCAACATTTTTACTACTTTTTTTAACTTTACGTCTCTTCAATTTCAAACGTAAATGACGCGGTTTTGTAGAATTCTTTCTTTTTATAGCTCTCCTTTTTCCAGAACCATACATGGAATGCATTTTATTTACAGCTTCGCGTCTCAAATTTGTTAAGGCTTCTTTACCCCTATCTTTTAAGACTTCTGTGGGATTTGCTCCTGAAGCAATATCTGATAAAACACCGATTCCACTTGAAACTGCTTGTTTTTGTAAGAAATTTAGACCTGATGATAAAATAGGCTTTATATAACGAAATAACCCCCAAAAATGTCTCCTAATCCTCGGCCTCTCTGATAATTTACAGCCGAATGAAACAGGGGTCCTATTTCTTCAATATTACCCCCTGTTTGAGATAAGTAGTATTTAATATAATGACGGTTCATTGATTAATAATTAGGTTGTAATGATTTCTCTTTATTTATATTAATTTTTTATAAAATGTAATAATATTTTTGTAGGTATTACACTCCTGCTAAAATTTATATCAAATCCAAATTTATCAGCTAGTTTTATGGATATGTTATCAAAAACTTTTTTATCAACATTATGATACTGTATACGTTTATACTTGATTATTGTTGATTCAGAAGAGTTTTTTGTTTCAATAATATTAAGAACTCGTACCTTTGAATCACCCACAAAACATGGTTCTATTATATCAGTGTACATAAACAACATTGCTGCTTTTGATATTGAAGTAAAATCGTTTAAAAATACTTCAAAAGCTTTGACAATTTTTGTTTTATGTGATCTAATATTTTTAACTTGGGAAAAAATAGTTTTCATAAAGCTATTGACTGAATATGATCTGCTAATAGGAATCTTCACATCTATTTTATTTTAGGGCTAGTTACACACACTTCAATATATTTTGACTCTTTAATATCTAGAATTTTGTCCGGATCCTTATAATTTTCATCATCAGTGATAAAGGTGTAAATCTCCGAAATCAAATATCGTTCACATTCTTTTTTGTTTAAGCCTGGTCCCCCAGATATATTTTCAAGAAGTATTGGTAAAATAGAGGCTTTCCAGTCACATTTTACATCATCTTTGTTATATGGAATATATGTTTTCCCTACGCCTAATTTATTTTTTTCCGTACTTCCAATTATTATAAATGCGCTTTCTTCATAATTTTCGTTATACCTATTCGGTATAAAATCGTTAATATATATTTCCGAATCACCTACTTTCCAATTATTATGTGTTAAGTTAATTTCAGTTGGAAATTTATTTGTAAAACATGTCAACGTGTTATTGTTATAATAATTATTAGAAGCATCACTCAAGAGAGTAATGAAAAAATCATCTGTTTGATTCATTTTATTTATAAGTTGTCCACTGTGAAAGATTTAATGGAGTTGCAGTTTTAGGTTTTAACTTATCTTTTTCTGATTTGGCTTGTAAATTATCCTTTTCTGATTTTAATATTTTTTTACGAACTGGGAATCTCAATAAAGTTTGAGCGGATGCTTTTTTAGTAGAAGAACGTAATTGACGATTTATACTCGTATCTTTTTTAGGTCTATCAAATATAGGCACTGAAATAATATCACCTTCATCTGTTTCAAACATACGTACATCTGCTGAACCAATAGATTTTCTTTCTTTTATACGTTTTCCTGTTGGTGTTGCTGAGAGTGCTAAATTTCGTATTTCGTCATCATTATCAAAAACTTCGTCATCCGTTTCAGAATTAGCATTATCTTTATCAGATGTTGCAATTATCTTACCAGGTGTAAATGTATACATATCGTTTTCGAGGTTTTGGTGTTGCACATCAACATTTTCAGGTTTTTGGTGTTGCCCAACCACATCTTCAGGTGTAATTAAGACTCTTTGTGTTCTTTTTGCTTTGGTAACTGGTTCGGTTTGGGTGCTCATACTTGAAAATATTTTTTTTGTAAAATTACTTGCGTTTATAGAAGGAGGGTGTTTTAATTGTTGTGGCTGGGAGTTATTATAAGCTCTTTGCTGTAATTGATGTCTTCTTTTGTTGGAAAATTTTATTAGTTTTTGACGATATGTATACCATTTTTCATTATCTGATAATTTTTTATTTAAAAGTATTTCTTTCATACTTTTGTCAAGGTGTGAAAGCTCTGCGTCATTATTGAAATTCTCTTTTAGCTTCTTATAAAGCTCTGGATCATCCGTTGTAGATTATTCATGTTTCTAAAAAGCTACTTTGTTATCAAACTTCCAAGTAAGCCTGATAGTACTGAACCTATCAACATAGGTAAAACCCTCCTTTCTGTATAATAACTTTTCTTTTTACTTTCAAAGATTTTTTGGGACAAGCTAAGCAACGCAACACTTTTTTATTTTTATTTAATTTATTATAAATCTGTTTAGACACTTTGTGGTTTCCATTAAGGGTATTTATAGCTATTTCACAAATAGTTTTAATAACTTCTGGATCACAGTTTTTAAGCAAAATTTGACGAAATTTTGGTTTAGATTTTTTTAATACGTGTAAGATATGACGGTTTGTTGTCAAACGTTTCATTTTTTTCCGATAACTCTGTTAATTGTTTTAATGTACAAAAACATTCAAAATAATTTGAATTAAGTATATTTGATCTAAAGCGAAATATATCGTTGATATCTTGTGTCATCTAGAATAATATAACCATAAGGAACTGATGTTACTTCATTATATACTTTTAGAAATTCCTTTGAATTTTCAGGATAAATTTGTTTTGCCAAAGGAATTATTTGTGACTTGTCTCGTGTGTTTTTAAAAAGAACCAAATATTTGCAGTTAAGTGATATATCACGACAATGTTTTCCTTGATGAAACACATTTTGGGTAATTAAAATAACTGATAAATTTCGATGGTGTGAACCCTTCGCAAATAATTCACATACTTTTGTATTGTAAGCGTTTAACATTAAGTCGTCTAAAACAATTAATATAGGTTCGTTATTTTCATTGCTAATGTTTTCTGGCACTTCATTATGATATTCTAAATTCCTTATACTTTTAGGTACAGCACTAAATTCAGGGTTACACCATAAATTTTTTGTTGGTACAGGTTCAATATATTGTTTTATGTTTCTAATTAATTTACATATAAATGTAGTTTTACCACATCCTGAAGGCCCCGCTATCATCATTGTAAACGGGTGAGTAAAAACTATCATTTTTTATTAATTTTTTGAAGCTCTTGATAATAAAATCTTCCTTCAACTTCTCGTCCCTTTAAGTCTTTTAAAATAAATAAAGGATATGGATGTCTATTTATAACTTTATACACTTGAAAAATTTCTCTTGTCCATTTTTCTGTATATCCATGTTCAAATATAGCTTTTTTTCTTACTATACGTACAAAATCTCCTACAAATATATCTATATTAATTTGAGGGTCATTTTGATGTAGATTTCTGTAAATATCATAAATCTGTTTAACATGTTTATGGTTGACTTCTGATGGTTTCATTTTAATTGTACGGTGATAAGAATTGTTATAGGCTCTAATAAGATTTGGTAAAATATCAATATATCTTTTTGTTCCAGTTTCTGTAAAGTATTTAAACATTTTTTCATTTATGGTACGATTAAATCGTTCAACAACTGCAGCTTTTTGTGTTGATAGAATTTGTGGAAAACGTTGACGAATATTGTTTTGTTTTAAATAATTTTGGAAATTCACATTTTTAAATTCTTTACCTTTGTCTCATTGAACTGTCATTGGTTTTCTACCACTTTCTTGTAGAATTCTATGAAACATTTTAGTTATTTCTTTACCTGTTTTATTTTTTAGTGGGTATACCCAACCATATTTTGAAAACACATCAATGACTGTTATTTGTTGGCTCTTAATGAATTATCTAATGAATTCTGCAAACAGCTAGCTAGAAATATATAAATTATTCCACTTGGAAATTTTCCCTCTATTTTTTCTTTAATTAATTCTAATAAAAGAAGCTTTTTATTTTTAGTTATTTTGGTTGACTAAAATAAAAAATGTTTTTATTAATTTCTTTGAACTTATTAAAGAAATAGAACAAACACAATAATAAATTTATCTGTATTTGCACAAATAATTTGATTATTGTCCAGAAAAAATTAGCAAAATAAATAAAAAAATATTTTTAAATATTACCATTTTTAAATAATTACGAATTCACTTTTCACTATTAAAATATATGGTGAGCAAAATGACAGAAATAACTACTCCCTTTGTTAGCTACAAATCTCGGTACCAGTAAGGTTTCGCACTTTTTGAAAAGTCAAATTCCCAATAAAACATTATGCTGTAGTTATCAGTTTATGTCACATTTTGACATAAAAAAGGCAAAAACTGGGAACTAGTTTCGCCCTTTAACCCTTTCGCAAAAGCTCTCCGTTTTTGGTTTTAAAGATTTTTTAAAAATGTATTATGTTTATTATAGAATAGTCTGAAATTTAGCCAGGCAGGGTGGTACAAATAAATCCCATTCGTCTTTTTTAATGGGTATATGTCCCATCAGCATTTTGAAACAAGAACTATAAAAAAAATCAAATATCAGAATAAAAAACAAAGCAAATTCTTTTATTGTTATCATATATAAGTCAGCCGTTTTAAAACTTTACTTCATTTCTGAGTCAAAAGGGACTGCTGGGACATAAGTGTCCCAGTAGTGCCAAAGGGATTAACCTAGTTCCTACCAATAAAATTTGGTACACTAGATTCACAATTGCCACAACGGAAAGCAAAGTCAACGCGACGGTGTAATAATTTTTCAATTCACAATGAAATTTTTTTCAGCTTCAACTGACATTTAAATTAAATTTATTTTATTTCAATTTGAAATATGGATGAGGAAAAACTAATAGAAGAAGTGAGGAAAAATGAAATAATTTATAAAAAAAGTAGTATATTCCGCGTTCTATTTACAGGTCGCACCCAACATTTTCTTTTTTTTTGTCCTTATTTTGTTTGTACAACTTATAATAATTGTACAACATGTACAAAAATAGCAACATTTGTATTCCATCCATTTCATCCATTTGAATTTAATTTATTCCATCCATTTCATCAAGTAGTATTTTATCCATTCAAAAAAAATTAAAATGCAACTTTTTAAAATTATATTTTAACAACTTTGACAAAAATATATATAACTTTACCTAAAAGATATAATAATAATTTTATTTGTGGGAAAAAACTGTCACTTTACTTTTTTTTTTATTGTTTTGACGTTGTGTTTTATTGGGAATTTGACTTTTCAAAAAGTGCGAAATTTATAAAAAAAAGTAGTATATTTCGCGTTCTACTTAAAGGTCGCACCCAACATTTTCCTTTTTTTTTGTCCGTATTTTGTTTGTACAACTTATAATAATTGTACAACATGTACAAAAATAGCAACATTTGTATTCCATCCATTTCATCCATTTGAATTTAATTTATTCCATCCATTTCATCAAGTAGTATTTTATCCTGTCAAAAAAAATTAAAATGAAATTTTTTAAAATTATATTTAACAACATTGACAAAAATATATATAACTTTACCTAAAAGATATAATAATAATTTTATTTGTGGGAAAAAAACTGTCACTTTACTTATTTTTTTTATTGTTTTGACGTTTTTCAGGATTGGTATTCGAAAAAGTTGAAGTATACCAGCTTTTGCTTCGCGTTGCGTTGCTTTGCTTTGATGACTTTGCATTGTGAATGGAAGTACTATATACTTCAAGTTTTCAACTTTGTTCTGCGTAGTGTTGACGTTATATTGTGCATGGGGGTCGGGTTTGGAAGTCGACAGGGTAGGCATTGCGGATACCAGGCGACCTCCGGTTTGAACCAGCCTTATTATAGTAACGGGCCTCTGCTATGGTGGACACTATATGCCGCGATACTCGTGGGAAGAACATGGAAAAACTCAACAAAAAACAACAACAACAACAACAACAACAACAACAACAACAACAACAACAACAACAACAACAACAACAACAACAACAACAACAACAACAACAACAACAACAACAACAACAACGACAACAACAGCAATCACAACGGCAAATCCTATACCAACAACAACAAAAGAATCCTCGTCATTAGTACTAGTGGCTCCAAGAGTCATCTCGGCAGGCTCACAGGCTACCGAAGTTGGCTCTTCGGCTCTAGCTGATGCAATCGAACTGCTTCAAAGGACTCGTATGCAAGACACCGAGGAAGACAGCGAGATGAGCGGCATTGCTACAGACGAAGAAAGTACATACTTAAGAAGTTCTGGCAGTGACAATGATAATATTACCATCATAGAAGGCAATGTCAACACTAAGGAAGCTAGTAACAGTGAGAAGTCGGCTCCTAGTGAACAGTCAACGAAGCGCAAAAATATATGCGGCGCTGTCAAGAAAAAATTACGTAGAATGCTAAGAGCAGGTGTTCCGTACGATGAAGCCAAATCAGCTATGGAAAGAGAACATAGGGAGATTATTGAATGCAGAAAACATAATCGATCTGATGGCAACATTCCCCCGGTTCCAGGTAAGAGATTCCGAACGCAAACAACATCGGTAAGTCAACAGCGTCGGACGTATTGTGAAGTGGCTAGTGGCTCAAAAGTTGGCATACTACCACTACAGTATTCAAAGAGAACACTGAGTGAGGTTGAAGCTAGAAGGGTTCAAAAGGCTATTATCAGTGCGATGGACGTGTTACCAAAGGGTACTAATGTGAGATTCAACGGCTCAACAAGAAAACCAGGCTCCGTCTCCATCAACTGCAATGATTTAATGAGCAAGACATGGCTAGGTAATCTAGTGAAGGAAATGAGGCCATATCCAGATGCGAAACTCATCATGGTTGAGGGCAAGGACTTAACCAAATACGCGACCTGTTCGGGGTTCTTCCCTGATGATGATAACCTTCATGAGGAAAGGATCCTGAACAGGTTGGGGAGGCAGAACAATGGCCTGCATACTGAGGACTGGAAGGTGGTGAAGAAGGTGTCATCGGGGAAAGGCCATCATATGGTCCTCTCCATAGATGACTCTTCGGCCAAAACCCTTGGCTTGGACTGCAGGCCGTGGTTCGGCCTTGATAGGATAAGTTTGCGCCTAAGGCTTAGACACAACGTCCAAGAAGAGGAAAGGGCCAAAGTGGGAAGCAGCAAAAACACCAATGAGGCTACAATGAGCGTAAGGCCAATGGTACAGTCCATTGATCCAATGGAAATAGATACGGTGATAAGTAATGAAACACCACCTCCTACAGCAACCGAGGCGACTTTAACCACAGCAGTTAAAGAAGCTCCAACAACAGAGGGTCCAGCTAATTTAACTCTATCCGAGGTGGTCAAAAGGGCGTCGGAGCCACAACCATCTACCAGCGGCTACTCCAAGATGGCTGCTAGTCGAAAAACAGCAGAATTTAGACCACCACTCCACAAGAGTAGGAAAGAAGAGGACAGAGTGGTGGCAAAGCATAGAAAAAGAGAGAGATCAAAATCCCACGCTTCACGACGTGAGACAAAATCACCCGCTCGCAGGCGAAGATCATCCTCGAGGGATGACAGACGAGGCTGGCATAGAGTGGAACACGGCAGGCTGGCTAGAATATCCAACATGGAACGAAGAAGAGCGGTTTCCCGTAGTCCTGTCGGTAAGGACCGGGATAAAGGAAGAAGGGAACATAGAAGTCCTACTAGAAGAGGAAGTCGGGGGGCTTCAAGAGGCCCTCCTTCTAGAAGGAAAAGCAGTGAGGCTCGTGGCCCAACCTCCAGGAGGCAATAAATAGATGGAAGAGGGGAAGGTACTGCAGGCAAACCTACAACATGCCAAGGCCGCATCAGCGGCCTTGAGCAACAGGTTTGCAAAAGAACAAATAAGCTTTGCCTTAATACAAGAGCGCTGGCTAGCGAAAGGTAACATTTGTGGGTTAAGAGACTCAAAAGGTAAGCTTTTTTATAATTACACGGACTCCAGACCGAGAGCCTGTATTCTATTTAACAAAAATATTAATTACGTTCCAATTACAGAATATTGTCAAAGGGACGTAGTAGCTGCAATCATATCGTCAAAAAGAAGTAAAGCTGATATCATAGTATGTTCGGCGTATCTACCTGGCGAAGAACAGTGCCCATTCCTGGAGTTAACGGGACTGCTAGCTTTTGCAAAAAGGAAGAAGATGCAGATTCTGATTAGTTGCGACGCAAATGCTCATCACACCAACTGGGGCAGTTCGAATATCAACAGCAGAGGAGAATCATTGCTAGAATTCATCACCAGCAACAACCTATTCGTGCTAAATTCAGGTAATGAACCCACTTTTATTAACAGAATCAGAAATTAAGTTCTCGATCTCACAATCACTACCTCATTTATGACAAATAACATAAAACGATGGCATGTCTCAAATGAACCATCTTGCTCAGACCAGAGACACATAAGGTTTGATATTGAGGACCTTAGTCCCGAAGTTTCAGAATATCGCCCCAAGCGACGTACTAACTGGACGTCCTTTAGAGAAGATCTTATAGATAAATTACAATTCCCAAAAGGATTAGAAACATAGATCTGGAAGCCGCCTGGACGACCAGCAAGGCTATAACCGAATCTTTCGATAACAGCTGTCCGGCACGCACCAGCAAAAGCAACAGACAAGTGCAGTGGTGGAACAACAACCTTGCGGAACTAAGAAAGAAGGTGCGCAGGTTATTCAACAGACCGAAGACCAAAACCAACATGACTGGGAATTATACACAACGGCTCTAACGGAATATAAAAAGGAAATCAGGAAGGCGAAAAGATCATCCTTGCATACGTTCTGCGAAAGGATTGATGAACTACCAGTAGCAGCACGTATACACAAAGTCAAGGAAAATGAATCCCCAGGTTCCATTGGACTTCTCAGAAAGGAAGATGGTGGCTACACGGACTCCAAAACGGAAACGATAGAGGCTCTATTAAAGGCACACTTTCCGGGATCCCTGCACATGTTGGTCACGAAGGAAATGAGAAAGCAGATGAGCTAGCAAAGAAGGGAGCCAGTTCTTCATTCCAGGGACCGGAACCAGTCTTGGAAGTTTCAAAATGCTTTCTAAAAGCCAAAATCAAAAACAATACAACATCATCCCAGTTAACTGCATGGAACGAAAAAGAAGGTATGAGGCACTCGAAACTGTTCATCAAAGAACCATCGAAGAAAAGAGCGAGAGAGCTGTTGCAATGTAGTAGGAAGAAAGCCAGAACAGTAAGTGGCTTCCTCACAGGTCATTCAAGGCTGAGGAAACACTTATACAACATGGGACTTTCACACGATCGAGTGTGTAGATTCTGTAAAGAGGAAGATGAAACGGCAGAACATTTACTATGTAACTGTATGGCGGAAAGCAAAGTCAACGCGACGGTGTAATAATTTTTCAATTCACAATGAAATTTTTTTCAGCTTCAACTGACATTTAAATTAAATTTATTTTATTTCAATTTGAAATATGGATGAGGAAAAACTAATAGAAGAAGTGAGGAAAAATGAAATAATTTATAAAAAAAGTAGTATATTCCGCGTTCTATTTACAGGTCGCACCCAACATTTTCTTTTTTTTTGTCCTTATTTTGTTTGTACAACTTATAATAATTGTACAACATGTACAAAAATAGCAACATTTGTATTCCATCCATTTCATCCATTTGAATTTAATTTATTCCATCCATTTCATCAAGTAGTATTTTATCCATTCAAAAAAAATTAAAATGCAACTTTTTAAAATTATATTTTAACAACTTTGACAAAAATATATATAACTTTACCTAAAAGATATAATAATAATTTTATTTGTGGGAAAAAAACTGTCACTTTACTTTTTTTTTTATTGTTTTGACGTTGTGTTTTATTGGGAATTTGACTTTTCAAAAAGTGCGAAATTTATAAAAAAAAGTAGTATATTTCGCGTTCTACTTAAAGGTCGCACCCAACATTTTCCTTTTTTTTTGTCCGTATTTTGTTTGTACAACTTATAATAATTGTACAACATGTACAAAAATAGCAACATTTGTATTCCATCCATTTCATCCATTTGAATTTAATTTATTCCATCCATTTCATCAAGTAGTATTTTATCCTGTCAAAAAAAATTAAAATGAAATTTTTTAAAATTATATTTAACAACATTGACAAAAATATATATAACTTTACCTAAAAGATATAATAATAATTTTATTTGTGGGAAAAAAACTGTCACTTTACTTATTTTTTTTATTGTTTTGACGTTTTTCAGGATTGGTATTCGAAAAAGTTGAAGTATACCAGCTTTTGCTTCGCGTTGCGTTGCTTTGCTTTGATGACTTTGCATTGTGAATGGAAGTACTATATACTTCAAGTTTTCAACTTTGTTCTGCGTAGTGTTGACGTTATATTGTGCATGGGGGTCGGGTTTGGAAGTCGACAGGGTAGGCATTGCGTGTTTCGGCATGCGTGTTGTAACTGTCGGGGTTTCTGAACAAGTATTTGCATTACCTCCTCGTGGTGGCCCCTGGAACTGTATCTGTCTTAAATATGGATACAGACCAAATTTGCAAGCGCGAAACCAAGCTAAGGGTGTTATTCGTACCGTGCCTAGAGCTGCGTGGCTGAGGGTGTGCTCAGTCGCTAACGGTGGACTCCGGATACCAGGCGACCTCCGGTTTGAACCAGCCTTACCATAGTAACGGGCCTCTGCTATGGTGGACACTATATGCCGCGATACTCGTGGGAAGAACATGGAAAAACTCAACAAAAAACAACAAAAACAACAACAACAACAACAACAACAACAACGACAACAACAGCAATCACAACGGCAAATCCTATACCAACAACAACAAAAGAATCCTCGTCATTAGTACTAGTGGCTCCAAGAGTCATCTCGGCAGGCTCACAGGCTACCGAAGTTGGCTCTTCGGCTCTAGCTGATGCAATCGAACTGCTTCAAAGGACTCGTATGCAAGACACCGAGGAAGACAGCGAGATGAGCGGCATTGCTACAGACGAAGAAAGTACATACTTAAGAAGTTCTGGCAGTGACAATGATAATATTACCATCATAGAAGGCAATGTCAACACTAAGGAAGCTAGTAACAGTGAGAAGTGGGCTCCTAGTGAACAGTCAACGAAGCGCAAAAATATATGCGGCGCTGTCAAGAAAAAATTACGTAGAATGCTAAGAGCAGGTGTTCCGTACGATGAAGCCAAATCAGCTATGGAAAGAGAACATAGGGAGATTATTGAATGCAGAAAACATAATCGATCTGATGGCAACATTCCCCCGGTTCCAGGTAAGAGATTCCGAACGCAAACAACATCGGTAAGTCAACAGCGTCGGACGTATTGTGAAGTGGCTAGTGGCTCAAAAGTTGGCATACTACCACTACAGTATTCAAAGAGAACACTGAGTGAGGTTGAAGCTAGAAGGGTTCAAAAGGCTATTATCAGTGCGATGGACGTGTTACCAAAGGGTACTAATGTGAGATTCAACGGCTCAACAAGAAAACCAGGCTCGGTCTCCATCAACTGCAATGATTTAATGAGCAAGACATGGCTAGGTAATCTAATGAAGGAAATGAGGCCATATCCAGATGCGAAACTCATCATGGTTGAGGGCAAGGACTTAACCAAATACGCGACCTGTTCGGGGTTCTTCCCTGATGATGATAACCTTCATGAGGAAAGGATCCTGGTTGGGGAGGCAGAACAATGGCCTGCATACTGAGGACTGGAAGGTGGTGAAGAAGGTGTCATCGGGGAAAGGCCATCATATGGTCCTCTCCATAGATGACTCTTCGGCCAAAACCCTTGGCTTGGACTGCAGGCCGTGGTTCGGCCTTGATAGGATAAGTTTGCGCCTAAGGCTTAGACACAACGTCCAAGAAGAGGAAAGGGCCAAAGTGGGAAGCAGCAAAAACACCAATGAGGCTACAATGAGCGTAAGGCCAATGGTACAGTCCATTGATCCAATGGAAATAGATACGGTGATAAGTAATGAAACACCACCTCCTACAGCAACCGAGGCGACTTTAACCACAGCAGTTAAAGAAGCTCCAACAACAGAGGGTCCAGCTAATTTAACTCTATCCGAGGTGGTCAAAAGGGCGTCGGAGCCACAACCATCTACCAGCGGCTACTCCAAGATGGCTGCTAGTCGAAAAACAGCAGAATTTAGACCACCACTCCACAAGAGTAGGAAAGAAGAGGACAGAGTGGTGGCAAAGCATAGAAAAAGAGAGAGATCAAAATCCCACGCTTCACGACGTGAGACAAAATCACCCGCTCGCAGGCGAAGATCATCCTCGAGGGATGACAGACGAGGCTGGCATAGAGTGGAACACGGCAGGCTGGCTAGAATATCCAACATGGAACGAAGAAGAGCGGTTTCCCGTAGTCCTGTCGGTAAGGACCGGGATAAAGGAAGAGGGGAACATAGAAGTCCTACTAGAAGAGGAGGTCGGGGGGCTTCAAGAGGCCCTCCTTCTAGAAGGAAAAGCAGTGAGGCTCGTGGCCCAACCTCCAGGAGGCAATAAATAGATGGAAGAGGGGAAGGTACTGCAGGCAAACCTACAACATGCCAAGGCCGCATCAGCGGTCTTGAGCAACAGGTTTGCAAAAGAACAAATAAGCTTTGCCTTAATACAAGAGCGCTGGCTAGCGAAAGGTAGCATTTGTGGGTTAAGAGACTCAAAAGGTAAGCTTTTTTATAATTACACGGACTCCAGACCGAGAGCCTGTATTCTATTTAACAAAAATATTAATTACGTTCCAATTACAGAATATTGTCAAAGGGACGTAGTAGCTGCAATCATATCGTCAAAAAGAAGTAAAGCTGATATCATAGTATGTTCGGCATATCTACCTGGCGAAGAACAGTGCCCATTCCTGGAGTTAACGGGACTGCTAGCTTTTGCAAAAAGGAAGAAGATGCAGATTCTGATTAGTTGCGACGCAAATGCTCATCACACCAACTGGGGCAGTTCGAATATCAACAGCAGAGGAGAATCATTGCTAGAATTCATCACCAGCAACAACCTATTCGTGCTAAATTCAGGTAATGAACCCACTTTTATTAACAGAATCAGAAATGAAGTTCTCGATCTCACAATCACTACCTCATTTATGACAAATAACATAAAACGATGGCATGTCTCAAATGAACCATCTTGCTCAGACCAGAGACACATAAGGTTTGATATTGAGGACCTTAGTCCCGAAGTTTCAGAATATCGCCCCAAGCGACGTACTAACTGAACGTCCTTTAGAGAAGATCTTATAGATAAATTACAATTTATTCCCAAAAGGATTAGAAACATAGATCTGGAAGCCGCCTGGACGACCAGCAAGGCTATAACCGAATCTTTCGATAACAGCTGTCCGGCACGCACCAGCAAAAGCAACAGACAAGTGCAGTGGTGGAACAACAACCTTGCGGAACTAAGAAAGAAGGTGCGCAGGTTATTCAACAGACCGAAGACCAAAACCAACATGACTGGGAATTATACACAACGGCTCTAACGGAATATAAAAAGGAGATCAGGAAGGCGAAAAGATCATCCTTTCATACGTTCTGCGAAAGGATTGATGAACTACCAGTAGCAGCACGTATACACAAAGTCAAGGAAAATGAATCCCCAGGTTCCATTGGACTTCTCAGAAAGGAAGATGGTGGCTACACGGACTCCAAAACGGAAACGATAGAGGCTCTATTAAAGGCACACTTTCCGGGAGCCGAAACGTTGACAGATATCAACTAGGGCAACAATCCAAACATCAGTAGCAGTCAAAGAAGACCTACAAAGGAGGAATGGAAAGAATCAAACAACATCATCAATCCAGAACGGGTGGGCTGGGCAATCAACACGTTCAAGCCATACAAATCACCAGGTCCGGATGGAATATTTCCGGCCCTCTTACAAGAAGGACGAGAAGCAATCATTCCCATTTTAACGCGGCTATTCAAGGCCAGTCTTGTATGGGGTCATATACCAAAGGCTTGGACAGAGGTCAAGGTAGTATTTATTCCAAAAGTCAACAAAAGAAACGATGGAAACCCAAAGAACCTGCGTCCAATCAGTTTATCATCGTTTATACTCAAAATACTGGAAAAAATAATAGAACGATTCATTAGAAACGACTCTCACGGTGAACCCGCTAAATCGTCACCAATATGCCTATCAAGCAGGCAAATCAACAGAAATGGCGCTGCTGAATCTTACAGGTGAAATTGAGAAATCCATGACACATAAGGAGGTAGCGTTAGTAGCATTGATGGACATCGAAGGAGCTTTCAACAACACAACACACGAATCCATGATCAAAGCGATGATCGAGAAGGGCAGCAGCAGATCGATTTGCAGATGGACAAGATCAATGCTGACCAGCAGAATCATCGAAATATCCCTTGGCAGCGCACAGGTTAAAGCGAAAACTAATAGAGGCTGTCCGCAGGGCGGTGTATTATCACCACTCTTGTGGTCACTTGTGGTCGACAAACTATTGGTCAAGCTACAAGAAAAAGACTTTGACTGCCAAGGATATGCGGACGACCTTGCACTTATCATCAAAGGTAAATTTGTAAACACTCAATGTTTATTACTCCAAAGGGCGTGCAACATAGTGGAAAGCTGGTGTATAACAGAAGAACTCCGGGTGAATCCAGCCAAAACCATTATAATTCCGTTCAGCAGAAAACATAAAATAGAACATCTGAAAAAACCAACGATGTTCGGAGCGGAGCTAGACTTCTCGAAGGAAGTTAAATTCCTAGGAATAACCTTGGACCATAAACTAAACTGGAACAGCCACATAAACAATACATCAAGGAAAGCACAATTATCCCTGTGGACCTGCAGAAGGATATGTGGAAAAACTTGGGGAATACATCCAAAGATAGCCAACTGGATGATCTCTCAATTGTAAGACCGATCATAACCTATGCATCGGTGATCTGGTGGAGAAAAACAAAACAACTAAACGTCCAGCGCAAGCTAAATAAACTACAGAGAATGGCTTGCTTAAACATCACTGGAGCAATGAGCACAACACCGACATCAGCAATGGAAACACTGGTGAACCTTCCCCCACTACACTTATACATAGAAGAAGAAGCAAGAATGGGGGCCATGAGAATAAAGGGCTTTCAAGGCCTGGGACAAGGGAAACTAAAACACCATCCGTCTATAATACTAGCTACGGAAAATGAACCATATCTCGACAAGCCAAGAGATGATGGTATAATCACCTACAAATTTAAGAAACCATTCAAGGTAGTCATCCCAGATAGGAGCAATTGGAAAACCAGCAAGCCTGCTGAATCAGAGATAGAATGGTACACAGACGGATCAAAAACGGACGAAGGAGTTGGATCCGGAGTATACGGTAAAAGGCCTAGGTTTAACAAAGCACAGAGCTTAGGCGCCATAGCCACAGTATTCCAAGCAGAGGTACACGCCATCCAGATGTGTGCTAACGAAAACATACGCAGGAAATACGTGAACAAATCAATCACAATCTATTCAGACAGCCAAGCGGCTCTCAAGGCACTTGACTCGACTCAAAGTAAATCAAAGATGGTACTAGATTGTTACAACATCCTAACCAAACTAGGAGAAACCAACAGATTAACAATTTCTTGGATCCCTGCACATGTTGGTCACGAAGGAAATGAGAAAGCAGATGAGCTAGCAAAGAAGGGAGCCAGTTCTTCATTCCAGGGACCGGAACCAGTCTTGGAAGTTTCAAAATGCTTTCTAAAAGCCAAAATCAAAAACAATACAACATCATCCCAGTTAACTGCATGGAACGAAAAAGAAGGTATGAGGCACTCGAAACTGTTCATCAAAGAACCATCGAAGAAAAGAGCGAGAGAGCTGTTGCAATGTAGTAGGAAGAAAGCCAGAACAGTAAGTGGCTTCCTCACAGGTCATTCAAGGCTGAGGAAACACTTATACAACATGGGACTTTCACACGATCGAGTGTGTAGATTCTGTAAAGAGGAAGATGAAACGGCAGAACATTTACTATGTAACTGTATGACCAAAGAAGGCTAAAACACTTACACAGCTACATCCTAAATCCATCAGAGACATGAGACCTATCTCTGTCGGACCTCTACGGCTTTATCAACAGTATTGGTCTAGCAGATGAATAACCTAGAGGGTAGTCACAATAAGCCGGATGGCTGCAGTGACGAGGCTCTTATTAGTCGACCATATATTCAAACCTAACCTATATTGTGCATCAAGCATAAACGCTACCATTTGTCGCACAGCTGACATGTAATGGCATGATTGACACACCAGCAACCAAATGTGAAATAATTTGGACAAAAATCCCCAGCAGCCAGAAACTGTGACCACCTTAGAGTATATATATCAGGAGACGCTATAAGTATAAAAAAGTGTCAGACGTTTTTGTGGGGGGAAGAAAAGAAATATTTCATATATTTCTATATAAAAAGTGCGAATATTTTACAACCAAAGTGCGAATTATTGACAAGTAATGCTCTAAAATAATAAAAATAATTCTGACACAGCACAGGGCAAATTCATGTTATAGCATCTCCTGATATATATACTCTAAGATGACCACATTTTTTTGTCGAATTTTTGTGACATTTTTGTGCACAATTTTGTGAATATTTTTTGTCACAACGAAATGTGACAAAAAGGTGACATAATTGTTGAAATTTTTGTGAATCTTTTTGTCACTAAAAAATGTGAAAAAAAGGTCACAAAATTGTCAAATAAAATGTGATCACATTTTTTATCACACTTTTGTGGCTATTTCGCGACAAATAATTGTGAATTTTTTTTTAAACTAAGTCCCCAGTAGTCAGAAATTTTTTTAGCATTTTTTTGTCCATTTTTTGTGACATTTTTGATGAAAAATTTGTAAATATGCGTAACAACGTGCATAATTAAACGTGCAAACGGTAAGACTAAGTAGTGTGTAATTAGTTTTCATTGTGAAAGTGCGCAGTTTATTGAAATAATTAAATTACAATTAATTGAATTCTTTGTTTTATGCATGTCGATTTATTTTCTATATACTTTTTAAGTAATGTAAAAAAATATACAATACTTGTTTTCACATGGGTAAGAAATTAAGAATTTGTAATAAACAATATAATAAATAATAAACTTATAAAAAAAATATTTTTTTTAATTTTTCAGATACAGTGAAAATAACTAGACACGAAGATTTTTCAGAAGACGATGCGGTAATTTTATCACAAAAGAACGCTGAAAAATCATAATATCTAATTTTAGTATTTTATTTTTATAACATTGAATTGATATTGAAAATAAAAAATAAACAAATTCTAAAAACGTTTTGTAATTATTTAATTGACCATAATAATTCGAAAAATTTGTACACAAAACTGTCACAAATTCGTCCAAATAAATGTGACAAATTTGTTCACAAAACTGACAAAGTGGTTCACAAAAATGTCAAAAATTTGTTAACAAAACTGTGACAAATTGGTTTACACAAATGTCAAAAATGTGTTCACAAAACTGTGACAATTTCTTCCACAAAAATGTCACACTTTTTCCAACCAAAATGTCATAAAAATGTCGCGATTCGGGTAAACCACAGTCACAATTTTTCCACCGTATTGTCACAATTTTTTGTCGACAATTCACATTTTTTTGTGACATTTTTGTCACAATTATTCCACATTTGGTTGCTGGGGATGTCACAAAAAAATGTGAATTGTCGACAAAAAATTGTCACAATACGGTGGAAAAATTGTGACTATGGTTTACACGAATTACGACATTTTTATGACATTTTGGTCAGAAAAAGTGTGACATTTTTGTGGAAGAAATTGTCACAAATTTGTGAACAAAATTTTTACATTTTTGTTAACCAATTTGTCACAGTTTTGTGAACAAATGTTTCACATTTATTTGGATGAATTTGTGACAGTTTTGTCTACAAATTTTCCAAATTATTATGGTCAATTAAATAATTAAGAAACGTTTTTTTGTTTATTTTTTATTTTCAATATCAATCCAATGTTATAAAAATAAGGGTTCGGTGATAAATGCGCACACGAAATTTGCATACACGAAAAATGCGCACACGAATTTTGCGCACATGAAAAATGCGCACACGGAAATTTGCGCACACAGAAAAATGCGCACACAGAAAAATGCGCACACAGAAAATTGTGCACACAGAAAAATGCGCACATAGAAAAATGCGCACACAGAAAAATGCGCACAAGGAAATATCCGCACATGGGAAAAATAAAGGATTTATTTTTTATTAAAATATTAAACATAATTGGAGGCAATTTACAATAAAAGGATCAACATGAATACTATTATTATATAAAGAAAATGCAAAATATGCTTTATAATAATAATAAAAATGAAATACTTACATATATGTATATACTTTTATAAATTTAATATGTAGGTCCATATAACAATTTTTTTTAAATCAACTTTATTTATTTTAATTTTTTTTATATGATTAACCTAACCTAATAATCATATAAAAAAAATTAAAATAAATAAAGTTGATTTAAAAAAAATTGTTATATGGACCTACATATTAAATTTATTTATTAATAAAATAAAAATTAATTTCTATCAAAATATTAAAACGTAAAAAAATGAATTAAAATATTAAGAATTTTTATAAAAAAAACAGGTCAAATCTAAGAAATTCACAATGAAAATATTAAATCTCGGGTTTTTATGTTTTTCAGATGAAATAAGTAAAATTTATAAAAATATGAATTAAAATATAAAAAATTAATTTAACACGGGCAATTTTTATAACAAACTAAGGTAATATATAATAATGTAAATAATATATTAGAATATAATTTAATATATACATTTGATCTGGTTTTTTTATAAAAATTCTTAATATTTTAATTCATTTTTTTAAATTTTACTTATTTCATCTGAAAAACATAAAAACCCGAGATTTAATATTTTCATTGCAAATTTCTTAGATTTGAATTTAATAGCATTTTTAAATTTTACTTAGTCCTTTTAAAGACGTTTTAATATTTTGAAAGAAATTAATTTTCATTTTATTAATAAATAAATTTAATATGTAGGTTCATATAACAATTTTTTTTTAAATCAACTTTATTTATTTTAAATTTTTTTATATGATTAACTTAACCTAATAAAGTAAAAGTATATATATGTAAGTCTTTCATTTTTATTATTATTATAAAGCATATTTTGCATTTTCTTTATATAATAATAGTATTCATCATTCATGTTGATCCTTTTATTGTAAATTGCCTCCAATTATGTTTAATATTTTAATAAAAAAATAAATCCTATATTTTTCCTATGTGCGGATTTTTCCTTGTGCGCATTTTTCTGTGTGCGCATTTTTCTATGTGCGCATTTTTCTGTGTGCGCAATTTTCTGTGTGCGCATTTTTCTGTGTGCGCATTTTTCTGTGTGCGCAAATTTCCGTGTGCGCAAATTTCTGTGTGCGCATTTTTCGTGTGCGCATATATGCCTGTGCGCAATTTTCTGTGCGCATTTTTCGTGTGCGCAAATTTCATGTGCGCATTTATCCGGTAACGAAAAATAAGATATGTACTTAAAACTAAAATTGTACTTTTTTCTCACAATTACTATTTCTGTCACAATCTAATTTTCATTACTTATTTTTTTATTTAATACTATAAAGTATACTTATGTATTTCAAAAACAATATATAAAGCATTTTCAGGCCTCTTATTTTCTTCTATTACTTTCATCAATACCTTCTTCGACTGATTTCATGTCGAAAAATATTTGTCTTTATCACATTTTTGTCACATTTCGTTGTGACAAAAAAATATTCACAAAATTGCGCACAAAAATTCCACAAAAAAATGTCGAAAAATATATGTGAATTCTTTGTCACATTTTTGTCACATTTTGTTGTGACAAAAAATATTCACAATATTGTGCACAAAAATGTCACAAAAATTCCACAAAAATATGTGGTCACAGTTTCTGGCTGCTGGGGCATGTGCCATTTTTTATTTACATTGACAAAAATATAATTTAAGCCAAAAAGCAATAATTATAAAAAGAAAAGACAGTTTTTTATTATTTAAGTTCTTCATTATATTTGTATATAACGTATTTAGGGAATATTTAGCCGTATGAAAACTATTAAAAAAGGTTTGGATAAGTTACAAGTATAAATGAAATATCACGTTTATAATGGAATTGAAACCTTGTAGATTCTTCAATGTCGATGCAAGAAACAAGTGCCACTAAAAAATCTATTATAATTTTAACCTTTATTTTCGCAATAAGCTTATCAGGAATTCTTTATGTTTATATGATGTTCCCGGAGCTTGAAGAGTAAGGCTATAAATTTCAACAATATACATTTTTAATTATTACTGAAACAAATGAAATATTAATGAAACAAATTATTTTTAGATCAGAAAAAATACATATGAAAATTCCATGGAACATAGAAGATGCAAAATTACTAGGAAAAGTACTAGATCGTTATAAAGACCTGTATTATTTTGAAGTAATGTTTGGAGTGTTTGTGGTCTACATTTTGTAATAACTATTAATAATTAGGCATCTATAAATTGATTAAACTTTTTATATTTTTAGCCTCCAAACATTTGCAATACCAGGTTCAATGTTTTTATCTATTCTGTGTGGATTTTTATATAATTTTCCAATAGCTTTAACTTTAGTATGTTTTTGCTCAGCATTAGGTGCTACGTTGTGTTATATGTTATCACAATTAGTGGGTCGACGTATAATTAAACATGTATGGCCGCAACGAGCTCAAGAATGGTCACAACATGTTGATAAACATCGTGATAATTTATTTAGTTATATATTATTTTTGCGAATGACACCGTTATTACCTAACTGGTTTATAAATTTATGTGCACCAGTTATTGGTGTTCCATTATATCCATTTGCAATTGGAACATTTTTTGGAGTAGCGCCACCATCTTTCATTGCAATCCAAGCTGGAAAAACGTTACACAAAATGACCGATTCTAATGATGCATTCTCGTGGAATTCCATTATTTTATTAAGTATATGTGCTTGTTTATCATTATTACCGGTAATTTTAAAAAATAGATTTAAAAAGAAATTAGAATAAGAAGAAAAGAAATGTGTTGTAGCGAAATATAAATTATTTTATATTATAATTGGATGTTGTAAAGTGCATGCTATTTGAATGATTTAGCTCAAATTTTGAATAAAATATAATAAATAAAAAAAAACTATAAATTTATTTTTATTATTTGTAAAGTTTGAAGTACCTTGATTTTGTCCAGTAGCTAGATCATGCACTATGGCCTGGTGACCCACCATGAGTGTAGAGGAATTGTTTTCATATAAGCTGTCCATTGGCGACTTAGCTGATTTCATTACGGAATCAGCCAAGCCCTCGCCGCCAGCCGTGGAGTCTGACGATACTGTGGCAGATATCCCTGCCGAGTTTGACTTACTGTTAGTATTTATAATTCTAGTAAAACTGAATTTTTTACCTACTTCCAGGTTTTGAATACTGCCGCCCTCTGGGGACAGACGCAGACCAGGGAGCCGCCCAATATGGGACAGACGCTTCTGGATTTTGAGTCGCACTCAAATTCTTAGCCAGATAATCATATCTGTTGCCCAGGGGCCACCACATGGAGGTGAATTGAGCACTTGATGGCAGCCAATCCAGTTACGGTGCTGGAAAGTTCTTCTGGAGGTCCTACGTATTGGCCAACTGACCTGGGTAAGATTCCAGATCTACTGGACTTCTTCATAGCCAGAAAAGTCTCATCACATTATATATTATATCAACATAAAGGACAACTTTGATTTAAACTTACCCTTAGTGGAAGACATAATAATGAAACAGAACAAGCCTAAATTATCCAATAACTCCACTGACTGGGTTGGATTCAGGAAGGATCTAGAAAATATGATAATTTTAAATGTATCCTTAATAACCAACGATCAACTTGATGAAGAAGTCGAATTATTCACAAATAACATCCAAAAAGCAGCTTGGAAAAATACAAAAGAGTTTAAATCAAAAAGAATTGTAATAAATTATCCCAAAGAAATAAAAATTCTCATAGAAGAAAAAGGAAGAGCCAGAAGGAGATGGAAATCGTCTAGAGACCCCGAAGATAAAAACACGTTAAATAGAAAGTATCAACAGCTAAAACGTATGATATATAACTTCAAGGAAACTAATATGGCTGAATATCTCCAAAATCTTACACGCTTACACCAGATGAGAAGACGGATTACTCGCTGTGGAAGGCGACAAAAAAAATAAATAAATCTATTACTCACATCTCACCTATGCCTATCAAAAATAAAACTGGGTCATGGGCAAAAAATAACAAAGAAAAAGCAATTGCATTTTCAGAATATCTTGAAGAAGTTTTCAAACCAATTACTAATTCTAACGTAAATACTAACGATCAAAATAATTCAACATTGGCACAAAACTCAAGTGATATTCCCCCAGTTTCATCACAGGATGTAGCTAGAGAAATCAAAAATAGCTTTAAAAATAAAAAAAGCACCAGGTTTTGACATGATTACACCAGAAATAACCACAAATTTACCAAAACAAGCTATAACGTTACTTACATTGATTATAAATGCTTCTTTTAGACTAAAACACATGCCGGAATCCTGGCGGAAGTCATTATGTTGGCAAAACCAGGTAAACCTCCAAATGATACCAGTTCATAAAGACCGATATCACTTTTACCTATGTTATCCAAATTAATAGAAAAGCTGTTATTAATCAATTTAAAGAAAATTGTTACAAGTAAAAAAATTATACCGGATTACCAATTTGGATTTCGCGAACACCACTCCACCATCGACCAAATACATCGAATCACGAATGTAATCGAACAAGCCTTAGAAGAAAAAGAAATATGCTCGGCTCTGTTTCTAGATGTTACCCAGGCCTTTGACAAGGTCTGGCATAAAGGGCTTATAGACAAATTAAAACATATCCTACCAGTGAAATATGTGGCATTTATTTCCTCATATCTGAATGGTAGATTATTTAGAATAAGATACGATGATGATTACTCAGATTTGAAGGAGATAAAAGCAGGAGTACCGCAAGGTAGCATCCTAGCACCGTTCTTGTATCTGTTATTCACTCATGACCTTCCAATACCAAATGGGATAGTAGCTGCAACATTTGCTGACGACACAGCATTGCTGTCCAAAGATAAAAAATTAAGACTTGGATACTAGCAAACTTCAGTGTGCTAGCAACTGTATTCAAAACTGGTCAAACAAATGGAAGATTAAAATAAATAATGCAAATTCAGTACACATAAATTTCACCAACAAGAAAATTAATCAAAATATTCCACTTCGTTTTAACAACAATATCGCTCCAATCGCATCATCGGTAAAATATCTAGGTATTACATTAGATAAAAAACTAATATTCAAAGACCACATCAAGGTAAAATTAAATGAAATGAACTTAAAATATAGGAAGCTATACTGGCTAATTGGCCGTAAATCTAAAACATCGTTATCAAATAAAATATTAATCTATAATCAAATCCTAAAACCTATATGGCTATATGGTATTCAGATTTGGGGTTGTGCCAGTAAATGCCACATACAAAAAATCCGACGTTTCCAAAATAAAATCCTAAGAAATATGGTCAGTGCTCCTTGGTACATCCGAAATGCGGATCTCCACAGGGAATTAAAAATCAATATGGTCGAAGACGAAATAAAAAACTATGCCAAAAACCATTACTCCAGAATTATTAACCACCAAAACGTTGAAGCTAAAAAATTGCTGCAGTCAATAAACAACTTAAGAAGATTAAAACGTAAAAAACCCTTCGACGACATAACATAAAGATGAAAAACTCATTAATATAAAAATCAAGCCAAATAAAATGTTAGCTCACCAGTGGGTGACCTAATAGTATAAAGTTATTTAGTATGTAAGAAAAAAACTAGATATAAACTAATGGTTGGTCTTGTAGACCATTTTTAGTACAAAACATAGAAAAAACTAGATTAAAAAAAAAAAAAAAATTTGTAAAGTAAAAATTATATTTACGTATTATTATTAACTACGTGATAGTTGTTACATCATCAGTATAAAATTAAGATAATTAAGTTTTAAAAAACGATGATATATTATATGTATATATTATACACATACGGGTATTATATACTATATCGAATTTGTTTCCTGGCATAGTTTTATTATTGAATACAAAAAAAGATACTTAAATTTGTTTTTTTTTTTTTAATTTTCTGGTTAAATTAAATGCAGATTATTATAACATATTTGTTTATTTTCAGAAATTGTACATCATATAATTAACTAAATTAAAAAAAATATATATATTAAATAAATATACAGATAATTATTATGATTATAATACAAAAAAAGAATGCACAAAAGAATTGAAATAAAATAATGTACCTACCTACAATATTACAATTCATTCATTAAATATGGCGAGTTTTAATATAATAGCCGGTTCAGCACTTCAAATACATAATTAATTTTATGATGAATATTTTGATTGAATGAAAAAAGTAAATTTATCTTCAATTAATAAAAAATGTTCTTGAAAAAGATAAATAGAGCTTTTTGTGCATTGTTGCACTAAGCTAAAATATTCTTCAGAAAAAATTCCCATGACTAGAAAATTAAATATGAATTTAAATGTTTATTTCCGTACCACAAACTCAACAATAAGAACCAATTAAACTTATTGAAACCGATTTTGACAAAGCATCTGAAACAGATATAGGTTTCCAATACCACCAATTATAGCTTACTGTGAAATTATAACAAATTATTATTTTTTCATAACAAAATATTACTAAACTTACGGACGAATGATTGTGGCAATCTAATTGAAATTGTACGACATTTATTTCTACATTCTACAGTTGGTCTTAAAATAATTGTTCGTGTCCCAAGTGCTTGTTGTATATACATATTTGAACATTCCGCATCTGGTATTATATATGTATCACTATTTGGTGTGTCTATCGCTAAATAACGTTCTAATGCAATTCCCGTACTGGGAAGACGTTCTGGCCGAACAAATAATTGTCGAATTAAACGTGCTGGTGGCATACGATTACACCGCCATAAAGAATGACTTTGTTGTTGATGTGTACCATTGAAATCGTTAAAAAGTTCATCTAAATTTGTTACTTCCAAATTTGTAGATTTAACACGATATGCATCACGTTGAAAAATATCTCTATTTGCAGTATACAAATGATAAAATTCCGACACTAAAACTGGATCTTGTTTAACCTTAATATATAATTAATATTAATATTTTATTTAAATTGAATATTGAGTTTACCTTAAATATGAAAGGCACAAACTCTGTCGTTTTGTCAACATTTGTTAAATCTAATACATTCAAAACATTGGAACATGGTTCACAATTTAAATCATCAACTTGAAAAAATGGATTCATCATAAGACAGGATTCATCGTATAATTCTGTTAAACCAGGAAAATTATTTATAATTGGTAGTGTCATTTTTCTCCACAATTTCATTCCAGGATAAATAAAGGTTTGTATATTTCTTAATATTAAAGTTGACGCTTCGTTTTTATATGAAATACATAAAAATGCGATTGCCAAATAAAATAACCAAAACAAAATTTTTCGTTTTCTGTCCATTATTGTTTTTACTAATTCAGCTTTAATCATTTCTACTTGGCTAATATGATTATTTCGTTCATTTTGTTGAAAATATTGTAGAAACAAATAATTATCAAATTGATTTGAAGATATTTGGCAATTATTCCCAGCAAAAGTTTTTAATTTTCGTAAATTGTACAAATATTTTGCAATTATTTGGTTGCGAGTTAAATTTCCGAAACTTGTGTCTACATTCTCCATTTCGAACAAATATGTTTTCTACTTTAAATCAAAATAAATAAATTCAATACTCTTCGTTTTGTAATTAAAATAGTGACATTACTCTGATTTTTTTTTTGCGTACATTCCTGATTAATGACGAGATTTTTTTATACAAAATATAAAATCCAACAATACAATGGCACTTGCTGTTTCCATGGCGGATTCAGTTCGAGTTTAATCCGGGCGGTTTATATCGATTTTATTGGTAAGAGGGTGAAACTACCCAACAAAAATGGCATGCCAAACACAATACATGTCAATAGTATGTCTTGTTGGGTAAATTAAAATATATTAGAAAGAGATACGTATACAATATTTTTCAAAATAAAATATTTCATTCTATTCGATGGTTAAGATTCTGGTGACTATTACAAAAACTAAAAAAAAATCTATTTTTTGTATATCTTTTTTATTCAATGTCAGAAAGTAATGTATGGTTTTTGTCTTGTGTAAAAAAAATTGTGAATTTGTTAAATTACATTTTGTTCAGTCATATTTTGACTTATAATAATTGTGAAAAGTTTTTATTGATTAGTTTTATATGTATTTTATTAGTTTTTAAATAAAAAATAGTGATATATGAATAATATGAACTTTTTTTCCACAAAGACAAACATCATACACGTCTTGCCAGACAAACCCAAGACACGTCATGCAAGACAGACCCAAGACATGTCATGCAACACACCCCAGACAAGTTATGCAAGACACACTAAAGACATGTCATGCATGACGACTTGTGACATTTGTATAGCGATGTCAGCAGTCTGTCTATGTAGGGTCTGTCTTAAAGACATATCTTTGGTGATTAATGGGTATGTTATGATGTATAACAATTTATATAGTAAAAAAGGAAACACAGTTACTAATTATTAAACACTTTTTATTCTTATTAATATAATATAAAGACTTATTTAATTCTTAGTTTTTATAAGTACAAACTTGAAAGTACGTCTTAATGACAGAAGGTTCAGTATATCAGTGATCAATCTAATTATTTTCCAACATAGCATTTCTTGTTTGGAAAATAATTCGAAAATATAGATCACGCCTTTTCGAAAATAATTATTAAAATGAGCATAATAAATTAACGAAAAGAGAGAATATTTATGCACGCGCAAATCAATTTAAAAATGAAAAGAGAATATTTTAACACGCGCATTTTTAGTTATTGATGCCAAGCCAAAATTTAGTGACGCTAACCTTTTTGGTCATTTACTCGATATTTGTAATTTGAGCGCAACCAAATGTGTGAGAAATAACTAAAATAGAAATTATGCAAAGTGCATAATTTATATTTTAGTTATTTTATATTTGAAATAATTTTAAGTGTGTAATTTATTTTAACGGAAATATATATGACACGCGCAATTGGTTTTATTTACATACAATAACGATAATATCGGTATTGTGTGTAAATAATATTTTGAAATTACAGGGTGCCTCATAACACCCCTCCGCCCTTAAAAAAAGGAAAGTTGATGTAAGATACTTTCTGTCATTATACGTAAAATATAATATGAATTTATAATTAATGTTACAATATAATTCTTATTTGTTATTTTTATATTTGTTATAGTTTATATAAAGAATTTTCTTATAATTATAGTTGTATTTAGTAAAATAAAATTTGATTTTTACAGTGATCCTCTTTTTATTTATTTATTTTTTATTTTACAGCGATCCTGTTTTTTGTTTTTAATTTTTTTTTATTTTTTTTTATTATAATAATTTCAAAATTTATTTATTTGTATATATAAAATTTTTTTTTTATATTTTATTTGTATTACATTCCCATAACATTTTTTTTATTACTTATTTATTTATTTATTTTGTTGTTTGTTTAATTTTTTCTTGCATTTAACTTAAAATTGAATGATATTTCTCTTTTTTTTTTCAATTTATTCTGATATTTATTTGATTTGATTTCCCTTTATATATTTATATTATTAAAAGAAAAACATACGCATATATGAAAAAATTTCTTTTTATTCAGTAATTTCAGTATTTACTATTTTATTGCATTTGCATTTTAAATACTTTTTGTATAATACTAATAAAATGATTAATATTATTGTTAATATTATGGATGATACTAAGGTTATATTTTGTGTATTAAATATATTTGTTTCTTTGTAAGGTTTTGTTTGTAGTGAATTTAGACTTCTACTAAATTTATCTAAATTAAACTCTTCCATATGTTGTATATGTGGAGAAACTACTGTTATATTTTCTGATAATTGTAATGATATAGTTGGTAATATACCTTTAAATTGATATATATATGGTTTAATTTCAATATCGGGAATTTGGGATTGTATTTAATCTAAAAATACCGCTATCTACTAATTTTTCTGTGGATGAATTTCCATCGCATATTTTTTTAATATTAGTGGGTTTAGGTACAACATATAACCAAGCGTTTGGTTCCAAAAGATTTGACCATAATTCGTGTTCTAATTTGAAAATATTGATTTCAAATTTTCTGGTTTTACGTTTCCAGACATTAATTTCATTTCGCAATTTTGGATATTTGTACTATGATATATAAAGTTTTGGTAGCATAAATAACAGATGTTATTGAGATTAATAATCTTAGATTTAATCGATTTAGATTAAAAGGAAATTTTTTATTGATATTTTGTTCTAATTGGATTTGTTGTATCGCTTGTATAAATGTAGGTGAGTTTAAAAATTTGTTGATTAGTTTGCCTAATTTTGTTTCCTGTATCAAATCAATTAATTCATTTTGGTTTGATACAAGATTACTGCAAACTGAGATTAAAATTGTGGATACTTCGTCCAAGAGATGCAACGTTTTAGTTAATTCTGTTATATTATCTAATTTTTCGATTAAAGAATTTATGTTTCTGTGTATTATTTTGAAATTTGTGTTTAACTTATAGTTTGTTGTATTATAATTGTCAATTAATTCAGTTATAATAGTAGTTTGAGTTTCTGCCATGTGTAATAGATTTAGTTGGTTATCATTAATGGTCTGAAGAACTGAGTCAATGCGTTCTGAGTCCATTGTGCCAAAAAGCAAATTTTGTATTTTACCAAGACCATTTATTAGGCCTCATTTTGTTCTGGTATTATGGTTTATGCTGAATAATTGCGCCAGTATATCATTATTTTTATATATTTCTTCTAGAGAATTGTGTATTATATTTATATTGATATTGCAGTTGTCTTTTGGTGTCTACCATTATGCTTTTGCATAATAATTTAATTGTATTTAATTCTTGTTGTAAATTAAGAGTATCTGTGACACCCAAGAATTCCTAAAATTGAAATAAAATAATAAATTAGAAATATAAATAGTTCTGCGTGAGCCGGTCTGTCAAGTTTGTTATTGTTTTATTCTTTAGTTTTTTTTTTGTTCAGGTGTTGGGGTCAAAGTTTTTTTTTAGGTTGGCTGTATGTAGTTATCGTTAAGTATAATTTGTGGTGTTGTACCCTAGATGTCGTGGTGGTAGTGAAATTTAATTTTGTTCGAAATTTAAAAAAGGAAATAATGATCTTGATTGACCCGTGGGTCAAATAAAGGGTAAGATCAGATGATCAAAAAAATTGAAAATTAAATTTTGGGGGAGTCGGATGTTGACCTCCGCGCTGGACACCGGGGTTAACTACGTTTGAATTTTTTTTTGTTCGTTTTTTTTTATGTTTTTTTTGTAAATAAAATTTTATGATTAAATAAAATTGTGATGAAAGTAAATAAAATTATGATGAAAGAAACCTTTAAAGACTGGAAAAAAAAATAAAATAAAAATAATGATAAATGTATTTACATTGAGAAGAAAATAAATTTGAAAAAAAAATTTGGTGAAAAGAAACATAAAAAAAATTATGAAAAGACTGAAAAGAAAAAAACATATGGGAAGATTAAAGGAAGAAAAATTTAAATATTTGTACTTTATAATAAAGAAAAATATGAAAATAATATAGGTTAAATAATTATTATTTTGGTGTCCAGCGCGCGCGTAATTCGTTATTTTTGGGTGAATTCATAACTTGTTCCTGTCGTTCCTGCTCCTGTATGATCCTGTATTCCGGAGTAATACGTGTCATCGTAGCCGTCCAGATCCGTCGTTATGCCGTCGCAGAGTCTACGTGGGAATTTTGTTTTCGTGTTTAAATTATTTTGTTAATTATTAAATTATTTTGTTAATTATTTTCTTTGTAAAATTTTTTTATTGGTAATTTTTGTAGAGTAGTTTGTTTTGTAATTAGTAATTTTTTTTTTCTTCAGTGCTGTATATATAAATATTTATTAGTATTTTTTTTTGTACATGAGCCGCGGTTCCAGAGTTCGAGTTGTCCAGACATGTCCGGAGCAGCCACGTAACCGCCGGCGAATTTTGAAAAAGGTATGTTTTTTTTGTATTTGTTATGATGGCAAGGCAGTGCCAACAATATATTTAATTATATATATATACTGTGGAAAAAGAAAACCCTTATTAGAGCGGTCAATTGTTCATAATTTTTTTTAGTTTTTTTTTATACTAATAAAATAAAAATCACATTGTTCATTATAAAATAAATCATTGGTGTTGTATTTATTTAATTATTTATTTATTCAGTGCAGATATTTGTTTTGGTCCATTAAGGTGATAGACATTGTTGGTTGAAATTTGATTTTTTTTTGTTGTTATTGTGTTTCTATGTCGGAATAACGCGGAACATGGAGTGATCCGGAGTATGCAGAATTTTTCCTTTCGCTATTTTCTTCGATCCATCGTTGGTTATGAGGTAACCAATGTATTGGATTGAAGAGAATAGTTGTTGATGATATGATGGTTAGTTGGATCGTAGGCGAACCATTATTATAAAAATTCTATAGCAACACAGGTTATATAGGAAGAGAACGAGAACAAAAAAAAAATTGATTAGTAAGTTTTGAAAACTGAATTTGTTCAAGTTATAAACAATTTTAATAAGTTGTTGTGGACAAGTTTGAATTTTTTATTTATTTTAATTATTGAATTTACAGGTGATTTTATTTTTACGATTTCATATGGCCCTTTATAAGAAGGCGTTAATTTTTTATTTTTCCTATTCTTTATTTCTAAAAGTACTTTGTCACCTTTATTGAATTGTACTGACCTACTATTTTTATCATAGAATTTTTTAGAGTTTATTTTTGCTTTGATATGGTTTTGTCGAAATCATATCCATTTTGCAATCGTGCTTTTAATTCAAGAGTATAATTATCGTAATTATAGATTGGTTCAATTGCTTGTGATAACGATGACGGTAATTCTACTTTAAAACCGAATAAAATTTCGTATGGAGTTAATTTTGTAGATGTATGGTTTGTCGTATTAAAACAAAATGCGGCGTAATCTATCCACGAATCCCAGTTATCTGGATCTTTAACTTCTGAGATAATTCCCCAGACTACTATGAGATCGTTGTAGAGCTCCGTTAGATTGAGGGTGGTATGGGCTAGTTTGTATTTTGTTTGATTTTTAACAATTTACAAGTATTTTCAAATATTTCACTGACGAAATTCGTTCCTTGATCAGTTAATAAAATGTTTAATACACAAATAATTCTTCTAACATAAACTTCAGCTATTGTTGAAGCTTCTTGATTTGGAATGGGTATTGCTTGTATAAAACGAGTGAGATCGTTTTGAAATGTTAATATATATTTATTACCGTTTTCTGATTCTGGTAAAGGACCTACAATGTCTAAAGATACCTTTTCAAACGGTCTTTTTGCAGTAGTTGTGATTTCCATTGGACATTTATTTTTGGAAATTCCTTTATTTTTTTGACATATTTCGCAACGTAGTATATAGTTTTTTATATCTTTAAATATATTTTTCCATTTAAATTTTGTTTTTAATCTATTGAATGTTCTCGCGATACCTTGAAGCCCACCATTTGGTGCATCGTGATATTCATGGAGATTTTTTTTTATTTCCGTTGGGTTAGTTAATTCTATTATTTATGTGGGGTTTGTGGATTGTATTATTTCTTTGGGATTTGATTGTAATATTTCTTTGTGATTTGACTGTAATATTTCATTATTGTCATTAGTTATTTCATTATTTTTTTTCAACAATTTTGTCTTTTAAAGTTAAATTATTTTCTACATTTTCATTTTTTGTTTTTGATCTAGTTACAACTTGAATTTGATTTATATCTAAACGAGACAATGCATCAGCATTTGTATTTAGATGTCCGGATTTATGTATGACTGTAAAAGTATATTCTTCTAGCTTAATGCGCCAACGCATTATTCTGGAAGTTGGATCTTTTATATTAAATATCCATACTAAAGGTTTGTGGTCAGTGATAACCGTAAAGTGTCTACCATATACGTAAGGACGAAAATGAGTAACTGCCCAAACTACGGCAAGTGCCTCCTTTTCGATAGTGGAGTAATTTTTTTCAGCAGTGTTTAAAACTCGACTGGCGTAAGCAATGGGTAAGTTATATTTATTGGAGTTGCAATTCTGCGAAAGCACTGCTCCAATTGCTTCATTACTTGCGTCCGTCGTTACAAAAAAATTTTCTTCAAAATTCGGATATTGGAGAATTGGGTGTTTTATTATTGCTTGTTTCAAATAGTTAAACGCCTCGTCACATTGGGCGTCCCACTTGAAATCAATATTTTTTCTGAGAAGTTTATTTATGGGATTTGCAAATTTTTGCAAAATCTTTTATAAATTTTCTATAGTACCCTACCAGTCGTAAAAATGATTTAACTTGTTTAACTGTTTTGGGTGGTACTATTTCTTGTACGGCTGAAATTTTGTTTGGATCTGGTTTTGTACCTTCTTCTGAAATTATGTGTCCTAAATATATAACCTCTTTCTGAAGAAATTTGCATTTTTCAGGTTGCAATTTTAAATTAAATTTTTCTACAGCTTGAAAAACTTCTATTAATTTAGTATTGTGGTCTATTAAATATTGACCATAAATTATTATGTCGTCAAGATATACTAGACATCTCATACCTTGTAACCCGGTTAAAACAGTATTCATTAACCTTTGAAAGGTTGGTGTTGCATTTCGTAAACCGGATGGCATTCGATTAAATTCGAAATGTCCATGACTTGTACTGAAAGCTGTTTTTTGCTTATCACCATCATTTAATTGTATTTGGTCAAAACCATTGGCCAGATCTAAAGTACTGAAATATCGCGCTTTTCCTAATTGTCCTAGGATATCTCGATGTTAGGTAATGGGAATGCATCGGGTATAGTGATTTCTTTCAACCACTAATAAAAACCACTAATATACCGTCCTTTAACATTTGCCATCTCCTTATTAATTTCAAATTTATGGATCTCAGCTAAATGATAGGGCCTAATATTCACAGCCGGTTTACTTAAATCTGTTTTAATTTCATGTTTCACTACATTGGTGGCAGTTAATCTGTCACCCTCTATGTGAAATAAATGATTAAATTTTTTACAAATTTCAGATATATAATTTTTTTCTTTGGAATTTAAATGTTCTGTATTTATTAAACTCATTAGTTTATGGCTGTCCTTGATTGTAGATTGATGAAAAGCCATCTTTTGTGCCAAATACGAAAGCTTGGCTCTTAATTAATGAAACACAAATGTAATAATACAAAAATAGTTTATTTACAACATAAAAAAGATCTTTATTTTTTAACGATTTTTTATGTATAAATTTTTAGTTAATGTCACTAAAGACTTTATTATTAATTTGATTTTTTATGAACTAGTCACAATAAATATAAATTGTAGACATATAATATGATTAATAAAAGTAAAACGAAATTTATTAATTTTTACATTTTTCACGATTAAATTAAAAAAAATTGAAAATTTATATTTGTTGTACACGATGGAAAATTTATATTTCAAAACGACTGTACAACACGAGTTTCAAAAAACTAATAATTATGTGTGTTGAGTACAATTTTATTTCTTTGTTTTTTTTTTTAGAGAAAAAGCACAAGCGCGACCGAACCCTATAAACCCAAAACATCGAGCATTTCATAAACGTAGCCGATGCGTGCAACTGCTTCGCTACAATACTCCCCCTCTAGTAAACGCGTTGTAAACGTGTTAACGATAACAATGAGGTATTTGTACCTGTCTACCTGTACGTGTTATAGGAGGTATAATTTTAATTTGCGGAGTCATATTAATTGTTACTTTTTTTTTAAATTTTCTTTATCTTTAGACATAATTGTGCGACTAGGAGTATCAATGATTCTATCATTCGATTTCTTTACGTTATTATTTAACGTGTCACCTATAAAATAGTCGTCAATATTTTCTTTATAACATGGTTTTAAACGCTTTAATGATATGTTCTGATATTTATCGTTAATTTTAAGGGTAAAATAATCATTATACCTTTTATTTATTTCGAACAGTCCGTCGTAAGGTGACTGCCACGGTTTTTTTACTGCATCTGTTCTGAAAAATGCATGAGAACATGTCGCAAGTTCTATAAATACAAAAATATTTTCTTTTGTGTGACGAGTAACAGAAGTTGGAGCTAGGTTTTCCATTTGTTTTTTTAAATCGAGCACAAATTCATTATGAAAATCTGACGTATTTACGGGTTGTATAAAATCTCCAGGTAACCGATTTGTTTCTCCGTAGAGCAGTTCTGCACTGGTAGCATTAAGGTCTTCTTTCAGACTCGCTCTAATTCCGAGTAAAACTGTAGGAAGCGATTTTGTCCAGTTCGTTTCACTGTGACATTTAACAGTCCGGTGCCATCGTTCGATATCGTTGCACATTTAACAGTCCGGTGTCATCATCTTTGCACATTTAACAGTCCGGTGCCATCGTTCGATAATACAATTCGCTTGCGGATTATAAGCATTAGTACGGTTGTTTCTAAATCCTAATAACTTGGCAAGTTCCTGATAAAGATGGGATTCAAACTGCCTACCTTGGTCAGTCACAATAGAGAGAGGCACGCCAAATCGACTTATCCATCCATTGTATAAGGCAAATGCTACAGTACTAGTCTGTATATCGGGTAACGGAAAAGCCTCGGGCCAACGAGTAAATCTGTCAATAGCCGTTAGACAGTAACTTTGCCCTTCCGAAATAACCAGCGGTCCAATTAAATCAATGTGGATATGGTCAAACCTTCCGCTAACCCTAGCGAAGTTACCAATCGGTGGTTTATTGTATTTCGAAATTTTGACACGCAATACATGATTTCGCCATTTGTCGTATGTCTTTATTGATAGACTTCCAAATACATTTTTCGGTAACCGACTTAACTGTAGCTCGAATACCTGGGTGCAAGAATCCGTGAATACTATCAAAAACAGGTCTACGAAAGTCTATAGGAATGAATGGTCAGGCGCTACCACCCGAAATATCACAAAAGATTTCTTTATCTGAACCTAAGACTGGTTTTTTTACGAATTTAAGATTTGGATGCGATTCTATTAATAACTTTAACTCATCATCATTTTCTTGCGCTTCCGAAATTTTGGCAAAGTCAATGATGGTTGGAATCGTTATTTCCTCTATACGCGATAGAAAGTCTGCAACTGTGTTGTTTTTACCTTGTACATAGCAGATATCCGTAGTGAATTGTCTAACAAAATCAAAATGACGTCTTTGTCGAGGTGTCGCTTTGTCAAGATTTTGCTTGAAAGCAAATGTCAGGGGTTTATGGTCTGTAAAAAGCTTAAATTCTCTACCCTCTAAAATATATTTGAAATGTTTTATACCCGAATAACAAGCTAGCAGTTCCCTATCGTATGTGCTATAGCGCTGCTGGGTATCGGTCAATTTTTTGGAAAAAAATCCTAATGGTTGATAGCAATCGTTAATTTTCTATTGCACGACTGCGCCTATCGCTTTTTCGGATGCGTCGACCATTATTGCCAATTCTGCTTTAACGGATGGGTACACTAATGTACAAGCTTCAACTAAATCTTTCTTTATTAGATCAAATGCGCGAATAGATTCAGCCGTCCAAATCACTTTTGACTTATCTTTCTTTTTGACCCTATCAAGTGATTGTTTAACAGGATTTGCTTTTCTGCGGCGTGAGGAATAAATCTGTGGTAGAAATTTAACATACAAAGAAATCTTCTTAAACTATGTTTTGTTTCAGGTAGTTCGTAATCCGAAATGACTTGTACCCGTTGTGGTGCTGGTCGGACACCGGTCTTGTCAATTTGAGGACCAAGAAACTTTACTGTCGACGACATAAATTGACATTTCTCAACATTTATAACTAATCCGTAAGCCTGCAATCGAGCAAAAACTTGTTCCAAGTGATTTAGATGTTGTGATTCCGATTTAGATGCAACGAGTATATCATCTATATATGGAAAAGCAAACGATAATCCACGGAGGACCGTGTGAATAAACCTTTGAAAAGTTTGTGCCGCACTCCTTAACCCGAAAGTCATCCGAGCAAATTCAAACAAACCGAACGGAGTGCTTATTGCGGTTTTCGGTATATCGCTTGGCTCAATCGGAATCTGGTGATAAGCCTTAACCAAATCTAATTTCGAAAATACCGCGCAATCGTGTAATTGGTGCGTAAAATCTTGGTGGGATCATGAATAAATAAGCGACAATTGACCTGGCCAACATCACATGTCGCTAAGTGTGATTGGCCCGTTAGTTTTCCGACACCACAAACTCGCATGGCTTATTACATTTTTTTGCTGCTTGAAATGATACCACAGAACTTGTGATTTTTATTTCTATTGGTTGAATCCGATTGCTGACTTGAAGAATTACTAGGTTTATTGTTTTGATAATTATTATGAGTTCGACCTCCCGATTGCGAACGATTTCTAATACGACTTGAATTCGCACGTTCTAACGACCGAACAGTTCTAGCAATTTCTTCAAGTTTGACTTCTATATCTGTTTTCATTTTTGGTACTGCAACCTCTTTATTCGTTTTCGATATTTCAAAAATAGCAGATACGGGATTAAATGTTTCTAAAATTTTATCGGCGAGTACGGCTACTTCATCTAAATTACCTGGACTTGCAGCCAGTACCACCTGAACTTGCGCTGGTAACCGTGTTGGAACCATAAATTTTTTAAAACTGGTTCCGATAATTGAAAATCGTTACTTGATCGCATTTGCCATAGGAGCTGACTGGGTTTTTGGTCACCGAGATCCATGCCCTTTAACAGCTCTTGCAATCGTTGGGTGTCTGACTTTGACAAAGTATTCATTAATGCATCGCGAATAGTAGCATATTTTTCCAGCAAGGGCGGTTTTTCAACTATATCGCTTACTAGCTTGAGCATATGCTCATCCAGAGTATTTTGTACCGTCGGATACGATATTACTTGTAACAAATTGAGCTTCCAAATGCGCAAACCATAACCTTGGATTTGCCCTCCAGAATTGGGGTGGTTTAATTGCTACTCTGTCAACGTGTGGTCCAGAAGACTCTGTTCCGACCTTACCAGAAGAAATTAATTTATTCATTACAGGCGGTGGTTTTACGCTAGTTGGTTTTATACTGGAAGTACTAGGTAAGGATGCTTCTAATTTGTTTTGTATACCTTCCTCATCCGAAAAATCCATATCACCAGTAATCATTTCTAACGCGAATTTAATAAATGACAGTTGTTGCGTAAATAAGGAAAATATTAACGAAAAACCAAAAAAAAATTCACGCGCCTTGTTATTTTTCAATCGAAAAACCTCGTCAACTAATAATTTTTCCAAATAGATTTACGTTACCGATAAAATCAAATTAATATTACATGAATAATTAAATATCTATATAAGTCAAATAAAATAATTGACAATAATTGATTAATAAAATAATTAATTATTTAATTACTTACTTAATAATATATAATTTGAATTTTATAATATAGTTTGAATTTAATAATATAATTTGAATATAATATATAATTAATATATAGTTTGATCAATTTTAATTTATGTACACGATTTCTTCAATAATAATTTTTTTAATTATAGCAAACAATTTAAATGTTGTACAAACGTTAATAAGAATCCAAGAAAATATTATAAAGTTTACTTTATTATAAAGTTTAAAATACAAAATTGATTTTAAAAACCAAAAATCCGTTCAAAAATTTAAAAGCAAAATTTGATTTATTTTCGTAAAATTTCCACGACATTAGATTAGTTTAGTTTAATAATCGCAACTAGATTATTTTGATCAAAAGAAACTTAATCTTTAACAGCTAATTACTATTACGATTTTTAATTAACAACGATATTAACAACAATATCAGTAATTATAGTTTTAGGTAGTTTTGACGATAGTATTTACAATAACATTTATCGTTAATACATTGTAATAAATTATAATTTTTATATAATGATATTTGCAAATATTCTTAATACATAAATAATACTTGATGATTTTGATGTTGATGTCGCTGTTGTTATTGTACTTGATGCTGTTGTAATTAATGTTGTTATTGTTGATGATTTCAAACTGTTGATTTACGATTTCAAAATGTTGATTTATAATTTCGAAATGTTGATTTATAATTTCGAAATGTTGATTTATAAGAAGTTCAAAATTTTAGGTTTTGTATCGATTATGCTCAATGTACATATACATATATCGCACCGCTAGTAGAAGACTGCCACATCTAAAAGAACTCAAATGTTGAGTTATTTAGCAGGGGTGATTAACTGATCATTCCCTAAAATATCTCTTTGACACAGTAAGCTCTATGTATAATACTGGCAGTGTAATTCATAATTTCAATACATTGCCCTTTTGTACACGATTTTAACCCTTAGCAGTATACTGCCATAAATAAAAATGTACCCTTATCTTTTGGAACCAAATATTTGGAAATCATATTTTATGTTGCCGTTTTAAAAAATGTTGCGGTTTACTATTGAATAACTCTAAATTTTAAAGCCTAATTTAAAAAAACTGCAGTAAACTTTCCGAAAATATCATAGTTTTCCTAAAAACTGTTAAAATAAAACTGCCACTTATTTGATTGATGCGGTATACTTTTTTTCAATCAAATTTAACATAGCCGAATTTCAAAATGTGGTGGTACACTACTATGATTTTTAATAAGAACATAAATGCACTGCCACAATTAAAAATATTGCACATTTTTTTTTTTGAAACCTAAAATTTCTAAGCCACACTTTGAATTGTGGCAGTATTCTTTTTCAAAAATCAAAATGTAATATTTCTTAAAATTATTTGTTAAAAATAGCTAGAAAAACGAATATTAAACAAGATGAATCGTGATTAGCATTAAATTTTTTTTTGCATATTTTTCTAAGAATAGTGTTACGGTACTTTTTTGTTAAAGCTGTTTTTATAATTGGAAAATTCTCTCATTTTAAAGAAAATTTTCTAGAGTGTACATCGCAAAGTGTAAGTTGAATTTTAATTACAAAGTGTAAGTTGAGTTTGTTTAAATAATAATGGATAACAATTCACGCGGAAAATATATTCTAAGTTTAATAAAAAATAATAAAGAAGTTAAGGTTAACGTAAAACCAATAGGTAGGTTTAAGCAATATTTTAAAACATTAATTAATAAATTTGTATAATTATGGAGTTCAGTGCTATTAACATTAATAATTATTATACATTATTATTTTACCTATTTTTTTCTTAGGTAGAACAAAGGATTGTGAAAAGATTGATAAAAATATTGCGGGACCTAGCTCGGAGTTCCAATCTACTTTCATAGGTACAATGCGGAAATATATTTACATTAATTTATTTTATTAATTATAATATTTTCTGCAAAAAATTTAATAATTTTCTCAAATAAAAGATAATAACGATGATAAAACTGAAAAATTCTTTGGGGAAAATTTGGTCAAAACAATTACTGAAGCGATTTCTTTAACAGGTAATAGAGAGTCAAATCTATTTATACAGTAAATATAAAGAAAATTATTAATCTTTTTGCAGAAACACCTGATTTTGGAGAAAAAATTTAAAATATTTATACAAACATACCAGAAACTAGCTCCGCGACGTTTTCATCAACTAATACAGGTAAAATTTAGAATCTATTTATTCTTATATTATATTTTACTAAAATTTACTTTATTGCAGAAAACCATTACTGTAGCAAGATTTCTGAATCCTCATCCAGTTTTGAAAATGTTAAAATAAAGCGATGATTCTGTTGCAGATAAAAATTGGATTCCGGATAATAATAGTGCTGGTGACAGCTCAAATTGTAATATGAATATTTCTGAAAATGAAGTCGATGAACAAAACGATATGGCTGTTGTTGATATCGACAAAAATATTGACGAACATGTTGATAAGACCAAAAATACTGATGTTGTTGATAACGATAAAAATATTAATAATGAGATTAATTATGATGAAGAAGTTAAGAAATCAAGAAAACGTAAACGAAGACCAGAAAAATGGAAGGAAAATGTACGCAAAACAAGTCGTAATACCGGTAAATCATACACTACTAAGTCAGGTAAAATAATTGAAAAGAGACAGCTTAAAAACCCGTGCAAAGACACTTGCAAATTTAAATGCTCATGTTCAATAAGTAACGAAATGCTAGAAGAAATTCTGAAACATTTTTGGGATATTGGGGATTTAAACCACCAGAGAACATTCATTGTCAAAAGTATTGATACCGTTATACCAAAATATCGTTATATACGAGAGGGTTCGAAAAGAATTGGTGGGAACCATGCATTTTATTGTAGTACTAATTCTGGTCGTATCAGAGTTTGTAAAAAGTTTTTTATGGCAACATTTTTGACATTGGCGATAGATCAATTCGCACAGCTCTGGCTAATGTAGAAAAGAATCCAATTTCAATTGAGGGAGAAAAAAGAGGAAAGCATGGACAGTAATCAAAGACTTCTGCTGAAGCAATACGCAACATAGAAAACCATATCAATTCTTTCCCAAGAGTGGAATCGCACTATTTACGCAAGCAAACAAATAGGGAGTTCATATCTGGTGAATTATCAATATCGGAAATGTATAGAATGTATCTTAAAAGATGCGAAGAAAATCAAATTGATGCAGAAAAAAACATACTTACGCTCGAATATTTAACACTAATTTCAACATAGGTTTTTTTATCCCCAAAAAGGACCAGTACGCTCTTTGTGAAAAGTACAAAAATAGTAGTGAAGAAGAAAAGTTAATCTTAAAAGAAGAATTTGAATACCACCAAAACGAAATCCAAATGTCAAGAGAACAAAAATCAGTGGATAAGCATATTGCACATGAAAATAAAGAAACCAAAGTTGTAGCATGTTATGATTTGCAGGCTGTGTTGACCACGCCATGTGCAAAAGTATCAAATTTTTATTACTCGCGTAAATTGGCTTCATATAATTTCACTGCATATGATCTTGTAAATAAAGAATGGTACTGCTATTTGTGGAACGAGGATCAGGCTCATAGAGGACCAAACGAAATTGGAACCTGTGTATTTAAATTTTTATTGTCGTCCTGAATCAACAAGGATGTTACATTTTATTCCGACAATTGTAGTGGACAGCAAAAAAATAAATATTTACTATCTATGTATTTGTATGTTGTAGCAAAGTATGACATTCCTTCAATTACACACAACTTTTTGATAGTCGGCCACACACAAAATAAAAGGAGGATCAATTTTTTCACCGCAACAACTGTTTTATTAACTGCAAAAAAGTCTGGTTCACCTTTTATAGTAACTGAATTACATTATACTGATATTTTAGATATAAAAGACATTGCTTCTCATGTCGGTGTAAATTTTAGCATTAATACAAGAGGCGAAAAAGTGTTATGGAATACCATCAAAGTCCTTAAAGTAAGGATAGACTCGCCAGATATTGTTCGATACAAAACAAGCTACAAGCAGAATGATTTTATGGAAAAATATGTTACCAAAAAAACAAGAAACCAGAAAAAGGAATTTAAAATACCAGATAAAATTAAAAATGCATTTCAAGAAAATCCTGGAATTACGCAACAAAAAAAAATGATTTAGTTAGTTTGCGTGAAGCAAACCTGATTCCAAATTGTTACCACGAGTTTTATAGGCAACTAAAAGTAAGAACTAATAAAACAATAAAGAAGAAATCTGCAAAAAAGCAGAATCCTTTTTCTGAAGATTCTTCAGATGATTCTGATCCATAATTAATTTGTTATGCAATATATTTCTTAACTAATTTATAATTTGTAGTGCCATAAATAAAAAACTTGAATTCAATTAAATTTATTTTTTATTAATTTTCCATTGTATAGAGCAATTACACAAAAAGTGGCACTCTTCACGAAACAAAAAAAAATTTACCCAATGCAAAAATGTAACAGAAGACTGCCATATATTCAAAATAGGCATAAAAATACCAAAATTATTAGCAGAATAGTGCCATAACACAAATTAAGTCTGTGTTCTTCCATTATAAAAAAATTAAAATTAATAATCAAATATTAGAGAAGGGCAACATTTTTAAAAATTGACATTAAAAATTTATATTTACAACTCAATAGTGCCGTATCTCAAAAAGTGGCTGTTTTCTATAACCCATACAAGAACTTGTCGAACTTAAACATCGATTTTCTCAAAACTATAAATCTTGAGATGTGGCAGTCTTCTACTAGCGGTGCGATATATGCAATTATTTATTGATATCGATTTAAAATGTCAATGAGTATCGATTTAAAATTTCAATAAATATCGATTTTAAAATTAGCAACTATCGATGTAAAATTTACGACGCCAAAATAATTTACAGCTATGGACGCCAATAATTTTACAGTTATGGACGCCAATAATTTTACCGCTATATTTATTTATAATGAATATAAATATATTATTTTATATTTTTTTAATTTAGAATCCATTTATTATTTTTTTGCAACTTTTACACTTTAATTTATTTTATTAAACAAAAACTTTTTTTTTTCTTTAAATATTTTAAACCTTTTTTAAACTTCCGATTTTTCTAATTTTTATCTTTTCTTTTTGTCGGGGTCACCAATTATGGGTGTACTTGATTGTAGATTGATAAAAAGCCATCTTTTGTGCCAAATACGAAAGCTTGGCTCTTAATTAATGAAACACAAATGTAATAATACAAAAATAGTTTATTTACAATATAAAAAATATCGTTATTTTTTAACGATTTTTTATGTATACATTTTTAGTTAATGTCACTAAAGACTTTATTATTAATTTGATTTTTTATGAACTAGTCACAATAAATATAAATTGTAGACATTTAATATGATTAATAAAAGTAAAACGAAATTTATTAATTTTTACATTTTTCACGATTAAATTCTTGTTCTATTGGGAAATCTGATCGAACAACGTGAAAGGTTATCGGATATGAAATATACACATTATTTGGGATTTTTAAATTCAAAATTACTTTTCCCAAAGTGTTTATGGGTTCAGGTGTTATACCTTTAATTTCTATGCTAGAAACGTCAACTGGTGTTGTCATCTAAAGCACTTGCCTTTATTAGACAAATTCCAGCTCCAGAATCTATTAAAAATGTGGTGGAATATTTTTCCATTCCTTCCATATTTAGATTTATTATACTAGAAAATGTTTTATTTGATATTTTATTTATCAAAATGTTATCTATAGTTTTTGATTTATTTTTGGAATTAGGAATTTTTTCATTTTCTAATATAAATTTAGAGTTATTAACGATTGAATTTTGGTTAACTACTTGATTATTATTGATTACATTTATTTGTTTTAAGTTATTTGTATTTTCATAATTAGATTTTATTGATTTTGTTCTTGTTAATTTTTTTGATTCTTTACTACTAATATTTTTAGGTATATTAGTTTTATTTGATTCAGTATTGACATTTTCATGCTTTGAATTTTGATTTAATGGTTTTATATTAATATTTTTCATTTTTGTATTAATATTTTTAGATTTAGTATCAAGATTTTGTATTTTTGTATTAATATTTTTAGATTTAGAATTAGGATTTTGTATTTTTGTATTAATATTTTTAGATTTAGTATTAGGATTTTGTATTTTTGTAGTAATATTTTTAGATTTAGTATTAGGATCTTGTATTTTTGTAGTAATATTTTTAGATTTAGTATTAGGATTTTGTATTTTTGTAGTAATATTTTTAGATTTGTTTAAGTGTCGTTTTTTAGGTTCTTCGCCTGAGTCCGGACACCGGATGGACCAAGCTGTGGTCCGTTTCCCTGAGGTTCATTATTTTCTTCCTTTTTCTTATTATTATACTCTCTTCTTCTACAGTTTTCCAAAGTATGTCCTGGTTTTTTTACAATAACGACATACTAATTCGTTATTATTTATTACACTTACTCGGGGTTTGTTGTAAGTGTTTGGTGTTATTGGATTAGATTTCCAAGTAGGAAAATTTACTTGATTATTTTGAGGTTTTCTCCGACAAACTTTAGTATTATGAGTACTGGATTTACACCAAGTACAATAAGCTCGAGTTAATATATAATCTGGTTTATCAGAAATATTATTTAATTTGTCTTCTTCTAAACTAAAGCAATCGCGATAGCTTTTTGTAAGGTTTCGCGTCTTGCAGTACGGACAATAAGTTTTATTGGGTCTTTTAAACCATGTACAAAATTATTTAGTACTTGGTCTTCGTTTAATTTTCTCACCGCTCTTTCACCTTCTGGTTCTATTATTGCTAAAGCTGACATATTTAATTCATCTAGCAATTTTTCAACCCTACCAGCGTAGAATAAAGTGGTTTCTGTATGTCGTTGTTTCAAATTAAAAACATCAGACATTACTAATTGTACAGCCCTTAATCTCCCAAAAATTTTATTTAAAATTTCCTGCATTTCACCCCATGAATTTGGTGCATTGTTCCCTAGAGTTGGGTGATATGCACGTCCAGTGAGTTTGGACCTGATAACATCTAAAAAATCGACTTTTGAACGCTCTAATTGAGCTCTTTTGAAATGTATTTCAGCCAACTGTATGAATCGATGCAATTCCATTGGATCACCACTAAATGATGGGATTATGCGAAATGCTTGATTCATATCAAAAGTGTCCGTTATATTTAAAATTTGTTGTATTTGTATACAATTTTGATTTAAATTAGAATTTGGATTAGGATCTGATTTGGATCTTGATTTTGATTTGGATTGATTTGATTTAAATTTGGATTATTTTGATTATTGGTATAATCAAAATTAAAATTTGAATTTCGCGACGGTTGAACAAGTTCGGAATATATATCCGATTCGTTTTCACTATTATTTTGTGAATTATTATTGTCTGTGTTATTTTGATCTAATTGATCAGAAATATTATTTTTTCCTGGTGGAGGTGAACGTGCAGTTAACATTAAATTATTAAATGCAGCGCTACTTTAACTAACTTCGGATTTAACTACTTTTTTTCCGTTTCTCAAACTTATATTAAAATTTAGTTCACTCATAAAACTAAAAATTTTCTACGAAACGAGAAAAGAAAATTTAATAAGGCATAATTTAAAGATTTACTATGATACTTTTATAGTATGTACTCGTATGTGGAGAGACAAAAAGTAAAAAAAAACAGAACAAAATTACTGAAAATCTTTTCAAATGAAATATATATCGGAATACGCAAATTTATGCGATTTCGCTTAATTAAATAGGAAAATTTTATTTATGTTTAAATTTATTTATTTAAAAAAAAAAAAAAAAATATTTTTATGCAAGAATTCTTTTTGTAAAAATAAATATATACATATATATGTGATATTATATATACATATAATATACATATATGTGATATTTTATATAATTCAATAATATATTTATAAATAATTTTATGTTTTATATAAAATATAATTAAAATAAGACACAAAATTTTTTTTTATGGAATTTGTTTTTCTTTAATTTTCTTCTTTTATTAAAATTTTTTGTTTTAAATAATAATAATTTGAACTTACAGGAATTTCATTTCTCTTATATATTTTTTCTTGATGATGTGTTTTTTTTTCTTTCTTATGAGTGAATGTTCTTACTGATGAAATTGTTTTCCAACAATTTTTTTTTTACTTCACTTTCACTGCACTTTTTTTTATGCGTATAAAAAAAACTGTTTAAAAACTATATGTTTTTTTTACTTTTATTTTTTTTTTGTAAAGGACCAAATAAAGTAGATGCTTTGCCTTTATTTGTCCTGTCACGGTCGCCAAAATAAATTGTTATGATGTATAACAATTTATATAGTAAAAAAAGAAACACAGTAATTAATTATTAAACACTTTTTATTCTTATTAATATAATATAAAGACTTATTTAATTCTTAGTTTTTATAAGTACAAACTTGAAAGTACGTCTTAATGACAGAAGGTTCAGTATGTCAGTGATCAATCTAATTATTTTCCAACATAGCATTTCTTGTTTGGAAAATAATTCAAAAATATAGATCAAGCCTTTTCAAAAATAATTATTAATGAAATTATTAAAATGAGCATAACAAATTAACGAAAAGAGAGAATATTTATGCACGCGCAAATCAATTTAAAAAAAAAAAGAGAATATTTTAACACGCGCATTTTTAATTATTGATGCCAAGCCAAAATTTAGTGACGCTAACCTTTTTGGTCATTTACTCGATATTTGTAATTTGAGCGCAACCAAATGTGTGAGAAATAACTAAAATAGAAATTATGCCAAGTAAATAATTTATATTTTAGTTATTTTATATTTGAAATAATTTTAAGTGTGTAATTTATTTTAACGGAAATATATATGACACGCGCAATTGGTTTTATTTACATACAATAACGACAATATCGGTATTGTGTGTAAAAAATATTTTGAAATTACAGGGTGCCTCATAACACCCCTCCCCCCTAAAAAAAAGGAAAGTTGATGTAAGATACTTTCTGTAATTATACGTAAAATATAATATGAATTTATAATTAATGTTACAATATAATTCTTATTTGTTATTTTTATATTTGTTATGGTTTATATAAAGAATTTTGTTATAATTATAGTTGTATTTAGTAAAATAAAATTTGATTTTTACAGTGATCCTCTTTTTATTTATTTATTTTTTATTTTACAGCGATCCTGTTTTTTATTTTTAATTTTTTTTTTATTATGTAATAATTTCAAAATTTATTTATTTGTATATATAAAATTTTTTTATATTTTATTTGTATTACATTCCCATAACATTTTCTTTATTACTTATTTATTTATTTATTTTGTTGTTTGTTTAATTTTTTCTTGCATTTAACTTAAAATTGAATGATATTTCTCTTTTTTTTTCAATTTATTCTGATATTTATTTGATTTGATTTCCCTTTATATATTTATATTATTAAAAGAAAAACATACGCATATATGCAAAAATTTCTTTTTATTCAGTAATTTCAGTATTTACTATTTTATTGCATTTGCATTTTAAATACTTTTTGTATAATACTAATAAAATGATTAATATTATTGTTAATATTATGGATGATACTAAGGTTATATTTTGTGTATTAAATATATTTGTTTCTTTGTAAGGTTTCGTTTGTAGTGAATTTAGACTTCTACTAAATTTATCTAAATTAAACTCTTCCATATGTTGTAGATGTGGAGAAACTACTGTTATATTTTCTGATAATTGTAATGATATATTTGGTAATATACCTTTAAATTGATATATATATATATATGGTTTAATTTCAATATCGGGAGTTTGGGATTGTAAATTCACTTGGTTTGTAAATACTTTACAATTTGAAAAATACCGCTATCTACTAATTTTTCTGTGGATGAATTTCCATCGCATATTTTCTTAATATAAGTGGGTTTAGGTACAACATATAACCAAGCGTTTGGTTCGAAAATATTTGACCATAATTCGTGTTCTAATTTGAAAATATTGATTTCAAATTTTCTGGTTTTACGTTTCCAGACATTAATTTCATTTCGCAATTTTGGATATTTGTACTATGATATATAAAGTTTTGGTAGCATAAATAATTTTATGTTTGAAATTGTGTACATTGATTTAAATCTGATCTGCTTAGAAATAGGTATCGTTGCAGGTCTTCATTGGAAGCAATGTACTCGCTATTAATTTTGACGTAGTAGAATAAATGTTCATTATATCTTATGGGTAAACTCGTAGTTTTATATAATTCGAAAATTTCAGAAACTAATGGAATTTTGATTTCTATTAATAAATTATGGTTTGTGTACAATGGTTCTACAGATATTATTGAGTTTAATAATCTTAGATTTAATCGATTTAGATTAAAAGGAATTTTTTTATTGATATTTTGTTCTAATTGGATTTGATGTATCGCTTGTATAAATGTAGGTGAGTTTAAAAATTTGTTGCTTAGTTTGCCTAATTTTGTTTCCTGTATCAAATCAATTAATTCATTTTGGTTTGATACAAGATTACTGCAAACTGAGATTAAAATTGTGGATACTTCGTCCAAGAGATGCAACGTTTTAGTTAATTCTGTTATATTATCTAATTTTTCGATTAAAGAATTTATGTTTCTGTGTATTATTTTAAAATTTGTGTTTAACTTATAGTTTGTTGTATTATAATTGTCAATTAATTCAGTTATAATAGTAGTTTGAGTTTCTGCCATGTGTAATACATTTAGTTGGTTATCATTAATGGTCTGAAGAACTGAGTCAATGCGTTCTGAGTCCATTGTGCCAAAAATCAAATTTTGTATTTTACCAAGACCATTTATTAGGCCTCATTTTGATCTGGTATTATGGTTTATGCTGAATAATTGCGCCAGTATATCATTATTTTTATATCTTTCTTCTAGAGAATTGTGTATTATATTTATATTGATATTGCAGTTGTCCTTTAGTGTCTTTACCATTATGCTTTTGCATAATAATTTAATTGTATTTAATTCTTGTTGTAAATTAAGAGTATCTCTACTAAAATTTGTGTTATTTAAATGGAATAGATATTTCCAATTAGATATGGTTTTTTGGATTTTTCCCACCTTTTCTGCATATATTCCTATGGTGTTTCTACTTGTATCATTTTTGCTTCTTCACATATAATGAGGATCATTATTATAAAAATTCTATAGCAACACAGGTTATATAGGAAGAGAACGAGAACAAAAAAAAAATTGATTAGTAAGTTTTGAAAACTGAATTTGTTCAAGTTATAAACAATTTTAATAAGTTGTTGTGGAAAAGTTTGAATTTTTTATTTATTTTAATTATTGTATTTACAGATGATTTTATTTTTACGATTTCATATGGCCCTTTATAAGAAGGCGTTAATTTTTTATTTTTCCTATTTATTTCTAATAGTAGGGTTTATTTTTGTTTATTATGGTTTTGTCGAGATCATATCCATTTTGCAATCGCGCTTTTAATTCAAGAGTATAATTATCGTAATTATAGATTGGTTCAATTGCTTGGGATAACGATGACGGTAATTCTACTTTAAAACCGAATAAAATTTCGTATGGAGTTAATTTTGTAGATGTATGGTTTGTTTACGGTTTATGTTCGTTTACGGTTCGCCTTTTTTAAAGGGTTTCTATTAACTGATGTGGATTTCGATTGGACATAAAAAAAATTGATTTTTTTTTAATTTTGATCTGTGCCAATCGAAATCCTTATGAGTTTTTTTATTCCTACTCTGTACTGTAGGAGTAGAGTATCTGTATGGTGGTTGCTGTAGCTACTCTACATAATTATCCAGTACAACATGTAGAGTAAAGGGAAATTAATGGGAAATTATTAAATTTTAATATGCCAACTATAAAGCTGCCCATACATTAAGCTACTTGTTGCGCAACTAGTTGCGCGACTAGTTGCGCAACCACGCCACAAACCTATGCAACTTTTTCAGCAACCTTCGTTGCAACCATCAAATAAAGATGCTTTTTTTTTATCTCGCTGTCAAAAGATTGTCAAATGTCAAATCAATTATTAAAAAAAAATTTGTGTGAAGTTGAAACTTTATTAGTTATTAACACAAAAGTTTTTTAATTTATTTTCACAAAAATTTCTTTTCACAAAATTGATAATTCAATTATTTAAAAATTGATATAAACATATATTTTTTGGCATCAAACGTCATTTAGGTTGCTCAACTGCCCCATAGACTAAGCAACTTGCAACCAGCAACCAACACCACGCCCACAACAAAAACAAAATTTTTTGATTTTCTTGCAACCGACTGTGCAACCTTCAAAATGGTTGGGCATCCGTTCCACAAACCATGCAACTTTCCAAGTTGCGCAACAAGTTGCTTAATGTATGGGCAGCATAAAGATACTTCATTTCGTATATTTGAATACTGAAAATTTGATTTTTAAAAAATATCAACAAAGTGGGCAAATTTTTTTCAATCAATTCTAAATCATATTTTCCCCTTGCACTACATCGTTTTTTTCTTTGACTAGTCAAAGGTTTTTTTATTCCTTTTATATCGAGTAGTACAGAGTAGGAATAAAAAAACTCAGCTATAATAAAAATATAATTAATTGCTTAATAAAAATAGAGAAATATTTATATAAAAACAAATAAAATAGATTTCATAGATTTTATAATCGTAATGATAAATCAAAACTAATAATTTTCAGCTTTTGTATTTTCTAAATATAAAAAAAATCATGATAAATATATAAATATCTCTCTGTATAATAAATATGTATAATAAATATTATATAAATATTTATATAATAAATTTTCTATGTTTCACGGAAAAAATATAGAGACAGATGAATATTAATATTAATATTAATACTGAATATTAATGAAATATATGATTAAAGAGGAGAAATTTAGAAACCTCTATTAATTTTGTGATATATTTTTATAAAACAAATATTACAATAATATAAAATTAAATTATATTAATATTTTTTTATATTGAAAACAGTGATGGCTACGTCGATCGCATTACTGGACGAACCACAAATTCGGAAAGCTTAGCTGAAAGTGGTGCAGCTTTAAGCAGAAATCATTCCAGCGTAGCGATTGATATCAGAAAGAAATTTTCTAATTATTTTTGTCAAGAAATATTATGAACTAATATTATTAAATATTATTAACTTATTTAACTAATCCTGAATTTGAATTAATTTCATTGTAGTAAAGTATAATATTTAAATTTTAATTGAGTTTAGATAATTTATACTATGTATAATACATATACATAGAGACAAATATATTATATTTATTATACATAGTATAAATTATCTAAACTCAATTAAAATGTAAAATATTATACTTGACTACAATGAAATTAATGAAATTAATTTATTTATTAATATGTAGTAAAACTATTGGTAGAATTTAATAAATTTATTAAAACTTGTAACTCTACGATTAATAAATGAGCTTCGTGGCTCATTAAGAGTTAGAACGATAACATTCAAAATCAAAATGATTTTTTTCAATTTACGAATGTCAAACTTAACATATTTCAATACCAAAATGTTCCTCTATAAACTTGTGACACCGTGTAATTTTTGTTACATATAATTCCTAAAAAGAAATTAAAAAATTATTAAAATAAAATAATTAGAAAAAATTACCTTGTTTATTGTTTACATCGTCCATCTTGATGTTAGTTGTAGGCCGACTTGTCACATCGCAGATGTCAGTCAGTAGACAGGCGCGGAGGTAAATTTGATTAGGTGGGTGGCCATATTGATGGATTTCGAAATTCCCGTCAGCGCTGCGGTCTCTTGATTTTCGGATCAAAACAATAGACAACCTTTGTTGCCCTTGCGGGCCATGTTTTGATTCCGAAGGTCAAGAGATCGCGTGATCGAGGAAACAATAGTTTTTCGAAATGAGAAAGATTTGAAAAATTGATTGTTTTCGGGGGAGTCAGGAAAGATTTTCCATGCGGTCGGACGGACAAATTTGTCTTTTTTGATTGAAATTTGAATTTTGTTTTTTTTTTATTAAATTTTGAATTGTTTTTTTTTTTTTTAAATTTAGGTGCTAATTATTAGACACTTTATTTATGAGGAAAAAATTAATTAAAAGACTGAATTTCTTTAATGAATACAAGAATTTTTTTGATTATGATAAAATTTTAAGTGGGTTTAATTTTTAAATTTTTGTAAAGTCATAAAAGCAAAAATTTATTATTGAAAAATTAAAAAAATACAAAATAATTTCATCTTTTTCTTGATTTGCAAATTTAATTATTTTTGTTTAATTAAAAATCATATCTAACCGACATAAACTTTAAAAGTCCAATCAACAACAACAAAAAATAAAAATAAAAAAAACGTGAAATTTTTGTGATATGTATTATATGATATTTAAGAAAAAAAAACATTCAAACCTGAAAAAAGAATGAAAAATTAAAAAAAAAAAAACAAATTTATTAATACAAAAATTAACTTTCAAGTTGCAAGCTTTTAAGAAGAGGAAGGGAAGAGAAAAAAAAAAATATAGCAGCCAACAAGAATCATTCCGATTAGAAAAATTTACGTAGGAGCAGAGTAGCGGCAACAGCGTCCACGTTTAAATTTTGTTAAAAATTGTTTTTTTTTTGTGGTGATTTTGTTTTGTTTTTTTTTTAATTTTTTTTTGTAATAAGTGTAGATACCTTCGGGAGCTGGTTCCCGTCCAGACATGTCCGGAGGAGGAAGTGGCAGACCAGGTATGTGATAGTAATTTATATTTATTAATTTATTCATAAATGAGGTGTACGCGTTAACTTTTGTTTTTTTTTTTGTGTAAATTAATTATTTTTGTATAGTAGTTTGATTAATTAATTATTTATTTATTATTATAGAGTAAAGTAAAAAGTCTAAATTGTTGCTTTTGCTTAGTTTTTTGTTAAATTATTAGTTTTGTGGTAAAGTAAAATTTTTTTTGTTATTTATTAAAGTATGCATTTAGTTAGTTTATTAAAATTTAAATAGTTATTTATTAAAGTTGCGTACACCATAATAATTAAAAATTTATTAAAAAATGTATATACATATATATGTTTAAAATTAAAATTTCATTCACCACCGAGTTTTTTATATAAATTAAAAGGAAACCCAAAGAAAAAAAAAACATTGAGTTTAATTTAAAAGAAAAGGCATTATTTCGAGTAAAACATTGTTTGGTTGTACACCGCTGGGTTGTTGCTGCTGTGTTTGTTTTTTCTTTGAGTTTTTTTTTTTAAGTTTCATTTTTCGCTGATTTGTTTTGTGTAAAATGAGTGGCTGATTTTTCAGTCCTTCCCCAGGATGGATCGACATGGATTTCTCGTCCTTCTCTCACCCCTTTCCTTAAGCGATGGTGCTGCATTCTAAAGATTTTTTGTTGTGAAAATTTTTAGTAGTGAAGGCATCATCGTATTGTAGTTTTGGTTGCCGTTTGGATCACTGGTCGACTCACGCCCCACAGGCTGAGTATAGCTGGCAAACTTAGGAGGAAATCCCAGTGGTCCAAGGAGTTCTAGTACATAAATTTTGGTCTAGAGTTTTTCTTGTGATGCGCTGTTGGTCACCCTAGACCTGGCGCCGACTTCACTAGAACTCCGAAGTTACCTCCTCCGACTTACCTAAACGTTAACAGGTCGTAATTTTTTTTGACAAAAATTATCATATTGTTACAAACTCCGCAGGTACGATCTTATCCCTAAAATTCAGTTTCGGCCATTTTGAAATTGTCGAATTTTAAATGCAAAAATTGGGTGAGGAAGGAGCGTGTACTCACAAAAAGTTTATCAAGTCGCTCCTAGCCAGGAGCATGTAATCATGCACTTAAAGGGTAACTGCAGTTTCTGTAATTGAACGACATAATATTTCAGTAACGAAACGACAAAATATGTAGTGTACAGTAAACTATGCTGATTATATTTTTAGTTGTATATATATTTTGTTAGTCAGGTAAATACATATACTAATATTAAATAAATATACTAATTTTAAGTAAATATACTACATAAAATTTTCACTATTTACACTTGTTCTTCTATATAGTATAATGGAAGAAGCAATAATATTTTTGGAAGACTATGAAGATCCAGAAAAAGAAAATTCAAAAAAGAAAACTCGGGGAAAAGCGCGTACCTGGGTAAAATTAAAACATTTTAAAGAAGCTTCAGAGGCTGAATTATTAATATATCGATATGGAAGAAAACTTCTAGAAAGCACACCTTAGATGGCGAAAGGGTTGAATATCGATGTAAGCATGGAGAATACAGAAAAAATGAATGTCCTGTTGCAATGTATTTACTATATCATTCTACTGACTTAACTGTAACACTATATTCAACAGAAAATCAACATCATAATCATAACGTTATCCTACTTCGAGGCTTAGATAATAATTGCAAAATTATTATTACTGAATTGTTTCAAAATAATATCCAGAAACCAAATGCAATTATAGCTGCATTTAGAAGAAAAAATTTACCAGAACCACCAAAATCACAAATTGTAAATTTTTTACGAAGATTACGAACTGAAGCATACGAACGATCTATGATTATGGATTATGAGTTAATTAATTGGTGTTTATTTGTCTTGGATTTTAAAATTGACTGTATCTCTCCTAACATAGAGAATCAAGATGTTAAAATAGTACTATCTACAACAAATATTTGGAAAATCTAAACAAATCTAAAATGATACAAATAGATGCAACTTATAAACTAATTTGGCAAGGATATTCAGTAATAATAGCTGGAACCAGTGATAAAAACAAAGTATTCCACCCATTTGCTATATTAGTATGCCAAAGAGAAAACGAAAACGACGTTGCATTTATATTTGCAGCGTTAAAAAATACGATGTGGATTGGGAATCCAATATTCTTGACACAAGCAGTTCAAAAGAGACTGAAATCTATTCAATATGCAAATGATATAAAAAATGACATCACCATGTCACAAATTTGTAATAATGTTAATATTTTTAATGAGGCTTCAAATATGTTTTTAGAAAAATGGTATTTAATAGGGAATCCAAATATTACAAATTTTTTAAATTATTTTAAAGACGAATGGTTAAAGAAGAACAGAAATTGGTTTGAAGGTGCTGCTTTAGGATATCCTAGTACAAATAACGGGCTCGAAGCTACAAATGGAATAATCAAAAATGAACATACAATTAGAGAGCGATTGCCAGTAGGTTCTTAAATACTTTAAATAATCTTTTAATGAAATGGTCAAAGGATCGCCAACAAAGCTCTAATTATTCATCAATAATGGATTATCCAAATATTTTATATTGTTATATTTGAATTAATATTTTATTTTTATTATATTTTTTTGTTTTTCAAACATAACAAATATAAGAAATTTGTTATGTTTGAATTAATATTTTGTAACGACAATTGGTGCATCTTTAAGTCCCTATGATTGGGCGCCAATTGTTACATAATTGGTGCATCTTAAAGTCATATTGTTACAAACGCCCAACCGCCAATTGTAACAGGATAGGTAATTTTGTGCATAAAAAAACCTGCTTACTTTTAAGATAAGTCGGAGGAGGTAATTTACGAGTTCTAGTGAAGTGGGCGCCAGGTCTAGGGTGACCAACAGGGCATCACAAGAAAAAAACCGCTAGACCAAAATTTATGTTACTAGAACTCCTAGGACCACTGGGATTTCCTCCTGAGTTTTGCCAGCTATGCTCAGGCTGTGGGATGTGACCAGTGATCCAAACGGCAATCAATACAACAATACGATGATGCTTTCACTAATAGAGATTTTCACACAAAAAAATCTTTAAAGTGAAGCACCATCGGTTAGGGAATGAGGAGAGAAAAGGACAAGAAATCCATTGCCATCCATCCTGAGGAATTTCGGAAAATCAGCCAGCCATTATCAAAAAAATTCAACGAAGCAGGAAAAAAAAAATAAAAAAAAATACAGCAGCAACAACAACCCAACGCAACTAACTACTTTCCAACAAAATAATAACAAATTTCGGAGTTTTCAAACAAAAATTAAAATTCCAAATAAATTAAAATAAATAAAACGATATGATTTTTTCTTTCTTTTTCTTTTTACTCAACTAATATAAAAAAATCGGTGGTGCAATAAAATTTAATTTTAATATATAGATAATAATTTTAAGCATTTTTAAATTATTAGGGTGAAAAACAAACTTTAATAATTTACTTTTTAGGAAATAAATCACATTTCTCGGAATAAATTAAATTTGTTAAATCCTCGTTCGGTTCATCCTAGCACTGATTTTGAAATTGTATTTTCAATATTGTTTATATTTGAAGAATTTACTTTACTAATAAACAAATATTTTTAATTTCATTACTAACTTCGTAATATATTTTTTGATCCATATTAAATTCAATTTAAATTCAAACTAACCTGAATAATTAAATACGTTTTCTCAGTACAAATAACTATGGCCGAATAAAAATAAAAACAATTTAACAAAATGAATTAAAACAAAAAGAAAGTATATGTGTTTGGGGTTTAATTTGTGTGCATTAAAGTTTTAAACTGGAAAACACCGACTCATCACACCCCAGATGTCTAATAAATAAATACTAACCTAATTATAAATAACAAAAATAATATTAACCTACTTAAATAGCCCCTAAATAAATAATATTATTGACAAAAAAAAATTCCCTTATTCATAAATAAATAACTAACCAATCGAATCTAACCCTAAAATTTTTTACTATTAATATTCTAATAAATTCTTCTAAATTTATTCTAATAAATTAACTAATAATAAATACTCCTAAACCAATAAATAAATAAATACTTAATTTATAATACTAAAATAAATAACAAAAAACTAATTTTTTTAACTAATTTATTATACTAATAAATTATACTAATACTAATAAATTTAACTAATACTAACTACTAATACCTAAAAAAATGTTTTTTTATTACTAACTATGTGTCTTATCCTAGTAATCTACGGAGTTAAGGTTGGTAGCCATGCAGTTATGTATTAAAATAACTAATAACTAATTAATAAATAACAAAAACTAACCTACTTACATATAAGTGTAAATTAACTAAGCACTAATAAATAAAAAAAATTAACTACATTTAAGTGTAAATTAACCAATACTAATACTACACTTAACATCTAACTGTAAATAACTACTCACTAATAAATAATAATAAATATAACAAAAAAAAATTTAATCTGCAGACTACTAAATAAATAACAATTAATTGAAAAAAAAATCTGAAAACAAAAAAAACTACAGGTGGTAATTTTTCTAAGTCAACGTGGGGCTACATTTGTATTATTGATAAATGCTTTTATTGGTTTTGTCGGTGTAATTACATCCAAATTATCGTATGTTCCAAACAAATTGGGATTCAATTCATTTCTCTCTGTTTACGAACATTAAGTGTTGGCAATTCCTTCAATTCCCCAGGTTCGGCAATTGAATCTGAATTTGTAATGGCAGGTTGAAAATTTAATAAATTTTCAAGTGCTGCGGAACTGCATTCTGAAATCATTTTATGTGGTGAATTAAAGAACGTAACAAAGGTATAGCTCCATTGTCCCACAGGAATTGTTGATCTTCTTAACAACCTTCAGATAGATTCCATAATATACCACATGCATGCGTTAATAAGGGTTCACTTTCAGATCTCAGTTGTTGCAATAATATAACTAAACCCTTACGTATCCGAGAATTTTTATGATAATCTTCCCTAGTAGCAATTTGACCAGACACATTCCTTAGAATTCCACTAGCAATTTCAGTTATTTTCAAGACTTTACTAGGCCCATCATACGATAACAAATAAACTATACGTGCTAATGCACCTTTAACAGCACACAGCTCAACTTTATTGGTTTTGTGATGCGCTTAAAAATTCCATAAAACCGATAATACTGCGTTTAATGTATTTTCATTATAAGTCTTCATGGCAGCTTAGCCAAGGCTGTTACTATCCCCATACCGCTTAAGGCGGCTTTCATATTATAATAGGATTGCTACGATAAATTATGCAAAATACTTGCAGTTACTTGGGCAAGATCATCGGGTGCGGAATCTAATTGCTCCACTAGAGTTTGTGACACCGTGTATTTTGTTATATATATATTTTCCTAAAAAGAAAATAAAAAATTATTAAATTAAAATAATTTAAAAAAATACCTGGTTGAGGTCCATTTTTATGTCATTTGTATGCCGGCTTGTCACATCTCAGATGTCAGTCAGTGGACAGGCGCGGAGGTAAATTTGGTTAGGTGGGTAGCCATAGTGATAAGTTTCGAAATTCCCGTCAGCGCTGCGGTCTCTTGATTTTCGGAACAGAAAACAATAGACAACCTTTGTTGCCCTTGTGGGCCATGTTGTGATTCCGAAGGTCAAGAGATCGCGTGATCGGGGAAACAATAGTCTGCTGTCAAAATTTGTCCAGTCTGCTCGAAGAACAGCGGCAACAAATCGCCGAACTCCAAGCGCTGGTAGCTCGACAACATCTTTCGGAACCAGCTGCAGCGCCCCGGTTTGTTGCTCCTGTTCGTAGCTATCCACCGTCTGTAATGCCACCACTGAGCGGGGGGAGGCCAGTGAGGGAACCATCAAATGTCGCTCCCTTTCAACTCATTGGGGAAACAATAGTTTTTCGAGATGAAAAATTTGAAAAATTTTGATTGTTTCGGGGAGTCGAGAAAAATTGGTGGTTGAGGTCGGACTTTTTTTTTGGTTTTTGAATTTAATTTTGTTTGAAAGTTTTGTATTTTGGAGATTTTTATTTTGAAGATTATTTTTAATAAATTTGAAAATAAATAAAAACAAAAATTACGATAGAAAAAAAAAATACTAGCCCGGGTGTGAAAAAAACAAACAATTTAGCTGTCGTGAAATTTTTATAATTATTATCAAAGAAAAAAAAAAGGAAAGGAACAAAAAAATTTTAAAGTTAAAATATTCTGAAAAAAAATACGTAATGAAACCATTTTTACAATTTACCATTGAAGATAGTGTATATTAAAAACTGAAATCTTCAAAATAACCAGAAAGAAAGACGAAAAAAAAAAAACATTGGTGCAAATTTTGGAAGAAAAGAGCTATAAAAAAAAAGGAGAACATCCAGCCAGAAAAACACCAACACTTGATAAGAAAAAAATACTTAGAGTCGGAGCAGAGCGGCAGAAGCGTCAACGTTTTTTTTATTTTTAAAAATTTTTTTTGGTGGTTGTTTTTTTTATAATTTTTGGTAGTGTAGGTACAGTTAGCTGGTTCCGGATCCAGACATGTCTGGAGATGGAAGCAGTTTCCCAGGTACTGTAAAATTTTGATTATTATTAAATTATTTAGTTATTGTGTGGTGTACGAATGCATTATTTATTAGTTGCTTTTGCTTTATTTTTAGTGTTAATTTATTAATTTTTTTTGTAGTAGAGTAAAATTTTTTTTTGTTTGTTGTAAAGTAAAGTAAAATTTTTTACAAATCCGGCGCTCCAAAAGTCCAATCTGCCAGAACCGCCAAGTCCGTCCTCTCCAATTAAAGAAGTCCTGTCCGTCCAAGATAATAAATTTCATCCGGGAGTTCCGTCCGCCACTGTCGTACCTGCCGACAAAAATACCTATGTTATTTGTTTTAATTGCGATGATTTGGGACATCTATTTCGAGATTGTCCCCATCCATTAAAAGTATTTTGTTATCGTTGTGGTTTCAAAAATACTTAAATTAATAAGTGTCCGAGATGTCATCCCGGCAACTTTCAGGGAAACGCCAAAGCGGGTTTGGGAAACTGGAGGCAACCAAGCTACCGCCCTCGTCCGAATCCTCCAGCGTAGAGTCCGGTGATAGGTATAAGTTAGGTCATTGACTAATAATAATATATAGACTTATAAAGTAGAACAAAAAAAATTTCCACTTTCTGATTTGACTTTCCTAATCTAATGTAAAAAATCAACGTTCAACGTGCGTTTTTTGTTATATATTTTCGTTAGATTAGGAAAGGAAATATTTATGTATGAATATGAATGACTAATATGAGAGCATGCGTGAGAGGATAATTTTTTTTATATTGAAAAAAAAAACGGATTTTTTTGTTTTCGCATATATGATTGTATTGTATAATCTTATATGAATAGTTTTGTTGGTATTCGTACAATTGAAAATTTTCTAATTCATAAATAAATTCTAATTTTCAATTTTTAGCAAAAAGAAAATAGTTTCTTCTATATTGTAAGAATAGTACAGGCGTTTGGGTATTTTTGGTAATATTGATTAAAAAATGGGAATACATTTAAGAATAAATTAGAAGTTTTTTAAAAGGAATTAAACATGTTTAGAAATATGTATTTTTATCTTTTCTAAATTGAATTAATAAATTTTCAATTTCAATTCAACTTTTTTCAAATTAAATTAAATTAAATCTAACCAAATTTTAAAATATAGTTTTAAAATTTATGAATATAATATTGTATAATCAGAAAATATGCAATATATTTTTTAATCGATATTACCAAAAATACCAAAACGCCTGTACTATTCTTACAATTATTTATTAAGAAACTATTTTCTTTTTGCTAAAAATTGAAAATTGGAATTTATTTATGAATTAGAAAATTTTCAAATGCACGAATACCAACAAAACTATTCATAAATATATACAATACAATCACATATATGAGAAAACAAAAAAAATCCGTTTTTTTTTTTCAATATAAAAAAAATTATCCTCTCACGCATGCTCTCATATTAGTCATTCATAATATTTCCTTTCCTAATCTAACGAAAATTTATAACAAAAAACGCACGTTGAACGTTGATTTTTTAACTTAGATTAGGAAAGTCAAATCAGAAAGTGGAAATTTTTTTTGTTCTACTTTATAAGTCTATATATTATTATTAGTCAATGGTTAGGTGTAGCTTCTAAAAATCCTCCATTAAGTAGCATAAGCGAATTAGGTTTAGTTAAAAATAGAAATAATAGTAGATCCAAAAAACATTTTAGTAAGAGGGAGCAAATCCGAAAAACGTTGAAGGCTACGTACCTCAGGCCGGATGGAGACAATCGACCTTTCATGAAGATACAAATTGCAAATAAAAACCATTTTGCGTTGTTGGACAGTGGGGCCAATATTAGATGTTTGGGGAAGGATGGGGAAAATTAGCTGCGGGAGTTGAACATTTTGTACACTCCGATCACATCCATTGTGAATACGGCCGATGGTAACCCTCAAGGTGTCATCGGTTACGTATTCCTGAACATTATTTACAATGGCGTGACAAAAACCATCAAATTTTTCCTGATCCCCTCCATCCAACGGTCCATGATTTTGGGAATGGATTTTTGGGACGCTTTTAATGCGATTCCGTTTAAAAATCTAGAATTATCTGAATTAACTAATGATGATAAAAAAATGCATAAGTTGAATATTGACCAACAACAAAGGCTTCACGAAGTGATCGATTCGTTTCCGTCGTTTAGCACATCTGGTCTGGGGGAAAACTACGATCCTTAAACACGAAATCGACGTTGGAGATGCGAAACCTCAGGTTGTCCGTCCGTATCCATTATCTCTGCCTATGCAAAAATTGTTAGATTTAGAATTAAATAAAATGCTAGAGCAGGATATAATTGAAGAGTCGAAGTGCATGGGCATCGCCCTTGGCGTTGGTGAAAAAAGCAAACGGCACCCTAAGGTTGTGTCTCGACGCCCGCAAGGTGAATGCCGTCACCAAGAGTGATGCCTATCCACTTCCTCACATCAATTCAATTTTTAGTAGAGTCAAAAAAGCAAAATTTATCACTAGTGTAGATTTAAAAATGGCGTTTTGGCAGCTTGAACTGGAGGAGAAATCCAGAGACAAAACCGCATTCATCGTCCCCGGTCGAGGGTTGTACCATTTCAAACGAATGCCTTTCGTTTTGTCCAACTCCTCGAAAACACTTTGCAAGCTTATGGATGAAGTTATCCCTTACGAGCTTCATGAGGATGTCTTTGTTTACCTTGATGATCTTTTGATCCTCTCGGAAGACTTTGACACCCACATGGAGCTCTTGAGTAAAGTAGCAAGGTGTTTGAGGGAAGCTGGACTAACCATTAACATCGAGAAAAGCCGATTTTGCCAGACCGAAACTAAATATTTAGGTCATATTATTGACCACGAAGGCATCAAAACGGACCCTGAAAAGATCGACGCCATCCAAAACTTTCCGAAGCCAAAAACTGTGCGACAGATGAGAAGGTTTTTGGGCATGACTGGATGGTATAATAGATTCATTAAAAATTACGCGGAAGTTGCGGCCCTTATTACGGATTTATTGAAGGGTAAAAATCCGGACAAGTGGAATTATGCTGCTGAGGCAGCATTCCTCGCCTTGAAACTGACCTTAACGCAGGCCCCCGTACTCTTAAATCCCGATTTTAATCATCTGTTCTCCGTACAGTGTGATCCGTCGAAGACCGGTGTCGGAGGTGTTCTATTCCAAACGGATGAAGCGGGGCATGAACATCCCATAGCGTTCATGTCCCAGAAATTTAATTCCGCTCAAAAAAATTACAGCGTGACGGAATTAGAATGCCTCGCAGCGGTACTAAGCATAAAAAAATTCCGACCTTACATTGAGGGGACGGAATTTACTGTGATTACCGACCATGCCAGCCTAAAGTGGTTGATGAACCAAAAGGATTTGGCGGGTCGGTTGGCGCGTTGGAGTTTGAAACTTCAGGGTTTTGATTTCAAGATTGAACACCGGAAGGGCAGCGCCAATATTGTGGCGGACGCGTTATCTCGTGGAGAAATCGATGAGATGACCGTCCAGTTGAAAGAGATCAATATTGTCGACGCCAAGGATCCGGCATTGCAAGACCCTGATCATGGTAAATTCCCAGACATTAAAATCGTGGATGGGGTCATTTTCAAACGGCAACATTTTCGAGAACATCAACTTACCGATGTTCCCGTTTGGAAATTGTGGATGCCTCCTGCGTTAAGAGCCGGCGTGATCCAACACTTCCATGATGATCCTATGTCAGCACACTCGGGGGTGGACAAAACTATAGAAAAAATTCAACGCATGTATTTTTGGCCAAGAATGCGAAATGAAATTACAACTTACATTTCTTGGTGCGAGGCTTGTAAAGAAGCGAAAGCGCCTAATACATGCTTAAGACCGCCTCTGGTTATCCAAATTCCTCCGGTCCGTCCGTGGCAATATATTAATATTGATCTGCTTGGTCCATATCCTAGATCAAAAAAAGGTAATACATGTATATTAATTGTTCTTGACCAATTCTCGAAATTTGTGCTACTCAAACCTTTGCGTCAGGCAACAACAGGTCCGATCATTAAATCCGAAGTCTTCCATCTTTTCGGCATTCCAGAAATGTTGTTGTCTGACAACGGGGTACCATTCACTGCAAAGGAATTTGAAAAATTAATAAAAACTTACAATATTAACCACAAATTTACCGCTCCGTACCATCCTCAGGCTAATGCGTCGGAAAGAGTCAATCGGAACATCGTCACTGCTATCCGAATGTATATAGATCAAACCAACCATAAGGAATGGGATGACAAGCTGAGTCACATTGCGTGCGCTTTGCGGAATGTCGGCCATGACGCCACTGGGTTTTCTCCATTCTACCTTACATTCGGATATCATATGATGACCGACGGTACTTCTTACGAGTTGCTTCGTAAATTAAATTTGCTGAATGAGAATATCATTATTGACCAGGAGCATCGACGTAATGATGTGCATGATGCGGTGGTCAGGAATGTGGAAAAAGCACAAAAAATGCACGAAAAAACTTACAATCTGCGATCCAATAAGAATTTTAAAAAGTACTTACCTGGGCAAGTTGTTTACCGTCGAACCCACGTTTTAAGCGATTTCAAAAAAAATATTACAGCGAAATTTGCAAAACCCTGGACAAAATGCACCATTGTCGCCGAAAAGGGTCAAGTGAGCTACATTACAGAAGATAGCGACACCTTAAAGCAATACATTGTCCACGCGAAGGATCTAAAAACCTGAAGAAAGAAAAAAAAAAAATTTTAGTTTAAAAATATATTGGTTAGAAAAAAAAAAAAAATTTACAGTATTGATGTGAAAAAAAAATATAAATTATGGCCCGGCTAGCATAAAAATAGAGCATGAGATAGTCAGGGTGTGGGACAGCCCCACGTTGACTGAAAAAGAAAAAAAAATTCCACCAGTGATATTTTTGGATAATTGTTATTTATTTAGTGTTTGTTAGATTTTTTTTATTTACAATTATTTGTTATTTATTAGTATTATTCAGTTAAATTTTTTTTTGTTATTATATTACTATTAGTTAGTATAGTTAAATTTTTTTGTTATTATTATTATTTATTAGTGGTTAGTTAATTTACCCTTATATGTAGGTAGGTTAGTTTTTGTTATTTATTATAGTATTTTAACCTATAATACCTGGCTACCCACCTTTACCCCGTGAGTCACTAAATTTTTTTTTGTTATTAGTTAATATTATTACATTTTGAGAATAAGTTAGTATAAGTTTAGTTAAAATTTTTTTTTTGTTATTTATTTGGAATTATATATTAAGTATTTATTGATTTATTTATTTAGGTAAATTTATTATTACAGTTAATTATTTATTTATAGTTAACATTTATTATAGTGATTAGTAGTTATTTAAGTGTTAGTTATTTAGGTTAATATTATTTTGTCAGTTATAATATTAGTTAGATTTTTTTACATCTGGGGTGTGGCGAGCCGGTGTTTTACAGGCTTGTCTGGGCTAAGCTCCAGACGGGTCTGTTTTGTGACACCGTGTATTTTGCTATATATATATTTTCCTCAAAAGAAAATAAAAAATTATTAAATTAAAATAATTTAAAAAAAAGCTGCCAATTTGGAAGAGTGCTTCATATACCCTTTTGATCTACCTAGGATTTAGTGAAAACGAAGAATTAAATAAAAATTACGATTTTTACAAAACTCCCAATGTTGTACAATTTAAAATTACAATCAAGTTTTTATAAATAAGTACTCGAATTTGTAATACTATATTTATACTAAATACTCGAAATGTAATATACATATGTTTTTATTCTATAAATTTCGAAATTTTTGCCCCTGTAAAATGAAGAGGGTTGAAGGTACGTGTCTCCATTTTGTATACAGGGTGTAGGTGTGTATTTTTGAGAAAATAATTTCTCATTTTTTCAATCCAGTCCCCCGCCGAGGTGTTGCAGCCTGTTTAATAGATATACCCCCTCACCCATATGAAAAGGGAAACGGGTGAAAATTTTGAATGATTTCGAAAGACACCAACCTATTATACCTAACTTACAAGATATAGGACCCTATCTGAAATGCGGCTTATTTTATAGTCATTTTAAGTTCCAAATATTCATTTTTCATAAACTATATAATAAATTTTGAAATGTAACATTTCTAAGTGATGTAGCTTAGAGGGGGTTGCAGGTAGGGAACTAAATTTTTGGCACAACTTGTAAGATAGTATTTTTAAGAAAATAATTTCTCATTTTTTCAATCCAGTCCCCCGCTGAGGTGCTGAAGCCTTTTTCATAAAATTACACCCTCACCCATAATAAAAGGGAAAGGGGTAAATTTTTTGAATGGTTTCGAAAGATACCAATCTATTATACCAAACCTATAAGATATAACACCCTATCTGAAATGCGGTTTATTTTATGGTCATTTTAAGTTCCAAAAATTCAATTTCATAAACTATATAATAAATTTTGAAATGTAACATTTCTAAGTGATGTAGCTTAGAGGGGGCTGCAGGTAGGGAAATAAATTTTTGGCACAAGTTGTAAGATAGTATTTTTAAGAAAATAATTTCTCATTTTTTCAATCCAGTCCCCCGCTGAGGTGCTGCAGCCTCTTTCATAAAATTACCCCCTCACCCATAATAAAAGGGAAAGGGGTAAATTTTTTGAATGGTTTCGAAAGATACCAATCTATTATACCAAACCTACAAGATATAAGACCCTATCTGAAATGCGGCTTATTTTATAGTCATTTTAAATACCAAAAATTCAATTTTAGTAGTCCCATAAAAATTCTTTCACCTGTAAAATCCAGGGGGGTAAAGGTACGAAGCTGATTTTTATGCACAATGTGTAACATAGTATATTTAAGAATATAGTTTCTCATTTTTTCAATTAATTTCCCCCCTCAATGTATGTAGCTTATTTCATACATAAGCCCCCTCACCCATTTAAAGAAGGTGGGGGGTAAATTTTTTATATGAAATCGAAATGCACTTACCTGCTGCATCTATGTTAGAAGTAACAATGTTTTATATAAAATCAAACCGGTTTTATAGGCATTTCAAATTTCAAAATTTTTGTTTTAATATTACTATAAAATAGGGGGGCGAGGACCTAGGGCTCCAAATTTTTACAATCTTCTTTATATGGCGTCTATACATATATCTGTGAAACAATGTAAAGATCCGACTATATTTAGGGGTATTTTTTTGAAGTGCACAAAATTGTGCATTTTCAACGCTCCGCTAGGGGGGGTTGCAAGGAAATGATTTAAAAAAGGATACCATACACATAAATTTCCATCCTTACTTTATATATGTTGCAATTTTTGTACAAATCGCACGAGTGCTTATACTATTTCTAAGCGTTTAAAAAAGTGTATTTTTACTTTGCGTACGGCGTACGGCGTACGGCGTACGGCGTACGGCGTACGGCGGACACGGATTTTTTTTTTGCTGATTCTGATTCCCTGACATCTAAAACGTCCAGAAAAATCAAAATCTCGAAAAAAAAATTTTCGAAATTTAGACCGCGCCACAAAGCTTCATATATTTTCAATATATGAAGCAAAATACCTGGTTGAGTTTCATTTTTATGTCATTTGTATGCCGGCTTGTTACATCTCAGATGTCAGTCAGTGGACAGGCGCGGAGGTAAATTTGGTTAGGTGGGTAGCCATAGTGATAGGTTTCGAAATTCCCGTCAGCGCTACGGTCTCTTGATTTTCGGAAAAGAAAACAATAGACAACATTTGTTGCCCTTGTGGGCCATGTTGTGATTCCGAAGGTCAAGAGATCGCGTGATCGGGGAAACAATAGTTTTTCGAGATGAAAAATTTGAAAAATTTTGATTGTTTCGGGGAGTCGAGAAAAATTGGTGGTTGAGGTCGGACATTTTTTTTGGTTTTTGAATTTAATTGGTCACTCTAGACCTGGCGCCCACTTGACTAGAACTCCGAAGTTACATCCTCCGACTTACCTTAAGCTAACAGGTGGTAATTTTTTTTGTCGATACTAAAAATTACCCATCCTGTTACAAGTTTCCATAAATTCTTTCCATAAATTCTTTTTTTATTTCCATAAATTCTTTTTTTTTGAATTTCCATAATTTCTTTTTTTTTTTTACTTACATTTCTTCCAAAATTTATAAAAATAAAAATAAAAAACTTATAATAAAAAATACACTAATTTTACACTAATGAAATCACTATTTTGCTATTTCATGAAAATGACAGTTTTATAATGTAGTATTGCATGTCTTTTTCTGAAGTTGGAATGCCGTGAAACGGACCATGTATGAAATACTACACTATTGCAAATTTCCATTTCATTTTAAAATGCCACAATTATCCAAAATATAATGAAATATATAATTAAAGAGGAGGAATTAAGAAACCTCTATTAATTTTGTGATATGTTTTTATAAAACAAATATTAAAATAATATTAAATTAAATTATATTTAATATTTTTTTATATTGAAAACAGTGATGGATACGTCGATCGCATTATTCGAGGAACCACAAATTCGGCAAGCATAGCTGAAAGTTATACTTGTAGTCAAGTATAATATTTTACATTTTAATTGATTTTAGATAATTTATACCATGTATAATATACATAGAAACAAATATATTATATTTATTATATATAGTATAAATTAGCTAAACTCAATTAAAATGAAAAAAATTTTATACTTGATTCTACAATGAAATTAATTAAAATTCATGATTAGTTAAATATTTGTATTTACGAATATGTAGTAAAACTTTTGGTAGAATTTAATAAATTTATTAATACTTGTAACTCTACGATTATGCGCTTCGTGGCTCATTAAGAGTTACAAGTTACAACGCTAGCATTCAAAATCAAAATGATTCTTTTCAATTTACGAATGTCAAACTTAACATATTTCAATACCAAAATGTTCCTCTATAAACTCCCCAGGTACGATCTTTTCCCTAAAATTCAGATTCGGCCATTTTGAAATTGTTGAATTTTAAATGAAAAAATTGGGTGAGGAAGGAGCGTCTACTCATAAAAAGTGTATTAAGTCGCTCCTAGGCAGGCGCATGTAATCATGCACAAATAATGTAAATAAACTTCAAGAACAATAAATAATTCTAGACTAGTGTAAACTAACCTCACTTCTAAAAAAAAACCACTAATAATTATAATAGTGTAAAAATAAATAACAACTAACAACTAATGTAAAAATAAATAACAAAAAGAATATAACTATAAGGACCACAAAAAAAATTTCCAAAAATACTAATCCATAAATATAACCTAACACTTTTATGTTCTTTTACTATTTTTACAAATTTTTTCGTTTTCTCCGTCAGCGGTTCTCGATCGAGGAACCAACAGAACAACCAAAAAAATATTCAACAAAAATTATACCCAAAAAACAAAAATCAAAAATCATAAATCCAAATAGTTCCAATACAAAAAAAAACCAAAAATTCAACTCCAAAATTATTTTTAATTATGTAATTTTTAAATCCCCCAGAATGGATACACTCTGGACCTCTTTTTTAAAATGTACAGGGAAGGGCAGGGGTGAGGTAGAAATTTGGATTTGGGAAAAAGGAAACTTCTATGAGACATATTACCCCCAGAACAACAAAAAAATATCTTTCGCTGTCCCTATTCACATAAAGTTCAACTTACGTTGAACACAAAAACACACACCTGCTAGGATCCCCTTTTAGACTACTAAAAGCGGGTGGTCTAACTAGCGGACGGACACTTTGGGGGGGATACGTTAAGGACTACCTTTACGCCATTTCTAACCCCCCAAAATAAATAAAACAAAGGACACTTAAATTGGAACAAATTGGAACAACCTCCGATCCTTCCCATAGAGAAGGAAGAATACTCCCCCGGAAGGGGAAGAAGTTGCGGTATTGATCGCCCCTCCATCCGACTTTAGCAACCTCAGATGGAGAATTACAATGTTTTTTTTTTTTTTTTTAAATAAGCCACAAAGCTTGGGCGCCAATAGTAACGACAATTCGTGCTTCTTTAAGTCCCTATGATTTGGCGCCAATTGTTACATAATTGGTGCATCTTAAAGTCCCTTGGGTTGTGCGCCAATTGTAACAGGATAGGTAATTTTGTTCATAAAAATTAAATTTTTGATAGATTGTTCCAATTACCACCTGCTTACTTTTAAGATAGGAGGTAACTTCAGAGTTCTAGTGAAGTGGGCGCCAGGTCTAGGGTGACCAACAGCGCATCACAAGAAAAAAACCGCTAGACCAAAATTTATGTTACTAGAACTCCTAGGACCACTGGGATTTCCTCCTGAGTTTTGCCAGCTATGCTCAGGCTGTGGGATGTGACCAGTGATCCAAACGGCAATCAATACAACAATACGATGATGCTTTCACTAATAGAGATTTTCACATAAAAAAATCTTTAAAGTGAAGCACCATCGGTTAGGGAATGAGGAGAGAAAAGGACAAGAAATCCATTGCCATCCATCCTGAGGAATTTCGGAAAATCAACCACCCATTATCAAAAAAATTCAACGGAGCAGGAAAAAAAAATAAAAAAAAATACAGCAGCAACAACAACCCAACGCAACGAACTACTTTCTAACAAAATAATAACAAATTTTGGAGTTTTCAAACAAAAACTGAAATTCCAAATAAATTAAAATAAATAAAACGATATGATTTTTTCTTTGTTTTTATTTTTACTCAATTAATATAAAAAAATCGGTGGTGCAATAAAATTTAATTTTAATATATAGATAATAATTTTAAGCATTTTTAAATTATTAGAGTGAAAAACAAACTTTAATCATTTACTTTTAGGAAATAAATATTAATAAATAACAAAAACATTACTATACTATTCTTCCTCTTAATTGAACCAATAAATAAAGAAATTAACAAAAAAAACTAAGCAAAAGCAACTAATCAATAATAAATAATTTAATTTTAAAATTAAACATACCTGTTGAGCCTGTTTCCTGCTCCCGACATGTCTGGAAGGAACCAGCTACCTTAAGGTACCTACACAAAAAACCCAAAAACACCACCCCAAAAAAACACAAATTTTTTAACCAAAAAATAACGGGACTTTGTCCACGCTGTTCTGCACCGACGTCAATCACCGCTTTAATTTGATGAGTTTTTTTTCTCGATTGATTCGATTATAGGTTTATTTTTTCCTGGGACTGTTCTGGATTTTATTTTATTTTCTTTCTGACCGTGCCGTGCCGGAAGCGGTATACTTAATTTTTATACATAATTATTAAAATTAATTCCTTATTTTAAAAGTTATTATTGTGAATGAATTTCCACATTAAATTTTGTTCTTTTTTCTTCTCACAAATTTTATCTAAAAATTTTCTTAAATTGTTTTTTTTTATTCAACCAAATTTAATACCACAAAATTTATATTATTTTTTTTTCTTAAATTTTCAACAAAAACAAAAAAAAAATTTAATTTAAAAAAAAAACAAACAGAAAAAAAACCGACCGTCCGGCAACCAAAATTTCCACTGACTCCCTGAACAATCAAATTTCTTTCCAAAAAAAAATCAATTCGAAAAAACTATTGTTCCCTCGATCGCGTGATCTCTCGACCTTCGGAATCAAAACATGGCCCACAAGGGCAACAAAGGTTGTCTATTGTTTTGATCCGAAAATCAAGAGACCACAGCGCTGACGGGAATTTCGAATTACTACTCCAAGAGTACTAACCTAAAAAATATTTTAATTCAGCCGTATGCTGACATCTCGAATATGACAAGCCGGTATATAAATAATAGACGTCAAGTTGGACAAGACGTAAACAAATAAATAGGTGATTTTTTTATATTTTATTATATTTATTAAACTTATTTTTAGAAATAAATTAACGTAAATAAAACACGGTGTCACAAATAATTTCTACATATTTTGTTTTATTTAAAATAAAACAGTTTTTTTTATATTTGAATGTTTATTTTATTAATGTTATGCACAATTACAGTTCTAAATAAAAATTTAAAAAAATGTTAAAACAAGTAAAAATTGTCGTGCAGAATTCCTGATTTGTCTGACTGAGTACAATTTTTGCCGTGGAAAAATTTTCGCGCAAAATTCTGTAATTGTCGGGGTGTATACATTACATATTCTGCTGTGAAATAAATGTCGCTCAGTATACCTAATTTGACGTGCTAAAATATATATCCCCTAAAATATCCAGAAAAAAAATTTTGGTCGTGAAGAGCACTTATGATTTTTTGATTATTTTTTGTTATTTATTTTGGTAGAAATATGTATATAAAAAAATAACTCTGTATATATAATTTTTATAATATTTGTTATATCTATAATTTTATATTAAAGTAATGTTAAAGCCGTTTATTATTATTTAAGGCTTTGATAATATGCCTACTGGGGTAACCATACTAAATATGGTTATCGCATCTGAGTAACAATACCTCGTTGGTGATGTTTTTATTGAAAATTCTTTTTTTAAATAATTATTTTGACAAATAACTTATTTTTAAAAATACATTAAGTTTTGATTAAAAATTATTATGTATTATAAATAACCCTTTTGATTAAAAATTATTATGTATTATAAGTTATCTAATTGAAAATTATAAAATATTCGTATACTTTTTTTTACAAATGTTTTATAAATACATATAATAAATACTATATTTATGTTATATATTTTAGAAAAATCACAAAGTTATTTTGCTTCATATTTAATTTGTTTCTACTAACATAAATTATAAAACTATAAAAATCAAAATATGCGTGCGAGAATTGTTTTTATTCTTCTCAAAAAATAAAAATAAAAAATATTAAATAAAAGAAATAATTTTAATCTTTAAAATAAACACAATTTTATTGATCATTAATTAATAAAGTTTATTTATTTATATTACACGACACTATTTATTTCTTAATAACTTAAGTTTTATAAGTTTAACTATTTATCTTACAATATTATAATATTAGAATAATTTATAATATTGTTAATTACAAAACAAGACTGAAAGATCGAAAGACTGAATTAAGACCGATTTTTAATAATATTATATTCTCTAACTGTACTTAATTATTTTATTAATTTTATCATGTTGCAATTCAAATTCAACGTGATACTTCTTTATTAATTTTTATAATTTTGACAAAAGTGCAATTGAGCAAATTAATTTTATATGGGAAAATTATGTGACAAAAAATATATTAGAGTTTGAAATATGATATTAATTGCAGGTTTTAAATATTTTTATGATAGATAAAAATATTTAAGGGAAATTGAAAAATTCCATTAAAACATGATCGTGGGAATAGGTTTATAATTTATGTTCTTAATGAGATACCAGAATATATCACTCCCTCATCCTTAAGCTGGACATCATCCTTGATGTTCTTTATTTCATCCTTTCTGTTCTCGAATATTTATTTTTCACACAACTTTATTTTAACAATATATGATATTATACTCAATAACATTAAAACAATTAAACTTGAAATAATATATATATTACAATATTATGATTATTATTTTTGTATTTAAACTCTTCGATCTCCTTGTATTTTCTATTTGTTTTTAATTTCTTCAATATTAGTTTCAAATTGAATATTATTTATTTTCATAAAATTAGGTATAGTTAAATGATTTTCTACCAATTTTTCTTTATTTGAAAAGACTACATCATTAATTCTTATTGAACAATTATTTCCTTCACTAATTAAATGCTTAACTGTTCGGACGTGTTTTTAATTAACTCCGTTTATTAAAAATTAATATCATATATGTTTTTGTTTACATTTTTTTTTTTAATATAAAAATTAATCATTTCTGTGTCACCAATTTTACGAAAGTGCATTAACTTTATACATTCTTCTTTGCATTCCGTAATTAGATACACAAATAAAAACTTAACATAAAACAAAATATAATTAACAAAATTATAATAAATTAAAATTTATTTAAATTTTTCATTATTTGCAAAATTACTCAATATCCGTTTTGTAATATAATATATATAAACTATAATAAACTTGTGACACAATTAATTCGAGAGTATATTTACCCCAGTGTATAAATATATATATATATATAAATATATATCTTCAATTAATCATTTTAAATTTTTGAGTACAATTTAATTTTACGTGTAATTTTTAATCTGTGTGTCATTTTATTTTATTATAATGAATAAGTGTAATAGTGAAATTTGTTGTACTAATACTCAAGATACAACAATTTCTGACTTAGTTGCATGCAACGGCATCTGTGGTAAACTTTTTCATACGCATTGCATTGGTTTGTCACCATCTGGCCTAAAATATATGAAAGAACTGAAACATTCTCTCTCATATTATTGTAAAGAATGTAAGTCAATTAATCTATCACACGTTATGCTAGCAATCAAAACAAATAACGATATATTAAAAGCATTCTCGGACACAATAGAATCTATGACAATTCTCGCACGTAATAACGAGAATAAACTTTCAAGGGCTGAAGAAAATATCAACCTGTTAATGCAACATATTGATGACATGAGCTCCCAGGTTTACAAAATCGAAAGTAGGCTTAAAACACAAGCACAAACTGATAATTTCAGCCTACTAATAAAAAATTTCGATAAAATTTACGCTACCTTGGATTCGTTTAAGGATTTAGATTCCAAAATTGGGGACTCATTAACTGACAGATTTCGTTTCAATTTGATACTATATTATCGTCTTTAAAGAAATTTAAAATGTCGTCAGAGACCAATTCACTAAAATTTCAATCAATATTTGATAGAAACGTGACTGCGAGCTCTGAATACTCAAAGAAAATTTTAGATGCATTACCTCAACTTAACAATATCAGCAATTTAGAGACTAAATTAATTTGTCTTGGTAATGAACTTGCTGCTTTTAAATCGAGTTGTGGTGATATCATTGACGAAGTAAAAAATCTAAAAAAATTGAAAATTGAGTCAAACAATATGGAAGGTTCATCTAAATCACCTCCGAGCGACGAAGGTGTATCCCTATTCGATGAAATCCTCTCTATTAGTAGCAATGAACTATCTAATTATAATAAAATCAACGAAGTTATTAGCGAAAATATGGATAGTAATAGTACTTACATTAATACTAGTAATAATAATAAAACTAACAATAACAATGATGCTAATAAAATTATAAACAAAAATAGTAAAATTGAAAATAATACTGATATCCTCGAGAATAATGACGACAACAATCTTGCGAACTCCGTGCCACCACATGTATATGCATTAGTTAAGGTGGTGCAACGATGCTCTCTGCACATTAAATCCTCTGACAGGAATTTAAATACTGACAGATTAATAGATTTCGTCAAAACTAAATTCGGGGTTTCTGATGTAATTTGTGAATGCGTGACACCAAAATACATCAAGTTTTCAAAAATTAAATTTTCCAGTTTTAAGATGGATGTACCGATATACAATAGTAATGTTACTAGATAGTGATAGAATATGGTACAGTATCAATGCTATTGCAACGAACTGGAAAACTAAAACAAGGAAAATGAGAAAAAACAATAATAACACTAATAATAATAATAATAATAATAAGAAGAATAAAAATAAAAATAATAACAATAAAAATAATATTAATAATAACAATAATAACAATAATAAAAATAAAAATAATAATAAGAAAAATAATATTAGGAAGAATAAAAATAAGGAAAAGTCTAAAAAACCAGCTAGAAAACCACTTAAAAATTCAGGGAGAATTCGTCGGAACGGCGAATTTATATTAAAAAGGCCGCAATCGCAACTTCCTTCACCACAACCTGACCAGTCTTCTTTCTTACCCCAATTTTATCGTACGGTATCTCAACCTATATCATACCGTAGTGCATTAATTAATAGTTTTGATCACAATAATTACACTAGAAACAACAACAACAATAATAATAATATAAACAAAACTAATACTAGTTATTATAATAATAATAATAGTAATTATAGTAATAATAATAATATTAATAATAATGGAAATAGTAATAATGATAATAATAATAATAATAATAATAATAATTACAATAATAATAATAATAATGATAATAATAATAATAACAATAATAATAATAATATTAATAATAATATTAATAACCGTGGTAATAATAATAATGATAATAATAATAATAATAACCGGGGTAATAATAATAATAAAAATAAAAATGATAATATCAGAAAAACTTTATCTAAGAGGTTTAAAAAAATACAAAAATTTGTCCAAGGACCAACGTTAAATCCTCTTACCCCGGTGAGAGACATACCTCTGCTAGTCACGGATACACTTTGTACAACTGCTTCGATCAAGCATGCTCATTCAAACCAATCCTCCAGCCCCGCTGATAAATCTAAATTAATATCCCAACCACTAATTAATCCCCAACGATCTCCCAGCTTCCCTGATCCTCTAATCCCACCAATTGTAAGGCTTACAAAAAATTCAGCTGAACAAGGTGATGGCAGATATTTACTTTCTCGACTTAGAGACAATAGAATATTCGACAATGTGAGATTATTCTTAGCTTATCTTCATGATCAGGATAATACTGTATGTATTGACGGGAAAACTAAAACAAATACCATGATATTAATTAAACAAGAAGGTCTCCCATCAAATCCAACTGATCTTAGATCTATATATGACAAATATCATGATAGCTTTGGAGTCTCGTCTGAAGTAGTATCAGCTGATTTAAAAACTTATCGCAGCCACCTTTCTTCAAAGAGATTGGAACATATACAAAGGCAAAGAGAAGTTCAAAATAAGTTTTTTCGGCCCTGCTCCTAACTCGTTGAACCCTACTTCTCACATATTGCAAACAAATAATGATTTACCAATTGCTTCAGGAACCACTAATCCAATTGGACTTAACAAAGAATATAATGATTGCCAATTAAACTGCAATAGCTCTGACCTGATTCTAAGAAACAATTTAAATCTCAATATTTACTACGTTAATATGGGAGGTTTCACTAAAGACTTAAACACATTTCATAGAATTATCCAATCAACTGAATATAACATTATTGTTCTAACAGAAACTTGGCTCAAATCTCAACATCTAAATTCTGAAATTTTTGGTGATCTTTGGCAAGTTGTTAGAATGGACAGGAATAATAGAGGGGGTGGTGGAGTACTTATAGCTGTATATAATTCAATATCAGCGATGTCTGTCATAATTCAATATCAGCGATGTCTGTTATAGTAGAACATGAATTTAAATTTACAGACGAATCACAACAAGTGTGGATGAAATTATTATTAAGCAATAAAACTATTTATATTCATATAGATATATATGAAAATAATTTAGCTGCTGTTGAAAAAGTTTTAAATTTATTGAACGATAATGATGAATTATTTATTTTCGGCGATTTCAATCTTCCAAATATTAAGTGGAGTGAAGATGATGATAATAATGATAACACCTTTACGCCAATAAATACTACTAACGAAGTGCATCACAATGTAGTTAATTTCTTTGCTGATATGGGCCTACATCAAACTTGTAATATAAGTAATTCATACAATAATGTGCTGGATTTAGTTTATACAACTACTACAGACAATTATTATCTTCAAAAAGTCGAATCTATAATTCCTGGAAAAAATAGCATTTTTCACTCAAGTATTTCTGTCAAGTATAACATAGCTGTGAACAATAAATTGCCTAATAATATTACTAAATATGAGTTAGTATATAATTTCAAGAAAGCAGACTATGAAAAAATTAACGAATTAATAATTAATTCTGTATGGCCTACAGACACTGACAATATTGACGAAGCGGTTAGTGAATTTAATAATATACTGATAGAAATTATTGAAAAATGTGTTCCAAAAATAAAGTTAAGGAAAACAATTCAGCCACCATGGTGGAATAGCTATTGTAGAAATGCAAAAAACAAGAAAACCAGAGCTTATAAAAAATGGCGTAAGTCTGGAAATGAGCTTGACTACGACAAATTTATTAGATTAAGTAATGAATTTACTAATATAGACGTAAATGCATATATCAAATTCATTGAAATAACTGGCATAAAAATTAAATATGATCCTAAACACTTTTATACTTTTATTAATTACAAAAGAAATGTTAAAGGCTATCCCAGTGTTATGCATTATAATGAAAACCAATCGTCAGAGCTCAATGTTATTACTAACATGTTTGCAGACTTCTTCGAATCTGTATATAATGACGAATTTTTATATAATGAAAATGACTTTAATTTTACTGATACAATTCACAGTAATTTTAATAATTATACACTTACAGTCGAAGAAGGCTTCATTAAAAGGAGATCAAAGGAGTTTGATGATCCTTATATAACTAAAACATTATATTGTTCCTTAGTCCGTCCAATTCTGGAATATGGTAGCGTTATATGGAATCCCCATCTTATCAAAGATATCAAAAATATTGAATCAATTCAGAAACAATTTTTGTTATTTGCTTTGAGAAGTCTAACTTGGAATAATAATACCAATTCATATCAGTTACCTGCTTACGAGAATAGACTAAAATTATTAAATCTACATACACTAGAATATCGTAGAAATATGGCGGATGCAGTTTTCGCTTTTGATTTAATCAATAACAATATAGATTGTTGCCAATTAAAACAGAAGATTAGAATAAACTCAAACTGCCGAAACTTAAGGAACATTAATTTTCTACTTGTAGATAGGCATAGGACAAATTATGCTAACAACGAACCTATTACAAGAATCAGCAGAAGATTTAATAAATTCAACTCTTATTATGCACCAAATATCAGTAGAATAAGTTATAAAAACAGCTTGAAGAATGGAAGAAGTCATGAATAATACTATATATGCACTCATTTCTTTTAAAATTTTCATTTTAAATCATGTTATAATATTGTATAAATTTAGATTTAAAATATGTCTGTAATTAGATATCAATAAATAAATAAATTAAAATTTACAAGATAATTGTGAAATAATTTATATTTTACATGATTACAATCATTAAAAAGTGTTATATTTTTTGCATTTTTTATTAATATTAAATTTGGTAGAATTTCAATTAACTCAAAGTTCTTATTTATAATTTTTTTACAATATTCATATTTTTCATTCATTAAACTATTAATGCAAACTTTTGCTACCTTAAGTTTTTTAATATATAAATCTTCGTTATCAACAAAAAAATTGATTTTTGAATAAAATAATTAGTATTATTTTCGCTAAAAATTTCTTCGAAATCGTTATTTGGAACAGGTATCACTTTATATTTCACGGCAAGATCTTTAAAAAATTTAGGTATTAGAATAATGAATACTAGTTTTTCGTCAAATCTAAGCAGAGAGGATTGGATATTTTTCTATTTAGAAATATCTATATCATAATCGTCGATTTCTTCATCTGTTAGAATGGAATGACTAATCACACCATATTTTGCGAAAGCAATATTTTGTTGGATTTTATCTACTTCGATATTTAAAAGATTAATATTGGAAAGTGCTGATAGAAAATGTATATTTTTTACGCTTTTTCTAGTTATATCTGTTGTATAATTAAGTGTTTTTAAAGTAAGTATTTGGTTTTATTGAATATAAGAATTTCGATATTTTGCTGTAAGTTGTCGTTAATTTTAATTTGTTTATTTAAGGTTATAAATGTTTGGCGATTATTCAAATCTATAGTATTCAAATGTTCTTCGATATCAGATTTGTCATCGCTATCCATTGTTCCAAAAAGCCAATTAGCAATTTTTCCACTAATATTTAAAAGATTGCGTTTATGTCGATGTGAAGTTATGGTTTTGATATTATGTCGTGTTTTATTTATTTGAGCTTTTAATTGTTTCATAAATAACTCGTCTTCAATTAAAGGAAAAATTTCTTCAATATCATCATCTATTTGGTTTAACATATTTTCTAATTCTTTAACATCAATTATATGTAATACTTTAGAAAAGTTTTGAATTAAATATATCTCTGATTGTTTGGTAATTTGATAGCCAGCTTGGCTTTCTAATTTTCTTTCTAATCGACATTAATTACACCAATTGCAGAGTGGATGAATAGACTTATGGTAAGTAACAAAAGTACAATTTTTGGTATTTTATGATGATGGCTATGGGTTTTGATTACCTGAAAAATATTTGAAATTTCTTTTAATTCGTGAAGGATGAATATTTTTACCTCTTGTATCAATATAATAATATATTTATTATTATTACTCTCAACTTTAATTTTTTTTATATTTACTTTTATGTTTGTGTTCTATAAGCAATTCGTTTTTATTTTCGAAATCAAAGTTGTTTCGCGTTTTATTAAGTTTTTCTATATGAGCAATTTTCCTTCTTTCTAATCTTTGTTAAATTTTATTGAGGTCAGACACTTTATTATTTAAAGTCTATGGGTTTCTCTTCTGTTATAGAATGAATCGTATTATTGTATTTTTCTGTTGCTAACATTACTTGTTCAGTTGGAGTTAATTTGGAATTTTGGGTATCGAAAATGCGAAAATGTTCACAAATAGTTCCATGAACTCTTTCTATAGGAGAATTACCAGTATATGACCTAGGTGAAGTAAAATGAGTCTCAATATTTTCTTGTCTTAAAAATTCTTTTATATTTATATATACTATTAAACTCGTTATCAAATACCAATTTTTTTGGTTTACCAAAAGTAGCGAATCTATTTCTTAAATGTCCTATTATTGTGATAGCATTACGATTGTTTAATTTTTGAATCATTAAATGTTTTGTAAATTTATCTACGAGTGTCATTTGAGAATAATTGTATTATGGTTTTTCACTTCTAATTCAAGTTTTTTTATTTCAAATTCAATTTTATTTATTTCAAATTAAATTTTTTTCATTTCAAATTCAATATTTGTAAATTTTAATATATTTATTTTTTTTTGAAAGAAAACAAACTAAGTAAGTGTTTTGTTACATTAATTGTTACATTTAATATAATTATTTAAAATTTGTTTTGTTTAAAAAATCTTCAACATATTTGTGTTTGTTTAAAAATACTTAGTTTGTTATCTTTCAAAAATATTAAAATTTACAAATATTGAATTTGAAATAAAAAAAACATGTCCGGAGCAATTTAAAAAAATCAGGAGACCACAGCGCTGACGGGAATTTCGAATTACTACTCCAAGAGTACTAACCTAAAAAATATTTTAATTCAGCCGTATGCTGACATCTCGAATATGACAAGCCGGTATATAAATAATAGACGTCAAGTTGGACAAGACGTAAACAAATAAATAGGTGATTTTTTTATATTTTATTATATTTATTAAACTTATTTTTAGAAATAAATTAACATAAATAAAACACGGTGTCACAATTACATATTTTGTTTTATATAAAATAAAACAGTTTTTTTTATATTTGAATGTTTATTTTATTAATGTTATGCACAATTACAGTTCTAAATAAAAATTTAAAAAATTTTTAAAACAAGTAAAAATTGTCGTGCAGAATTCCTGATTTGTCTGACTGAGTAAAATTTTTGCCGTGGAAAAATTTTCGCGCAAAATTCTGTAATTGTCGGGGTGTATACATTACATATTCTGCTGTGAAATAAATGTCGCTCCGTATACCTAATTTGACGTGGTGAAATATATTCCGCTAAACAAATATTGTTAAAAATTAGAATTGGCAAAATTTAATGAAAAATAAGTAAATATATAATAATATTAATTTTAAACAATAATACTAATTTTAATAAACAATAATCCACATCAATACAACACAAAACAAAATTTAAAATGTCAAAACAGAAAATTTCTGACAGTAGTATTTTGAGATATATATCCAAATATCAGTTTTTTGACACTATCGAGATATTCAAATATGTTTTCCAACCAATCAAAACTCGTTATTTCGTAAAATATCTAGATATCTAGATAAATATCCAGAAAAAATATTTAGGTCGTGAAGAGCACTTATGATTTTTTGATTATTTTTTGTTATTTATTTTGGTAGAAATATGTATATAAAAAAATAACTCTGTATATATAATTTTTATAATATTTGTTATATCTATAATTTTATATTATAGTAATGTTAAAGCCGTTTATTATTATTGAAGGCTTTGATAATATGCCTACTGGGGTAACCATACCAAATATGATTATCGCATCTGAGTAACAATACCTCGTTGGTGATGTTTTTATTGAAAATTCTTTTTTTAAATAATTATTTTGACAAATAACTTATTTTTAAAAATACATTAAGTTTTGATTAAAAATTATTATGTATTATAAATAATCCTTTTGATTAAAAATTATTATGTATTATAAGTTATCTAATTGAAAATTATAAAATATTCGTATACTTTTTTTTACAAATGTTTTATAAATACATATAAATACTATATTTATGCTATATATTTTAGAAAAATCACAGTTATTTTGCTTCATATTTAATTTGTTTCTACTAACATAAATTATAAAACTATAAAAATCAAAATATGCGTGCGAGAAATGTTTTTATTCTTCTCAAAAAATAAAAAAAAAAATATTAAATAAAAGAAATAATTTTAATCTTTAAAAAAATATAAATAAAAAAAAGTTTTTTAAAAATACTTTCCCTTAAAGAAATATTCAACTAAAAAGTAATAAACAAGCAAATAATACCACATCAATGTACTTTCCCTTTGAGTTTTAGCCACTGTCAGCAATAGTAAGGGTAAGCAGACCTCCTTATAAATGGCATTAATTCTGATAAGGTCTACTTTCCCTTACTATTGCTGACAGTGGCTAAAACTCAACGGGAAAGTACATTGATGTGGTATTATTTGCTTGTTTATTACTTTTTAGTTGAATATTTCTTTAAGGGAAAGTATTTTTAAAAAACTTTTTTTTATTTATATTTTTTATTTTACACTTTTTAGTCGGTCAAATATTTATTCATTTGACCGACTAAAAATATTTAAATACTTTGACAACTTGGGAATGATTTGTTTGAGCTCGTCATGGCCCACGATTTGGAATTCCACATGTGGCCGATGTTTTGGGCCTTCCATGGCCCTCGGTACCCCACATGTTGTTCTGTATAATTAGCTCCACATGACCCAGGGTACTGCTCGGACTACTCTTCAAGACCTTTCATTTGATGCCTGACATGATTTTTTTATAATGGGCCCCCACATGACACAGGTTTTGGGCCCTAACATGAATTACGAAGCCCAACGGACTGCGCAACGAGATGTGTTCTTCAATACCTTTTATTCGATACCTCTCATGTCTTTTTGCATTATGGGTCCCACAAGACCCAGAGTACCTCTCGGAGTACTCAACAAGATGTCCTCTTCAAGACCTGTCATTTGATACCCCACATGATTTTTTGTATGATGGGGCCCCACATTACCCCGTTTTGGGCCCGAGATGACTCAAGGCGGCCTCCGCATTACTGCCCATTTAGATATACTGTTGGAGACTTTTCATTTGATACCCCCATGATTTTTGTATAATGGGGCCCAACATTGCCCCCGTTTTATCCCCTACATGACTCAAGGCGCCCCACGAAATACTCTCCATTGAGATGTACTCGTCAAGACGTTTCATTTGATACCCACATGTTTTTTTGTATTATGGACCCCACCTTGCCCCCGTTTTGGGCCTGACCCACGGTGCTCCCCAGACTACCGCTCAATGAGATATACTCGGCAAGACCTTTCATTTGATACCCCACATGATTTTTTGTATTATGGAGCCTCACATTGCCCCGATTTGAGCCCGACATGAACCACGGCGCCCCCCGGACTACAGTCCAATGAGATGTACTCGTCAAGACCTTTCATTTGATACCCCACATGGTTTTTTGGTACATTCAAAAATTAACGGGTCTCCGAGCTCCCTTCCCCGTCATCAAAAAGGCCCCAAATTTATATGGTACCAAGTATTTGATGACACAACTTCCAAATTTGAGCTCAATCGGTCAAGCCGTTTAAGAGTTATGGCCAGGTGAGGAGATATATATATATATATATATATATATATATATATATACATATACCTATATATACTGGAAGTGTGAATTCATAAAAGGGAAAGTAAAAAGTAATAATAAACACAATTTTATTGATCATTAATTAATAATGATTATTTATTTGTATTACACGACACTGTTTATTTCTTAATAACTTAAGTTTTATAAGTTTAACTATTTATCTTACAATATTATAATATTAGAATAATTTATAATATTGTTAATTACAAAACAAGACTGAAAGATCGAAAGACTGAATTAAGACCGATTTTTAATAATATTATATTCTCTAACTGTACTTAATTATTTTATTAATTTTATCATGTTGCAATTCAAATTCAACGTGATACTTCTTTATTAATTTTTATAATTTTGACAAAAGTGCAATTTAGCAAATTAATTTTATATGGGAAAATTATGTGACAAAAAATATATTAGAGTTTGAAATATGATATTAATCGCAGGTTTTAAATATTTTTATGATAGATAAAAATATTTAAGGGAAATTGAAAAATTCCATTAAAACATGATCGTGGGAAGAGATTTATAATTTATGTTCTTAGTGAGATACCAGAATATATCACTTGCGCCAAACAACTATAAATACATAAAGACAAATAGTGCAATAATTTAAACAAAAAATCATAATAAAATTACCTAAACTAAACTAAAATTGTCCATATTTTCTATAAAAAAAATAGTTCATAATTTTAGTACGATCGCAAGTTCGTTGATTTTTAACCAAAAATAATGAAAAATACAAAATTGAAATTTAAAAAAAAAAATAAAATTTGTATCCTTTAAAATCCTTTGGTTTAAAAAACCCAAAACATTTAGAATTTTGGCTTCATATAAAATATATTTTTTTTTTCCAAAACAAAATTGAAAATAAATATAATATTCCAAATAATGAGTTCCTACATTTTTGTTAAAATAGATCAAAATAGAAAATAACCAGAAATATATTGTTCAAGGCAATACCTTTACTAGGTAGCAGTTTAAATATTTTAATAGTTTATAGATTCTATATAAAATTTTATTTTATGGCCAAAACCTTTTTACGGCAATACCTTTACTAGGTAGCAGTTTGAATATTTAATATTAATAACTTGAGTGTTGTATAATAAAATACTGATTTTTTCTGATATATATATATAAAGATGAATGGAACAATAGAGTAAAAAAACTGGAAACACTAAATAAAATTAAATATAACAAACATAAAACTATAAAACCAAATAGCACAATTAATGATAATTCTAAAAAAGCATCTACAAAAATAACTCAAAATTCTCTACTTCAAAATGCTGCTACATTCCACGTTAAAGGAGATGGTTTTCAGCCAAATATAACTTGGATAAGAAGTTACCTAGAAGATAAACTTAAAATTCCTATTATTTCCTGCTCTAACCTACGCCCGAGATCTAAGAAGTATAGGTCGGTTAAAACTATGTCATCTTTGAAGCTACAGATTCCCAGTAAATATGCGTGTCTATTCACAGATTTTCATAATAGCACATTCAAACTTGGGAACTTTCTCTATGGAAAAATCACCAGAAAGTTATAGCTAATAAGAATAAAAATAATAATAATAATAATAACAATAATAAGAATAGTAATAACAACAATAAGGATAAATATAGTAATAATATTAATAACAATAATAAGAATAATAATAATAATAATAGTTAGTAGTAATAATATTAATAATAATAATAATATTGGTAATGATAATAATATTATTGATAACTATGAAGTTATTAGTAGTTCCAATTATAATAGTAATACTAATAGTAATAGTAGTAATAATTGTAATTTTAGTAATACTAATGACAAAGTAAAAAATACTGATAATATTTCTTGTACCAGTGATAACATTAATGGTAAAAAATCTTACAAAGCTTTTATGGAATCAACTTAAAATAATTTTAAGAAATTAATAAAATTTGTACAGGGTCCAACCCTAAATCCTTTAACACCAGTCAGAGACATTCCTAATATTTTTAGTGGTCAGTATAGCCATACCTCTCAATTTAAAGATATAAATTCTCAAGCATCTAGTGTTACTCCATGCAATTCAGATAAATCATTTTTGGATCCTCTTTTACCACCAATCGTAAAATTAACACATAATTCTTCTAGTTGCACTTACAATGATAACCGTTACATTTTATCTCGTCTAAGAGATAGGCAAATTTACAACAACGTTCGACTTTACCTCGCTTATCTATGTGATAAATCAAATTCAGTTTGTATCGAAGGTAAAACAAGAACAAATGTCATGATCGCAATCCATCAAGAAGGGCTCCCAACCGACATTGATACTCTACGTCATTTATATTTTAAGTTTCACGAAAATTTTGAAATCTCTGCAGAACAGGTAATATGTGATCTTTCCTCATATGCCTCTCATATAAACTCAAAGAGAATTTCATTTTTACAAAAATCTCGAGAAAATACTGATCAGTTTTTTCGTCCCTTACCTCAGAAACAATCACCATTCTGGTAAGCCACACGCCAACATTAATAATAATTTAATTTACCCCAGTAACCTACCTCCTAGTTTATCCCAAAATTTGTCAATTTACTATCAAAACGTAAGAGGACTACGTACTAAGACGTCTCAAGTTTACGTTAACTCCAAAACCTTAGATTTTGATATTTTTGCACTGACGGAAACTTGGTTGATGCTATCTATCAATTCTTTAGAGTTATTTGACCAATCTTATACTATTTTTAGGAAAGATAGACATAGTAATACTTTAAATCCAGTTGTGCCAAAAGGTGATGGAGTGCTTATTGCTGTTAAAAACAGCTACAACTCTAATGAGGTATGTCTAACTTAATTTCTAACTTTAGAGCTCATTGCCATAAAAATAGAATTCAACAATAAATCTCTTTTCATCATTAGCTGTTACATACCTCAAAATTCAGCTGTTAGCATCTACAATGAACTCATTATGGCTATTGACTACATTTCATTTCTACTGAATAATTTCGATGAAATGATAGTTTGTGGTGATTTTAACTTACCGAATTTATGTTGGAATCGGGAACCCTTTATGATTCCGAGTCAAGTTGCTTCCAAATTAGAATGTTTACTAATTGATGGTTTCAACTCAAATTACCTACAACAAGTATCTTCGGTAAGGAACTTCCAAAGCAAACAACTGGATCTCATTTATACCACAAATTGGATTAATCTCACTAATATTCACACTAGCCTCCCGTTAGTCAGTATTGACAAATTTCATACTCCACTTAGCTTCTCATACTGTTATATTAATCCTGATGTAACGCTGCCAAACAATATCCTATCGGTATAATTTTTCTAAAACGGACTTCTCTTCCTTGAACACTTACTTATTATCTGTCGATTTTAACACTTTACTTCAAAATTTAACCATTGACGATGCAGTAGTAAAATTCTATTAGGTGTTATTACATGGTTTTAATATGTATGTACCTCAAGTCCGTGAAAGAGGCTTTGATTCTAGCCTGCCATGGTTTAATCAGGATCTAAAGAAACTAAGAAATAAAAAAAACAAGGCGTGGAGAAGTTTTTTAAAAAACAAAAACAACGAAACTCACATCAACTTCATAAACCTTTTTAATACCTTTAAATCGTTAGTAAAATCTAAATACAATGATTACCTTAATGAAGTTGCTCTGAAACTTAAAAATAATCCTAAATCATTTTGGAATTTTGTAAATCTAAAGAGAAAGTCTGATCAATTTCCAAACTTCATGTCTTTTAATGGCCAAATCTCAGATAATTCAAAAATCATTTCTAATAACTTTAAAGACTTTTTTCTAGTTCATATAGTAACACTTCATTCGAGGTAGATGAAGCAAATTTTCTCCATTTGAACTCCCTTCCAGACTTCCCAATTTCATCAATAGATCTTTCACACGAAAAAGTAAAAAAATATTTAATGGGGCTCAACAATGATGCGTTTTCCGGACCAGATAATGTACCAGAAATTGTACTGAAAAACTGTTCTGACTCGCTCACCCTTCCTTTAACTATTCTGTTCCAACAATCTTTAACACAGGGGATATTTCCTGATTGTTGGAAAAAATCATACATTAGACCTGTACATAAAAAAGATTCAAAAACCGAAATTACCAATTATCGACCTATTGCCAAACTTTCTTGTATTCCAAAATTATTCGAACTTATAGTGTATGATTCAATTTACAGTCACTGCTCGAGTATTGTAAATGCCAACCAACATGGATTTATGAAAGGTAAATCAATAGTAACAAACTTAATTGAATGTTGTTCACAATTCTTAAACACAATGGAGGCAGGATTCCAAACGGATGTCATTTATACGGATATGAGTAAGGCCTTTGATCTCTTACCTCATAGTGTCATAATTTTTAAACTAAAAAAACTAGGCTTTCCTCCTTTCTTAATTAATTGGATTTCCTCTTATCTATCAAATAGAAGCTATAGTGTGGTCTTTAGATCCGAGTCCCACAGGACAGTCATATTGGCCCATTAATTTTTATTGCTTCTATTGATGACGTTTAATTCAGGAGTCCCACAGGACAGTCATATTGGCCCATTAATTTTTATTGCTTCTATTGATGACGTTTCATCCATAATCGTGAATAGTAAAATTGATATTTATGCAGATGACATGAAAATCCATAAAATAATCCGAACACCAAATGATAATATTCAGCTTCAGGAAGACTTAAATGCTTTCGAGCAATGGTGTAATTATAACAATTTATCGTTAAATATCGATAAATGTGCTTTAGTTACTTACACTCGACATACCGCACCAATCATTGCAAATTATACTTTCACAACAAGAAATATTAAACGGTTTACATAATTTTAAAGACTTAGGGGTGATATTTGATGATAAACTAACTTTTAAGCAACATTTTGATGCAATAGTTAATAAAGCGAACTCCATGTTAGGTTTAATTAAGAGATGATCTAAGGAATTTGATGACCCTTACATTCTTAAATCCTTATACACTACTCTTGTCCGGCCTAATCTGAAATATGCTTGCCAAGTATGGTCGCCGCACTATTACGATCATATTAATAGAATCGAGGCTGTCCAAAAAAGATTTTTAGGTTTGCATTGCGTAATTTACCCTGGTCCAATACAATGATTTTACCACCATATAGGGATCGTCTGCAGCTTATAAGCTTAAATTCTTTAGAATCTAGGCGTGAAGTAGCAGATATCGTTTTTATTGTACAGGTCTACAATGATAAAATCAACTCAATATATATTAAAGACCTAATAGTTAAATATTTAAATTCACGAACACGCTTTCGTAATGAAAAAATATTTAATATACCTCTTCATCGTTCAAACTATGGTAAATACGAACTTATAAATAGAATGTTTATGACTTCCAATAACTATAAGGATTATTTCAGCCTGTCCTTTTCTAAAGAACAAGTAAAGAAAGCTTTGTTTGACCATATGTTACAATAAATAAATTTTATTATTTATGTACTATTATGTACATTTTATTTATGTAATATTTACTCTTTTGTTTACTCTTTTTTATATTACTTAAATTAATTTTTAATTTATATTTAATTTATATTTATTAGTATTTTTAAACTTAAATTATGATAATATATATATGTATTTAAAATCTAAGAAAATGTGTAACTATTTCTAAGTAAACTTTTGTAATTGTTTGAATTAAACTAATAAATAAATAAATAAATAATTTTATTGCATATACAAATGATTGTGGCAAAGATCTGATTACGTATATTTTAAATAATTTACTAACTATGACTTATATAAGATAAGAATCACAGCTGATTTAATAGTTATGTGGTCATTGACCTTAATTTACAAGTTAAATTAAATTTATTATTATATAAATGAGAAAATTACTAATACCAATAAAAAACATTACATTATAATTACAAGTTAAATTAAATGAGAAAATTACTAATACCAATAAAAATATTACATTATAACTACTTTGCCATTGCAATATGATTTTATATAAAAAAAAATTGTGTTTCTGACGTCACTGCTTCTTGGCTGCTATCATATGATAATGCACTGCATTATCTTATCGCACGTTGAACTTTATTTTCTGTTGACAGTTGGTAACTTAACTTTTGATTGACAGTTTAAGTCAGTTAACGTGGTGTTGTTAAAATATAAATATAAAATTAATTTATATTTTTTTTGTTTATTTATGTTCGTTGCGAAGATTCTCGCCCCCTCGGATTATATCCGGATTATAATTCAACAAAATCATAGATGTTTAAAGTGATAGTGATTAATGATAGTGATAATCATTTTGGTAGAGTGTAGTCCATCAATATATATTGGATAAAAGAGAGAAAAAAAGAAAATTATAATTTTGTGTTATATGTTTATTTTCAATATAAATTAGACTGTGTCATTGATTATGTTGTTTTGCTGTTGAATTTATGTCATCAATTATATGCAGGTATGCATTTTCTTTTTCTTTCTTTTCTTTTGAATAATAAATTGTACTCCAGGAAACCATCATTTTGGTACTTGAAATTAAAAAAAATTGGTTTTAAATGCAATTTTATGAAAGAAATATGTGTATATGTATTATAAAATAAATATATATATATGCGTGTGTGTGTGTTGATGTGTTTCGAAGTGTAGAATTAATTAATGCAAATGTGAGATATCTATAAGCTTTTATTATATAAACACGTTTGTTTACGTTGATTTATTATTATTTATTTTAGTATATTTTTTATTAATTAACTTTTAAGTTTTCATAATCTTACGATTATTAAAATATTTTTCATAATGCGATTTTATTTTGTTAATGTTAAGCATATTTTATAAGATTATATTATAAGAGTTTGTTAAGTTTATTTGTGGATTATTGTATACTTATTTATTTATGAAGTGTTTAAACCGATATTATCTTCAATTGGTAAAAGACACAATTTTTTTATTGGTCTTTTGAAAGTTCCATTCGCGATTCTTACGGTAACTACGCGCACTGAGTTATCATCACCGGGATGAGTCGCGGTTATACGCGCAATGTGCCATTGTGTTGGTGGCATTCGTTCGTCTTTTATTAAAACGATGTCTCCGATTTTCATGTCAAATTGAGTTGTATTCCATTTCGAACGTTTTTTGAAGTTCGTTAAATATTCAATACTCCATTTATTCCAGAATGTTTGGTATAAGTGTTGAATATATTGCCACCTATCTAAATTATTTAATTTAACATCTTTTAAATCTCTTTCAGGTGGAGTGTTCAATGAATCCATAATCAAAAAATGTCCGGGAGTCTAAACATCTAGATTATTAGGATCCGCTGATTTTGGGCATAAAGGTCGCGAGTTCAGACAGGCTTCGATTTGTGACAATAAAGTAGCATGTTCTTCGAATGTTAATTTTACATTTCCAGTTATACGTTTCATGTGATATTTAATCGACTTGACTCCGGATTCCCATAAACCACCCATATGAGGAGCTGATGGTGGGTTAAAATGCCAATGTGTGCCCAATGAACCCAATTTCTCAGCTATTTCTTGGGACCATTGTTGTTGAATTATTTTTCGTGCTTTCTTTAAAATACTGTCAGCTCCAACGAAATTTGTTCCACAATCGCTATAGATATTTTGACATATTCCTCTTCTCGAAGTAAAACGATGAAAAGCTGCTGTGAACGATGCGGTGCTAAGATCGCTAACTAACTCAATATGAATCGCTTTTGTGCATAAACAAATAAATAAAGCAATGTAACCCTTTATGAATTTGTTATATCGACCCTTCCATGCTTTAATTTCAATGGGACCGACACCAGTGTTAAATAATGGACGAGCAGCCTGAACACGAACCGCTGGCAAATTTCCCATTAATTGATTTCCTTCTTTTGCTGTAAAACGAAAACATATAAGGCATTTTGTAATTACTCTTTTAATATTATTTTTTTAACTAAATAATCCAATATTTATTTTGTAGATATTCATTAGCTAGTGTTTGTCCATCGTGAAACGTAGAAATATGTGCGTCAAGGATCAGAAAATCTGTAAAATGGTTCTTTTTTGGAATGATAATAGGAGGACGTCTATCATATTTCAAAGTGGAATTTCTCAATCGACCACCCACTCGTAACATTTCATGTTCATCCAGAAATGGATTCAAAGTTAAAATATTACTTTGTTTCGGAATTGGTTTTTTTTCCAATAACTTTGTTCATTCATATTCATATACAGATTTTTGAACTTTGAAGTATAATTGCACAATTTAAAGCATTTTCAATTTCTACAGGAGTAATTGGTCCAATTTTTCGACTCTTGTGATGACGAAAATTATAAGTTGCTCTAAAACAACACGCAATTACATGTAATAATTTGGTAAGTGAAGAATATTTTTGTATTAATATTTTAATTAAATTTGTGGTTTTACTTGACGTTCCGATAAATAATGATTGTATTTTTTTTGCTTCTAGTTCTGTTTCGTTACGAACATTTTGTGTAAAATTTTTAGATGAAAAATTTTTAAGGAATGTTGGACCCTGCCACCACAACGAAGAAATTATCATTTCCGCAGGAAGTAGTCCGCGTGAGCCAGCATCAGCTGGATTATCTTTTGATATAACATGGTGCCAATTAATGGCTGGAACACGAGCATGAATTTCAGTTACTCTGTTAGCCACAAAGGATTTCCATTTAGAAGGATGCGCTTGTATCCATGCTAAAACGATCATTGAATCAGACCATGCATAAATTGGAACATCTTGCATATTCATAGAAACTTTAATGAATTGTATAAGTTTTGATAACAATAATACACCACATAATTCAAGACGTGGCAACGATAGACGCTTCAATGGAGCAATTTTTGTTTTTCAGGTTAATAATTGAATTTGTACCATCGCATTTTCATCCACAAATCTTAGGTAAGTTACAGCAGAATATGCCTTTTCTGAAGCATCGCTAAACCCATGAATTTCTATATTTTTAGACTTGTTTGTTATACGAATCCAACAAGGAATTTCTAAGTTCTCAAGAATATAAAGTTGATCACGATACGTCAGCCATCTTGATTTTAAAGCGTCTGTAACTGGTTCGTCCCATCCGCATTGTTGTATCCATAAATCCTGCAAAATAATTTTTGCATAAACAATGCAAGGCGAAATTCACCCAAATGGATCAAATAACCGTGATATGTCTGATAATATGCTACGTTTAGAAATTTTATTTATAATAGGTAATTTTATTTTAAATTTAAATATATCTTTGGCAGGATGCCATTGAATACCAAGTGCTTTGATAGATTAATTTTTGTCGAATGTTAATGGTAAATTAATTTCTCTTTGAGTTTCAGGAACTCGACGTAAAATCTCATTACTGTTACTAGCCCATTTACATAGTGGAAAACCAGCAGACTTTGTAATGTTTATAAGTTCATGTTGTGAATGAACAGCATCTTCAACATTATCAGCTCCATAACATCATCCACATAAAAATTGTTTTTTAAAATACTTGATGCTATTGGAAACTAATTGTGTTCATCTTCGGCTAATTGATGTAGCGTTCGGATGGCCAGGTATGGGGCCGATGCAGTGCCAAAAGTCACTGTGTTAAGAGCAAAAGTTTGTATATACTTATCACAGCTGTTGTAACGAAATCCAAATTTATTGGATTTGTTATCTGAAGATAGTTTCGGAGGAGAAGGGTTCGGGAGCTGAAAGTGTTGGGCGCCAGGTCTGAGTGACCTAGCCACAGTCACTATGGAAAGCAAGGCCAAGAATTAATTTTTCTTTTATAAACAAAAAAAAACTAATTCCCTTTTCTTTACCTCCATCTCACAGGGTCATTGGGATTTCATCCTTGTTTCCGGCTCAGCACAGTCTGTGGGGCGTGGGTCGACCAATGATCCTACTAACCATCATACCACCAACAAATGTTCTCTTCAATCCAACACATTGATTACGTCATAACGGACGTGGCTAATCCACCACACAAAATTTATATATAGAAAAATAATAACACAAAGATATTTTTGGTTTTAAATCAATAAAAATTGTTTTATATATTTCAAAATAATTGTAATTGAATTCCATGTATAGATATATAGATATTTAATAAATTATTTAATAAAGCAAAACTACCTAAAAAAAAAAAGGAATTTTAATCAAAAAATTTATTTTTTTTTCACCTTTTCAAAAAACTATAATTCTTTCAATTTTTCTTTAAAAAAAAAACCAATAGAAAAATAAAACTTTCACATACCTTTTGTTTTAGTAATTTATGGATACTTTGGCGGAAGCTGCTCCCGACATGTCTGGATCCAGCTGCACCTATATCCTAAAAATGTTATTTTTTTTATGTGAAGGTACAAAAATTTTATTTCCTTTTTATTGAAATCTCTTCCTATTAATTCTTTCTATATTGACAAGAATGGAATTTACTTTACGACATTATATAAATTAAACCAATTTACAATAAAAAACTACTTTACACAAAAAAAACCAATTTAAAGAAAACCCCAAAACAAAAAAAACAACAACACAATTTCCCACACTGCACGATGACTGCTCTGCTTCCAACAATGACTGCACCAAGATGACAACTATACAGGACCACTGACCAGGACACAGCAACCAGTGACAGCACAGGAACATAGGATCACAGGATCACAATTAACACAAAGAAAAAACGGAGGCGCGCGCTGGACACTAATTTTGACTATGAATTTTTTTTTTATAATTTTTCGCGGCTTATTAATTTTCTTTTCTTTTTTTTTTTTTTTTAAATCTATTTGTATTCTCTCGGGGATATAAGATATTTCCCCATCCAATAATTCAATACACCAAACCGTTTTGCTTCATATATTGTAAATATATTGCTTCATATATTGTAAATATATTGCTTCATATATTGTAAATATATGAAGCTTTGTGGTGCGGTCTAAATTTCGAAATTTTTTTTTTCGAGATTTTGATTTTTCTGGACCTTTTAGATGTCAGGGAATCAGAATCAGCAAAAAAAAATCCGTGTCCGCCGTACGCCGTACGCCGTACGCAAAGTAAAAATACACTTTTTTAAACGCTTAGAAATAGTATAAGCACTCGTGCGATTTCTACAAAAATTGCAACATATATAAATTAAGGATGGAAATTTATGTATATGGTATCCTTTTTTGAATAATTTCCCTGCAACCCCCCTAGCGGAGCGTTGAAAATGCACAATTTTGTGCACTTTAAAAAAATACCCCTAAATATAGTCGGATCTTTACATTGTTTTATAGGTATATGTATAGATGCCATATAATGAAGATTGTAAAAATTTGGAGCCCTAGGTCCTCGCCCCCCTATTTTATAGTAATATTAAAATAAAAATGTTGAAATTTGAAATGGCTATAAAACCGGTTTGATTTCAAATAAAACATTGTTACTTATAACATAGATGCAACAGGTAAGTGCGTTTCGATTTCATATGAAAATATTACCCCCCACCTTCTTTAAGTGGGTGAGGGGGCTAATGTATGAAAAAAGCTACACACCTTGAGCGGGGAAATGAATTAAAAAAATTAAAAACTGTGTTCTTAAATATACTATGTTACACATTCTGCATAAAAATCATCCTCGTACCTTTACCCCCTGGATTTTACAGGTGAAAGAATTTTTATGGGACTGCTAAAATTGAATTTTTGGTATTTAAAATGACTATAAAATAAGCCACATTTCAAATAGGGTCATATGTCTTGTGGGTTTGGTATAATAGATTGGTATATTTCGAAACTATTCAAAAATTTTCCCCCTTTCCCTTTTATTATGGGTGAGGGGGTAATTTTATTATAGAGGATGCAGCACCTCATCGGGGGACTGGATTGCAAAAATGAGAAATTATTTTCTTAAAAATACTATCTTACAACTTGTGCCAAAAATTTATTTCCCTACCTGCAACCCCCTCTAAGCTATATCACTTAGAAATGTTACATTTCAAAATTTATTATATAATTTATGAAAATTGAATATTTGGAACTTAAAATGACTATAAAATAAGCCGCATTTCAGATAGGGTCTTATATCTTGTAAGTTAGGTATAATAGGTTGGTGTCTTTCGAAATCATTCAAAATTTTCACCCGTTTCCCTTTTCATATGGGTGAGGGGGTATATCTATTAAGCAGGCTGCTACACCTCGGCGGGGGACTGGATTGAAAAAATGAGAAATCATTTTCTTCAAAATACACTCCTACACCTTGTATACAAAATTGGGACACGTACCTTCAACCCTATTCATTTTACAGGGGCAAAAATTTCGAAATTTATAGAATAAAAACATATATATGTATACATATATTACATTTCAAGTATTTAGTATAAATATAGTATTACAAATTCGAGTACTTATTTATAAAAACTTGATTGTAATTTTAAATTCTACAACTTTGGGAGTTTTGGAAAAATCATAATTTTTATTTAAATCTTCGTTTTCACTAAATCCTAGGTGGATCAAAAGGGTATATGAAGCACTCTTCCAAATTGGCAGCTTTGTTTCATTTACATGGAAGTTTTTTTTTTTTTTTTTAAAACTAATTTTTTTTTCTTTTTAGATATCAGGTTCAAAATTTATCCTTTTTTCTTTCTTTTCCTTTTAACAAAAAAAACTGAACGAATTAATTTTTTTGAATAAAAAAAAAACTTGAACAAAAAAAAAAACGAATAAAAAAAAAAACTAACAAGATTTTATATAAGCCGGTGTCCAGCGTCACGACTATCATACGACTCCTCGATTTTTTTTTCGCTTTTTTTCAAAAATTTTCCAATCATGCCCTTTATTCGACCCAAGGGTCAAATCAAGAACATTCTTTTTATTTTTTCTCATTTTCGAAAATTTATACTAATTCACCACCACCAACACGACCTCTGGTTGTTAATATACAAAGACTTTACACATGAAACCAACTTAACGACATATATTTTTTTATCTGACTGACATTTATAACTATAACAAAAACAAACAACATGGCAGAATGGTTTACGCCGATGTAAGTAAATTATTTAGATTTTATTTTATACTAATATTAATAATTATATTTTTCAGATATCTCGGGTGTCACAAAACTGGCTTGTTCAGTAGTTTACCAAAGAACAAGTCTGAAAAACACCCTTCAATGATGTCGGTTTACACAATGGATAACAAACCAAAAAGGTAAACAATATTATTGTGTGTTGGTGTGTTTTTTTTTGTCGTTTTCGTCCCTTCCCGCGATAATATAATAATAATTCCCAATAAATAATAAACCCTACAACTAATAAATTAAATAAATAATTCTACCTAACAAGTGAAATAATTTAACAATTAAGTGTATAACCAGAAAAAAAACTAATACCTAAAGTTTTACCCAAAAAAAAATGTAAATAATAGACAACTAACCCATAATAATATAAATAACACTAAGTGTAAAAATAATTTAACAAAAAAAATATACTAATACTAACTAAACCTAATACACTTAATTGTAAATAACTAATTAGACTAAACAAAAATAATAATAATAATTACTACATAAAAAAAATTTTGTCGAAGAAGAAAAATAAATAACACAAAAAAACAATATCACAGATGTTAATGCGATTTCTCTTTTTAGGCCAACGTGGGGCTGTCCTACACCCTGAGCAGTCTCATGCTCCACCGACTAAGCAAGCCGGGCATCAACTTTTCAAATCTTTGGCATGTGCGATATATTTTTTTTTGTGACGAAATCCTCAACTTCGTAGCACACTCGACCCTTGTTCGCTACGACGGTGCATTTCAACCACGGCTTAAGGAGTTTTGCTGAAATATATTTTTGTTGATCACTTAAACCGTGATTTCGACGGAAAACTATATCCCCTGGTAAGTAAGATTTTTTCCTTGTTCTTAAATTATAGCGATTTTTATACAAATTTTGTGCTTTCTTTAAATTATTTATAACAGCCGCTTGCACACCACTTTTCTGATGATTATGTTCAACAACCAAATCATCTTGTAGTGAAGAGAGTTTGCGGAGCAGATCGTACGAAGAACCGTCTGTCATCATGTGGTATCCGAAGGTGAGATAGTACGGAGAAAATCCGGTAGCGTCGTGTACTACGTTGCGAAGTGCACACGCTATCTTACTAAGATTTTTATCCCACTCTTTGTGATTATCATTTTTGATGTACGCTCGGATGGCAGTAATTATGTTACGGTTCACTCGTTCGGACGCATTCGCTTGAGGATGATAAGGTGCAGTAAATTTATGTTTTATATTGTATTCGTCCATTAACTTTTGAAATTCTTTAGATGTAAACTGCACACCGTTGTCCGACAGCAAGACCTCTGGAATTCCAAACAAATGGAAAATTTCGGATTCCAGGAATTTGATAATCGGACCAGTCTTGGCTTGTCGCAACGGCTTCAACAACACGAATTTGCTGAACTTATCTAGAACGATTAAGATAGACGTATTCCCTTGTTTCGATCGTGGATACGGTCCCAACAAGTCGATGTTTATGTATTGACAGGGTCGCACAGGTGGCGAACGTATCACCATCGGAGGAATCGCAATGCGAAATGTAGGTACGGATATCGTTTCCCATTCTAGGCCAATAATAATACCGTTGAATTTTTTCTAGCGTTTTACTCACTCCTGAATGCGCGTCTAACGGATCGTAATGGAAATGCCGGATAACTTGAGAGCACAGCGATTCTGGAACCCACACTTTCCACACCGGAATATCTGTAAGTAGCTGATTTTCACGGAAATTACAGCGTTTATACAGGAATTTTCCATCTGTTTTTAGATCCGGAAATTTATCGCAATTGTTCTCCACCATTTGTAATTTTTCCAGATATTCCGGCTCCTGGAACGCTTCATCGTTACCACCGAGAATATTGTGCTGTCGAAGTTCCAAATTGAGCTCGTCTAATTCCCCTCGAGACAGAGCATCAGCCACAATATTCTCACTGCCTTTCCGATGCTCAATGGTAAAATCGTAGCCTTGCAGTTTCAGACTCCATCGCGCTAGTCTGCCGGACAAATCTTTCTGGCCCATTAGCCATTTAAGACTAGCGTGATCGGTGATAACGTTGAACTTGGTCCCTTCAATGTATGGTCGGAATTTCTGGATGCTCACGACAGCAGCAAAACATTCTAATTCAGTTACGCTGTAGTTCTTCTGGGCGTTGTTCAATTTCTGCGACATGAACGCGATCGGGTTTTCATGTCCGTCGTCATCTAACTGAAATAGAACGCCCCTGACTACCGTCTTCGACGCATCACATTGAACCGAAAACGCACGGGTAAAATCGGGATTCACCAAGACCGGTGCTTCCGTGAGAGCTCGTTTTAAAGCAATGAAAGCTGTTTCGGCGGACTCGTTCCACTTATCTGGATAGTTTTTGTTCAATAAATCGGTGATGGGAGCAGCAAGGTTGGCATTATTTTTAATGAACCGGTTATACCAACCGGTCATGCCAAGAAATCTTCGGATTTGACTGACGGTTTTCGGACGTGGAAAATCGTTGATGGTGTCGATTTTAGCTGGATCTGTTTTGATGCCGTCTCCTTAATAATGTGTCCGAGGTATTTGGTCTCCTTTTGGCAGAAGCGACTTTTCTCTATATTAATAGTAAGTCCAGCTTCCCTCAAACACGTAGCTACTCTACTCAAGAGCGACATGTGGACGTCAAAGTCTTCCGAGAGGATCAAAAGATCATCCAGGTAAACGAAGACGTCAATGAAGCTCGTAAGGGATCACCTTATCCATGAGCTTGCATAGTGTTTTCGGGGAGTTGGACAAACCAAAAGGCATTCTTTTAAATTGAAACAGCCCCCGCCCAGGAGCGATGAATGCTGTTTTATCGCGAGATTTTTGGTCTAGTTCTACTTGCCAAAAAGCCAATTTTAAATCTAAGCTGGTAATATATTTAGTTTTTTTCACTCTACTAAAGATGGAGTTAATATGGGGAAGTGGATAAGCATCACTCTTGGTTACGGCGTTAACTTTTCGAGCGTCGAAGCATAGTCTAATGGTGCCAAAGGCGATGCCCATCCACTTCTACTCTCCTCTATAATATCTTCTTCTAACATTTTATTTATTTCAGCGTATAACAGCTTTTGCATGGGCACTGACAATGGATACGTACGGACTACGGACGGTTTAGCATCTCTTACATCTATTTCATGCTTTAGGACACTGGTTTTCCCCAGGCCGACCACACTATAGGAGGGAAACAATTTGATGGTTTCCAGCAACCGTTGTCGCTGCTCTTCGTTTAAGGTATGCATTAAGGCATTTTCTACTAATTCACTTACTTCTAAATTTCTAAAAGGTATGGCGTTGAAAGCATCCCAAAAATCGATCCCTAAAATAATGGAACATTTTATGGAAGGGATGAGGAAGAATTTGATAGTTTTTTTAATATTGTTAAATTCAATGTACAAATAAACAAATCCGAGGACTTTTTGTTTAGTACCATCTGCTGTGGCAATACTAGCAGTTAAGGGTGTGAAGGATACCCCCAACTGTTGCAGCAATTCTTCCCCATCCCGTTCCAAGCAACTTATATTGGCACCGCTATCTAACAGCGCGAAATGATTTTTGTTGCCAATTTTTATCTTCATAAAGGGACGATTATCCCACCACAGGTCTTATATAAGTTGCTTTTAACGCTCTATGGATCTGCTTCCTAACGCCAAAATGTTTTTGTGCCCTAATTCTAACTATCTTAATTTTTTTAGACTTATCTAAGTTATCCAAATTTTGTAACCCATCTAATTTATTTAATTTAGTTTTAGGAGGTAATTTGGAACTTACATATAAGTTAAACCTAGGGTCCTTCTGGACCACGGAGGTCAACGGAAACGGGAGTTTGGGTTCCTCCAGGTTCCCATTCCCGCGTAACCGTTTCCCTGGACTGTAACTGGCCTTTACTTGGGGCATTTATTAACATAAGTGTTTTTCATTCCACACTTATAATAAAAAATTTTTAATGGACAAGGACAATCACGGAAGGTATGACCTATGTCATCACAAATATAGCATATAGTTAAATTATTATTTTTATTTTCAGTGCTATTCAATAAATTAGGACGGACATTTTCGGACACATGCACATTATCGACAGGTAACTCAACATTTTCGTCGTCACTGCTATTTACTTCTATTCTCGTTCTAGGGGGAACACCAGTAGGTGGTACCGCGGCCAGTTCATCCGCCGGCTGATGGAATTGCCGGTAGTCATCCCTTACAGCTCCAATAAGGTTTGACTGTCGCTGGTGCTCTGCGTAGTTCATACACAACCGCTGAAATTGGTCTTGAATTTCCTGCATCTGCTGTTGCTATACTGCTAATGCCTTTTCCAGTTCCTGGATCCGCTGACGCTCATAATTTTGCGAGGATTGTTTCGGAAGTGAGTAATCTAAATTTGATGAAAATTTTTGACGATTGTTGCTTCTATTGTAGTTATTACGGCCAGACTTTGTATTAGTTCGTCGAACATCCGCATGGAGTGGCGCGATTCGTGTAGACGGAAATCGATAGTTGTCCGGGTTTGCACGGGGTGACGCTTGATAGCTCCAGGCTAAATTCCTCGCTGGCAATGTCGACGATGGCAGACTTTTGGGACCCGAAACCGGTGGAGTATCCAACGGCCGCACCCATTCTGCTTGCAGATCCGAAAATACGTCAGCCCTTCGCTCGGCTGGTTTTCCCATTGGGGTCACCTTCGGTGTCGCTCCAGTAGCCCCTAGAATTGGATATCCAATTATGGTGAGCGGGGCAGCTAATGGACGGACCAACTCATCATCAGTTTTAGGTAATTTTTTAGGTAATTTTGATGTAATTTGTTTTTGTTTATACTGACGCAACTTTTCTAAATTCTCTTTTAGTTCATAAATTCCTTTCCTGATCGCCCCGGAGGAACTCGGTTGAACATTTTTCAATCGGTTTAAGCGATCCCATACGTGGAAGCCTTTTGTGGTGGCGATGTCTAGAGCGTTGGAATTACCATCTCTAATGCCGTTGGTAATCAATGCTCGTATAGCTTCGATTTCGCCTCTCAGATGTTCAGTTCAGCCTCTGGATCTGGAATTACGGCTACAGGTAATCGTCGTTTTTGTTTATTCTCCAAATCCAGAGCCAAACTCAAATTAGAATATTTATCCGATACATTTTCAGAGGGAACATAGAGATTCCGGATTTTCAGTTCATAGCTAAGTTCGTCCTGGTCCAGCAGATTTGGATCTATCACATGCCGGAAACTATCCATGATATTTAATTTTTTTCCTAATGAAATACTAATAATAACTAAACTCCAGTACTATAGCTACTAAATAATAATAATAATAAATAATTGATTGTAAATTTAATAAATAAGTCAAAAAAAAATGTTTATACCTACTTACTAATACTATTGCAAAATTAAACCTAGAATAAATAAAAGAAATTAGAAATATATAAACCCGACTTCACCTTACAAAAAAAATAAAAAAAATAAATAAATAAATAACAATCAGTGTATAAAATAACAGCACATTTGTAAATATAAATAACAAAAATTGTAAATATAAATACCACAAAATTTGTAAATATAATCTGTAAATAAAATCTGTAAATATAAATAACAAAACTGGAAATATAATAACACTGATTGTAACTACCCACTAATAATAACCAATACTAACGTAACCAAAACCGAACTATACTAACTAATAATACATAAACTAATTCTAATAAATAAATAACAATTATTGTAAAAATTTTAAATTAGAAAATAAATAAAAAAAATTTACAAAAAAAAACTACTTAATACTACTTTAATAAATAACAATAAAAAAAATATAAATAAACTATTACCAGTGCCCAATAACTAATAAACCTACCCTAATAATAAGTGTAACTCCCACCAATAAATAATAATAAAAAAAAATCTAACTATTTAATATTAACTACTTCCTAGCAAAAATTCTTATTCCGCTCTGACGACCCCGTAGTATTGAACACACCTTATATTTTTATAATTTTATAATAATTCTATTACCGCAATTTGGTACTACACTATTTTTAATTGCTCTAGTACCTTTATTATTTTTTCACAGCTGTCCCCAGTTTCTAACTATCTCCGCTATTTTTGGTCAAAATAAATAACAAAATAAATAAATAACAGATATCTGGAGGACAAATCGAGGACAACCTAAATTTTTATCTAACTCCAGCTCTATTACTTACCCCGCTATACCAGACTGATAGGACAAAAACATGGACAACCATGTCACGCTCTAACTATCAGCTGTATAAAAAAAATAAATAATTAACACAACAATACCGAAATTCTCGGTTTTATGTGAACTGGTTGGAAGTCATCCAAGGCAAAAGGGGACGAATTTAGTTGGTGATACAATGGCCACACCAACTCCATCCGAACTCATCCTCAGAACCAAACCAATTCTGATGAAGTTGATGATACAAAAAAGTGAGTGACCTAGCCTAAGTGACCTAGGTCTGAGTGACCTAGCCACAGGCACTATGGAAAGCAAGACCAAGAATTAATTTTTCTTTTATAAACAAAAAAAAAACGAATTCCCTTTTCTTTACTTCCAGCTCCCAGGATCATTGGGATTTCCTCCTTGTTGCCGGCTCAGCACAGTCTGTGGGGCGTGGGTCGACCAATGATCCTACTAACCATCATAGCACCAACAAATGTTCTCTTCAATCCAACACATTGATTACGTCATAATCAATGATGGACCAAAGAAGAACATGGAAATGAAAAAGGAAAAGGACAACTAGAAGGAATTCTGCGACTCCGGATCACTCATTTGCCCCGACTTATTCTGCCATGTTGAATTGACGAAAATTCCGGAATACACAAAAAAAATTACAACACAAAACAAACCACAGGGACTCAGCACTCCCAACGATGTCCCGACGGACCTGGCAACGTCGTACGCCGTACGCAAAGCATAAATTGTCTTTTTGAATCGCTTAGAAATAGTACTAAAACACATTCAATTGAATCAAAAATTTACAGAAAGGTAAACTAAGGATGGAATTTTATGCTTATGGTATCCTTTTCCGAATAATATACCTGCAAACCCCCTTCATGGAGCGATAAAAATGCACAATTTTGTGCATGTCAAAAAACACACCTTAATATAGTCGGATCTTTACCCTGTTTCACAGTTTCATGAATAGACACCATACAAAGAACATAAGAAAAATTCAGAGCCCTGGGTCCCCGCCCCATTATTTAATGGTAATATTATAATTGAATTTTTGAAAATTGATATGCACATAAAACCAGTACGATTTCACGTAAAACATTATAACTTTTAAAATAGGTATAACAAGTTAGTACCTTTCCATTCCATATAAAAAAAAATATTCCCCGCCTTTTTTATGTGGGTGAGGGGCTTATATATGAAACAAGTTACAACCCCTTAGCGGGGAAGTTTATTAAAGAAGTGAGAAATAGGTTTCTTCATTATACTATTATACACCTTCTACATAAAAATCAGCCTCATACCTGTACCCTCCTTCATTTTACTAGTGAAAGAATTTTTATGGGACTATTAAAATTGTATTTTTAGTATTTAAAATGATCATAGCATATGAAACATTTAATATACGGCCTATTATCTTATAAGTTAGATATAATAGGTTAGTATCTTTCGAAATCATTCAAAATTTTCACCCCTTTCCATTTTTATACGGGCGAGGGGGTATATTTATAAAACAAGATGCAACACCTCCTCGGGGAACTGGATTGAAAAAATAAGAAATAAGTTTTTTTTAAATAATATTTTAGACCTTATGCGAAAAATTTGTTTACGTACCTGCAACACACTCTATTCTTCATCGCTTAGAAATGCAACATTTCAAAATTTATTATATAGTTTATGAAAATTTAATTTTTGGAACTTAAAATGACTATAAAATAAGCCACAGTTTAGATATAAACTTGAAATTTATAAATTGGGTGCAATAGGTTCGTAGTAATCCAACTCACTCCAAATTTTAACATGCTGCTCTTTTTTGGTGGAGGAGGGGGTATATTTAGAAAACAAGCTCCATGCCTTCCGCGGGGGGCTAATTTAAAAAAATGAAAAAATACTTTTTTAACAATGAAATTATACACCTTGTATAAAAAAATCAGTCTCACCCAGTCAACCCTCTTTATGTTGGTTGTATTTGAATTTCGATATTTTCAAAGTAAAATTTTTGAAATTCAAAATGGCTATAAAATGGTCCAGAGTTTATGTACGACTTTCTTACTTCTATGCCAGGTACCATAATTTCAAACCTTCCGAAATCACTTAAAATTATAAACCACCATTTTATTAAAATAGAGGAGGGGGTGTATTAATGAAATAAGAAATATACCCTATGTGGGAGACTATATCAAAAAAATTAAAAATTGGTTTCTTCATAATACTATTCTACACCTTGTACATAAAAACGAGACCTGTACCTTCAACCCTCTTCATTTTACAGGGGTAAATATATATATATATTGTCTTATATCATAAATTCAACCATTCGATATAGATAAGAATTTGATCATTTTTACCATTCGTATAAATTTTTTATAAATAACATCATAAGTTTTATATAAGAACATAAAACATATTTACTTTTAAATTGTGAAAAACATGTAGTTTTATAAAATATTATAACTTTTAGTTAATTCTTTGTTTTTATTAAAGCCTAGGTTGATCTAAAAGGGGATATGAAGCACTCTTCCAACTTGGCAACTTTTTTTTTCATTTACATCGAAGTTTTTTTTTTTTTTTTTAATAAACCTACCCTAATAATAACTAATAAACCTACCCTAATAATAAGTGTAACTCCCACCAATAAATAATAATAAAAAAAAATCTAACTATTTAATATTAACTACTTCCTAGCAAAAATTCTTATTCCGCTCTGACGACCCCGGAGTATTGAACACACCTTATATTTTTATAATTTTATAATAATTCTATTACCACAATTTGGTACTACACTATTTTTAATTGCTCTAGTACCTTTATTATTTTTTCACAGCTGTCCCCAGTTAATCATAAACCGCTGTCACACAAAATCATTAATTTTATAAATATTTTAATTTTTAATAAATTTAATAAATAAATGTTGTTTTAAATAAAAACCCAATTTTGTGTATTTGTTAGCACATTTCCAACCAAATTGGAAGAAATGTGTATATTAGTTTCACTCTGTCTGTCCGTCTGTCCGTCTGTCTGTCCGTCCGTTCGTTTACACAAACTACTACATATTTTAAGATAGAGTGTTAAAATTTTGAATATGGATAGATAGTAATAAAATAATAGGTCCAGTAGCACAAAATTTTCTTCTATCTCTTTTCCCCTCTGAGTTATTCCCCCTCCAAGTTCGAAAATTACCCATATTGAACATCTAATAACTTTTAAACCAATAACAATTTTTGAGGTCTGTAAAAGCCATAAGATAGGAAAATCTTTTATCTTTTTTGTGAAATAAACAAATTTTTTAAAATTTAATTCTTTGATGTATAAAAATACCGTTATCTTCATACAACTTTTTTTAGTTTTTTAACACCCTGTATTTCCCAAACTGCTTATTATGGAAGGCTGAAATTTATGTACCAAAGAGATATCTAAAAAATAACTAGAGTCTCTGAAGAAATTGTATCCGTATCTCCAGAAAACTGGGTCATATTCTAACTATCTCCGCTATTTTTGGTCAAAATAAATAACAAAATAAATAAATAACAGATATCTGGAGGACAAATCGAGGACAACCTAAATTTTTATCTAACTCCAGCTCTATTACTTACCCCGCTATACCAGACTGATAGGACAAAAACATGGACAACCATGTCACGCTCTAACTATCAGCTGTATAAAAAAAATAAATAATTAACACAACAATACCGAAATTCTCGGTTTTATGTGAACTGGTTGGAAGTCATCCAAGGCAAAAGGGGACGAATTTAGTTGGTGATACAATGGCCACACCAACTCCATCCGAACTCATCCTCAGAACCAAACTAATTCTGATGAAGTTGATGATACAAAAAAAAATTTTTCATTACAAAAAATTTCGGGTGACCAAACGTCACTAGAATTTTTCTAAGTTCTTTTGCCATAAAAAATTTGGGCGCCAACTGTCACGAAATCCAAATTTATTGGATTTGTTATCTGAAGATAGGTTCGGAGGAGAAGGGTTCGGGAGCTGAAAGTGTTGGGCGCCAGGTCTGAGTGACCTAGCCACAGGCACTATGGAAAGCAAGACCAAGAATTAATTGTTCTTTTATAAACAAAAAAAAACTAATTCCCTTTTCTTTACTTCCAGCTCCCAGGATCATTGGGATTTCCTCCTTGTTGCCGGCTCAGCACAGTCTGTGGGGCGTGGGTCGACCAATGATCCTACTAACCATCATAGCACCAACAAATGTTCTCTTCAATCCAACACATTGATTACGTCATAATCAATGATGGACCAAAGAAGAACATGGAAATGAAAAAGGAAAAGGACAACTAGAAGGAATTCTGCGACTCCGGATCACTCATTTGCCCCGACTTATTCTGCCATGTTGAATTGACGAAAATTCCGGAATACACAAAAAAAATTACAACACAAAACAAACCACAGGGACTCAGCACTCCCAACGATGTCCCGACGGACCTGGCAACGTCGTACGCCGTACGCAAAGCATAAATTGTCTTTTTGAATCGCTTAGAAATAGTACTAAAACACATTCAATTGAATCAAAAATTTACAGAAAGGTAAACTAAGGATGGAATTTTATGCTTATGGTATCCTTTTCCGAATAATATACCTGCAAACCCCCTTCATGGAGCGATAAAAATGCATAATTTTGTGCATGTCAAAAAACACACATTAATATAGTCGGATCTTTACCCTGTTTCACAGTTTCATGAATAGACACCATACAAAGAACATAAGAAAAATTCAGAGCCTGGGTCCCCGCCCCATTATTTAATGGTAATATTATAATTGAATTTTTGAAAATTGATATGCACATAAAACCAGTACGATTTCACGTAAAACATTATAACTTTTAAAATAGGTATAACAAGTTAGTACCTTTCCATTCCATATAAAAAAAATATTCCCCGCCTTTTTTATGTGGGTGAGGGGCTTATATATGAAACAAGTTACAACCCCTTAGCGGGGAAGTTTATTAAAGAAGTGAGAAATAGGTTTCTTCATTATACTATTATACACCTTCTACATAAAAATCAGCCTCATACCTGTACCCCCCTTCATTTTACTAGTGAAAGAATTTTTATGGGACTATTAAAATTGTATTTTTAGTATTTAAAATGATCATAGCATATGAAACATTTAATATACGGCCTATTATCTTATAAGTTAGATATAATAGGTTAGTATCTTTCGAAATCATTCAAAATTTTCACCCCTTTCCCTTTTTATACGGGCGAGGGGGTATATTTATAAAACAAGATGCAACACCTCCTCGGGGAACTGGATTGAAAAAATAAGAAATAAGTTTTTTTTAAATAATATTTTAGACCTTATGCGAAAAATTTGTTTACGTACCTGCAACACACTCTATTCTTCATCGCTTACAAATGCAACATTTCAAAATTTATTATATAGTTTATGAAAATTTAATTTTTGGAACTTAAAATGACTATAAAATAAGCCACAGTTTAGATATAAACTTGAAATTTATAAATTGGGTGCAATAGGTTCGTAGTAATCCAACTCACTCCAAATTTAACATGCTGTTGGTTGTATTTGAATTTCGATATTTTCAAAGTAAAATTTTTGAAATTCAAAATGGCTATAAAATGGTCCAGAGTTTATGTACGACTTTCTTACTTCTATGCCAGGTACCATAATTTCAAACCTTCCGAAATCACTTAAAATTATAAACCACCATTTTATTAAAATAGAGGAGGGGGTGTATTAATGAAATAAGAAATATACCCTATGTGGGAGACTATATCAAAAAAATTAAAAATTGGTTTCTTCATAATACTATTCTACACCTTGTACATAAAAACGAGACCTGTACTTTCAACCCTCTTCATTTTACAGGGGTAAATATATATATATATTGTCTTATATCATAAATTCAACCATTCGATATAGATAAGAATTTGATCATTTTTACCATTCGTATAAATTTTTTATAAATAACATCATAAGTTTTATATAAGAACATAAAACATATTTACTTTTAAATTGTGAAAAACATGTAGTTTTATAAAATATTATAACTTTTAGTTAATTCTTTGTTTTTATTAAAGCCTAGGTTGATCTAAAAGGGGATATGAAGCACTCTTCCAACTTGGCAACTTTTTTTTTCATTTACATCGAAGTTTTTTTTTTTTTTTTAATAAACCTACCCTAATAATAACTAATAAACCTACCCTAATAATAAGTGTAACTCCCACCAATAAATAATAATAAAAAAAAATCTAACTATTTAATATTAACTACTTCCTAGCAAAAATTCTTATTCCGCTCTGACGACCCCGGAGTATTGAACACACCTTATATTTTTATAATTTTATAATAATTCTATTACCACAATTTGGTACTACACTATTTTTAATTGCTCTAGTACCTTTATTATTTTTTCACAGCTGTCCCCAGTTAATCATAAACCGCTGTCACACAAAATCATTAATTTTATAAATATTTTAATTTTTAATAAATTTAATAAATAAATGTTGTTTTAAATAAAAACCCAATTTTGTGTATTTGTTAGCACATTTCCAACCAAATTGGAAGAAATGTGTATATTAGTTTCACTCTGTCTGTCCGTCTGTCCGTCTGTCTGTCCGTCCGTTCACAAACTACTACATATTTTAAGATAGAGTGTTAAAATTTTGAATATGGATAGATAGTAATAAAATAATAGGTCCAGTAGCACAAAATTTTCTTCTATCTCTTTTCCCCTCTGAGTTATTCCCCCTCCAAGTTCGAAAATTTCCCATATTGAACATCTAATAACTTTTAAACCAATAAAAATTTTTGAGGTCTGTAAAAGCCATAAGATAGGAAAATCTTTTATCTTTTTTGTGAAATAAACAAATTTTTTAAAATTTAATTCTTTGATGTATAAAAATACCGTTATCTTCATACAACTTTTTTTAGTTTTTTAACACCCTGTATTTCCCAAACTGCTTATTATGGAAGGCTGAAATTTATGTACCAAAGAGATATCTAAAAAATAACTAGAGTCTCTGAAGAAATTGTATCCGTATCTCCAGAAAACTGGGTCATATTCTAACTATCTCCGCTATTTTTGGTCAAAATAAATAACAAAATAAATAAATAACAGATATCTGGAGGACAAATCGAGGACAACCTAAATTTTTATCTAACTCCAGCTCTATTACTTACCCCGCTATACCAGACTGATAGGACAAAAACATGGACAACCATGTCACGCTCTAACTATCAGCTGTATAAAAAAAATAAATAATTAACACAACAATACCGAAATTCTCGGTTTTATGTGAACTGGTTGGAAGTCATCCAAGGCAAAAGGGGACGAATTTAGTTGGTGATACAATGGCCACACCAACTCCATCCGAACTCATCCTCAGAACCAAACTAATTCTGATGAAGTTGATGATACAAAAAAAAATTTTTCATTACAAAAAATTTCGGGTGACCAAACGTCACTAGAATTTTTCTAAGTTCTTTTGCCATAAAAAATTTGGGCGCCAACTGTCACGAAATCCAAATTTATTGGATTTGTTATCTGAAGATAGGTTCGGAGGAGAAGGGTTCGGGAGCTGAAAGTGTTGGGCGCCAGGTCTGAGTGACCTAGCCACAGGCACTATGGAAAGCAAGACCAAGAATTAATTGTTCTTTTATAAACAAAAAAAAACTAATTCCCTTTTCTTTACTTCCAGCTCCCAGGATCATTGGGATTTCCTCCTTGTTGCCGGCTCAGCACAGTCTGTGGGGCGTGGGTCGACCAATGATCCTACTAACCATCATAGCACCAACAAATGTTCTCTTCAATCCAACACATTGATTACGTCATAATCAATGATGGACCAAAGAAGAACATGGAAATGAAAAAGGAAAAGGACAACTAGAAGGAATTCTGCGACTCCGGATCACTCATTTGCCCCGACTTATTCTGCCATGTTGAATTGACGAAAATTCCGGAATACACAAAAAAAATTACAACACAAAACAAACCACAGGGACTCAGCACTCCCAACGATGTCCCGACGGACCTGGCAACGTCGTACGCCGTACGCAAAGCATAAATTGTCTTTTTGAATCGCTTAGAAATAGTACTAAAACACATTCAATTGAATCAAAAATTTACAGAAAGGTAAACTAAGGATGGAATTTTATGCTTATGGTATCCTTTTCCGAATAATATACCTGCAAACCCCCTTCATGGAGCGATAAAAATGCATAATTTTGTGCATGTCAAAAAACACACCTTAATATAGTCGGATCTTTACCCTGTTTCACAGTTTCATGAATAGACACCATACAAAGAACATAAGAAAAATTCAGAGCCTGGGTCCCCGCCCCATTATTTAATGGTAATATTATAATTGAATTTTTGAAAATTGATATGCACATAAAACCAGTACGATTTCACGTAAAACATTATAACTTTTAAAATAGGTATAACAAGTTAGTACCTTTCCATTCCATATAAAAAAAATATTCCCCGCCTTTTTTATGTGGGTGAGGGGCTTATATATGAAACAAGTTACAACCCCTTAGCGGGGAAGTTTATTAAAGAAGTGAGAAATAGGTTTCTTCATTATACTATTATACACCTTCTACATAAAAATCAGCCTCATACCTGTACCCCCCTTCATTTTACTAGTGAAAGAATTTTTATGGGACTATTAAAATTGTATTTTTAGTATTTAAAATGATCATAGCATATGAAACATTTAATATACGGCCTATTATCTTATAAGTTAGATATAATAGGTTAGTATCTTTCGAAATCATTCAAAATTTTCACCCCTTTCCCTTTTTATACGGGCGAGGGGGTATATTTATAAAACAAGATGCAACACCTCCTCGGGGAACTGGATTGAAAAAATAAGAAATAAGTTTTTTTTAAATAATATTTTAGACCTTATGCGAAAAATTTGTTTACGTACCTGCAACACACTCTATTCTTCATCGCTTACAAATGCAACATTTCAAAATTTATTATATAGTTTATGAAAATTTAATTTTTGGAACTTAAAATGACTATAAAATAAGCCACAGTTTAGATATAAACTTGAAATTTATAAATTGGGTGCAATAGGTTCGTAGTAATCCAACTCACTCCAAATTTAACATGCTGTTGGTTGTATTTGAATTTCGATATTTTCAAAGTAAAATTTTTGAAATTCAAAATGGCTATAAAATGGTCCAGAGTTTATGTACGACTTTCTTACTTCTATGCCAGGTACCATAATTTCAAACCTTCCGAAATCACTTAAAATTATAAACCACCATTTTATTAAAATAGAGGAGGGGGTGTATTAATGAAATAAGAAATATACCCTATGTGGGAGACTATATCAAAAAAATTAAAAATTGGTTTCTTCATAATACTATTCTACACCTTGTACATAAAAACGAGACCTGTACTTTCAACCCTCTTCATTTTACAGGGGTAAATATATATATATATTGTCTTATATCATAAATTCAACCATTCGATATAGATAAGAATTTGATCATTTTTACCATTCGTATAAATTTTTTATAAATAACATCATAAGTTTTATATAAGAACATAAAACATATTTACTTTTAAATTGTGAAAAACATGTAGTTTTATAAAATATTATAACTTTTAGTTAATTCTTTGTTTTTATTAAAGCCTAGGTTGATCTAAAAGGGGATATGAAGCACTCTTCCAACTTGGCAACTTTTTTTTTCATTTACATCGAAGTTTTTTTTTTTTTTTTAATAAACCTACCCTAATAATAACTAATAAACCTACCCTAATAATAAGTGTAACTCCCACCAATAAATAATAATAAAAAAAAATCTAACTATTTAATATTAACTACTTCCTAGCAAAAATTCTTATTCCGCTCTGACGACCCCGGAGTATTGAACACACCTTATATTTTTATAATTTTATAATAATTCTATTACCACAATTTGGTACTACACTATTTTTAATTGCTCTAGTACCTTTATTATTTTTTCACAGCTGTCCCCAGTTAATCATAAACCGCTGTCACACAAAATCATTAATTTTATAAATATTTTAATTTTTAATAAATTTAATAAATAAATGTTGTTTTAAATAAAAACCCAATTTTGTGTATTTGTTAGCACATTTCCAACCAAATTGGAAGAAATGTGTATATTAGTTTCACTCTGTCTGTCCGTCTGTCCGTCTGTCTGTCCGTCCGTTCACAAACTACTACATATTTTAAGATAGAGTGTTAAAATTTTGAATATGGATAGATAGTAATAAAATAATAGGTCCAGTAGCACAAAATTTTCTTCTATCTCTTTTCCCCTCTGAGTTATTCCCCCTCCAAGTTCGAAAATTTCCCATATTGAACATCTAATAACTTTTAAACCAATAAAAATTTTTGAGGTCTGTAAAAGCCATAAGATAGGAAAATCTTTTATCTTTTTTGTGAAATAAACAAATTTTTTAAAATTTAATTCTTTGATGTATAAAAATACCGTTATCTTCATACAACTTTTTTTAGTTTTTTAACACCCTGTATTTCCCAAACTGCTTATTATGGAAGGCTGAAATTTATGTACCAAAGAGATATCTAAAAAATAACTAGAGTCTCTGAAGAAATTGTATCCGTATCTCCAGAAAACTGGGTCATATTCTAACTATCTCCGCTATTTTTGGTCAAAATAAATAACAAAATAAATAAATAACAGATATCTGGAGGACAAATCGAGGACAACCTAAATTTTTATCTAACTCCAGCTCTATTACTTACCCCGCTATACCAGACTGATAGGACAAAAACATGGACAACCATGTCACGCTCTAACTATCAGCTGTATAAAAAAAATAAATAATTAACACAACAATACCGAAATTCTCGGTTTTATGTGAACTGGTTGGAAGTCATCCAAGGCAAAAGGGGACGAATTTAGTTGGTGATACAATGGCCACACCAACTCCATCCGAACTCATCCTCAGAACCAAACCAATTCTGATGAAGTTGATGATACAAAAAAAAATTTTTCATTTCAAAAAATTTCGGGTGACCAAACGTCACTAGAATTTTTCTAAGTTCTTTTGCCATAAAAAATTTGGGCGCCAACTGTCACGAAATCCAAATTTATTGGATTTGTTATCTGAAGATAGGTTCGGAGGAGAAGGGTTCGGGAGCTGAAAGTGTTGGGCGCCAGGTCTGAGTGACCTAGCCACAGGCACTATGGAAAGCAAGACCAAGAATTAATTTTTCTTTTATAAACAAAAAAAAACTAATTCCCTTTTCTTTACTTCCAGCTCCCAGGATCATTGGGATTTCCTCCTTGTTGCCGGCTCAGCACAGTCTGTGGGGCGTGGGTCGACCAATGATCCTACTAACCATCATAGCACCAACAAATGTTCTCTTCAATCCAACACATTGATTACGTCATAATCAATGATGGACCAAAGAAGAACATGGAAATGAAAAAGGAAAAGGACAACTAGAAGGAATTCTGCGACTCCGGATCACTCATTTGCCCCGACTTATTCTGCCATGTTGAATTGACGAAAATTCCGGAATACACAAAAAAAATTACAACACAAAACAAACCACAGGGACTCAGCACTCCCAACGATGTCCCGACGGACCTGGCAACGTCGTACGCCGTACGCAAAGCATAAATTGTCTTTTTGAATCGCTTAGAAATAGTACTAAAACACATTCAATTGAATCAAAAATTTACAGAAAGGTAAACTAAGGATGGAATTTTATGCTTATGGTATCCTTTTCCGAATAATATACCTGCAAACCCCCTTCATGGAGCGATAAAAATGCATAATTTTGTGCATGTCAAAAAACACACCTTAATATAGTCGGATCTTTACCCTGTTTCACAGTTTCATGAATAGACACCATACAAAGAACATAAGAAAAATTCAGAGCCCTGGGTCCCCGCCCCATTATTTAATGGTAATATTATAATTGAATTTTTGAAAATTGATATGCACATAAAACCAGTACGATTTCACGTAAAACATTATAACTTTTAAAATAGGTATAACAAGTTAGTACCTTTCCATTCCATATAAAAAAAATATTCCCCGCCTTTTTTATGTGGGTGAGGGGCTTATATATGAAACAAGTTACAACCCCTTAGCGGGGAAGTTTATTAAAGAAGTGAGAAATAGGTTTCTTCATTATACTATTATACACCTTCTACATAAAAATCAGCCTCATACCTGTACCCCCCTTCATTTTACTAGTGAAAGAATTTTTATGGGACTATTAAAATTGTATTTTTAGTATTTAAAATGATCATAGCATATGAAACATTTAATATACGGCCTATTATCTTATAAGTTAGATATAATAGGTTAGTATCTTTCGAAATCATTCAAAATTTTCACCCCTTTCCCTTTTTATACGGGCGAGGGGGTATATTTATAAAACAAGATGCAACACCTCCTCGGGGAACTGGATTGAAAAAATAAGAAATAAGTTTTTTTTAAATAATATTTTAGACCTTATGCGAAAAATTTGTTTACGTACCTGCAACACACTCTATTCTTCATCGCTTAGAAATGCAACATTTCAAAATTTATTATATAGTTTATGAAAATTTAATTTTTGGAACTTAAAATGACTATAAAATAAGCCACAGTTTAGATATAAACTTGAAATTTATAAATTGGGTGCAATAGGTTCGTAGTAATCCAACTCACTCCAAATTTAACATGCTGCTCTTTTTTGGTGGAGGAGGGGGTATATTTAGAAAACAAGCTCCATGCCTTCCGCGGGGGGCTAATTTAAAAAAATGAAAAAATACTTTTTTAACAATGAAATTATACACCTTGTATAAAAAAATCAGTCTCACCCAGTCAACCCTCTTTATGTTGGTTGTATTTGAATTTCGATATTTTCAAAGTAAAATTTTTGAAATTCAAAATGGCTATAAAATGGTCCAGAGTTTATGTACGACTTTCTTACTTCTATGCCAGGTACCATAATTTCAAACCTTCCGAAATCACTTAAAATTATAAACCACCATTTTATTAAAATAGAGGAGGGGGTGTATTAATGAAATAAGAAATATACCCTATGTGGGAGACTATATCAAAAAAATTAAAAATTGGTTTCTTCATAATACTATTCTACACCTTGTACATAAAAACGAGACCTGTACCTTCAACCCTCTTCATTTTACAGGGGTAAATATATATATATATTGTCTTATATCATAAATTCAACCATTCGATATAGATAAGAATTTGATCATTTTTACCATTCGTATAAATTTTTTATAAATAACATCATAAGTTTTATATAAGAACATAAAACATATTTACTTTTAAATTGTGAAAAACATGTAGTTTTATAAAATATTATAACTTTTAGTTAATTCTTTGTTTTTATTAAAGCCTAGGTTGATCTAAAAGGGGATATGAAGCACTCTTCCAACTTGGCAACTTTTTTTTTCATTTACATCGAAGTTTTTTTTTTTTTTTTTAATAAACCTACCCTAATAATAACTAATAAACCTACCCTAATAATAAGTGTAACTCCCACCAATAAATAATAATAAAAAAAAATCTAATTATTTAATATTAACTACTTCCTAGCAAAAATTCTTATTCCGCTCTGACGACCCCGGAGTATTGAACACACCTTATATTTTTATAATTTTATAATAATTCTATTACCACAATTTGGTACTACACTATTTTTAATTGCTCTAGTACCTTTATTATTTTTTCACAGCTGTCCCCAGTTAATCATAAACCGCTGTCACACAAAATCATTAATTTTATAAATATTTTAATTTTTAATAAATTTAATAAATAAATGTTGTTTTAAATAAAAACCCAATTTTGTGTATTTGTTAGCACATTTCCAACCAAATTGGAAGAAATGTGTATATTAGTTTCACTCTGTCTGTCCGTCTGTCCGTCTGTCTGTCCGTCCGTTCGTTTACACAAACTACTACATATTTTAAGATAGAGTGTTAAAATTTTGAATATGGATAGATAGTAATAAAATAATAGGTCCAGTAGCACAAAATTTTCTTCTATCTCTTTTCCCCTCTGAGTTATTCCCCCTCCAAGTTCGAAAATTACCCATATTGAACATCTAATAACTTTTAAACCAATAAAAATTTTTGAGGTCTGCAAAAGCCATAAGATAGGAAAATCTTTTATCTTTTTTGTGAAATAAACAAATTTTTTAAAATTTAATTCTTTGATGTATAAAAATACCGTTATCTTCATACAACTTTTTTTAGTTTTTTAACACCCTGTATTTCCCAAACTGCTTATTATGGAAGGCTGAAATTTATGTACCAAAGAGATATCTAAAAAATAACTAGAGTCTCTGAAGAAATTGTATCCGTATCTCCAGAAAACTGGGTCATATTCTAACTATCTCCGCTATTTTTGGTCAAAATAAATAACAAAATAAATAAATAACAGATATCTGGAGGACAAATCGAGGACAACCTAAATTTTTATCTAACTCCAGCTCTATTACTTACCCCGCTATACCAGACTGATAGGACAAAAACATGGACAACCATGTCACGCTCTAACTATCAGCTGTATAAAAAAAATAAATAATTAACACAACAATACCGAAATTCTCGGTTTTATGTGAACTGGTTGGAAGTCATCCAAGGCAAAAGGGGACGAATTTAGTTGGTGATACAATGGCCACACCAACTCCATCCGAACTCATCCTCAGAACCAAACCAATTCTGATGAAGTTGATGATACAAAAAAAAATTTTTCATTACAAAAAATTTCGGGTGACCAAACGTCACTAGAATTTTTCTAAGTTCTTTTGCCATAAAAAATTTGGGCGCCAACTGTCACGAAATCCAAATTTATTGGATTTGTTATCTGAAGATAGGTTCGGAGGAGAAGGGTTCGGGAGCTGAAAGTGTTGGGCGCCAGGTCTGAGTGACCTAGCCACAGGCACTATGGAAAGCAAGACCAAGAATTAATTTTTCTTTTATAAACAAAAAAAAACTAATTCCCTTTTCTTTACTTCCAGCTCCCAGGATCATTGGGATTTCCTCCTTGTTGCCGGCTCAGCACAGTCTGTGGGGCGTGGGTCGACCAATGATCCTACTAACCATCATAGCACCAACAAATGTTCTCTTCAATCCAACACATTGATTACGTCATAATCAATGATGGACCAAAGAAGAACATGGAAATGAAAAAGGAAAAGGACAACTAGAAGGAATTCTGCGACTCCGGATCACTCATTTGCCCCGACTTATTCTGCCATGTTGAATTGACGAAAATTCCGGAATGCACAAAAAAAATTACAACACAAAACAAACCACAGGGACTCAGCACTCCCAACGATGTCCCGACGGACCTGGCAACGTCGTACGCCGTACGCAAAGCATAAATTGTCTTTTTGAATCGCTTAGAAATAGTACTAAAACACATTCAATTGAATCAAAAATTTACAGAAAGGTAAACTAAGGATGGAATTTTATGCTTATGGTATCCTTTTCCGAATAATATACCTGCAAACCCCCTTCATGGAGCGATAAAAATGCATAATTTTGTGCATGTCAAAAAACACACCTTAATATAGTCGGATCTTTACCCTGTTTCACAGTTTCATGAATAGACACCATACAAAGAACATAAGAAAAATTCAGAGCCCTGGGTCCCCGCCCCATTATTTAATGGTAATATTATAATTGAATTTTTGAAAATTGATATGCACATAAAACCAGTACGATTTCACGTAAAACATTATAACTTTTAAAATAGGTATAACAAGTTAGTACCTTTCCATTCCATATAAAAAAAATATTCCCCGCCTTTTTTATGTGGGTGAGGGGCTTATATATGAAACAAGTTACAACCCCTTAGCGGGGAAGTTTATTAAAGAAGTGAGAAATAGGTTTCTTCATTATACTATTATACACCTTCTACATAAAAATCGCCTCATACCTGTACCCCCCTTCATTTTACTAGTGAAAGAATTTTTATGGGACTATTAAAATTGTATTTTTAGTATTTAAAATGATCATAGCATATGAAACATTTAATATACGGCCTATTATCTTATAAGTTAGATATAATAGGTTAGTATCTTTCGAAATCATTCAAAATTTTCACCCCTTTCCCTTTTTATACGGGCGAGGGGGTATATTTATAAAACAAGATGCAACACCTCCTCGGGGAACTGGATTGAAAAAATAAGAAATAAGTTTTTTTTAAATAATATTTTAGACCTTATGCGAAAAATTTGTTTACGTACCTGCAACACACTCTATTCTTCATCGCTTAGAAATGCAACATTTCAAAATTTATTATATAGTTTATGAAAATTTAATTTTTGGAACTTAAAATGACTATAAAATAAGCCACAGTTTAGATATAAACTTGAAATTTATAAATTGGGTGCAATAGGTTCGTAGTAATCCAACTCACTCCAAATTTAACATGCTGCTCTTTTTTGGTGGAGGAGGGGGTATATTTAGAAAACAAGCTCCATGCCTTCCGCGGGGGGCTAATTTAAAAAAATGAAAAAATACTTTTTTAACAATGAAATTATACACCTTGTATAAAAAAATCAGTCTCACCCAGTCAATCCTCTTTATGTTGGTTGTATTTGAATTTCGATATTTTCAAAGTAAAATTTTTGAAATTCAAAATGGCTATAAAATGGTCCAGAGTTTATGTACGACTTTCTTACTTCTATGCCAGGTACCATAATTTCAAACCTTCCGAAATCACTTAAAATTATAAACCACCATTTTATTAAAATAGAGGAGGGGGTGTATTAATGAAATAAGAAATATACCCTATGTGGGAGACTATATCAAAAAAATTAAAAATTGGTTTCTTCATAATACTATTCTACACCTTGTACATAAAAACGAGACCTGTACCTTCAACCCTCTTCATTTTACAGGGGTAAATATATATATATATTGTCTTATATCATAAATTCAACCATTCGATATAGATAAGAATTTGATCATTTTTACCATTCGTATAAATTTTTTATAAATAACATCATAAGTTTTATATAAGAACATAAAACATATTTACTTTTAAATTGTGAAAAACATGTAGTTTTATAAAATATTATAACTTTTAGTTAATTCTTTGTTTTTATTAAAGCCTAGGTTGATCTAAAAGGGGATATGAAGCACTCTTCCAACTTGGCAACTTTTTTTTTCATTTACATCGAAGTTTTTTTTTTTTTTTTTAATAAACCTACCCTAATAATAACTAATAAACCTACCCTAATAATAAGTGTAACTCCCACCAATAAATAATAATAAAAAAAAATCTAACTATTTAATATTAACTACTTCCTAGCAAAAATTCTTATTCCGCTCTGACGACCCCGGAGTATTGAACACACCTTATATTTTTATAATTTTATAATAATTCTATTACCACAATTTGGTACTACACTATTTTTAATTGCTCTAGTACCTTTATTATTTTTTCACAGCTGTCCCCAGTTAATCATAAACCGCTGTCACACAAAATCATTAATTTTATAAATATTTTAATTTTTAATAAATTTAATAAATAAATGTTGTTTTAAATAAAAACCCAATTTTGTGTATTTGTTAGCACATTTCCAACCAAATTGGAAGAAATGTGTATATTAGTTTCACTCTGTCTGTCCGTCTGTCCGTCTGTCTGTCCGTCCGTTCGTTTACACAAACTACTACATATTTTAAGATAGAGTGTTAAAATTTTGAATATGGATAGATAGTAATAAAATAATAGGTCCAGTAGCACAAAATTTTCTTCTATCTCTTTTCCCCTCTGAGTTATTCCCCCTCCAAGTTCGAAAATTACCCATATTGAACATCTAATAACTTTTAAACCAATAAAAATTTTTGAGGTCTGTAAAAGCCATAAGATAGGAAAATCTTTTATCTTTTTTGTGAAATAAACAAATTTTTTAAAATTTAATTCTTTGATGTATAAAAATACCGTTATCTTCATACAACTTTTTTTAGTTTTTTAACACCCTGTATTTCCCAAACTGCTTATTATGGAAGGCTGAAATTTATGTACCAAAGAGATATCTAAAAAATAACTAGAGTCTCTGAAGAAATTGTATCCGTATCTCCAGAAAACTGGGTCATATTCTAACTATCTCCGCTATTTTTGGTCAAAATAAATAACAAAATAAATAAATAACAGATATCTGGAGGACAAATCGAGGACAACCTAAATTTTTATCTAACTCCAGCTCTATTACTTACCCCGCTATACCAGACTGATAGGACAAAAACATGGACAACCATGTCACGCTCTAACTATCAGCTGTATAAAAAAAATAAATAATTAACACAACAATACCGAAATTCTCGGTTTTATGTGAACTGGTTGGAAGTCATCCAAGGCAAAAGGGGACGAATTTAGTTGGTGATACAATGGCCACACCAACTCCATCCGAACTCATCCTCAGAACCAAACCAATTCTGATGAAGTTGTTGATACAAAAAAAAATTTTTCATTACAAAAAATTTCGGGTGACCAAACGTCACTAGAATTTTTCTAAGTTCTTTTGCCATAAAAAATTTGGGCGCCAACTGTCACGAAATCCAAATTTATTGGATTTGTTATCTGAAGATAGGTTCGGAGGAGAATGGTTCGGGAGCTGAAAGTGTTGGGCGCCAGGTCTGAGTGACCTAGCCACAGGCACTATGGAAAGCAAGACCAAGAATTAATTTTTCTTTTATAAACAAAAAAAAACTAATTCCCTTTTCTTTACTTCCAGCTCCCAGGATCATTGGGATTTCCTCCTTGTTGCCGGCTCAGCACAGTCTGTGGGGCGTGGGTCGACCAATGATCCTACTAACCATCATAGTACCAACAAATGTTCTCTTCAATCCAACACATTGATTACGTCATAATCAATGATGGACCAAAGAAGAACATGGAAATGAAAAAGGAAAAGGACAACTAGAAGGAATTCTGCGACTCCGGATCACTCATTTGCCCCGACTTATTCTGCCATGTTGAATTGACGAAAATTCCGGAATACACAAAAAAAATTACAACACAAAACAAACCACAGGGACTCAGCACTCCCAACGATGTCCCGACGGACCTGGCAACGTCGTACGCCGTACGCAAAGCATAAATTGTCTTTTTGAATCGCTTAGAAATAGTACTAAAACACATTCAATTGAATCAAAAATTTACAGAAAGGTAAACTAAGGATGGAATTTTATGCTTATGGTATCCTTTTCCGAATAATATACCTGCAAACCCCCTTCATGGAGCGATAAAAATGCATAATTTTGTGCATGTCAAAAAACACACCTTAATATAGTCGGATCTTTACCCTGTTTCACAGTTTCATGAATAGACACCATACAAAGAACATAAGAAAAATTCAGAGCCCTGGGTCCCCGCCCCATTATTTAATGGTAATATTATAATTGAATTTTTGAAAATTGATATGCACATAAAACCAGTACGATTTCACGTAAAACATTATAACTTTTAAAATAGGTATAACAAGTTAGTACCTTTCCATTCCTTATAAAAAAAATATTCCCCGCCTTTTTTATGTGGGTGAGGGGCTTATATATGAAACAAGTTACAACCCCTTAGCGGGGAAGTTTATTAAAGAAGTGAGAAATAGGTTTCTTCATTATACTATTATACACCTTCTACATAAAAATCGCCTCATACCTGTACCCCCCTTCATTTTACTAGTGAAAGAATTTTTATGGGACTATTAAAATTGTATTTTTAGTATTTAAAATGATCATAGCATATGAAACATTTAATATACGGCCTATTATATTATAAGTTAGATATAATAGGTTAGTATCTTTCGAAATCATTCAAAATTTTCACCCCTTTCCCTTTTTATACGGGCGAGTGGGTATATTTATAAAACAAGATGCAACACCTCCTCGGGGAACTGGATTGAAAAAATAAGAAATAAGTTTTTTTTAAATAATATTTTAGACCTTATGCGAAAAATTTGTTTACGTACCTGCAACACACTCTATTCTTCATCGCTTAGAAATGCAACATTTCAAAATTTATTATATAGTTTATGAAAATTTAATTTTTGGAACTTAAAATGACTATAAAATAAGCCACAGTTTAGATATAAACTTGAAATTTATAAATTGGGTGCAATAGGTTCGTAGTAATCCAACTCACTCCAAATTTAACATGCTGCTCTTTTTTGGTGGAGGAGGGGGTATATTTAGAAAACAAGCTCCATGCCTTCCGCGGGGGGCTAATTTAAAAAAATGAAAAAATACTTTTTTAACAATGAAATTATACACCTTGTATAAAAAAATCAGTCTCACCCAGTCAACCCTCTTTATGTTGGTTGTATTTGAATTTCGATATTTTCAAAGTAAAATTTTTGAAATTCAAAATGGCTATAAAATGGTCCAGAGTTTATGTACGACTTTCTTACTTCTATGCCAGGTACCATAATTTCAAACCTTCCGAAATCACTTAAAATTATAAACCACCATTTTATTTAAGTAGAGGAGGGGGTGTATTAATGAAATAAGAAATATACCCTATGTGGGAGACTATTTCAAAAAAATTTAAAATTGGTTTCTTCATAATACTATTCTACACCTTGTACATAAAAACGAGACCTGTACCTTCAACCCTCTTCATTTTACAGGGGTAAATATATATATATATTGTCTTATATCATAAATTCAACCATTCGATATAGATAAGAATTTGATCATTTTTACCATTCGTATAAATTTTTTATAAATAACATCATAAGTTTTATATAAGAACATAAAACATATTTACTTTTAAATTGTGAAAAACATGTAGTTTTATAAAATATTATAACTTTTAGTTAATTCTTTGTTTTTATTAAAGCCTAGGTTGATCTAAAAGGGGATATGAAGCACTCTTCCAACTTGGCAACTTTTTTTTTCATTTACATCGAAGTTTTTTTTTTTTTTTTAAAACTCATTCACAAAAATTTTTTTGTTTCTTTTTAGATATCAGGTTCAAAATTTATCCTTTTTTTCTTTCTTTGCCTTTTAACAAAAAAAACTGAACGAATTAATTTTTTTGAATAAAAAAAAAACTTGAAAAAAAAAACTAATAAAAAAAAAACTAACAAGATTTTATATTACCCGGTGTCCAGCGTCACGACTGTCATACGACTCCTCGATTTTTTTTTCGCTTTTTTTCAAAAATTTTCCAATCATGCCCTTTATTTGACCCAAGGGTCAAATCAAGAACATTCTTTGTATTTTTTCTCATTTTAGAAAATTTATACTAATTCACCACCACCAACACGACCTCTGGTTGTTAATATACAAAGACTTTACACATGTAACCAACTTCACGACATATATTTTTTTATCTGATTGACATTTATAACTATAACAATAACAAACAACATGGCAGAATTGTTTACGCCGATGTAAGTAAATTATTTAGATTTTATTTTATACTAATATTAATAATTATATTTTTCAGATATCTCGGGTGTCACAAAACTGGCTTGTTCAGTAGTTTACCAAAGAACAAGTCTGAAAAACACCCTTCAATGATGTCGGTTTACACAATGGATAACAAACCAAAAAGGTAAACAATATTATTGTGTGTTGGTGTTTTTTTTTTTGAATAAATTCTAAATTTTATGGGAGGCAGCTCCTGATAGAGATATTTATTTATATATATATATATAATGAAAAATTATTAAAAATTGGAATATGCATCGAAGTGGGGTTACCAATGTTTTTTTTCCCTTGAATGTATTTAAATTAAATTATTTTTTTTAAGACTAAATAAAAAAAAAAAAGCTGCCAAGTTGGAAGAGTGCTTCATATCCCCTTTTAGATCAACTTAGGCTTTAATAAAAACAAAGAATTAACTAAAAGTTATAATATTTGATAAAACTACATGTTTTTCACAATTTAAAAGTAAATATATTTTATGTTCTTATATAAAACTTATGATGTTATTTATAAAAAATTTATACGAATGGTAAAAATGATCAAATTCTTATCTATATCGAATGGTTGAATTTATGATATAAGACAATATATATATATATTTATCCCTGTAAAATGAAGAGGGTTGAAGGTACAGGTCTCGTTTTTATGTACAAGGTGTAGAATAGTATTATGAAGAAACCAATTTTTAATTTTTTTGATATAGTCTCCCACATAGGGTATATTTCTTATTTCATTAATACACCCCCTCCTCTATTTTAATAAAATGGTGGTTTATAATTTTAAGTGATTTCGGAAGGTTTGAAATTATGGTACCTGGCATAGAAGTAAGAAAGTCGTACATAAACTCTGGACCATTTTATAGCCATTTTTAATTTCAAAAATTTTACTTTGAAAATATCGAAATTCAAATACAACTAACATAAAGAGGGTTGACGGGGTGAGACTGATTTTTTTATACAAGGTGTATAATTTCATTGTTAAAAAAGTATTTTTTCGTTTTTTTAAATTAGCCCCCCGCGGAAGGCATGGAGCTTGTTTTATAAATATACCCCCTCGCGCGTATAAAAAGGGAAAGGGGTGAAAATTTTGAATGATTTCGAAAGATACTAACCTATTATATCTAACTTATAAGATAATAGGCCGTATATTAAATGTTTCATATGCTATGATCATGTTAAATACTAAAAATACAATTTTAATAGTCCCATAAAAATTCTTTCACTAGTAAAATGAAGGGGGGGTACAGGTATGAGGCTGATTTTTATGTAGAAGGTGTATAATAGTATAATGAAGAAACCTATTTCTCACATAAACTTCCCCGATAAGGGGTTGTAACTTGTTTCATATATAAGCCCCTCACCCACATAAAAAAGGCGGGGAATATTTTTTTTTATATGGAATGGAAAGGTACTAACTTGTTATACCTATTTTAAAAGTTATAATGTTTTACGTGAAATCGTACTGGTTTTATGTGCATATCAATTTTCAAAAATTCAATTATAATATTACCATTAAATAAGGGGGCGGGGACCCAGGGCTCTTAATTTTTCGTATGTTCTTTGTATGGTGTCTATTCATGAAACTGTGAAACAGGGTAAAGATCCGACTATATTAAGGTGTGTTTTTTGACATGCACAAAATTGTGCATTTTTATCGCTCCATGAAGGGGGTTTGCAGGTATATTATTCGGAAAAGGATACCATAAGCATAAAATTCCATCCTTAGTTTACCTTTCTGTAAATTTTTGATTCAATTGAATGTGTTTTAGTACTATTTCTAAGCGATTCAAAAAGACAATTTATGCTTTGCGTACGGCGTACGACGTACGGCGTACGGCGGACACGAAATTTTTTTTTGCTGATTCTGATTATCTGACATCTAAAACGTAAGAAAAAATTCAAAATCTCGAAAAAATTTTTTTCGAAATTTGCTCTGCACGAGAAAGCTTCATATTATATTTAATATGAAGCAAAACAATTTTGTTATTTATAAGTAATTTATGTGTGTTCTTATTATTTATTATCAAACAATTTTGGTGTCTTTCTTAGGTTTGTGGTGGACTATTTAGGTTCGTTGGGACATCGCTGGGGGGAATGAGTCCGTGGTGTATTTGCTTTTTTTTTTTTTTTTGTTGACTTGGTATAGTGTTTCCATGTTGGAGTAAACCAGAACATTGAGTGATCCGGAGTATGTAGGATTTTTCCTTTTCGCTATTTTCTTCGATCCATCGTTGGTTATGAGGTAACCAATGTAATGGATTGAAGAGAATGGTTGTTGGTGATGTGATGGTTAGAGGGATCATTGGCGAACCACGCCCGAAAGACTTTGCTAAGCCGGCAATAGTAGGAAATCCCAATGATCCTGGGAGCTGGAAGAGAAAAAAATTGGTCTTGTTTTTTTTTTGTGATTGAGGCTAGGTCACTCAGACCTGGCGCCCAACGCTTTCAGCTCCCGAACCCTTCTTCTCCGAACTTATCTCCAAATAACGAATCGAAATAATTTTGATTTCGTTACAGATTACTTTGCCAATTTGTAATGTTTTGATTATGATGTGTTTCACATAATTGTGTTTTTTGACCAATTGAATTTATTGAATTATGTTGCACATTATAATTTGGTTTACGAAATTTATTAGAATTATATTGTTGTGTATTGAAATGTAGTAACGAATGATGTCTTTTATTACAATTCAAACAATTTGTTTTACGTGGACATTGATTTTTTAAATGATTGTAAGCCAAACAATTTGTGCACGCAGAAATTTTTTTAATTATTTCAAATCTATTTTTAATATCCATTTTTAGAAATGTATCACATCCTCGAATTATGTGATTTCCACCACAAATATGACAAGATTGATTTAGCATACCAGTTTTATGTGAAGCATTGCCAGCGCTTTGTCCAGTGTGAAAAGATTTACTGAATTTAGAATTATTAGCATTTGAAGCGACAGGATTGACAAACCTTTAGAAAACTGGCTGGGATTGCTCTACAGATTCTAATGTTCTAAAACGCGTTTCCAGGAATTTTGTAAATATATTTAATTCTGCACAATTTTTTGCACCACCTAAATGTTCTTCCCATAATTCTTGTGTATTTGTAGGCAATTTACCGCAAATAATATAAATTAAAATAACATCCCATGTATCGACTGGTATGTCTAAATTTCTTAAGCAGTGAATACATTCGGTTGTCGTATCTAGAAGTTCTTTAATTCCGGAAGCCGTTTCTACGGTGATATTTTTTTGATTAAATAAAATACGTAATTGCATATTTACTAAGACCCGTTTATTTTCATATCTTTCAGTTAATATGGACCATGCTGATTCATAATTCTTCTCTTCAAGTGAGATATGTTGCAGCAACCGAGCTGCTTCACCATGAATTGCTGATTTTAAATAATGCAACTTTTGAATGTTTGGAATTGCTTTGTTGCAATGCACCAATGATATAAAAAGATCATAAACAGGTTTCCAGCTTTCGTAACCTCCCGAAAAGGCTGGTAATTGAATTGGTTTCAATTTAATATCACATAAATTTGGTTAACATTGATTTCGATATTACTCTCGGATTCAAGTGCTTCGTTCATCTCCCCGGCATAATCAAAGTATAATAATTTTATTTTATTAAATACTTCTTTATTCTAAATAGTCAGCTTTTAGCGTTCCTTCTTCTTTTGCGCATACAAGTTTAAAATGCCAATCTTGTGCATCTTTAAAAATTAAGTCTAAATTTTTAAGTCGCGTTTTAATATACGATTCACGCCGTTTTATTTTTTCAACCACTTTACATGACATGGCATCAGACGTCATTTGTTGATATAAATTGGAAACATATTCAATTGCGTTAGCTAATGTTGGCGCCATTTTTAAATTTTATTCTATCTATGAAATACTTAAGTTTTTTTTTTTAATTTATTTATTTGTTTATTATGTAATTTAATTTAATTTTATCACAAATAATTTTAAAATTAATATTTATTTAATAAATTATATGTGTACTTAAAATTTATTGTTCATATATCTGTAATTTTATTTTATTAACAAAAATGTAAAAATTAATAAATGTTTTATATAAATTAATTTATTTTAATAAATTATACACTTTATTTATTGTTCATATCTAATTTAATTTTATTTAATAAAAATTCAAAATTAATAAATGTTTTATATAATTTAATTTATTTTAATAAATTATCCTTAAATATTTATTGTTCATATGTAATTTAATTTTATTAAAAATTTTTTTTTAAAAATTAATAAATGTTTTATATAATTTAATTTATTTTAATAAATTATACACTTAAATATTTATTGTTCATATGTAATTTAATTTTAATAATTTATCCTTAAATATTTATTGTTCATATGTAATTTAATTTTATTACAAAAAATTTTTTTTAAAATTAATAAATGTTTTATATAATTTAATTTACATATTTCAATAAATTATACACTTAAATATTTATTGTTCATATGTAATGTTATTTTATAAAAAAATTTTTAAAAAATTAATAAATTTAATTTATTTTAATAAACTATATGCTTAAAAAATTTATTGTTCATATATATGTATTTTATATTATAATTAAGCGCCTAAATGTTGTATATAATTTAACATTAAATGTTGTATATAATTTAAATTATTTTTATATATTATATACTTAAAAAAAGTTTATAGTTCATACATATGTACTTTAAATTTTTCACCAAGCGCGACAAAAAAAATTAAATGTTGTATATAATTTAAATTATTTTTATATATGTATTATATACTTTAAAAATTTACTTAAAAAATTTTATAGTTCATACATATGTACTTTAAATTTTTCACCAAGCGCGACAAAAAAAATTAAATGTTGTATATAATTTAAATTATTTTTATATATTATATACTTAAAAAAACTTTATAGTTCATACATATGTACTTTAAATTTTTCACCAAGCGCGACAAAAAAAATTAAATGTTGTATATAATTTAAATTATTTTTATATATTATATACTTTAAAAATTTACTTAAAAAATTTTATAGTTCATACATATGTACTTTAAATTTTTCACCAAGCGCGACAAAAAAAATGAAATTATTAATACCGATTATTAATACGAATTTTTTATATATATTTTTTTTTTTATGTATTATCTCACAATTTGCACTAACCTTTTTTCCTAATGATGGTGATAGCATAAATATTACTTCTTTCTTTTAATTGTTGTGTTGCAGAATCTCTTTTTTCATCAACATCATTCTTTTTTTTTTTTGCTGGACACAATACACTACACACTACACATACCATATACTATGGCGCGAAATAATATTTGAAAAATTTTCTTTTATATTTTATTTTTTTTTAATAATTATTAATTATCGGATATAATATAACTTAATTGTTAAAATGTTTTATGTCTTTTAAACCGAGTTATTTTTTATGTTCGAATGACCAAATGTTCACGACAATACCTTTACTAGGTAGCAGTTTAAATATTTTAATAGTTTATAGATTCTATATAAAATTTTATTTTATGGCCAAAACCTTTTTACGGCAATACCTTTACTAGGTAGCAGTTTGAATATTTAATATTAATAACTTGAGTGTTGTATAATAAAATACTGATTTTTTCTGATATATATATATATAATTTTATTGCATATAAAAATTATTGTGGCAAAAATCTGATTACGTATATTTTAAATAATTTACTAACTATGACTTATATAAGATAAGAATCACAGCTGATTTAATAGTTATGTGGTCATAGACCTTAATTTACAAGTTAAATTAAATTTATTATTATATAAATGAGAAAATTACTAATACCAATAAAAAACATTACATTATAATTACAAGTTAAATTAAATGAGAAAATTACTAATACCAATAAAAATATTACATTACTAATACCAATAAAATACGCAAATTAGTTATTTGCCATTGCAATATGATTTTATATAAAAAAAAATTGTTTTATGACGTCACTGCTTCTTGGCTGCTATCATATGATAATGCACTGCATTATCTTATCGCACGTTGAACTTTATTTTCTGTTGACAGTTGGTAACTTAACTTTTGATTGACAGTTTAAGTCAGTTAACGTCGTGTTGTTAAAATATAAATATAAAATTAATTTATATTTTTTTGTTTATTTATGTTCGTCGCGAACATATATATTTCCTTACCCTTTCTACCTCATATATATATTTTTGTCTTCCTTTGTCCTTTTCTTTTATAGTATACAGAAAATAAATTAGCGCGTATTATTAAATTTCACCACGAAAAATATATGTACTGTACCTTCTGTTGTCTTTATACAATTTCTACGTCTTATCATACAATTTCTACGTCTTATCAAACTCGTTATTTCAACTTTCTTAACAAAGATATTATATATTCAACATGGGAACTCATATAGAAAAGTGGAAAAGTGATTTTTGCGCTGCGGCCGGAAAACTTAGCACCCTGATTGTGACATTAAATTTGAAAGTATTTGTTTTGATACCAAATTTGTATGAGATTTTTGAAAATAGAGTTTTGTGGTAAGTATAATTTTTAATTAATTTATTAGTATACAATTAAATATATATAAAGAAATGTTTAAAAAAATGATGAATCTATTTAAAATATACAAAAGCTAATCAAATAAATTTGTGTGTTAATATTTATTAGCTTAATAAAAATAAAATTTTTGTATACAAATATTACGTTTTTTCAAATTTCATTTCTTAGGTATGATATGAATTCTTCAAATATAGAATGCAGAGACGATAACATTCACCAGTTAATACGTTTTGCAGATATTGTAGTATATTTAGATTACTAATTTAAAACAAAAAATTTTAATTTTGTAATATAAATATAAATTGCATTATGCGTACCTTTTTTATAAATATTCTTTACAGATTTTTTTAACTATAAATTCTTCTATATTATTAATTTTTTACTTAGGTTTGTAACGAAACCAAAAATAATTGATTCGTTATCTGTAGATAAGTTCGTAGGAAAGGGGTTCGGAAGCTGAAAGCGTTGGGCGCCAGGTCTGATTGACCTAGCCACAATCACCAAAGAAAACAAGACCAAATTTTTTCTCTTTCAGCTACCAGGATCATTGGGATTTCCTCCTTATTGCCGGCTTAGCAAAGTCTTTGGGGCGTGGTTCGCCAATGATCCATCTAACCATAATATCAACAACGACCATTCTCTTCAATCAGCAATTTTTAAGGATTACATTGGTTACCTAATAACCAACGATGGATTGAAGAAAATAGCGAATAGGAAAATTCTGCATCACATCGGGACATCGTTGGGACATCGCTGCGGGTGATGAGTCAGTGGTGTATTTACTTTGTTCCTTTTTGTTTGACTTTGTGTAGTGTTTCTATGGTGGAATAATATATTAATTAGACCCGGGGTCAAATCAAGAGCATCATTTGTTTTTGATTTTCGAAAACATTTAAATTTTCACCACCACCACGACATCTAGGGTACAACACCACAAATTATAATTTAACGATAACTACAGCCAAACTACAAACTATGACCCCATCACCTGAGCGAAAACAACTAAACAACTTGACAGACCGGCTCACGCAGAGGAAGTATTTTTAACATATATTTTTGTTATTTCCAAATTTTTTTTTCTTTAATTTTAGGAATTCCTGGGTGGCACAGGTTATTTATCACTTTTTTAATACTTTTAATTATAATTTTATTAAATTAAAAATCACCATTCAAATTTACATATAAAAGGACAGATATGTGAACCATTTTTATCTCTATATTAAGTCTCAAAAATTTCGCGAGGTGTCATGCTTCCATTCGTCAATTATATACGGATTTTTGATCGTAATTTCTGTCATCAACAATAAAAATATTACAAATAATTTAAGAAAAAATCAGTGGTCGTAATTAGATTTTAGGTAGTGTGCAAAAAAATATGTTTTTTAACCAATATTTCTAATTAATTAATTTATTTATAAAAATAAATAAGTCTACATTATTTTATTTCTGTTATTTCAATACTATTTTAATTTATGGAATTGGATCGGAAATTTTGAAGTAATTAAATATTGTAATTAAATTTATTAATTTTGGTACGCGTGCCATTTAATTGCGGCCACTGTTATAAATCATAAAGGAACTTAAAATGTCAAACGAAATTATCTCAAATCTTGTGTGAACAGTTCCTACGAATAAGAAATAATGGAAGGAGCATAAGTAATAAAAATTGAAGCCAGCCTGGATATAGTAGTTTCTTTCTTTTCACCACCGAACTGTCAAAATTAATAAAACGCAAATAAGAGCCGGACTAGGTTTTTCTTAATTCGGGCAGCAATTTTTAAAGAGAGAAAATTTAGTTTTTTTGAAAAATACATGTAAAGATCATCCTAAGGAATATTAAAGTTCGCACATTGATAATTATACAAATTAAAAGTAAAATAGAGTAATTTTGTTAGCTAGTTCATATTTTTAATTTATATTGAGACTCTTAAAATTAAAAACATAAGCCAGCCCTGTAAATCTAAAATCAGCTGTTATAATATTTTTCATATTATTAATTTGACAGTTCGGTGGTGAAAAGAAAGAGAATTACGAAAATCGTGGCTTCATAAACAATTTTTCAATATATTAAAATTTTAATGTGTTAAAAAGAGAGGGAACATTTATGCTCCTTCCATTATTTCTTATTCGTATAACAGTTCGACGTAATTTCGAAATCACATACCGAAAATACATAATTTCGAGCTGGTGAGAATGTACTATACAGTAATTGTGTTAATATTGATTTATATTTTAATTTACTTTTTAATATATATTACTCATTTTATATTTTTCAGTGTGCATTGGAAAAGTTTCCGGCTGCTAGGATTGCAGAAATAAATGAAATAATCAAAAAAGCTGCCAAGTTGGAAGAGTGCTTCATATACCCTTTTGATCCAACTAGGATTTAATGAAAACGAAGATTTAAATAAAAATTATGATTTTTACAAAGCTCCCAATGTTGTACAATTTAAAATTACAATCAAGTTTTTATAAATAAGTACTCGAATTTGTAATACCATATATACTAAATACTCGAAATGTAATATATGTTTTTGTTCTATAAATTTCAAATTTGTGCATTGTGCCCCTATAAAATGAAGACGGTTGAACGTAAGTGTCTCATTTTTGTATACAAGATGTAGAATAGTATTATTAAGAAACTTATTTTTCATTTTTTTAACATAATACTCCGCAGACGTGATATAGCTTATTTAAATAATTTATAATTTTAGAGTCATTTTAAGTTCCAAATATTCAATCCTTATATATTACATAATAAATTTTGAAATGTAACATTTCTAAGTAATGTAGCTTAGAGGGAGTTGCAGGTAGGGTAATAAATTTTTGGCACAAGTTGTAAGATAGTATTTTTAAGAAAATAATTTCTTATTTTTTTAATCCAGTCCCCCGCGGAGGTGTTGCAGCCTGTTTAATAGATACCCCCTTACCCATATGAAAATGGAAACGGGTGAAATTTTGTGTGTTTGAGTAATTTCGAAAGACACCAACCTATTATACCTAACTTATAAGATATAAGACCCTATCTGACATGTGGCTCATTTTTTAACCCCCTTACCCATATGAAAATGGAAACGGGTGAAATTTTGTCTGTTTGCGTGATTTTGAAAGACACCAACCTATTATACCTAACTTACAAGATATAATACCCTATCTGAAATGTGGCTCATTTTATTTTTATTTATTTATTTGTAATTTATTATTATTCTATCGGGCGCTAAGCCCATATAAATTGTACAGATCTTATTAAAATACAATAATGCCAAAAAAGTAAAACCAAATAACTAACAAAAATCAAAACAAAATTTTTTATATTTTAAATACTAGAAAAATAAAAAAAAATAAAAAAAATATATGAAAGTAAATGTTTAGATAACTAACATTTTACTTTAAATTAACTTATTTGATATACTAACCAAAATAAATTTGAAACTAAAATTAAAATTATAATTATGGTGGAACCAGCTTGACGATGGTTGAAAGCCTTGTCTGTCGCATCCCCTTCCCCACTCCTATGTAAAAAAAAAAATTAACTTAAAAGTTTATTAATCTGCAAGAATCAGCAGCAGCCTGAAGCACACTGGGAAAATATACTTATAACAAATGTGTCATTATAGAATTAAGCTTTTTCGACATGGCGTTACGAATTTATACAAGCAAGTAGCTAATTTTTGAACACTTCCGGGGACATATTGAACCTTCTTAACCCAATCGGTACAATTTTATTGTAGAGACGAGCAACACGAACATTGAAGGATTTACCCCAACAATCAGATGAGACTCTAGGTAAGATTAAGCTCCGTACCCTACTCGAGGAAGGGAAGTTAAAACAATGTAGCAAATAGCAAGGCGATTTGTTTTTTAATAGTCTTGTAGAGAACTTGTAGGAGTCAGAGTGAAATGTAAGATTTGAAACTAGTATCCAGAAGCTTAGACGTATACTCTGATACGTGATCTCTTGAACGTAGATTAAAGATAAATCTGGCAGCCGCATTAATAGAGCATTGGTAACAGCAACAAGTTCGTACATCCAGAGAAAACTTCAAGAGCATAGTTAAAAGTGGGCATTATCAGTGCTTGGACTAACTTTAGTTTAACAGCTATAGGCAACTTATAGTTAATACTGTAGAGTTTACGTAGTTTAAAGTTAACACTTCTAACTATACCATTTATGTGCGGTTCCCAGGACAACTTACTGTCAATAATTAAACGCAAACTTTTGGCCTCAGATACAAAAGGTAAAAAATAACCATTCAGATTAATTCTAAGTAGCAGAGAAGAATTAAACAACATAGCCTTCGATTTATCTGGATTTAACAAAACCCCATTATCACAATCCCACGCACAAATGGCCGCCAGATCTGAGTTAACTTCATAAATACATTGATCAAAACAAGAGATAGGAAGAGAGTGCAACAATTGAACATTCTCAGCAAAAAGGTTACACAAAAAATCAGAGCAGTACCTACCAGATGTTACACATTGAACTCTGTCTACCAAATACGAATATAAAAGGCTGCAAGAAGAACTAGAAAAACAAACTTGGGTTTTCAGCTTACCAAGCAGCATACTACAATCAATAGAATCAAAAGCCTTGCTAAAGTCCAGAAACAGTAACACAGAGACACGCTTCCTATCCGTATTTAACCTAATTCTATCTATCACATAGTGGTACTACACTTTTCTGTGAACCCAGATTGCTTATCATACAGCAGATTATGCCTAGTCAAGTGATCAACAATCTGATTACTTAACAGTTTCTCAAAGACTTTTGAAAGGACCGGAAGCACACTGACTGGTCTATAATCTCCTCCTGACCCTATCGGAATACGAATTACTTTAGCCTTTTTTCGCACGTCCTGAAAAATATTTGTAGTAATGATTGAGTTAAAGATATGCACAATGTGATCACCAAAATTGTAATGATATATTATCTAGCCCAATAGCATTAGAAGAAGCGGAAACTGTTTTCTAACTCAATACACGACACTGCTCTAAAAGAAAAAGAGTTTGCTACCTCTGGGAGAGTACAATCAAATCTTTGTATAATTGGTAAGTTGTTGGTAGCAATGAATTTAGCATTTAAGTCGTTGAGTTCCATAACATTAAAAGAGATGGGGTCAACCGACACCCATCTGGTTTACTAACACCAGTAGTATAGATATGTTCCTTCTGGCTCACTATTTTCCATACAAAATACAAATTTTTTTAAAAATTTAAAATTCTCAGTTGAGCCAGAAAATCCATATACTTTTCAATATAAAATCTTCACAACACAACTTTTTTTCATTTTGCTTTGTCCCAATATCCACATATATTTTTTGCTCAATTCACGCACATACTTTTTCGAATTCTCTTCGACGGTATATAATCCGAATATAAGTTTCACTTTCAATTTAAAAAAAAATAAAATTTACTACACCACAATAAATTCACGCATAGTAACCTTTTTTTCGCTTGTGTGGTCTACCATATAGATATGTTCCTTCTGGGACACTATTTTCCATACAAAATACAATTTTTTTTGAAAATTTAAAATTCTCAGTGGGTCCAGAAAATCCATATACTTTTCAATATAAAATCTACACAACACATTTTTTTTCATTTTGTTTTGTCTCAATATCCACATATATTTTTAGCACAATTCACGCATATATACTTTTTCGAATTCTCTTCGACGGTATATAATCCGAATTTAAAGTTTTTATTAGAAAAAAATTATTGTAAAATTGTATGAAAAAAAATAGAATAACTGGAACAATCTATCAAAAATTTAATCAATTGTTATCAATACATCATGTCATTAACATTAACTCTCAACGGTAATAGTTCTATACTTACTTCACAGTATTTTCCATCTATTGATTTAAAGGGGAATTACGTATCTGGATTAGTAGTTTTTCAAACATATAATTCAATACCAAATGTGGATATTGATAATAATAAATTTCATATTGGTAACAAAGTCATCACGATACCTGTTGGATCTTATGAAATTGGTGATTTAGTTTAGAGCAATACATTCGTGAGGAGTTGCGTATTAATGATAATGGTGAATCAGATCAAACAGATCGAAAAACCTTTGAATTGAAAGCAAATAACAATACTTTAAAATGTGAAATTTATACTGATGTAGGATATATTGATTTCACTAAAGAACTGAGTATTTGTAAGCTTTTAGGTTTTAGTAAAAGATTATTACAAAAAAAACAATTGCATATATCAGACATTTATGTTGATATAAATAGGGTGAATACTATACGTATTGAGTGTAATATTATTGGTGGAACGTATATAAATAATCAACAAGCTCATATAATACACTAATTTTCAATTAAAGTAAGTCCAGGCTATAAAATTATAGAAGTACCATTGAATGTTATCTATTTACCAATAAACGTTGAACGATTAACATCATTAGTTTTAAAATTTACCGATCAAGAGGGACATTTATTGAATTTCAGAGGTGAAAATATTACTGCCAGATTGCATTTGAAACCTGAAACATGATAATATATAATCAGAAATATCAACCTAATAATAAATACTTAAGTAATATAGGTCTGAATTTCAATCAGAATCAGGCACTGAACACACATAGCCGTCTAAGAACTTTAAAAGTTTTAACAAACCAAAATCAACTGTTTTTAAGGTCAATTGGATTAAATTAAATAAAAAGAAATCAAACAATGAGCAAAATTATGAATAGTTTTCAAGAACCTGATTTTGATGAAAGTGTTACCCATTCGGAATGACATAGTTATTCTCCATTTTTGAATTCATTCAATAAAAGCGATATTATACGAATTGCAATCCAACACCAAAATATAAATATATTACCATCTACTAGTTTACTTTACATAGAAAGTTTACTCACTACTGAAAAAGCTGAAGCTGTAAAGAACACAAAATTAATTAATAATGCAGTTGCATATCTTTTTGATGAAATTAGATATGAACTTAATGGTAAAGAAATTGATCATAATCGAAATGTTGGTATAACATCAACTTTAAAAAATTATATTTCTTTGACTGAAACTGAAAGCATTGGACTTTACAATGCTAGTTGGTCACCAAAAGAATCAATTTCCACTAATGGAGATTATTTTAATTTTTGTATTCCATTGAAGAGATTGCTGGGATTTTCAGAAGATTTTACAAATATACCAAATGCTCGACATGAATTAATTCTAACTCGTGCTAGAACTGATGATAAGGCTTTAATTTGTACCGATGCAGCTGAGAAACCCCTAATAACATTATCAAAAGTTCAATGGAAAGTGCAACATATATCACTATCTGATACGGTAAAGTTAAATTTATATAAGGGTATTAATAATGGAGAAACAATGAAAATAGCTTTTCGAAATTGGGATCTATATGAATACCCATCATTACCTATAAACTCTACTCATCATATTTGGAATGTAAAGACTACAACCCAATTGGAAAAACCGCGATTTATTATTTTCGCTCTTCAAAAAAATGAACGCAGACAAATTACTGCTGATTCTTCAGAATTCGATCATTGTAATATAACTGATCTAAAAATTTATCTTAATTCCGATGTTTATCCATATGAAGATATGGGACATGCTTTTGACAAAAACCGTTATGCTATAGCTTATGATGCAATGTCAACTTTCAAAAAAATTACTATAATAAATCGTTAGCAGAACCTTTAATTACCTGGAGTAAATTTAAATCATCTGCAATGATATTAGTATTAGATACTCGTCATCAAAATGAAAATCTAAAAACTGGACCTGTTGACATTCGAATTGAAATGAAATTTCAAGCAGCACTAGATGAAAATACATCAGCATATTGTCTTATGCTGCTGATCGTATAGTTCATTACAATCCATTGAGCGCTGAAGTTAGCCAAATCATTTAAATGAAATCTCCATACTTCATAATTGATATTCAAGGTTTCAGAAATAATAAAAATAAATTCATTTTAAAAGAAATTGCAATACTCTCTTCAACCGGTGAATTACAAAACTACATTATAAGACCGCCATATGGATTCCATTTACCCTCAGCTAACACACAAAAAACAAACAGATGGCTAGAGAGAAATCATCATGGATTTCAATGGTGTGATGGAGTTTCATATTTTCATGATACTATTAATCATATAAAAAATATGCTAAATGATCGCATCAAAATATTTGTTAAAGGATTTGAAAAAAGGGAATGGGTTGCCAATACTCTGAATCATGCTAATATTATAGATTTGGATGATAATCATTATACAAATATCAAAACTTTAAAATCAAAATATGAGACAGAAATATCTAAATGTTTAGCAAATCATTCTGGTATATGTGCAGTACAAAATGTATGATTATTAAAAAAAAAATCTTGATTATTGTATATAACCTGAAATATAATCCTATGTATTTTATATAAGAAATAAAACTATTAAATGTATAATAATTGACTGGATCCAATTTATAAGTTTGTATACAACTTTTCCTAAAGTTTTCAAATACATCCGCCAATAATAATATATCAGTTTTGAGATATAAGCCAGAATATTCACCAATATTTTTTATATGAAATATATATTTTTTACATGAAATATATTTTTTGCATGCATGTAAACCTCTGATATTTCTTGATCATTCAATTTACTGTAAAAATCTTCTTTAGTTGGTAAATTAGAATAAGTTAATTTTGTCAATGAGTCAATGAAATCATATGGAAAAACACCTTTTCGAGTCAATAAATTGAATTTGTTATCATTGAGATGACACCATTCCTTTTTTGTTATTTTTAAATTTTCTTTTGGAAGATATGATACTAATTTATCTAATGATGTCCCCAAAAATCTAAAAGAATCAATGAATTTTACTTTTATTTTACTTTCTTCAATATGTTTCGTAAATGAAATGTATTTCTCTTTTGTTATGCATTTATGTTAAAATGTGCATCGTATCAATTATGAAATATTACAGGTATACTACGTGAACATTTATAATCTAAATTACAAATCTTATGTGCTGCTCCTCTATATTTTCCTGTTAAATGGTAATGATCTCTCACTTTTTCATCGTCCTCAGTATAACGCTTCTCACATATATGACATAATGGTGCATTGTCAGATTCATATTGCTCAGTTGGAGTTAAAACAATCATTGGTTTTATATAATTATAGATGCTTTCAATATTTTCAGCTATTTGTTTTAATTCCTGAACAAACCATACCTGACAGTCATTACCAGTGTACGCTTTATAATAAGACTTGTTGTCATCAAAGGAGCATTTTACATAATATCCAATACTAAAAGCTTCATGTTCTTGATACTTCAAAGTATTTAATTCATTATCGTTATCATTTTCAATACGCTTCAAAATTGATTCTAAATCTGCATATATGCAAAATGGAACTTCAAGTTTATAATTATAATTTTTAAATGAAATCCATTTATTTTCTTCTGTAGGTAAATTAATTGTACAATTATTTTTGGTTTCACAATCTACTGAATGTAATTTTAATTTTAAAATTTTCATTATTAAAGTAATGTAGACATCTATCCCAAATATATTTAGTTTTTTTTATTATGGGATTGTTGTGAACTTACCAAGCGTGATAAGTGCTTAATCCAACAATAGTGATACTTATTTATAGTATCATCATCATCATCGTCATTTTCAGTATCATTGTCATACTCACTATCAGTATCATCACTGTCATGTTTTTTGTTAAGATAGTTACATTCCTCTTGAAATAATAGAAGATTTACATGTCGATCAATTTTATGCTTCGTTAAACGTAGTGGTACTATTATAATTTTTCTTAATATGTAAATGATTCTTCCTGCAAATGCTGATTCAATTTCAGTCCAAGCAACATGGTTTTCAACAATCTTCTATGACAAAAAAAAAAACGATTTAAGATTTTTTCAGTATAACATATTTTTTATGCAAAATCATTTTTATTTATGTATACAAAAAACATTTATTTATTTATTTTTTAATTAAATTGAAAAAAATGTATTATTTTTATTTTTAATTCTAAAAATTTTTACAAAATAAAAAAATTAATTATGTACATTTGTTTTCAACTGTTTTACTGGAACACCCCAGTCGCTGTCTTCATCATTATCATCTTCCACTATTACTTGGTTGACATCATCATCATCATCATCTTTTCCAAAAATCTGAAAAACAAAAATTTTTATTATTTGTACTACGGAAGTATTTGGAAAAGGGCGGTACATAATCACTTCCTTTTGCAGATTTTTGGAAAAGGGCAAATTAAGTGATAGAAAGTGATTTGCCCTTTTCCAAATACTTTAAGTGATAGAAAGTGATTCCAAAAATCTGCAAAACTATTGAAGGATCTTGGTTTATTTTCATATTTACCGGTGGTATTAAAGTTTTTTAAAACTTTCAACACTTGATTTGCTTAATCCAAAAATATTTGCAATTTTTTCTAGTGTTTTTTTTCATTTTTTTAGCTTTATTATTGATTTTCTAACTTCTACTGAAATATATTTTCTTATACCACTCATTTTTTACTTAAATAAATGTAAACACATTTTTTTAAATGCAATATTTCTCTAGCGATTAAAAATACGCTAACTTATATTTTAAAATAAAAAAAATATTAATATTGCAATAACTAAATTTTTAAATAAATGATAAATGATAGAGGATAAATTTTTAACCACTCCATGATTTTCGTACGTAGACTTTTGTTGCATATTTGAAAAACAGATTTTTATATTTAGTTCTAGATTTTTTTGTTAATTGCGCATTTTGTTACAAAATTGTCAAATTATAACATCTTCTTATATAACAAAAGAAAAGAGTTTAATATTATAATATTATTTTAACCCTTTGTTTTTAAATTTTACATACCGTACGTAGACTTTTGTGAGTAAGTGTATCTTCTTCTTTTATACTGTTAATAAAATTTTCAATATCAGCTTGAAACATAATCTGTGGATTTATTTCCTTGCTTTTTTGACTTGCTATAATATCCTGGTCATGAACTTCAGAAACGAAAGCTTCTTCACATATATAACAGCTGTCTTCGAAAGTTTTTATCAACCTTTCGAGTTTCAAAACATCTTCATCACAAATGTGGTACACTTTTGTACAATAATAACAGTATAAAATTTAAGGAATTATTATCACTTTCATTTTGTTTTAAAATGTAAAACTAAAAATGGGTGGGATGCAATAACGCCAAAGGCAATAAAGCCCAATTCGGCTTTATTGCTTATTTCCTGGGAAATAAAGCCTAACTCGTAAATTTTTGGTGGTTGGCTTTATTTCCCAAATGAATGAGAAATAAAGCCAACTTGTTATTTTGGAATATGAGAAATAAAGCCAATTTTTGTACTACGGAAGTATTTGGAAAAGGGCTGTATGTACATAATCACTTTCTTTTGCAGATATTTGGAAAAGGGCACATCAAATTGTATAAGTGCACGCGAGGCCAGCAAAATAATGCGGCCACCCGCGGCACGCAACGTGCCGGGCTCGTCTCCCGTGGCACGCAACGCGCATCGCGCTGACTTGCTGGCCCCGCGTGCGCCTATATAATTTGATGTGCCCTTTCCCAAAAATCTGCAAAACAAAAAATTATATTATTTGTACTACGGAAGTATTTGGAAAAGGGCGGCCGTATATAATCACTTTCTTTTGCAGATTTTTGGAAAAGGGCAAAACATGTGATAGAAAGTGATTTGCCCTTTTCCAAATACTTTAAGTGATAGAAAGTGATTCCAAAAATCTGCAAAACAAAAATTTTTATTATTTGTACTACGGAAGTATTTGGAAAAGGGCGGTACATAATCACTTTCTTTTGCAGATTTTTGGAAAAAGGCAAATTAAGTGATAGAAAGTGATTTGCCCTTTTCCAAATACTTTAAGTGATAGAAAGTGATTCCAAAAATCTGCAAAACAAAAAATTATATTATTTGTACTACAACAAAAAATTATATTATTTGTACTAAATTTTCTCTATATTTATTGAGCAACAAGACATATTATATTTTCCACAGATTATTATTTTTGAAATTGGAAATAAAGCCGTATGGCTTTATTTCTCATCCCTTTGGGAAATAAAGCCAACCACCAAAAATTTTTGAATTAGGCTTTATTTCCCAGCAAATAGGCAATAAAGCCGCATTCGGCTTTATTGCCTTTGGCGTTATTGCACCCCACCCTAAAAATGATCAGATATACATGAATGAAAATTATTACAATAATATATTAATAATTTGAAATAATTTTGTTATCAAATATAAAATTTAAGGAATTATTATCACTTTTATTTTATTTTTAAATGGAAACTAAAAATACTCGTTAGAAATAAAAATTATAGATATATATTAGATATATATTATATATCAAGATATACATGGACGAAAATTATTAAATTAATATATTAATAATTTGAAATAATGATAAGTATTTTGTTATCAAATATAAAATTTAACACAATTATTATCATTTTAATTTTGTTTTAAAATGGAAACTAAAAACGATCAGATATACATCCTCGAAAATTAATAAATTAATATATTCATAATTTGAAATAATTTTGTTATCAAATATAAAATTTAACGGAACTATTATCATTTTCATTTTGTTTTGAAATGGAAACTAAAAGTACTGAGATATACATGGACGAAAATTATTAAATTAATATATTCATAATTTGAAATAATTTTGTTATCAAATATAAAATTTAACGGAATTATTATCATTTTAATTTTGTTTTAAAATGGAAACTAAAAATGATCAGATATACATGGACGAAAATTATTACATTAATATATTCATAATTTGAAATAATTTTGTTATCAAATATAAAATTTAACGGAACTATTATCATTTTCATTTTGTTTTAAAATGGAAACTAAAAGTGGTCAAAAATACATCCTCGAAAATTAATAAATTAATATATTCATAATTTGAAATAATTTTATTATCAAGTATAAAATTTAACGGAATTATTATCATTTACATTTTGTTTTGAAATGGAAACTATAAATACTCAGGTATACATGGATGAAAATTATTAAATTAATATATTAATAATTTGCAATAATTTTGTTATCAAATATAAAATTTAACGGAATTATTATCATTTTCATTTTGTTTTAAAATAAACTCCTATTGAAATCAGTTTATAGCAGGCCAAAAGTTTTTAAAAAGGGGAAATTTAAAGTTGGTGATTTCGTTAGAATATCAAAACACCAAAGTACATTTGATAAAGGATATTTACCAAATTGTTCAACTGAAATTTTCAAAATTTATAAAATTCAATTAACCAATCCTGTAAGCTACGTGTTGGAAGATTACAATAAGCAAATAATAAAATACGATAAACAAACCCCGGGTTTGTCAAAAGCACATTTCCTCAAAATCGCCTTATGTAGAACTATAAGCTATTCTAAACCAATGGGAATTCCTATACGTGTATAGTATTTTTTAGTAGTATTATCAATGTACTATACATAGGAAAGATAAAAAATGACATGGTAGATATAGGTGAAAAATGTGTCCCTGTTCGATTTTATTAATTTTTTTCCTTCCAAGGTTATTATTCCAGGAAAATATATAATAAACTTATTATTTAAGATTTCTGTAATTTTGCTTTTAATTGAACATAATGTGATATGAAATAATATCCAATATTCCATTTATATAGCTCCTAAAAATATGCGAAATGTTCGTTTTTTGCAAAATTTTACATGATTAAACATTTTGATTAATTGTAAGTGTGAGGCACATGATTATAATTTATTAATTAATTCACTTTAAAGAAATATGATTTTCAAAGTTTTCTCAATATTTGTTTTTAAAAATATTGTGCAGTTATAATTTACAAGTAAATTAAAAATGTAATTTTTTTGATTTTTGAAGGGCCACAACGGATACAATTTCTTCAGAGACTCTAGTTATATTTTTAAATATTTCTTTGGTATGTAAATTTCAGTCTTCTATAATAAAAAGACCGAATTATTATTGAAACTTATTTAGTTATTTTGTTGATTTTGAAATTAATACAGTTAACAATAACAAGGAACGAGTAAATTTACTATTGGCTTATTTATTATTTCAACAAGAATCAATTTACTATTGACTTATCATTATTTCAACAGCAAAGAAATCAACACGAATTATATTAGTGAGCCGTACATAAAAGCTTATGTATCCGAATATTTTAATAAATGTAATCAATTAAATTATAATAAGTTTAGCAATGATTTGTTTTTTTACCTAGTTACACTACATTATTTAACTTTTCCAAGCTATTTGCTGAAATTCCATTATTTTGTAAAAATAATATACCTAATAATTATAGCAAATTCTTCATCACAATTGTGGTACACTTTTGTACAATAATAACAGTATAAAATTTAACGAATTATTATCACTTTCATTTTGTTTTAAAATGTAAAACTAAAAATGATCTGATATACATGAATGAAAATTATTACAATAATATATTAATAATTTGAAATAATTTTGTTATCAAATATAAAATTTAAGGAATTATTATCACTTTTATTTTATTTTTAAATGGAAAGTAAAAATACTCAGATATACATGGACGAAAATTATTAAATTAATATATTAATAATTTGAAATAATTTTGTTATCAAATATAAAATTTAACACAATTATTATCATTTTAATTTTGTTTTAAAATGGAAACTAAAAACGATCAGATATACATCCTCGAAAATTAATAAATTAATATATTCATAATTTGAAATAATTTTGTTATCAAATATAAAATATAACGGAACTATTATCATTTTCATTTTGTTTTGAAATGGATACTAAAATTACTGAGATATACATGGCCGAAAATTATTAAATTAATATATTCATAATTAGAAATAATTTTGTTATCAAATATAAAATTTAACGGAATTATTATCATTTTAATTTTGTTTTAAAATGGAAACTAAAAATGATCAGATATACATGGACGAAAATTATTAAATTAATATATTCATAATTTGAAATAATTTTGTTATCAAATATAAAATTTAACGGAACTATTATCATTTTCATTTTGTTTTAAAATGGAAACTAAAAGTGGTCAAAAATACATCCTCGAAAATTAATAAATTAATATATTCATAATTTGAAATAATTTTGTTATCAAATATAAAATTTAACGGAATTATTATCATTTTCATTTTGTTTTGAAATGGAAACTATAAATACTCAGGTATACATGGACGAAAATTATTAAATTAATATATTAATAATTTGCAATAATTTTGTTATCAAATATAAAATTTAACGGAATTATTATCATTTTCATTTTGTTTTAAAATAAACTCCTATAGAAATCAGTTTATAGCAGGCCAAAAGTTTTTAAAAAGGGGAACTTTAAAGTTGGTGATTTCGTTAGAATATCAAAACACCAAAGTACATTTGATAAAGGATATTTACCAAATTGTTCAACTGAAATTTTCAAAATTTATAAAATTCAATTAACCAATCCTGTAAGCTACGTGTTGGAAGATTACAAAAAGCAAATAATAAAATACGATAAACAAACCCCGCGTTTGTCAAAAGCACATTTCCTCAAAATCGCCTCATGTAGAACTATAAGCTATTCTAAACCAATGGGAATTCCTATACGTGTGTAGTATTTTTTAGTAGTATTATCAATGTACTATACATAGGAAAGATAAAAAATGATATGGTAGATATAGGTGAAAAATGTGTCCCTGTTCGATTTTATTAAATTTTTTCCTTCCAAGGTTATTATTCCAGGAAAATTTATATAAACTTATCATATAAGATTTCTGTAATTTTGCTTTTAATTGAACATAATGTGATATGAAATAATATCCAATATTCCATTTATATAGCTCCTAAAAATATGCGAAATGTTCGTTTTTTGCAAAATTTTACATGATTAAACATTTTGATTAATGTAAGTGTGAGGCACATGATTATAAATTATTAATTAATTCACTTTAAAGAAATATGATTTTCAAAGTTTTCTCAATATTTGTTTTTAAAAATATTGTGCAGTTATAATTTACAAGTAAATTAAAAATGTAATTTTTTTGATTTTTGAAGGGCCACAACGGATACAATTTCTTCAGAGACTCCAGTTATATTTTTAAATATTTCTTTGGTATATAAATTTCAGTCTTCTATAATAAAAAGACCGAATTATTATTGAACTGAGGTATTATAAAATAAATATTTTAATTTTTTTTTTTAAACTTATTTAGTTATTTTGTTGATTTTGAAATGAATGCAGTTAACAATAACAAGGAACGAGTAAATTTACTATTGGCTTATCATTATTTCAACAGGAATCAATTTACTATTGACTTATCATTATTTTAACAGTAAAGATATCAACAGGAATCAATCCTTCTACATTTCAGTCGACCATCATTATAAACAAAGCTGAAAGTTCACCAATGATGTTTATGTACAATTTTTGGAACTTTTTCACACAAAACATCTCAACTGAAGCGGACATTAAAAATATAGACTTTTTGTTAAGTATTGATGAGTGGAAAAAATTGTATGAAATAAAAGATTTTATTAGTTCGTATGCCTATTCGAATTATATTAGTGAGCCGTACATAACAGCTTATGTATCCGAATATTTTAATAAATGTAATTAATTAAATTATAATAAGTTAAGCAATGATTTGTTATTAGCACATTTCCAACCAAATTGGAAGAAATGTGTATATTAGTTTCACTATGTCTGTCCGTCCGTCCGTTTACACAAACTTCTACATCTTTCAAGATAGAGTGTTAAAATTTTGAATATGGATAGATAGTAATAAAATAGTAGGTCCAGTAGCACAAAATTTTCTTCTATCTCTTTTCCCCTCTGAGTTATTCCCCCTCCAAGTTCGAAAATTACCCATATTGAACATCTAATAACTTTTAAACCAATAAAAATTTTTGAGGTCTGTAAAAGCCATAAGATAGAAAAATCTTTTATCTTTTTTTGGGAAATAAACAAATTTTTTAAAATTTAATTCTTTGATGTATAAAAATACCGTTATCTTCATACAACTTTTTTTAGTTTTTTAACACCCTGTATTTCCAAAACTGCTTATTATGGAAGGCTGAAATTTATGTACCAAAGAGATATCTAAAAAATAACTAGAGTCTCTGCAGAAATTGTATCCGTATATCCTCTCCACCTTCCGTTGTGGAACTTCGAATATCCAAAAATTACATTTTTAATTTACTTGTAAAATTATAACTGCACAATATTTTTAAAAACAAATAGTGAGAAAAGTTTCGAAAATCATATTTCTTTAAAGTGCATTAATTAATAAATTATAGTCATTTGCCTCACACTTATAATTAATCAAAATTCTTAATCATGTAAAATTTTGCAAAAAACGAACATTTCGCATATTTTTAGGAGCTATATAAATGGAATATTGGATATTATTTCATATCACATTATATGTTCCATTAAAAGCAAAATTAAAGAAAACTTAAATGATAAGTTTATATATATTTTGTTGGAATAATAAACTTGGAAGGAAAAAAAATTAATAAAATCGAACAGGGACACATTTTTTACCTATATTTACCATATCATTTTTATATCTTTCCTATGTATAGTACATTGAAAATACTACTAAAACTGCACAATATTTACTACTAAAACTGCACAATATTATAGTACATTGAAAATACTACTAAAACTGCACAATATGCACGTATAGGAATTCCCATTGTTTTAGAATAGCTCATAGTTCTACATGTGGCGATTTTGAGGAAATGTGCTTTTGACAAACCCGGGGCTTGTTTATCGTATTTTTTTTACCTAGTTACACTAAATTATTTAACTTTTCCAAGCTATTTGTTGAAATTCCATTATTTTGTAAAAATAATATACCTAATAATTATAGCAAATAAACTATATCAATGTATACATTGTTAAATAATGCAGTGTAACTAGGTAAAAAAAACAAATCATTGCTTAACTTATTATAATTAACTTATTATAAACTTAACTTATTATAAAATTGATCGTTTTATTTCCAAAAGTACAAAAGGATCATTTTAAATTTCAGGTTTTATATAATTGTTCATAGGTCACTGTCTTACAGCTAGTTCATCTTCAAATAAATGCTATGATGATTAGTTCGTGGGACCCCGCGATTTGCCGCATGCCGCATAAGGAATTAAGAGTATCCCCTCCTCTACTCTTAATTCATTTGATTAAACTAGTTTTATCATAATAAAACAACACCACCTTTATTTGTATCAAACTTTGGCATCGATGCAAAAAAATTTAAACATGTTGAATTCGAAGAAATTTTCAAACAATAATAAGTTAGTTTTAAGTTTATTTAAAAAAAATTTTTAACATTAAATTTCTAGAAATAACCAACCAATATTTTGTATTTTTTGTTCTATATAAATAAAAAATTGATTATACTAAATATGCTTCTAATTTATTTTTAAGTATGTTTTCTTTTTATTTTATTTTACAGAATATTTGTTTAAAAATCTATTTTATTATATTTTAATAAAAACATGTAAATATTTATGTAGTTTTTTAACGCACATCGTTTTTTTTTATCATTGTTGTCGTCATGTATTTACGATTATATTTATAATGATATAGATCTTCCAAGAAATTTTCAAACAATGATAAAAGAGTTTTAAGTTCTTTTTAAAAAAATTTTTAAACATTAAATTTCTAGAAATAACCAATATTTTGTTTTTCTATATACATAAATAAAAAAATTATTATAATAAATATGGTTTTAATTTATTTTAATGTTTTCTTTTTATTTTATTTTATAGAATATTTGTTTATGAATCTATTTTATTATATTTTAATAAAAACATGTAAATATATATGCAGTTTTTTAGTGCACATCGTGTTTTTTTATCATTGTTGTCGTCATGAATTTTACAATTATATATATAATGATATGGATCTTCCAACTTGGGAATATCCAATAGATCTATTACAATTGATCCTGCAGATTTCGATGGTAAATACTTTAAGAAAATATCCTTCTTCTGTTGTCCTTTCACGAAAATTTACTCTTAATACTCTTAATTCCTTATGCGGCATGCGGCAAATCGCGGGGCCCTACGAACTCATCATCATAGCATTTATTTGAAGATGAACTAGCTGTAAGATAGTGACCTATGAACAATTATATAAAACCTGAAATTTAAAATGATCCTTTTGTACTTTTGGAAATAAAACGATCAATTTTATAATAATTTAAGTTTATAATAACTTAATTATAATAAGTTAAGCAATGATTTGTTTTTCTTTACCTAGTTACACTGCATTATTTAACAATGTATACATTGATATAGTTTATTTGCTATAATTATTAGGTATATTATTTTTACAAAATAATGGAATTTCAGCAAATAGCTTGGAAAAGTTAAATAATGCAGTGTAACTAGGTAAAAAAAACAAATCATTGCTTAACTTATTATAATTTAATTGATTACATTTATTAAAATATTAGGATACATAAGCTTTTATGTACGGCTCACTAATATAATTCGAATAGGCATACGAACTAATAAAATCTTTTATTTCATACAATTTTTTCCACTCATCAATACTTAACAAAAAGTCTATATTTTCAATGTCCGCTTCAGTTGAGATGTTTTGTGTGAAAAAGTTCCCAAAATTGTACATAAACATTATTGGTGAACTTTCAGCTTTGTCTATAATGATGGTCGACTGAAATGTAGAAGGATTGATTCCTGTTGATATCTTTCCTGTTGAAATAATGATAAGCCAATAGTAAATTGATTCCTGTTGAAATAATGATAAGCCAATAGTAAATTTACTCGTTCCTTGTTATTGTTAACTACATTCATTTCAAAATCAACAAAATAACTAAATAAGTTTAAAAAAAAAATTAAAATATTTATTTTATAATACCTTAGTTCAATAATAATTTGGTCTTTTTATTATAGAAAACTGAAATTTATGTACCAAAGAAATATTTAAAAATATAACTATAGAGTCTCTGAAGAAATTGTATCCGTTGTGGCCCTTCAAAAATCAAAAAAATTACATTTTTAATTTACTTGTAAATTATAACTGCACAATATTTTTAAAAACAAATATTGAGAAAATTTTGAAAATCATATTTCTTTAAAGTGAATTAATTAATAAATTATAATCATGTGCCTCCCACTTACAATTAATCAAAATGTTTAATCATGTAAAATTTTGCAAAAAACGAACATTTCGCATATTTTTAGGAGCTATATAAATGGAATATTGGATATTATTTCATATCACATTATGTTCAATTAAAAGCAAAATTAAAGAAATCTTAAATGATAAGTTTATATATATTTTCCTGGAATAATAACCTTGGAAGGAAAAAAATTAATAAAATCGAACAGGGACACATTTTTCACCTATATCTACCATATCATTTTTTATCTTTCCTATGTATAGTACATTGATAATACTACTAAAAATACTATACACGTATAGGAATTCCCATTGATTTAGAATAGCTTATAGTTCTACATAAGGCGATTTTGAGGAAATGTGCTTTTGACAAACCCGGGGTTTGTTTATCGTATTTTATTATTTGCTTTTTGTAATCTTCCAACACGTAGCTTACAGGATTTATTAATTGAATTTTATAAATTTTGAAAATTTCAGTTGAACAATTTGTAAATATCCTTTATCAAATGTACTTTGGTGTTTTGATATTCTAACGAAATCACCAACTTTAAATATCCCCTTTTTAAAAACTTTTGGCCTGCTATAAACTGATTTCAATAGGAGTTTATTTTAAAACAAAATGAAAATGATAATAATTCCGTTAAATTTTATATTTGATAACAAAATTATTGCAAATTATTAATATATTAATTTAATAATTTTCGTCCATGTATATCTCAGTACTGTTAGTTTCCATTTCAAAACAAAATGAAAATGATAATAGTTCCGTTAAATTTTATATTTGATAACAAAATTATTTCAAATTATGAATATATTAATTTAATAATTTTCGTCCATGTATATCTGATCATTTTTAGTTTCCATTTTAAAACAAAATTAAAATTATAATAATTCCGTTAAATTTTATATTTGATAACAAAATTATTTCAAATTATGAATATGTACATATATTAATTTAATAATTTTCGTCAATGTATATCTCAGTACTTTTAGTTTCCATTTCAAAACAAAATGAAAATGATTATAGTTCCGTTAAATTTTATATTTGATAACAAAATTATTTCAAATTATGAATATATTAATTTATTAATTTTCGAGGATGTATATCTGATCGTTTTTAGTTTCCATTTTAAAACGAAATTAAAATGATAATAATTGTGTTAAATTTTATATTTGATAACAAAATTATTTCAAATTATTAATATATTAATTTAATAATTTTCGTCCATGTATATCTGAGTATTTTTAGTTTCCATTTAAAAATAAAATAAAAGTGATAATAATTCCTTAAATTTTATATTTGATAACAAAATTATTTCAAATTATTAATATATTATTGTAATAATTTTCATTCATGTATATCTTATTCTTTTTTAGTTTTACATTTTAAAACAAAATGAAAGTGATAATAATTCCTTAAATTTTATACTGTTATTATTGTACAAAAGTGTACCACATTTGTGATGAAGATGTTTTGAAACTCGAAAGGTTGATAAAAACTTTCGAAGACAGCTGTTATATATGTGAAGAAGCTTTCGTTACTGAAGTTCATGACCAGGATATTATAGCAAGTCAAAAAAGCAAGGAAATAAATCCAAAGATTATGTTTCAAGTTGATATTGAAAATTTTATTAACAGTATAAAAGAAGAAGATACACTTACTCACAAAAGTCTACGTACGGTATGTAAAATTTAAAAACAAAGGGTTAAAATAATATTTCAGGTGTATTAAACTCTTTTATTTTGTTATATAAAAAGATGTTATAATTTGACAATTTTGTAACAAAATGCGCAATTAAAAAAAAAATCTAGAACTAAATATAAAAATCTGTTTTTCAAATATGCAACAAAAGTATACGTACGAAAATCATGGAGTGGTTAAAAATTTATCCTCTATCATTTATCATTTATTTAAAAATTTAGTTATTGCAATATTAATATTTTTTTTATTTTAAAATATAAGTTAGCGTATTTTTAATCGCTAGAGAAATATTGCATTTAAAAAAATGTGTTTACATTTATTTAAGTAAAAAATGAGTGGTATAAGAAAATATATTTCAGTAGAAGTTAGAAAATTAATAATAAAGCTAAAAAAATGAAAAAAAACCACTAGAAAAAATTGCAAATATTTTTGGATTAAGCAAATCAAGTGTTGAAAGTTGTAAAAAACTTTAATACCACCGGTAAATATGAAAATAAACCAAGATCCTTCAATAGTAACTAAGAAACTCTCAAGTAATTTTAAGAGAAATTAATGAAAATCCTAGAGTAAGCGCTGTTAAAATTGCTGATAATCTCACAAGTGAATTGGGAATAAGTGTTCATCCAGATACTGTCCGGCGACACATACGAAATTTTATCGATATTTTAAATTGTAAAATACTGTAGAATTTATTAAAATAATAAAGGTAGATACTTAGGATTTTAAGTTAATGCACCCTTTTTGCTTCATATTAAATATAATATGAAGCTTTGTGGTGCAGAGCAAATTTAGAAAATTTTTTTTTCGAGATTTTGAATTTTTTCTTACGTTTTAGATGTCAGAGAATCAGAATCAGCAAAAAAAAAATTCGTGTCCGCCGTACGCCGTACGCAAAGCATAAATTGTCTTTTTGAATCGCTTAGAAATAGTACTAAAACACATTCAATTGAATCAAAAATTTACAGAAAGGTAAACTAAGGATGGAATTTTATGCTTATGGTATCCTTTTCCGAATAATGTACCTGCAAACCCCCTTCATGGAGCGATAAAAATGCACAATTTTGTGCATGTCAAAAAACACACCTTAGTATAGTCGGATCTTTACCCTGTTTCACAGTTTCATGAATAGACACCATACAAAGAACATAAGAAAAATTCAGAGCCCTGGGTCCCCGCCCCCTTATTTAATGGTAATATTATAATTGAATTTTTCAAAATTTATATGCACATAAAACCAGTACGATTTCACGTAAAACATTATAACTTTTAAAATAGGTATAAAAAGTTAGTACCTTTCCATTCCATATAAAAAAAAATATTCCCCGCCTTTTTTATGTGGGTGAGGGGCTATATATGAAACAAGTTACAACCCCTTAGCGGGGAAGTTTATTAAAGAAGTGAGAAATAGGTTTCTTCATTATACTATTATACACCTTCTACATAAAAATCAGCCTCATACCTGTACCCCCCTTCATTTTACTAGTGAAAGAATTTTTATGGGACTATTAAAATTGTATTTTTAGTATTTAAAATGATCATAGCATATGAAACATTTAATATACGGCCTATTATCTTATAAGTTAGATATAATAGGTTAGTATCTTTCGAAATCATTCAAAATTTTCACCCCTTTCCCTTTTTATACGGGCGAGGGGGTATATTTATAAAACATGATGCAACACCTCCTCGAAAAACTGTATTGAAAAAATAAGAAATAAGTTTTTTTTAAATACTATTTTAGACCTTATGCGAAAAATTTGTTTCCGTACCTGCAATACACTCTATTCTTCATCGCTTAGAAATGCAACATTTCAAAATTTATTATATAGTTTATGAAAATTTAATTTTTGGAACTTAAAATGACTATAAAATAAGCCACAGTTTAGATATAAACTTGAAATTTATAAATTGGGTGCAATAGGTTCGTGGTAATCCAAATCACTCCAAATTTTAACATGCTGCTCTTTTTTGGTGGAGGAGGGGGTATATTTAGAAAACAAGCTCCATGCATTCCGCGGGGGGCTAATTTAAAAAAATGAAAAAATACTTTTTTAACAATGAAATTATACACCTTGTATAAAAAAATCAGTCTCACCCCGTCAACCCTCTTTATGTTAGTTGTATTTGAATTTCGATATTTTCAAAGTAAAATTTTTGAAATTCAAAATGGCTATAAAGTGGTCCAGAGTTAATGTACGACTTTCTTACTTCTATGCCAGGTACCATAATTTCAAACCTTCCGAAATCACTTAAAATTATAAACCACCATTTTATTAAAGTAGAGGAGGGGGTGTATTAATGAAATAAGAAATATATATGTGGGAGACTATATCAAAAAAATTAAAAATTGGTTTCTTCATAATACTATGCTACACCTTGTACATAAAAACGAGACCTGTACCTTCAACCCTCTTCATTTTACAGGGGTAAATATATATATATATTGTCTTATATCATAAATTCAACCATTCGATAAGATAAGAATTTGATCATTTTTACCATTCGTGATAATAGTTCCGTTAAATTTTATATTTGATAACAAAATTAAAAAAATGATAATAGTTCCGTTAAATTTTATATTTGATAACAAAATTATTTCAAATTATGAATATATTAATTTAATAATTTTCGTCCATGTATATCTGATCATTTTTAGTTTCCATTTTAAAACAAAATTAAAATTATAATAATTCCGTTAAATTTTATATTTGATAACAAAATTATTTCAAATTATGAATATGTACATATATTAATTTAATAATTTTCGTCAATGTATATCTCAGTACTTTTAGTTTCCATTTCAAAACAAAATGAAAATGATAATAGTTCCGTTAAATTTTATATTTGATAACAAAATTATTTCAAATTATGAATATATTAATTTAATAATTTTCGTCCATGTATATCTGATCATTTTTAGTTTCCATTTTAAAACAGAATGAAAATGATTATAGTTCCGTTAAATTTTATATTTGATAACAAAATTATTTCAAATTATGAATATATTAATTTATTAATTTTCGAGGATGTATATCTGATCGTTTTTAGTTTCCATTTTAAAACGAAATTAAAATGATAATAATTGTGTTAAATTTTATATTTGATAACAAAATTATTTCAAATTATTAATATATTAATTTAATAATTTTCGTCCATGTATATCTGAGTATTTTTAGTTTCCATTTAAAAATAAAATAAAAGTGATAATAATTCCTTAAATTTTATATTTGATAACAAAATTATTTCAAATTATTAATATATTATTGTAATAATTTTCATTCATGTATATCTTATTCTTTTTTAGTTTTACATTTTAAAACAAAATGAAAGTGATAATAATTCCTTAAATTTTATACTGTTATTATTGTACAAAAGTGTACCACATTTATGATGAAGATGTTTTGAAACTCGAAAGGTTGATAAAAACTTTCGAAGACAGCTGTTATATATGTGAAGAAGCTTTCGTTACTGAAGTTCATGACCAGGATATTATAGCAAGTCAAAAAAGCAAGGAAATAAATCCAAAGATTATGTTTCAAGTTGATATTGAAAATTTTATTAACAGTATAAAAGAAGAAGATACACTTACTCACAAAAGTCTACGTACGGTATGTAAAATTTAAAAACAAAGGGTTAAAATAATATTTCAGGTGTATTAAACTCTTTTATTTTGTTATATAAAAAGATGTTATAATTTGACAATTTTGTAACAAAATGCGCAATTAAAAAAAAAATCTAGAACTAAATATAAAAATCTGTTTTTCAAATATGCAACAAAAGTCTACGTACGAAAATCATGGAGTGGTTAAAAATTTATCCTCTATCATTTATCATTTATTTAAAAATTTAGTTATTGCAATATTAATATTTTTTTTATTTTAAAATATAAGTTAGCGTATTTTTAATCGCTAGAGAAATATTGCATTTAAAAAAATGTGTTTACATTTATTTAAGTAAAAAATGAGTGGTATAAGAAAATATATTTCAGTAGAAGTTAGAAAATTAATAATAAAGCTAAAAAAATGAAAAAAAACCACTAGAAAAAATTGCAAATATTTTTGGATTAAGCAAATCAAGTGTTGAAAGTTGTAAAAAACTTTAATACCACCGGTAAATATGAAAATAAACCAAGATCCTTCAATAGTAACTAAGAAACTCTCAAGTAATTTTAAGAGAAATTAATGAAAATCCTAGAGTAAGCGCTGTTAAAATTGCTGATAATCTCACAAGTGAATTGGGAATAAGTGTTCATCCAGATACTGTCCGGCGACACATACGAAATTTTATCGATATTTTAAATTGTAAAATACTGTAGAATTTATTAAAATAATAAAGGTAGATACTTAGGATTTTAAGTTAATGCACCCTTTTTGCTTCATATTAAATATAATATGAAGCTTTGTGGTGCAGAGCAAATTTCGAAAATTTTTTTTTCGAGATTTTGAATTTTTTCTTACGTTTTAGATGTCAGAGAATCAGAATCAGCAAAAAAAAATTCGTGTCCGCCGTACGCCGTACGCAAAGCATAAATTGTCTTTTTGAATCGCTTAGAAATAGTACTAAAACACATTCAATTGAATCAAAAATTTACAGAAAGGTAAACTAAGGATGGAATTTTATGCTTATGGTATCCTTTTCCGAATAATGTACCTGCAAACCCCCTTCATGGAGCGATAAAAATGCACAATTTTGTGCATGTCAAAAAACACACCTTAGTATAGTCGGATCTTTACCCTGTTTCACAGTTTCATGAATAGACACCATACAAAGAACATAAGAAAAATTCAGAGCCCTGGGTCCCCGCCCCCTTATTTAATGGTAATATTATAATTGAATTTTTCAAAATTTATATGCACATAAAACCAGTACGATTTCACGTAAAACATTATAACTTTTAAAATAGGTATAAAAAGTTAGTACCTTTCCATTCCATATAAAAAAAAATATTCCCCGCCTTTTTTATGTGGGTGAGGGGCTATATATGAAACAAGTTACAACCCCTTAGCGGGGAAGTTTATTAAAGAAGTGAGAAATGGGTTTCTTCATTATACTATTATACACCTTCTACATAAAAATCAGCCTCATACCTGTACCCCCCTTCATTTTACTAGTGAAAGAATTTTTATGGGACTATTAAAATTGTATTTTTAGTATTTAAAATGATCATAGCATATGAAACATTTAATATACGGCCTATTATCTTATAAGTTAGATATAATAGGTTAGTATCTTTCGAAATCATTCAAAATTTTCACCCCTTTCCCTTTTTATACGGGCGAGGGGGTATATTTATAAAACATGATGCAACACCTCCTCGAAAAACTGGATTGAAAAAATAAGAAATAAGTTTTTTTTAAATACTATTTTAGACCTTATGCGAAAAATTTGTTTCCGTACCTGCAATACACTCTATTCTTCATCGCTTAGAAATGCAACATTTCAAAATTTATTATATATGTAGTTTATGAAAATTTAATTTTTGGAACTTAAAATGACTATAAAATAAGCCACAGTTTAGATATAAACTTGAAATTTATAAATTGGGTGCAATAGGTTCGTGGTAATCCAAATCACTCCAAATTTTAACATGCTGCTCTTTTTTGGTGGAGGAGGGGGTATATTTAGAAAACAAGCTCCATGCATTCCGCGGGGGGCTAATTTAAAAAAATGAAAAAATACTTTTTTAACAATGAAATTATACACCTTGTATAAAAAAATCAGTCTCACCCCGTCAACCCTCTTTATGTTAGTTGTATTTGAATTTCGATATTTTCGAAGTAAAATTTTTGAAATTCAAAATGGCTATAAAGTGGTCCAGAGTTAATGTACGACTTTCTTACTTCTATGCCAGGTACCATAATTTCAAACCTTCCGAAATCACTTAAAATTATAAACCACCATTTTATTAAAGTAGAGGAGGGGGTGTATTAATGAAATAAGAAATATATATGTGGGAGACTATATCAAAAAAATTAAAAATTGGTTTCTTCATAATACTATGCTACACCTTGTACATAAAAAAATTGAGACACGTACCTTCAACCCTCTTCATTTTACAGGGGTAAATATATATATATATTGTCTTATATCATAAATTCAACCATTCGATAAGATAAGAATTTGATCATTTTTACCATTCGTATAAATTTTTTATAAATAACATCATAAGTTTATATAAGAACATAAAATATATTTACTTTTAAATTGTGAAAAACATGTAGTTTTATAAAATATTATAACTTTTAGTTAATTCTTTGTTTTTATTAAAGCCTAGGTTGAATTGTGAAAAACATGTAGTTTTATAAAATATTATAACTTTTAGTTAATTCTTTGTTTTAATTAAAGCCTAGGTTGATCTAAAAGGGGATATGAAGCACTCTTCCAACTTGGCAGCTTTTTTATTTATAAAATTGAAAATTATATTTTAAAAAATTTAAAAAAAGCTGCCAATTTGGAAGAGTGCTTCATATACCCTTTGGATCCACCTAGGATTTAGTGAAAACGAAGATTTAAATAAAAATTATGATTTTTCCAAAACTCCCAAAGTTGTAGAATTTAAAATTACAATCAAGTTTTTATAAATAAGTACTCGAATTTGTAATACTATATTTATACTAAATACTTGAAATGTAATATATACATATATATGTTTTTATTCTATAAATTTCGAAATTTTTGCCCCTGTAAAATGAATAGGGTTGAAGGTACGTGTCTCAATTTTGTATACAAGGTGTAGGAGTGTATTTTGAAGAAAATTATTTCTCATTTTTTCAATCCAGTCCCCCGCCGAGGTGTAGCAGCCTGTTTAATAGATATACCCCCTCACCCATATGAAAAGGGAAACGGGTGAAAATTTTGAATGATTTCGAAAGACACCAACCTATTATACCTAACTTACAAGATATAAGACCCTATCTGAAATGCGGCTTATTTTATAGTCATTTTAAGTTCCAAATATTCAATTTTCATAAATTATATAATAAATTTTGAAATGTAACATTTCTAAGTGATATAGCTTAGAGGGGGTGGCAGGTAGGGAAATAAATTTTTGGCACAAGTTGTAAGATATCATTTTTAAGAAAATAATTCCTCATTTTTTCAATCCAGTCCCCCGATGAGGTGCTGCAGCCTCTATAATAAAATTACCCCCTCACCCATAATAAAAGGGAAAGGGGGAAAATTTTTGAATAGTTTCGAAAGATACCAATCTATTATACCAAACCCACAAGACATATGACCCTATTTGAAATGCGGCTTATTTTATAGTCATTTTAAATACCAAAAATTCAATTTTAGCAGTCCCATAAAAATTCTTTCACCTGTAAAATCCAGGGGGGTAAAGGTACGAGGCTGATTTTTATGCAGAATGTGTAACATAGTATATTTAAGAACATAGTTTTTAATTTTTTCAATTCATTTCCCCGCTCAAGTTGTGTAGCTTTTTTCATACATTAGCCCCCTCACCCACTTAAAGAAGGTGGGGGGTAATATTTTTATATGAAATCGAAAGGCACTTACCTGCTGCATCTATGTTATAAGTAACAATGTTTTATTTGAAATAAAACAAAACCGGTTTTATAGCCATTTCAAATTTCAAATTTTTTATTTTAATATTACTATAAAATAGGGGGGCGAGGACCTAGGGCTCCAAATTTTTACAATCTTCATTATATGGCGTCTATACATATACCTATAAAACAATGTAAAGATCCGACTTTATTTAGGGGTATTTTTTTGAAGTGCACAAAATTGTGCATTTTCAACGCTCCGCTAGGGGGGGTTGCAGGGAAATTATTCAAAAAAGGATACCATATACATAAATTTCCATCCTTAATTTATATATGTTGCAATTTTTGTAGAAATCGCACGAGTGCTTATACTATTTCTAAGCGTTTAAAAAAGTGTATTTTTACTTTGCGTACGGCGTACGGCGTACGGCGGACACGGATTTTTTTTTGCTGATTCTGATTCCCTGACATCTAAAAGGTCCAGAAAAATCAAAATCTCGAAAAAAAAATTTTCGAAATTTAGACCGCACCACAAAGCTTCATATATTTACAATATATGAAGCAATAATACAAATTAAAATAATCTGACTGATAATAAGAAATTTATATTATTAGGTTACATTCTCTTTACGGAAAAAAATTATCATATTGTAATTTAAATATTTTTGAACTTGAATTCTTTGGGTGATATGTTTATCAATTTTATTTATATCATTAATAGATTTTCATTTCGAAAAATTGAGAAGGATTTTTTTTTAAAAGTCTGCATTTTGGGTATAAAAACTATGCAAAAATTATAATTTCAGTATAATTGCCATGTTTCAACCAACTAAAAAAATCACAAAAATATTAATCATTTGTCCACCTGTAATACATTTGACTATATTATACATCTTACATCAGAAGAGGAGTAGTCACCAGTTTATTGTCCTGCGATAATAGAATCATCGAGAGATAAAGATAATGATGAGGAAGATTCAGAACATGATGAAGCTGAGGATAGTGAAGAAGCTGAAGATAGTGAAGAATATGATAATGGTGAAAATGTTGAATATTATGTAGAAGATGATGATGAAGTGATATTGTTCACCAGAAGATAAAGCAAATTTTTATTTTAAAAAAAATTCAAATAAATGAAGTTTCACTTTCTAATTGTACAATAATTGTACAAATAATTGTACATAAATACAATTTTTTTTAAAATTACTAGCAAATGATTTTTATTTATTTGAAATATATAATATATATATTAATTGTCATATAAAGTTCAATATAAATAAGATAATATTGATTACAATTTCATAATTTTTAAATTCAAGTTCAATATCGATTTAAAAAAATCATAAATATAAATATAAATAAAAAATCATGAATACAATTTTTTTTAATGCAAATTAAAACAATTTTTTTTTTATAAAATTGAAATGAAATAATTTTTAATAAACCAAATGTGTAAAAGTTTTATATGGAAGACCACAAAAGAGAATACAAAAAATTTACTATGCGGGAATTTATTGTGGTGTATAAATTATTGTGGTAATTTTATTTTATTAAAATTGAAAATGAAACTTACATTCGGACTATAGATCACAAAAAATAATTTTATTTTGTATAAAAATATGTAGGTTTAAGATCAAAACACAAAATGTAAAAAAGTTAAAAACTTTTTATATAGAAGGTCAAAACAGAAAATGAAAAAAAGTTAAATATTTTTTATATGGAAGATCACAAAAGAACATGCAAAAAAGTTACTTTGCGTGAATTTATTGTGGTGTAGTAAATTTCATTTTATTTTAAATTGAAAGTGAAACTTATATTCGGATTATATACCGTCGAAGAGAATTCAAAAAAGTTAATGTGCGCGATTTTTAATTGATTAAAATTGAAAGTGAAACTTATATTCGGATTATATACCGTCGAAGAGAATTCGAAAAAGTACATGTGCGTGAATTGTGCAAAAAATATATGTGGATATTGGGACAAAGCAAAATGAAAAAAAGTTGTGTTGTGAAGATTTTATATTGAAAAGTATATGGATTTTCTGGCTCAACTGAGAATTTTAAATTTTCAAAAATCATAATTATAATTTTTGATAATGCAAATTAAAACAAGTTTTTCGTTTTATGAAATTGAAATGAAATAATTTTTAATAAACCAAATTTGTATAAGTTTTATATGGTAGAATACAAAAAAGTTACTATGCGTGAATTTATTGTGGTATAGTAAATTTTATTTTATTTTAAATTGAAAGTGAAACTTATATTCGGATTATATACCCTCGAAGAAAACTCAAAAAAAGCTGCCAATTTGGAAGAGTGCTTCATATACCCTTTTGATCTACCTAGGATTTAGTGAAAACGAAGAATTAAATAAAAATTACGATTTTTACAAAACTCCCAATGTTGTACAATTTAAAATTACAATCAAGTTTTTATAAATAAGTACTCGAATTTGTAATACTATATTTATACTAAATACTCGAAATGTAATATACATATGTTTTTATTCTATAAATTTCGAAATTTTTGCCCCTGTAAAATGAAGAGGGTTGAAGGTACGTGTCTCAATTTTGTATACAGGGTGTAGGTGTGTATTTTTGAGAAAATAATTTCTCATTTTTTCAATCCAGTCCCCCGCCGAGGTGTTGCAGCCTGTTTAATAGATATACCCCCTCACCCATATGAAAAGGGAAACGGGTGAAAATTTTGAATGATTTCGAAAGACACCAACCTATTATACCTAACTTACAAGATATAGGACCCTATCTGAAATGCGGCTTATTTTATAGTCATTTTAAGTTCCAAATATTCATTTTTCATAAACTATATAATAAATTTTGAAATGTAACATTTCTAAGTGATGTAGCTTAGAGGGGGTTGCAGGTAGGGAACTAAATTTTTGGCACAACTTGTAAGATAGTATTTTTAAGAAAATAATTTCTCATTTTTTCAATCCAGTCCCCCGCTGAGGTGCTGAAGCCTTTTTCATAAAATTACACCCTCACCCATAATAAAAGGGAAAGGGGTAAATTTTTTGAATGGTTTCGAAAGATACCAATCTATTATACCAAACCTATAAGATATAACACCCTATCTGAAATGCGGTTTATTTTATGGTCATTTTAAGTTCCAAAAATTCAATTTCATAAACTATATAATAAATTTTGAAATGTAACATTTCTAAGTGATGTAGCTTAGAGGGGGCTGCAGGTAGGGAAATAAATTTTTGGCACAAGTTGTAAGATAGTATTTTTAAGAAAATAATTTCTCATTTTTTCAATCCAGTCCCCCGCTGAGGTGCTGCAGCCTCTTTCATAAAATTACCCCCTCACCCATAATAAAAGGGAAAGGGGTAAATTTTTTGAATGGTTTCGAAAGATACCAATCTATTATACCAAACCTACAAGATATAAGACCCTATCTGAAATGCGGCTTATTTTATAGTCATTTTAAATACCAAAAATTCAATTTTAGTAGTCCCATAAAAATTCTTTCACCTGTAAAATCCAGGGGGGTAAAGGTACGAAGCTGATTTTTATGCACAATGTGTAACATAGTATATTTAAGAATATAGTTTCTCATTTTTTCAATTAATTTCCCCCCTCAATGTATGTAGCTTATTTCATACATAAGCCCCCTCACCCATTTAAAGAAGGTGGGGGGTAAATTTTTTATATGAAATCGAAATGCACTTACCTGCTGCATCTATGTTAGAAGTAACAATGTTTTATATAAAATCAAACCGGTTTTATAGGCATTTCAAATTTCAAAATTTTTGTTTTAATATTACTATAAAATAGGGGGGCGAGGACCTAGGGCTCCAAATTTTTACAATCTTCTTTATATGGCGTCTATACATATATCTGTGAAACAATGTAAAGATCCGACTATATTTAGGGGTATTTTTTTGAAGTGCACAAAATTGTGCATTTTCAACGCTCCGCTAGGGGGGGTTGCAAGGAAATGATTTAAAAAAGGATACCATACACATAAATTTCCATCCTTACTTTATATATGTTGCAATTTTTGTACAAATCGCACGAGTGCTTATACTATTTCTAAGCGTTTAAAAAAGTGTATTTTTACTTTGCGTACGGCGTACGGCGACACGGATTTTTTTTTTGCTGATTCTGATTCCCTGACATCTAAAACGTCCAGAAAAATCAAAATCTCGAAAAAAAAATTTTCGAAATTTAGACCGCGCCACAAAGCTTCATATATTTTCAATATATGAAGCAAAAGTATGTGCGTGAATTGTGCAAAAATATATGTGGATATTGGGACAAAGCAAAATGAAAAAAAGTTGTGTTGTGAAGATTTTATATTGAAAAGTATATGGATTTTCTGGACCCACTGAGAATTTTAAATTTTCAAAAAAAATTGTATTTTGTATGGAAAATAGTGTCCCAGAAGGAACATATCTATACGGTAGACCACAAAAGCGAAAAAAAAAGTTACTATGCGTGAATTTATTGTGGTGTAGTAAATTACATTTTTTTTTAAATTGAAAGTGAAACTTATATTCGGATTATATACCGTCGAAGAGAATTCGAAAAAGTATGTGCGTGAATTGTGCAAAAAATATATGTGGATATTGGGACAAAGCAAAATGAAAAAAAGTTGTGTTGTGAAGATTTTATATTGAAAAGTATATAAATTTCCTGGCTCAACTGAGAATTTAAAATTTTTAAAAAAATTTTTATTTTGTATGGAAAATAGTGAGCCAGAAGGAATATATCTATACTACTAACACCCATCTGGTTTAACTTTTTCCATAATTGCTTCCATAAATTTTTCCCATAAAGATCACCACTAAAAATACGACTACCCTGGGCCCTATTGGCTTCCCTCACCAATGCCCTAAACTTATTTCGATAGAAGCAAAGTATTCCAACGAGAAGCAGAACGATTTTACCATAAGCAATGAAAGATAGATCACGAAGGCTTTTAATATGAAGAGTGTCAGAAGAAAGTACCAACTTTTCAGATGATATCGTACTAATGCTCCTAAGTGGAACATAACTGTTAAACAACTGCGACAATACTGTATTCAAAAAAAGAATGTGATTCAGAATAGCTAGGTTCAGCTGGTGGAATTTTTTATATGAAATCGAAATGCACTTACCTGCTGTATCTATGTTAGAACAATTTTTATATGAAATTAAACTTCCGAATAACGGGCCCGAGCTTTTAAGATGACGTCATTACATAACGGTACTTTATGACGTCAGGGCTCTGAATAATGACGTCATTTTACCCGCAAACGCCATCTAGTGGCCGAAAAATGCATTACAAATTTAAAAAAAAATGCATAGTTTTGCCATTTTCTCCTTAACGGTAAATTGTAGGATCCCAATTTTTTTAAATTGTAGCTAATGAAATTCCCTATATTCTGGAAAAAAAACTTTTAATTATTTTTTTAAGAAGTCGTCTAAAACTGGAAATTACTAGATATAGAGGTGTAGTGAGTATTTTACAGTTATTATCTTAACGGTAAGAATTAAATAAATTTTTTTTATTTAGTGTAATAGAGCAAAGCTCCAGAATTTTTTTAAATATACTTGTTCTAACAAAAATCTTCTAGAAAAAGGATTAAAATAATATTTTAAAAATCAATTTTTTTTGCAACTTTTCGGAAAAGGGTAAACCCATTACTAGTTGCAAAACTTTTCGGAAAAGGGAAAACCTATTATTAGTTGCAACTTTTCGGAAAAGGGAAAAGCCATTATTTTTTATGGGTATAGTGTTTTTTATAAATTATAAATGTTATGGCCAATTTTAAATATTTTACGCCCTTTACCTTAAATTTTTAATAAATTTGTAATTTATCATGTAGGAACACAAATTCGTACAGATTTTTGGGGAGGATACATAGATTTAAATCTAATTGGTTATGTACATAAAACAGTAAACCATACGGAGAATTTCGTAGATCCAGAAACTAGAGCTTTGCTCTATTACACTAAATAAAAAAAATCCATTTAGTGCTTACCGTTAAGATAATAACGGTAAAATACTCACTACACCTCTATATCTAGTAATTTCCAGTTTTAGATGACTTCTTAAAAAAATAATTAAAAGTTTTTTTTTCAGAACATAGGGAATTTCATTCTCTACAATTTAAAAACAAATTGGGATCCTACAATTTACCGTTAAGGAGAAAATGGCAAAAATATGAATTTTTTTTAAGAATTTGTAATGCATTTTTCGGCCACTAGATGGCGTTTGCGGGTAAAATGACGTCATTATTCAGAGCCCTGACGTCATAAAGTACCGTTATGTAATGACGCCATCTTAAAAGCTCGGGCCCGTTATTCGGAAGTACAGCCAATCAAACTGGTTTTATAGCCATTTCAAATTTCAAAATTTTTGTTTTATTATTACTATAAAATGGGGGGCGAGGACCTTCTTTATATGGCGTCAGTATTATAGATATGTATGTTCTGGCTCACTATTTTCCATACAAAATAAAATTTTTTTGAAAATTTAAAATTCTCAGTTGAGCCAGAAAATCCATATACTTTTCAATATAAAATCTACACAACACAACTTTTTTTCATTTTGCTTTGTCCCAATATCCACATATATTTTTTACACAATTCACGCACATTAACTTTTTCGAATTCTCTTCGATGGTATATAATCCGAGTATAAGTTTCACTTTCAATTTTAATAAAATAAAATTGCCACAATAATTTATACACCACAATAAATTCCCGCATAGTAAATTTTTTGTATTCTCTTTTGTGGTCTTCCATATAAAACTTTTACACATTTGGTTTATTAAAAATTATTTCATTTCAATTTTATAAAATGAAAAACTTGTTTTAATTTGCATTACCAAAAATTGTATTCATGATTTTTTATTTATATTTATGTTTATGATTTTTTAAAATCGATATTAACCTTGAATTTAAAAATTATAAAATTGTAATCAATATTATCTTATAAATACTGATTTAAATTATGTTTATATATAAACAAAAAATAATAACAATATTTTCATTGGTAATTTTAATTTTTTATTTGTATGTACTAATATAATAAAATATATATTTTACAAGTATCATTATATATTTGAAAAAATTTCAATTTATTGATTTATAATTCTGAAAATATTTATAAAATAAAAGTGAAAAGAAAATATATAATTGATTCAATATTATCTTATTAATATTGAACTTTATCTGAAAATTAATATATATTTTATATATTTCAAATATATAACTATTTTGTTTTTATGTATTTACAATTATTTTATAAAGAAAAAATTTACATTGATTTTTAATTTTCATTTATTTGCATTTTTGTTTAAATAAAAATTTGTTTTATCTTGTGGTCAACAATATCAGTTCATCATCATCTTCTACATAATATTCACCATCTTCTTTACCATTATCATATTCTTCACTATCTTCAGCTGCTTCACTATCCTCAGCTTCTTCATGTTCTGAATCTGCCTCATCATTATCTTCATATCTCGATGATTCTATTATCGCAGGACAATAAACTGGTGACGACTCCTCTTCTGATGTAAGATCTACTTTTAAAAAAAATTCTTCTCAATTATTCGAAATGAAAAACTATTAATGATATAAATAAAATTGATAAACATATCAGCCAAAGAATGCAAGTTCAAAAATATTTAAATTACAATATGCTAATTTTTTTGCGTAAAGTGAATTTAACCTAATAATATAAATTTCTTATTATCAGCCAGATTATTTTAATTTGTATTATTTTAAATTTTTTTAAATATAATTTTCAATTTAATAAATAAAAGGGTGCATTAACTTAAAATCCTAAGTATCTACTTTTATTATTTTAATAAATTCTACAGTATTTTATAATTTAAAATATCGATAAAATTTCGAATGTGGCGCCGGACAGTATCTGGATGAACATTTATTCCCAATTCACTTTTGAGATTATCAGCAATTTTAACAGCGCTTACTCTAGGATTTTCATTAATTTCTCTTAAAATTATTTGAGAGTTTCTATTAGTTACTATTGAAGGCCTGCCAGATCTTGGTTTGTTGCAATAACTAAACTAATGAATTTTTAACCACTGCATGATTTTCGTACGTAGGCTTTTGGTGCATATTTTAAAAACAGATTTTTATATTTAGTTCTAGATTTTTTTTTTAATTTTCGCATTTTGTTACAAAATTGTAAAATTATAACATCTTATTACATAACAAAATAAAAGAGTTTAATACACCTGAAATATTATTTTAATCCTTCGTTTTTAAATTTTACATACCGTACGTAGACTTTTGTGAGTAAGTGTATCTTCTTCTTTTATACTGTTAATAAAATTTTCTATATCAGCTTGAAACATAATCTGTGGATTTATTTCCTTGCTTTTTTAACTTGCTTTAATATCCTGCTCATGAACTTCAGAAACGAAAGCTTCTTCACATATATAACAGCGGTACCTCCATACATATCGTTTTAGACACCACAAAATAAATTTTCCCATGTTTTCGAAAGTTTTTATCAATCTTTCAAGTTTCAAAACATCTTCTTTATCACAATTGTGGTACAATTTTGTACAATAATAACAGTATAAAATTTAAGGAATTATTATCACTTTCATTTTGTTTTGAAATGGAAACTAAAAATTATCAGATATACATGGACGAAAATTATTAAATTAATATATTAATAATTTGAAATAACTTTGTTATCAAATATAAAATTTATTGGAATTATTATCATTTTCATTTTGTTTTAAAATGGAAACTAAAATGATTACATATGCATGGACGAAAATTATTAAATTAATATATTAATAATTTGAAATAATTTTGTTATCAAATATAAAATTTAACGGAATTATTATCATTTTCATTTTGTTGTAAAATAAACTCCTATTGAAATCAGTTTATAGCAGGCCAAAAGTTTTTAAAAAGGGGAAATTTAAAGTTGGTGATTTCGTTATAATATCAAAACACAAAAGTACATTTGAAAGGATATTTACCAAATTGTTGAACTGAAATTTTCAAAATTTATAAAATTTAATTAACCAATCCTGTAACCTACGTGTTGGAAGATTACAAAAAGCAAATAATAAAAGGTGGGTTCTATGAGTACGAATTGCAGAAGGTCGCACACAAAGATATTTATTTGCTTGAAAGAGTAATCCAGAAGAGAGGGGATATGGTCTATGTGAAATGGCTAAGTTTTGATGAGAGTCTATGTGAAATGGCTAAGTTTTGATGAAGAATGGTGGAGGGGATACTCTTAATTCCTTATGCGGCATGCGGAAAATTGCGGGGCCCCACGAACTCATCATAATAGCATTTATTTGAAGATGAACTAGTTGTAAGACAGTGACTTAGGAACAATTATATAAATCCTGAAATTTAAAATTAACCTTTTGTACTTTTGGAAATAAAACGATTAATTTTTTATACCTTGATATAGTTTATTTGCTATAATTATTAGGTATATTATTTTTACAATATAATGGAATTTCAGCAAATAGCTTGGAAAAGTTAAATAATACAGTGTAACTAGGTAAAAAAAACAAATGATTGCTTAATTTATTATAATTTAATTGATTACATTTATTAAAATATTCGAATACATAAGCTTTTATGTACAGCTCACTAATATAATTCGAATAGGCATACGAACTAATAAAATCTTTTATTTTATACAATTTTTTCCACTAATCAATACTTAACAAAAAGTCTATATTTTCAATGTCCACTTCAGTTGAGATGTTTTTTGTGAAAAAGTTCCAAAAATTGTACGTAAACATCATTGGTGAACTTTCAGCTTTGTCTATAATGATGATCGACTGAAATGTAGAAGGATTGATTTCTGTTGATATCTTTGCTGTGTGTTCATCATAAAAAAATAATGATAAGCCAATAGTAAATTTACTCGTCCCTTGTTATTGTTAACTGCATCCATTTCAAAATCAACAAAATAACTAAATTAGTACAAAAAAAATTAAAACATTTATTTTATAATACCTCAGTTCAATAATAGTTCGGTGTTTTAATCCAGGAATTGTGACTCTCATCAAAACTTAGCCATTTCACATAGACCATATCCCCTCTCTTCTGGAATACTCTTTCAACCAAATAAATATCTTTGTGTGCGACCTTTTGCAATTCGTATTCATAGAACCCACCTTTTGTTATTTGCTTTTTGTAATCTTCCAACACGTAGGTTACAGGACATAGGTTACAGAAATTTTGAAAATTTCAGTTGAACAATTTGGTCAATATCCTTTCAAATGTACTTTTGTGTTTTGATATTCTAACGAAATCACCAACTTTAAATTTCCCCTTTTTAAAAACTTTTGGCCTGCTTTGAACTGATTTCAATAGGAGTTTATTTTACAACAAAATGAAAATGATAATAATTCCGTTAAATTTTATATTTGATAACAAAATTATTTCAAATTATTAATATATTAATTTAATAATTTTCGTTCATGTTTATCTGATCATTTTTAGTTTCCGTTCCAAAACAAAATGAAAATGATAATAATTCCGTTAAATTTTATATTTGATAACAAAATTATTTCAAATTATGAATATATTAATTTATTAATTTTCGTCCATGTATATCTAATCATATTTAGTTTCCATTTTAAAACAAAATGAAAATGATAATAATTCCATTAAATTTTATATTTGATAACAAAATTATTTCAAATTATTAATATATTAATTTTATAATTTTCGTCCATGTATATCTGATCATTTTTAGTTTCCATTTTGGAAATTAAAATGATAATAATTCTGTTAAATTTTATATTTGATAACAAAATTATTTCAAATTATTAATATATTAATTTAATAATTTTCGTCCATGTATATCTCATCATTTTTAGTTTCCATTTTAAAACGAAATGAAAATGATAATAATTCTATTAAATTTTATATTTGCTAACAAAATTATTTCAAATTATTAATATATTAATTTAATAATTTTCGACCAAGTATATCTGATCATTTTTAGTTTCCATTTTAAAAGAAAATTAAACTGAGAATAATTCTGTAAAATTTTATATTTGATAACAAAATTATTTCAAATTATTAATATATTAATTTAATACTTTTCGTCCATGCATATCTGATCATTTTTAGTTTCCATTTTGTGACACCCAGGAATTTCTAAAATTTAAAAATATTGAATGAGAAATAAAAAAAAAATATATATAAAAATACTTCCTCTGCGTGAGCCGGTCTGTTAAGTTTGTTATTGTTTTATTGTTTAGTTGTATCGTTCAGGTGATGGGGTCATAGTTTGTAGTTTAGTTGTAGTTATCGTTAAGTTATTAACTTGTGGTGTCACGTATAGATGTCGTATATATGTCGTATGTCACGTATAGATGTCGTATATATATTTTATATTTGATAACAAAATTATTTCAAATTATTAATATATTAATTTAATACTTTTCGTCCATGCATATCTGATCATTTTTAGTTTCCATTTTGTGACACCCAGGAATTTCTAAAATTTAAAAATATTGAATTAGAAATAAAAAAAAAATATATATAAAAATACTTCCTCTGCGTGAGCCGGTCTGTTAAGTTTGTTATTGTTTTATTGTTTAGTTGTATCGTTCAGGTGATGGGGTCATAGTTTGTAGTTTAGTTGTAGTTATCGTTAAGTTATTAACTTGTGGTGTCACGTATAGATGTCGTGGTGGTGGTGAATTTTTAATAATTTTTTTTCGAAAATCAAAGACAAATGATGATCTTGATTTGACCGGGGTAAAATCAAGGGTATCATCAGATGATCGGCAAAAAAAACAAAATTTAAAATTTCGGGGAGTCGGATGTTGACCGCCGCGCTGGACATCGGGGTTAAATACGTTTGAATTTTTTTTTGTTCGTTTTTTTTATGTTTTTTTTTGGTAAATAAAATTGTGATGAAAGTATCGTATAAACTAATGAATGACTGTATGTATAAAAAGGGGAAAAAGAAAGAAACCCTTAAAGACAAAAAAAAATATTAAAAATAATGATAAATGTATTTAAATCAAAAAGAAAAAATAAATTGGAAAAAATTTGCTGAAAAAAACATATAAAAAAATTATAAAAAGACTGAAAAGAAAAAAACATATGGGAAGATTAAAAAAAAATAAACATTTGTACTTTATAATAAAGAAAAAATGAAAATCAAAAAACGTTAATTTATAATCAAAAATTTGGTGTCCAGCGCGCGCGTATTTCGTTAATTTGGGAACGGTCAGGCAGTAAAATTTTTGTTTCTGTTGTTTTTTTTTTATCCGGCGATATCTTGTGTCCTGTTGTTGTGCGGAGTCCTGTTCCTGTTTTCCAGTGGTCTTTCATCAGTGTCATCTTTAGCAGTCTTCGTGGGAACCGATTTTTTTTTGTTTAATCTTTGTAGTAATTTTTGTAGTATTTATTTTTGTTTCAAGTATTCTTAGTAAAGTAGTTTGAATTAATTTGTATTGAAAAAAATGTATTTTTGTTGTTGTAAATTCTTCCGTACCAGGATTTAGGTGCTGATCCTGACATGCCCGGAGCAGCAGCATAAAGCCGATAATAAGGTACGTGGTAATTTTTTTTTGTTTAAAAAGTGGCAATTATAATTATAAAAAAAAATTATAGTTTAAAATTAAAAGCCACGCCTCATTATGAAAATAATGCCATAAAAAAAACATAGTTGTTAAATGTAAATTTATATATTTATTATTGTTTTTTTTAAATTGAAATTATAAATTTTTTTTAGTTAAAAAACGAAAAAAGAACAATTGTTGTTTTTATTTATTCCTATTTTGTTGTGGTGGATTTATTTAGGTTCGTTGGAACATCGCTGGGGGGTGATGAGTCCGTGGTGTATTTACTTTGTGCCTTTTAGTTTGTCTTTGTGCTGTGTTGTCATGGCGGAGTAAATTGGAACAAATGAGTGATCCGGAGTATCCAGAATTTTCTTTTTCGATATTCTAGAAAATTAATAATAAAGCTAAAAAATGAAAAACAAACTACTACATAAAATTACAAATATTTTTGGATTAAGCAAATCAAGTGTTGAAAGTTGTAAAAAAACTTTAATACCACCGGTAAATACGAAACCAAGATCTGGCAGGCCTTCAATAGTAACTAATAGAAACTCTCAAGTAATTTTAAGAGAAATTAATGAAAATCCTAGAGTAAGCGCTGTTAAAATTGCCGATAATCTCAAAAGTGAATTGGGAATAAGTGTTCATCCAGATACTGTCCGGCGCCACATTCGAAATTTTATCGATATTTTAATTTGTTAAATACTGTAGAAATTATTAAAATAATTAAAGTAGATACTTAGGATTTTAAGTTAATGCACCCTTTTATTTATAAAATTGAAAATTATATTTAAAAAAATTTAAAATAATACAAATTAAAATAATCTGACTGATAATAAGAAATTTATATTATTAGGTTAAATTCACTTTACGCAAAAAATTAGAATATTGTAATTTAAATATTTTTGAACTTGCATTCTTTGGCTGATATGTTTATCAATTTTATTTATATCATTAATAGTTTTTCATTTCGAAAAATTGAGAAGGATTTTTTTTTAAAAGTCTGCATTTTGGGTATAAAAACTATGCAAAAATTATAATTTCAGTATGTCAGTTTCAAGTGTTCATGTTTCAACCAACTAAAGAAATCACAAAAATATTACTCATTTGTCCACCTGTAATACATTTGACTATATTATAGATCTTACATCAGAAGAGGAGTCGTCACCAGTTTATTGTCCTGCGATAATAGAATCATCGAGAGATGAAGATAATGAAGAGGCAGATTCAGAACATGAAGAAGCTGAGGATAGTGAAGAAAGCTGAAGAAAGTGAAGAATATGATAATGGTGAATATTATGTAGAAGATGATGATGAAGTGATATTGTTCACCACAAGATAAAACAAATTTTTATTTAAAAAAAAATGCAAATAAATGAAAATTAATAATCAATGTAAATTTTTTCTATAAAATAATTTTTTCTAGGGATTAAATCTAAATATGTCATTAAAAACAAATAATTATTGTTTTTTAAATTTTTGGTTTTTACGTAGAGTTGTTTAAATAAATAATTTTCATAATTTGACAACCGAAAACGAAATCTTGCTCCATTTTTGGTGTGTCACTATAAAAGTTTGAGCTCCAGTTATTGCGAAAACTTTGGTTTTCAATTTTGGTGTGTCTAGGGTATAGGTTTGGAACATGAATTTTGGAAAAAAAAGCATAACGCCTGTTCGTACGGCAACCATGCCGTCTTAGCCAGCCGCCTTCGTGCTAATTTCAGACGATTTCACACCGCCTGTACGTTACGAATGCGCCTTTTCTATATAGGAAATTAACCTTTAACTATGTACGTGGGTGAGTGTTACTTTACCTTGTATGTGACGTAAATTTTGCCTCCATTTTTATTTTTAATATTAATTACAGAAAACTTTTTATTATTTAGTAAGTTTTAAATTTTTCGTTATTTTGGGCATTTAAAAATTAAATAAAAACATTATTTGTAATAATATGTCATTTATTTAAAAAAAAAATAGCTTTAATTCATAAGCCTTAAATAAATTTTAAGCGAAACTATTTCCGAGGCAAAATTTACAACACGTACATACGTAAAAGTTAAAATGCAAAAACAAACAGTAGATATAGATAATTAAAACTTTTTTAAGTATATTTAAATATTAACACTAGATTTACGGCTGTTGATTTGATGATTTTGTACTGAAAAAATGAGTCAAATTAAAAATGGTACACCACATTTTAAAATACAAAATTGGGGGGTGTGGGAGAGGCAATAAATTAACCTTTATATATACTTCATTATGTAATTAAAAACTAACATATGTTTTAAAAAAATAATATTTAAGTTTTCTATATATAATCTTGAATGAGTCAAATTGACTCACTCCGTAAATCTAGTGTTAAATAATAATGATAAACGTATATTAATTAACATAAAATATATTCAATCAAGTGAGCTTTTTCATCTTTTTTAACATTTTATAAAAAAAATTTGTTTTTAAATACTAATTTCAGAGTTTATTTCAGTATTATAAATAGTAAAGGATTTATGTTCTACCTTTTCTGAACATTAATAAAAAAAATTATTTTCTTTTAGTTTTATTAGTTAAGTTGAGATATAACATTAATTTAACATTAATATAATAATTAAAAATTTCATATTAAAATTATCAGAAAAAAGTTAAAAGGCTTAGTCTGCTAGTTTTTGTTTGCTTTGCTTTATGTTTCTGATCTTTTTTCTGCTTTACGTTTTCGATATTTGACGTATTTTTTATAACTACATAGTTACCTATCTCGAATATCCTAGCAGGTCTATGTGTATTTTCAAATAGCTTTTGTTATACAATTGCCATTTTTCAATATTTTGTAGTGCAATTGATCTGAACTTGTCCAGATCTCGTCTCTTTATAGGAGTCTAAGTATTCTGTCAACCAATATATAGTGATGCCCCTCTGATTCAATCGAAAAAGCAATGTGGAGGGTCTAAAACGGGTCGTACTGTGTATAGAGTTATTGATTGTAAATTTTGCATCGGCAAGTTTAGAACTCCAATTAGAATGTTGTGCGGACTCATTCAATTTGGCTAACATTGGTGTTAAGACACGGTTATGTCTTTCGACTTGACCATTTGCCTGGGGGGACGCCACTGGGTTTTTTACATGTGTAATATTATTTTCCGAAAGAAAGTTATTAAAATCATTAGAAGTAAAACAAGTACCTCGGTCTGTCACAATTCTTACAGGTCGGCTATAATAATCGAAATATTTTCTTAATGAGCTAATTGCTTCTTTTGTACTAGTAGAACTAGCTGGATAGAGTTTAGTAAATTTTGTAAAAGAGTCAACAATTGCAAGGACATATTTACGTTTAGATCTAATCGCTGATAACGGCCCCAAATGGTCCAAATGCAATGTATCAAATGGTATAGGTTTCTTTGGAATATTATGCAAGTTTCTTTCGCTTTTGTTGATGTGTCCGGAATACATTATACATTTGAGACAATTACGGATAAATCTCTCAATTTTTGGTTTCATATCTGGGAACCAATAATTTAATTTAATTTGATCATAACATTTATTTACAGACATGTGACCTACTTTTTCATGGATGAGCTGGATAATGTTGCTTTCCATTTGTTCTGGTACGTAAAAATACCGATCACCTCTCATGTCTTTTCTATATAAAATGTCATTCTCAAGTACATACAATTTTGAAGGCAAAAGTTTTGCTCTTCTATTTTCTTAATATTTTCATCGCGGCTTTGAGTAGCAATAAGTTGGAATTCAACATTATTCTCATCAATAGTATTCACTGTCATTTGTCTACTTAGTGCGTTCACATGAGTCATACTTGTGCCCCTCTATGTTGTATACTATAATTATAATTTTCCCATTCAAGTGCCCATCTTGCTATTCTAGGATTCAACAATTTTTTTTTTAGTGTAAGGGTCAATGAGTTACAATCGGTTATAATTTTAAAAGGAATACCCTCTAAATACACTTGAAATCTACGGAGTGCATAGATTATAGCTAGAGTTTCCAATTTGAAGCTATGATATTTTGATTCAGCGTCAGTAGCGCTTTTTGAAAAGTAAAACATTGGATGAAATTTATTATCTTCTTGTTTTTTAAGTAAAACAGCTCCAAAACCTACAGAACTTGCGTCACAGTGCAGTTCTGTCTCTTTTAATGGGTCATAAATACACAATACTGGGGATTCAATGAGGTTCTCTTTTAATTTGTTGAAGGCAATAAAGCAATCTTTAAAAAAATTAAATTTCTCGTTTTTACGTAAAAGCAATCGTAAAGGTTGAGAACAAATTTTCTAAAGTAATTACATAACATGGTGTGTACCCACCTTAATAAAATATAAAAATTAAAAGATAAGAATTATACACTAGCTGTGTTTTTTTATTCCTACTCTGTACTATATGAGTAGAGTATCTGTATGGTTGTTGTTGTAGCTACTCTACATAATTATCCAGTACAACATGTAGAGTCAAAGGGAAATTAATGGGAAATTATTAAATTTTAATATGGCAACTATAAATTTGACAAGAAGATACTTCATTTCGTATATTTGAATATTGAAAATTTGATTTTTAAAAAATATCAACAAAGTGGGCAAATTTTTTACAATCAATTCTAAATCATATTTTCCCCTTGCACTACATCGTTTTTTTATTCCTTTTACATCGAATAGTACAGAGTAGGAATAAAAAAACTCAGCTATTAAATCTAATGCACAAAATAATTGTAATATGAGTAGATATATATTTTTATAGTAAAATTAGAGTAAAATAATTTTGGTCAAAAATGCTGACCAAATCTAAATAATAAGAATTATATAGTTTTAAAGGGAATAATATTTCTAAGGAATTTTAATTGTAAACAAATAATTAGGGTATATAAAGAGACACTTTTATAATAAAAATTCACTTTTCAATCAGAAGTCAACCGAGTCTTATCTTTATTATAAAGCAATACGATTGTTTAAATTTAAAACTCCTAAACTAACTTCTTCAACAAAGTCGACAATCTTGCCTGTTGCATATTGATGTAGCATTGTTGCTACAAATGGATGAACTTAGTATATAATTGAAAACTGCATCGAACTCAGTTAATTTGGAATAATCGTACTTGTTTGATTTATGTTTATTGAATGTGCTTACTTTTCATATATCATAATTATGTGAAAAGAAGCACAAAGTATTAAAAAAAAATATGCATATTTTGCATATTGACAATTAATATTCGACGGATGTGCAATTTAATATTGTCTACACATGCCTATTGATTCCGTGAGAGTTTACCATGAGAATTTATTAACGAAATAATATTAGAGCAAATTACCTGAGTTCGTAGGAGTTCAGGGACACTACATTCCTCCCTTCTTATAAAAAAAATTATGAAAATAATTTTTGTATAAAAAATATACATATAATTCTTAGATGCAATATGGCGATCCTACCCACCGACGTATGATTTTATTTTGTATAAAAAATATACATATAATTCTTGGATGCAATATGACGATCCTACCCACCGATGTAATATACGACGTATATTTCAACGTATATAGCTAACGACACGCCATAAAATAGTAATATACATATAGTATTTTTTTTTTTGGTTAAAATATAATAAAATTTAATGTAATATAATTATACATAATATATAAACTTTTTTTTTAATATAAGATATTTTTTTATATTTGTTATATGTAAATATTTAATTGTATAACAGAAAATTTTTTGTTTTTATATATAATATATATGTTTATTTTTTATACATGAGTAGTTTCTGTTTCTAAATCATGTTCCTTTTGTATTTTTATTACTTTCCCTTTTATGAATTCACACTTCCAGTATATAGGTATATTTATTTATATATATATATATATCTCCTCACCTGGCCATAACTCTTAAACGGCTTGACCGATTGAGCTCAAATTTGGAAGTTGAGCTCGTGCCATCAATGGCTTGGTACCATATAAATTTGGGGCCTTTTTGATTAGGGCGAAGGGGGCGCGGAAGGCTGTTTAATTTTTGAATGTAACAAAAAAACCATGTGGGGTATCAAATGAAAGGTCTTGAAGAGTACATCTCATTGGACGGTGGTCCGGGGGGCGCCGTGGGTCATGTCGGGCGCAAATCGAGGCAATGTGGGGCCCCATAATACAAAAAATCTGGTGGGGTATCAAATGAAAGGTCTTGAGGAGTACATCTCATTGAGCGATAGTCCGGGGGGCGCCGTGGGTCATGTCGGGTCCAAAACGTGGGCAATGTTGGGCTTCATAATACAAAAAATTATGTGGGGTATCAAATGAAAGGTCTTGACGAGTACATCTCATTGAGCGGTAGTCCGGTGGGCGCCGTGGGTCATGTCAGGCCCAGAACTGGGGCAATATGGGGTCCATAAGACAAAGAAACATGTGGGGTATCAAATGAAAGGTCTTGACGAGTACATCTCATTGAGCGGTAGTCTTAGAGCGGCGTGGGTCATGTCGCCCAAAACGGGGGCAATGTTGGGATCCATAATACAAAAAATCATGTGGGGTATCAAATGAAAGGTCTTGACGAGTACATCTCATTGAGCGGTAATCCGGGGGCCGGCGTGGGTCATGTCGCCCAAAACGGGGGCAATGTTGGGTTCCATAATACAAAAAATCATGTGGGGTATCAAATCAAAGGTCTTGACGAGTACATCTCATTGAGCGGTAGTCCGGGGGGCGCCGTGGGTGTTGTCAGGCCCAGAACGGGGGCAATGTGGGGTCCATAATACAATAAAACATGGGTATCAAATGAAAGGTCTTCTTAACGAGTACATCTCATTGAGCGGTAGTCTGGGGGCGCCGTGGTTCATGTCAGGCCCAGAACGGGGGCAATGTGGGGTCCATAATACAATAAAACATGTGGGGTATCAAATGAAAGGTCTTGACGAGTACATCACATTGGGCGGTAGTCCGGGGGCGCCGTGGGTCATGTCGGGAACGGGGACAATGTTGGGCGCTGGAATACAAAAAATCATGTATGGTATCAAATGCAGGGTCTTGGAGAGTAGATCTCAATGGGTGGTAGTCCGGGGAGCGCCGTGGGTCAAGTCGGGCCCAAAATCAAAAAAATAATTTTGGGTATCAAATGAAAGGTCGTGAAGAGTACATCCTGTTGCTTAGTCCATAGGTCAAACGGGCCCAAAACCAGTTAACAGAAAATTTATTACTTTCCCTTTTATGAATTCACTCCTCCAGTATGTCGGTATGTCGGTATCTCCTCACCTGGCCATAACTCTGAAACGGCGGGACCGATTGAGCTCCAATTTGGAAGGTGAGCTCGTGTCATCACATGATTGGTGCCCTATAAATTAAGGGCCTTTGTGATTAGAGGGAAGGGGCTGCGGAAGTCCGTTTAATTTTTGAATGTACCAAAAAAACCATGTGGGGTATCACATGAAAGGTCTTGACGAGTACATCTCATTGAGCGGTAGTCCGGCGGGACGCCGTGGGTCATGTCGCCCAAAACGGGGGTAATGTTGGGCTCCATAATACAAAAAATCATGTGGGGTATCAAATGAAAGGTATTGACGAGTACATCTCATTTAGCGGTAGTCCGGGGGCGCCGTGGGTCATGTCGCCCAAAACGGGGGCAATGTTGGGCTCCATAATACATAAAATCATGTGGGGTATCAAATAAAAGGTCCTGAAGAGTACATCTAATTGAGCGGTAGTCCGGGGGTCGCCGTGGGTCATGTCAGGCTCAGAACCGGGGCAATGTGGGGTCCATAATACAAAAAAACATGTGGGGTATCAAATGAAAGGTCTCCGACAGTACATCTCAATGGGCAGTAATCCGGAGGCGCCTTGAGTCATCTCGGGCCCAAAACGGGGTAATGTGGGGCCCTATCATACAAAAAATCATGTGGGGTATCAAATGAATGGTCTTGAAGAGGACATCTCTTCAAGACCATTCATTTGATTATGGGTCCCACAAGACCCAGAGTACCTCTCTACTCCGAGAGGTACTCTGGGTCTTGTGGGACCCATAATTCAAAAAGATATGAGAGGTATCAAATAAAAGGTATTGAAGAATACATCGCCCGAAAGTGGCATGTGGGCGCCCATCATAAAAAAAATCATGTGGGGCATCAAATAAAAGGCCTTGAAGAGTAGTCCGAGCAGTACCCTGGGTCATGTGGAGCCAATTATACAAAAAAACATGTAGGGCACCGGGGGCCATGGAAGGCCCAAAACATCGGCCACATGTGGAATTCCAAATCGTGGGCCATGAGGAGCTCAAACAAATCATTCCCAAGTTGTCAAAGTATTTAAATATTTTTAGTCGGTCAAATTAATAAATATTTGACCGACTAAAAAGTGTAAAATAAAAAATATATATAAAAAAAAGTTTTTTAAAAATACTTTCCCTTAAAGAAATATTCAACTAAAAAGTAATAAACAAGCAAATAATACCACATCAATGTACTTTCCCGTTGAGTTTTAGCCACTGTCAGCAATAGTAAGGGAAAGTAGACCTTATCAGAATTAATGCCATTTATAAGGAGGTCTGCTTACCCTTACTATTGCTGATTTTTAATTTTATTATTATTACTTTATTTATGTGTTTCCATTTCGAATTCTAAATGTTGTACACTTTAACTTAGATAATCTAATTTATATTTCAAATCAATTAAAGATTCTTCAACAATTGGTATTTTTATTTATATTAATTTCAAAATTTGTATTTATGTGAACACGATTTAAATTTATTTCTTCCATTGGAAGACTTTTTGTAATTGATTGAACTGTAATGTAATTAATCTTTACAGAAAATAAACATTTTTATTTTCTATTGTACAATCTTCCGAAAGATGAATTAATCCATTTTTTTTCAATTGTTTCAACATAGAGACAATTACTAGATGGGACATTTCATACAAGGTTTTTCAACGTATATAGCTAACGATATATATCTCAATTGATGGCAATAGTATCCTCTTTTTACAAAATATTTCTGATTATTTCTAATTTTTCCCTTTCCTTACATTTTTTTTTGTTACCTCTTCTGGGTAATAAAATATTTTTTTGTGAAGCCGCCATAAAATAGTATTTTGTCATAATGGGAAAACTTACTTTATCATTAATAGAAAAATACTACATTTCTATGAATGGTGTGGACTACGAGAGTCGCATAGACACGTGTACTGTCTTAAATCAAATGTAATTAAAATACCTACATTTTGATATAGTATACGTATAGATTGTAATAAGTATTGCCATACTCAATTCATACTTACTTTTATCATTAATAGAAAAATCCTATATATAAAAAAAATACTATATTTATATTGATGTTATTAACTGGGTATGGATTAGGAGTATCGCATAGGCACATATACTGTCTTTAATTGAAGGTAATTAAAATACCTACATTTTGCTATAGCATACATGTAGATTGTAATAAGTATTGTCATTCTCAATTCATACTTACTTTTATCATTAATAAAAAAATCCTATATATAAAAAAAAATATATTTATATTAATGTTATGCAATCTAATTGGGTATCAGCATAGACACAATTACGATTTATATTTTTTTGTAAAGCGGCCATAAAATAGTATTTTGTCATAATCATTCATACTTTTAGTACGATCGCAAGTTCGTTGATCTTTAACCAAAAATAAATAAAAATAAAATTGAAATTTTAAAAATAAATGAAATTTGTATCCTTTAAAATCTTTTGTTTTAAAAAATCCAAAACAGGTAGAATTTTTGCTTCTCAACGAAAATCAACGAAAATTCATTATTTATCCATAGTTTTTGCTAGACATTTTTAATAGGCAAGTTTGCTTTACATAAATATGTTTTGAGATTGTAATTTGTTATTTGTTTGCATTGAGAAAAATCGGAATAAGAAAGAGCTATGAAATAAGAACGTTCTGAATCTATTGCAACATAATTTTCTTAAAATTTATATAATAATAAGTATTATTATTATGTAACATTGGGATTGGAAAAACTCTATTTATTTTGAAAATCTTATTTTGTACTAATGGCATACGTAGTTCGAATAGTAATCTGTTATCTGTAGATTTTAATTCAATGTCTAAACACTTTAATATAGTAAGGAAATTGTTCATTGAAATCTCTGTAGGAATTTGAAATTCTTTGATAAGAAGTTGTATTCTTTCAAGTGAATGTAAAATGTTAGTTGGATGTATAATATTGATATCTATTCTATTATCCATGGCCAATATTATATTACGGAGTTTAGTATATTATTTTGGATATTAGATGCTGTTTGAATTGCTAGAGATAGAATTGTGGATGATTCATCGAATTCGTGTAGAATTCTTTGACGAATAGATAAATTATTAATTTCTGGAATTAGATCTTTAATAATTATTTTATTTTTCTCAACTAAATGGGTAATGTTTTGAAATAAATCAATAGAGTTTCTAAGTATAGATAATTGTTTTTCTGTACTGTGTTGTAATCTGTGATTAGTTTCTGTAATATAATTTATTTTACTTTCTATTAATTTTGACTCCTCTTCATCCATAACATCTAATCATTTTTTATAAAATAAAACCGCCTGCATCAAATAAACTTCTCTTTTTTCTGTTCGTAACTAAAAATATTTGTGATAATTCTCTATGTTTGTAACAAATTTTAGTTAAAGAGCTATTTAACATTTTTATAGTAAGTGAACAATGATCTGTTGGTACTTGTTCTTTTACTATTTTACAAATTTTTTGTACATCCAAGAAACTAAATTTTATTTGTCTATGATTTTGAATTAAGAGATCTAGATCAAGATAAATTATAATTTTCCAATACGATGTTGTGATTCGATAGTCTCCCATCGGTTCCAAAAATAATCCCGTTTTTGAGTCTATCGGATTAGTTTTATACATTCCAATCACTGTATGATGGATCGTGATAATCAGGCTGCCTACCGGCTAAGAAATTCGAATTTCGGATTAGTCAGATCCGAATTTTGGATCAGTTAGTACCGCGTAAGAAATTGGGATCGGAATTAGTGCTGCCATTGCAGATATTAGATTTTGACAGCAAAAAGTATATTTTTCTCGTATGTTTACTTGTTTATCTTTCCGAAATTTTTATTTTTATTTTACATTATAAATTAAAATGGATTGTGTAGCAGTATATTTTAGTGAAAGTGATGAAGGAAATACACCGATTGAAGAAAATAGCCGAAGAAAATTATATTTGATGAGAAAAATAATTAAAGATAAATCAAATATATTGGATTTACCTTGCAAAAAGTAAATAAATACTATACTTTTTATATTTGTAAGATAAATTGAACATTGAAGTATAATCTATCTTTTATAGTTTAATAAATATGATTTTGAAATTGATCAAAGTTATTTAAATGCTGAAACTGAAGTCATTGATGCTTCACTACCAAACAGGACAATTTCAACAATAATTATAGGTATATACATATATATATATATATTTAAATTCTTAAACTACTTACTATATTATGCCTATATAATATATGGATATATATCTAACTACAAACTATTTATTATAAAATACTATATTTTAATCCTAATTATTTATACTATTAGTATTAAAAAAAAAACTATAATTCTATCTAACAACTAAAATAATAATAAATTACAACTAATATTCTAATACTATTAAATATTATATTTAATAAATTAAAAAACTATAATTTCAAATTTAATTTACTAATTTAATAATAATTTTACTATACTTTTTTAATATCAATATTTTTTAAGAAATAAAATTCCACTTTTTAATCAAATTGTAAACAAAACTAAAACAAATTACCTCAAATAACACACATTCGATTGTAAAATTATTATCGAATGAAATATGCGAAAATGCTTCCGAAATTAGCAATACCCGGTAGCAAAATATCCGAAAGTTAAACTGTCATTTAACTTTCGGATTCGGATTTCTTCCGAGTTTCGTGTTGCGCGGTATGTATTATTGGAATACGAATCTTATTATCCGAAAATCGAATTAGGCGGTAGCATATTAGATTTTGACAGCAAAAAGTATATTTTTCTCGTATGTTTATTTGTTTATCTTTCCGAGACCAGTATTATGAGTCTAAAAAGATAACTATTTTTTTTTATATAAGACTTTATTATGTTAAACTTTTATAAAGGTTGATTATACTATAAATTATGTTATAAATGGTTTGAGTAAATTATTATGTACTTTTTTTAATTTCCTACCAATCTTAATTGTAGTGTTTTCAGGAGAAATAATTTCAACTACTTCATAGGGTCCTTCAAAGATTGAAGAAATCTTTTTACACGCACGAGATTTATTTTCTAGTAATACTTTGTCGCCTACTATTAAAGTTAATTCTTTCGCATTTTTGTCATATGTAATTTAATTTAATTTTGTTTTTTGAATTTATCAAATTTTCTCTAATTTTTGCATAACTATTTGGTAGTCTGGCTTTTAATTCTACAACATAATCATCAAAATTGTCTATAGGATCTACTGATCTTGATATAACTGATGGCAATTCCGGCTTATGTCCGAAAAGTGCCGCATGAGGTGTAAAATTAGTGGAAGAATTTGGAGTAGTATTATAACTAAAAGTTGCGAATTCTAACCAACTATTCCAGTTATTATAATCGCCGTTGACATAACTACGAATATAATTGCCTACTTTCTATATGTTTTATCGGTGATAACGTTCTAAAGACCCGTTAGATTGAGGATGGTATTGTGTAGTTTGAATTTTTTTTATTTTTTTTTAACTTGCATACATCTTGAAACAAATTTTCAAGATGTATGCAAGTTAAAAATGGAGTATCAGTAATTAACAAAGTTTAAATGGAGTATCAGTAATTTTCATTGGAATTTTAACTTTAGTATGAACTTTATTATTTTGACAAATTTCGCAAGTTGATATAAATTTTACAATATCTCTTTTCATACCATTCCAGTAATATTGTTGTTTGATTTTCTTTAAAGTTCTGGATACACCTTGATGTCCACCGACAGGACTGTTATGATATTCAGCTAAAATTGATTTGATTTCGTCAATATTTGTTTATTGTACTAAGTTTTTTGAGTTAGATATTGAATCATTATTTGAAATTTTTTTTAAATTATTTTATTTGAATATTGATTTATAGAGTTCGTAGATTTTGGATTTTCATTAGATTTAGTCTTCGATCTACACCTTTTCCAATTGTAATTCAGAAAGTATCAACTGTAATTCAGATTAGTCAACTGTAATTCAGAAAGTATCAATTGTAATTCAGAAAGTATCAAATGTAATTCAGAAAGTATCAAATGTAATTCAGAAAGTATCAAATGTAATTCAGAAAGTATCAATTGTAATTCAGAACATTTCGACATTCGTCGAATTGCAGCAATTTCCACTTTTTTGTCAGCAATTTCAGACAATTTGGTAATTGTCTGAAACAATAACCAAATCTTCAAGTTCATTTCCAATATCTTGCCAGTGTTGCATCAGTCTTGTAACCCACGCATTTGCTAGTTCGGCGGTGAATGAACCTCTTCTCCGCTCCATTGCCACAACTCCTGCAGTAGAGATTGCTCCTATCAAATGGATGTTAGTGCGGCTGGGAGGAGTTGATCTGCTCTGGTACCACCTACTGCACGGCCCCTTGTCCGGCGGAAAAACAATTTGAATTTGGTTTCATCTATCCAAACAATCTGTTTCCCTTGTTGAATATAGTTATTCAAACTTTCAAACATATTCTGCTCTTTTCCTTTTATTTATGTCAGAGTTCATAGTGCAAGGTTCACTATGAACTTTTACACAGATATCAATATGTTCAATTTGGTCAATATTTTTTGTTTTAATTGCTGCAATGTACTGCAGCAATCCTCTTCTACCGATGAAACAAGCGAATCAATTTGTGCCTCATTCAAAATTCTAGGTTTTATTCCTCCTCTTGCTAACATTTTGTCACGCTCTGATCGAATCCAATGAAACGCGGTCTTGTACTTGCAACGCCAATAAAGTTTGCCAATACCTAAAGAAGTGCCCGAAGAAATTCAATATGATGATATTCATTTATTAATGGCATATGATAGACAATTTGATTTGGATACTTATCAACGTATTGTGATTTTCTATTAACATATTCAGAATCTTATCCATGTGCCCAAATCAGTTCAGCTGAAGAAAGTTTAAAAATGGCCTTAAATATATTGGTAGATGCTGTGCCATTAAAAGCAAAAGTTTAGTTTTTAAATTTTACAACAACAAAAAATACTACATAATTTTTAAAGAATTTTGCTTTTAAAACAAAAACAAAATAAAAATAAATATTTAACTGATTTGTTACATTTTTTAAATAAGAATTTGTATTTTTTATTGTAATAATAAATCATAATGCATTAACAATTTGAAATACAATTCTTTTTTTTATATTATAATGGTAATTGAATGTTTGTAAAGATAAAATAGATATTGTTCAATAACAGCATTTCGTATAAAAAATCGTATACAAATTTATAATTATTTTAAACTATGTAATGTTTTTTTAAATACATATTTAACATTATTTTTGAGTATTCTATTATTGATGCAAAATTTGTGTTTTTATATAATTTAGTTGAAGATATTACGAAATATTTAGAATTACAAAATTTACTCCTGTTTTTCCGTTAAATTTTACAGTTAAATGTATTCGGATTATAAAAATTATTAGATAATGATAATGAAAATTAAACGAGAATATATAATTAAATCTTCACGTTGTGTATGACGATGACAAATTGTAACTGTTGAATCCATACATTTAGTACATAGTATCATTTTTACCATCTGTATGTAATAAAACAGCAATTGGCATACCAAAATTTTTTGATCGTATGCCAATTATAATTTTGATTATTTGTTTTATTTAAATTATATTTCTCTTGTTGTTTGTATTATTGTTACCCTTGATTGTTTATTATTTGTGCTTTGTAAAAAAATCAATTGTTAATTATAAAGGCTCAAATACATTCAAAAAGTGCGAACAAAAAGTACCACTTTTTGAAAATTATGTTTTGTCCCTGTTCGTAGCATTAAAATTTATATCATTCCTTTTCATTTTTCAAAAAGTGAATAATTAATAAGCTAAAAACATTCTAGCTTTAAAAAATTGAAAAACAGTGGAAGCTTTAAAACACTAACACATATAAACATTTGCATAGTTTTCCGGTAGGTTTCAGAAAATGCTTCAGAAAAAGGTAAAAATTTATGATAAATATCAAAAAACGGTTTGGGTATATGATAAACAAATGGTTTTACTATATGATAAATTAATGACATTTGACATTTAATAAATATGTGAATGACTGACTAATTTTCAAATGATTAATTTTGAATTAATTCGATTAGTAAACAATAATGTTATGTCAAATTACCCGTTTTGTATCATCTTTATTTAAAAAAAATTTTTTATACACAAAGTATTTTTGTACCCAATAAATATTATATTTTAAATACGATAATTTGAAATTTCAAATAATTTCAAATATGATAAATCATAAATATAAAAACCAAGAACCAAATGAAAATAATTATTTTTTATAAATAATCTGTCAAGTGTCAATCAAACTTCAAAATAATATAAATAGCTTTTTACAGCAAAAAGAGCTTTTATTTAGTTCATAATATTCTTCCAGTGGCGCTGTCATATAAACAACATTTTCACTTTTTCACTTTTCTCACTTTTTGTTCTCACTTTTTGAATGTATTTGAGCCTGAATTTAGAAAAATTCAATATTTATCTACATAATTGAGAAAATAAATTCACTAAATATTTTCAATTGGATCTTTCATTACGGAATAAATATCCTCCTCACTGCAACACACATACTGTCGTCTCATTTATTACTACATATTTCAATGGTAAGTTGTGTTATCTGCCGCAATCTCTAAAAACCTACCAAGTGATTTTTACCTAACATTCGCTAACTATGAAGTAAATTAACATCTTCTACGTTCCATACATAAAATTCCTGTTGTCGTTGTGGAAATTGCTGCAATTCGACGAATGTCGAAATGTTCTGAATTACAATTGATACTTTCTGAATTACATTTGATACTTTCTGAATTACATTTGATACTTTCTGAATTACATTTGATACTTTCTGAATTACAGTTGACTAATCTGAATTACAGTTGATACTTTCTGAATTACAGTTGACTAATCTGAATTACAGTTGATACTTTCTCAATTACAGTTGACTAATCTGAATTACAATTGATACTTTCTGAATTACAATTTACTAATCTGAATTACAGTTGATACTTTCTTAATTACAGTTGACTAATCTGAATTACAAGTGACGCTTTCTGAATTACAACTGGAAAAGGTGTATTAAATATAAAATAAATAAATAAAAAATATTTATTTTTTATATCAAATTTATTTATTTATTGTATCAAATAAATAAAAGGTATTTATTTGCTTTGTTTCTAGCCTAGATAAATCATCTGCGTTCGTATTTAGATTTCCCGCTTTGTGGACAACAATATAATCATATTCCTCCAATTTAATACGCCAGCGCATTATTCTGGAAGTTGGATTATTTATATTGAATATCCACACTAGTGGTTTGTGATCAGTTATGATTGTAAATTTACGACCATATAAATAAGGTCTGTAATAACCTACAGCTCTATTGTCGAATAATTGCGTTCCGCTTTATTTAGAGTTCTACTAGCGAAGGCAATTGGTTGTTCTACGACTTTACCATTTAAAGTATTTTTTTGAGACAAAACAGCGCCTATAGCTGAATTGCTTGCGTCTGTTGTTACGGAAAATTCCTTTTCAAAATTTGGGTAGCTTCGAACTGGAAATTGAGTAATTAAAAGTTTAAGTTCACAAAATTCATCCCAAATATAAGGTACATCTTTTTTCAAGAATTTTGTTAGTGGATTACCTATTACAGAGAAATTACGAATAAATTTTCGATAATATCCAACTAGCCCCAAAAAAGATTTTATTTGTTTTTGATTTTGTGGAGGTAGAATACTTTGTATAGCAGAAATTTCATGAGTCTTTGAAACGTAGGAGGAGCATTTCGTAACCCAAAAGGCATGCTAGTAATTTGGTAATGACCATAAGGAGTACTAAATGCAGTTTTCGACTTGTCATTTTCATCAAGTTTAATTTGGTGGAAACCACTTGCTAAGTCTAAAGTCGAAAAATATTTTGATTCTCCTAATTGACCTAAAATATCTTCTATATTGGGTAGAGGATAAGAATCGGATATAGTAATTTCGTTAAGTTTACGTTAGTCAACTACTACTCGCCATTTCTTATTGCCATTTTCATCTGGTTTTTTAGGTACGACCAATAGTGGACTATTCCATGGACTATCACTATGTTCTACTACGCTTTGATTTAACATTTCATTAACTTGATTTTTAGTCTCAGCTTTATGTACTTCTGGTAACCTATATGGTCGTATATTAACTGCAGATTTATCAGGTAATGTTTTGATATTATGTTTAATTGCGTTAGTAGTGGATAGTACATCACCATCTAGATGAAATAATTGATTACATGTTCTACAGATTTCGAGTATACTAGATTTTTCTTCATGATTTAAGTGTTTTAGATTTAATTGTTTTTGTAATTTTTCAAGTTGATTTTAGATTTTATTTTGAGATATATTTTCACTAAGATTGTACATATATATTATAATTTGAAAGTGAAGAAAACAGTACATATATATTTAAATTATTAGTGATTTCTACTTCAGTTTCATTAGAGTTAAGTATGCTTAAATGAACATAACTATTTTCTGGTTTAACGACTGTATTTGAGATATGTAATCCACTAGCACAATTATCATTCAATGTAGCTAGCGATTCTTTATTAAATGTAACCGGACCAAATTTAATAATTTGTTCAGTTCTCGGCCGAATAACGACATTTGTACTTTGAGTTAATAAATTTATAAACATTTTTTGCTGATTGAAATTAAAAATTTCAGAGTTTCAGAGATATTAGACAATTTATATATATTTTAGATTTAATTGTTTTTGTAATTTTTCAAATTGATTTTCAATGTTATTTTGAGAAATATTTTCACTAAGATTGTACATATATTATATTTTGAAAGTGAAGAAAACAGTATATATTTAAATTATTAGTGATTTCTACTTCAGTTTCATTAGAGTTAAGTATGCTTAAATGAACATAACCATTTTCTGGTTTAACGACTGTATTTGAGATATATAATCCACTAGCACAATTATCATTCAATGTAGCTAGCGATTCTGCATTAAATGTAACCGGACCAAATTTAATAATTTGTTCAGTTCTCGGCCGAATAACGACATTTGTACTTTGATTTAAGAAATTTATAAACATTTTTGCTGATTGAAATTAAAAATTGCTCGGTTTTCACCATAATCTATGAGTGCGTCAGTGGTTTTCATGAAATCTTCACCAATAATACCATCTTGAGATATAGGAAAATCAGAGGGAACTATGTGAAATAATATACGATAATATGAATTTTCATTTTCGTGAATTTCAATATTAAATTTGGTAACTCCAAGAGTATTTAAAGGTTCAGAAGTTATACCTTTGATTTCGATTGATGAGATTATGACTTCAGTCTCGTCATTCAGTGCATTTACCTTAATTAAGCTACACCAGAATCTAATAAAAACTTTGTTTCCGTTTTTGATATTTCTATGATGTTTAGTGATAACATACTTGAGAAAGTTCTATTTTTCACTTGATTTATAAGTATTTGTTTTGTTGAATTCGTTAATTATTTTGATTTAAGAGATTGATATTTAGAGATTTATGAGTTAGATTTTTACTTATTTCAGTGATTTCATTTTGTTGATTATTATTATTAGAACTTTGGAATTTGAGGCATTTTATTTTAAATCCTTGATGAAAATTTCCCTTTTTTTAAACTATTTTCTTCGATAATTGCAGTATTGATTGCTTCACTTAAAGTTGTAAATCTACAAGCTTTTATTATTAATTTTATTGGTTTTCTTAAACCGTTTTGAAATGAGTTTAAAGCAGATTTACCATTCAAGTTAATTAATACTTTGGAAACATCAACAGTTTGCTCATTTGTACTAACTTTATTAAGAAAAGATACAATTTGCTCTATTCTTTGTGAAAAACTACGAACATTTTCATTCATGTATTGTCTACAATTATTTAATTCAAGTTGCAGTTATTGTACCGATTTGGTACAAGAAAAATTGTCTTTCAAAACTTTTTTATTTCATCCCAGGTATTCGCATTTTGATACTATACAGTATCATAAGGTTTACCTGTTAATTTTGTTTTTATAATGTATACTAAGAATTTTTTATCCTCATCTTTTACTAAATTTTCAGAAAACATATCTACACAGTTAATAAATTTATCTAAATTCCGATTATCTCCGTTAAATTCTGGAATTAATTTTATAGCATGATCAACACTTAAGCCTGCCATAGTACTTGTGATATTTAAACCTTAAACCTGCCATAGTACTTGTGATAAACCTGCCACAGTACTTGTGATATGATCAACACTTAAACCTGCCATAGTACTTGTGATATTGTTTTAAATTTTAGATTTATTTTGTTCTACTAAATTATTTTTAGACTCAAAAATTTAAAATCTTGAGATTCTTCAGTTTCACTTGCAGAATCAAATTCTGAATTTGATTTTGCTTCTTCGTTAATAGTGTTGGGATCTTTCGCAATTTGTCTACTACGGAAACTAATATTTATGTCGACTTTCTTTTTGTCTGACATAAAAGAACCGATTAAATAAAATACCTTAAACCAATTTAAAAGATCAGAAAAAAAACAAATGCGAAAACTTAATTCAGATTTTCTTTGAAACAAGTGGATCTTTTATTTAGATTGTATTTATAAGTTATATCTTAAAAAAAACTTTTCACTATAAATTTAGTACATATTTATGTAATTTTTATCAGTAATCAAATATAGTATATATATATATAAAAATTTTTTTTTTTTTTTTTAAATTTAAGTATACATTAATTTAGAGTTTGAAATTATTTATTTATTTTGCTATATTTTTGTTTATTTATTTATTTATTTTTTTAATTAATAAACAGTTTTAAAATTTGTTTCCTTTTTTTTATAAGATATAGAATTATTGAAATCAAAACTTGCTTTGTAATGTACATAATGAATAAGATGAATATTATTTGCTTAAAGGATGTCACCTTAATATTTCTTGTTGTTGTTGAGTCGATGATGATGATGTTGAATGTTGAATGATGAAATTTTATCACTAATCAAGTTGTACTTTGCTGATGATTATTAGAGATGTTCTGATGATTATTAGACACGTTCTGATTATTAGAGATGTTCTGATGATTATTACAGATGTTTTCTTACTTAGTTTACAAAGTATAATTTTTTTTTAAAATATTTCAGTGGTAATTTCACTTTCTACTTGTTGTATATAGTAACTGAATTTCACTTTTAATTTGTTTTTAAATAACAGCAGGATTTCACTTCTTTTTTTTTGATTTTATTCGAATTGCTGATTTTTCTTTTCCCTTTGTGAAACTTTTCTTTTGGCCGAAAGTAACGACGAATCCCTGATTATCTTTACTAAAGCGTTTGAAGAAACTTTAACATCAGCTGTATTCAGATCCACATGCGCCATATTTTGACACATTTTTGTTTTGTACATATCTATATAGCGATCATTCCAGTACAACTTCGGCAAAAGCTTAAGTTCCTTGGATGATTCCACTATTTTAGTAAAGTTAACTACTAAAGGCATATGATCAGAATCGGATTTCGACTCTATTGACAAGTTTTGAAACATGCTAACCCAGCTACCAGAAATTGCGCAATAATCTATCGTAGATGTGCCCTCACCACCAACAAATGTGAAATTTCCCTGTTTGTCTGATTCTGAACAACCATTAACAATCAAAAGATCAGCTTCTTGACACAAGTCTAAAAATTTTCTACCTTTAGAGTTTATTGCAGTATCTTTTGCCTGTCTCGGTAATTTTATATTTGGATTTGTGTAAATATTTTCATTAAAAGCAATCTGTTTATCACCTAACCTCGCATTCCAGTCGCCTATTAACAGTACATTTCTTTTATCTAGCTGTGCCACACAGTTATTTATATTATCAAACGCTTCTTCCCAATTATTGCAATTTACGTAAGTTGGCACCACATAAAAGTTGGTTTTATTATTTACTATTTTTATAATTGTACCATAGTCAGTATTCTGAAACATACAATTTTGAAATTCTGAAACATACAATTTTGAAATTTAAACTAGTTTTTATACCATATAATAGACCTCCACTGGCTCTACCCACACTATTTACTTTTATAGCAGCAGTCCATGATAATATATAACCCTTAAAGAATTTTGCATAAATATTAAAGTATTCCTCTGTTAAAAACGTTTCATATAGACAGAAAATATCGAAAGATAAGATATAATTGTAGAAATCTGGAAAAATGTTTTTGTTTTTTAAACCTGCTATATTATACGACAATATTTTAAAATCTATATTATTTTCTATTTCTTGTTCTAAATTCTCGTAAACCTGAACCCTTCATGCATTTTGTGAATTATTAACAGTGATATTATTTTGCATATTGTTAGTCCTCATTCACACCAAGATTTTCTTTGTTCAAATAAACAAAACTCTCTGTTCATGTGGTAGTACATTTTTGAGAATGTATTACTAATATATTTGAAGTTTCTGTCAATAATGTCAAAACAAAATTTGAAATGTATAACTTGTGAAATTTATTAAAATATTAAAATATTAAACACATTTTCATTGAAATGATTTTTTGTGGACAAAATAAAAATATCTGAAATTTCAATGGAAAATTTTAAGTTTTTTCATTTTACATTCAAATTAAAAAAAATGGCAGTTAATAATGTAAATTAAAAAATATTAAAATAATTATTTGATTTTCATTTGATATCATACTTCAAAATATTTGTCAAAAATATCAGCTGGTATAAAATTGCTGATAAAGCAACCCCACATCTGACACCAAATGTAATGTTATTATTTTAGAAATTTTAAAGTGACAATAGAAATAAAAGCCTTTTATTAATTTTGAACTCTTTATTACAACTTAATTTTGAACTATTTATTACAACTGTACGATCGAACTGCATAGAATCGCCTGCATCGAACTCAGTTAATTTGCAATAATCGTACTTGTTTGATTTATGTTTATTGAATGTGCTTACTTTTCATATATCATAATTATGTGAAAAGAAGCACAAAGTATTAAAAACAAATATGCATATTTTACATATTGACAATTAATATTTTATTAATCGACGGATGTGCAATTTAATATTGTCTACACATGCCTATTCCGTGAGAATTTACTATGAGAATTTAATAACGAAATAATATTAGATCAAATTACCTGAGTTCGTAGGAGTTCAGGGACACTACAAAAGCAACAAAAAACAGAACAGCGACAAGGAAAGCAGAAACGTGAAAACGCCGACAAGAAATTTTCAGAAGCATTTGAAAATAAATTTGAAAAATATTCAAGCATATTAAATGCAAATATAAATAAATAAAATATCTTTGATAATGAAAAATTTACTTATGTATAAAAATAAAACATTTTATATATGAAGCTAAATCTCTTATGTTAAATTACTTATATATGAAGATAAATCACTTATGTTAAATTACTTATAAATGATGCTAAATTACTTATGTATAAATATATAATATTTTATATATGAAACTTAAAAAAAAAAAAATAAATAATATATATATACAATCATATAAATTTAATATTTTAAATATTGTAAAATTCTTAAATAATTCTTAATTTTTTTGATGAGTTGGTAATGTTTGTTTACCATTTAAACTAAATACTTTACTACTTAACACTCCATAATTAACTTTTTACTCTTTATTATTATAAAAAATCCACTTAAAAATTTTGGAAATTCCAACTTTGTTTTATATTTTCGTCTACACTAACGAATAAATAAATTCTCAAATTTGATCCACATAATGGGTGGAAAAAATTCTAAACCTGAAGAGGTTATCATAAATAATAGTGCTGGTAGTGCAGCAAATATTCATGCAACAGATGAATTTAAATTGTCAAATTTACAACTTATTGTAATAATGTTATTTTGATTATTGCTATTAATATAGCATATAATTATATTAAAAATTAATTACCAAAAAAAATAGCAAAAGAGGTTGCTAGAACTAGTGTTTACTTTAAAAATAAAATAAAAAATTTGAAAAATTGTTCATTAAAATTTATTATTGTATAATTTTTTTTTTTTTAAACTGTTATTTTATATAATGAATAAATAAATCCAATGAAGAGATTGGAAGAAATTAAAAATTTAAGTGAGGATTTAAAAAGTATTTTGTTAACTTGTAAGAAAAATCCGAATAGAAAATTGTCTGCGGAATATATTTTAAATAAGCAAACTAAAGTTAAAAATATATATAGACAGTGTTCTAGTATATATCATTCAATTTTAGAAGTTGTTGATAAAAATTTATTAGCAACTTATAAAGAAAAATTCTTTGAGGTTTATAACGAGTTACAATTCGTTTTACATAATTATTCACAAAACATTTTGGATAATTCAACTATCTCCGAAAAGGAAGAGGATAGAGAAGAAAAAACTGAAACACGAAATCATATAGAAATCGAAATGGCGACATTCGGTATAGCTGTTACGCGCAAATTAATCCCATAATTTGAAGGTGATACAAAGAAATTAGATAACTTTTTAAATCTAAGTCATTACATATGAAACTCTAAAAGACGACAATGAAAAGAAAAAATTAATTGAGTTTATAATAAGAACAAAAATTTCAGATAAAGTTAGAACAAAAATAAGCTCACAACAGACACCCACTACACTAATACAACTAAAAGCTAATTTTAAAAGTACATTCAAAACAAATAGTACACCGCTGAAAATACAATCTGAATTAGCTAAAATCAGACAAGTTAATAATGTAACAAATTTTGCAAACAAAATTGAAAATTTAACTTCAGAACACAATGCACTACAAATAGTTGAGCAGGGAGAAGAAAATAAAGAAATTATAATTCAGCAAAACTTAGGGGAACTGGAATATTTATACACAGAGATTACTCACCAGAGTCTCGTCGAGCAAGACAAATTCTATTTTCAGTCCGTAGAGAAATAAAACGAGTTGATAGACAATCCAAGGTATATATTAGAGGCATTAATCTGCATGTAGGCTCCAAAATTAAAAAGAGTGAAAATATGATCTGCCGTTGAGTAACCTGCTTGAAATTGACTTAGTAAATTATTTCCTTTGATAAAAGTTTCAAGTCTATTTAATAAAATTCCTGTAAAGAGCTTTGCTATTGTATTTAGAAATGAAATTCCACGATAATTCTGTGCATCATTTGGGTCACCGCTTTTGAAAATGGGGAATATTACAGCTTTTTTAAAGTTTTCAGGTACATCACCAGTTCTTAAAATATTTGAATAAAACATTGACAGATGCTGTAAATAGCTATCAGTTGAGTTCTTGAAAACTTCATATGGAATACGATCTTCACCTGGCGCTTTTTTGTCTTTAGCTTTTGCCAAAATTAATAAAATCTCTTCAATTGATATATCGGCATCCAGATGTGGGTTTTCGAGACAATACTGAACAGCACTTGGTAATACTCGAATATTAAGCAAATCTTTGAAGTGTCGGGCTAACAATGTAGTATTTATATTAATACCACAGCAGAACCTAACTTCATTTAATTCTTTAATTTGTTTCCAGAATTGAGAGTTGTTTGACACTGATGATAGTTCATTTGCTATATTAGAAAAGTAATCCTTCTTTTTTTGTTACATAATTCCTTATATATTACATTTGCACTCGCATACTTTTGCAAAAATAAGTTATTTCCTGTTGAGCGAAATTTATTTAACCATTTAAAGGATATTTTTCTGGCTTCAAAACATTTCCAGTCAAACCATTTTTCTTTTCCCTTTGTGAAACTTTTCTTTTGGCCGAAAGTAACGACGAATCCCTGATTATCTTTACTAAAGCGTTTGAAGAAACTTTAACATCAGCTGTATTCAGATCCACATGCGCCATATTTTGACACATTTTTGTTTTGTACATATCTATATAGCGATCATTCCAGTACAACTTCGGCAAAAGCTTAAGTTCCTTGGATGATTCCACTATTTTAGTAAAGTTAACTACTAAAGGCATATGATCAGAATCGGATTTCGACTCTATTGACAAGTTTTGAAACATGCTAACCCAGCTACCAGAAATTGCGCAATAATCTATCGTAGATGTGCCCTCACCACCAACAAATGTGAAATTTCCCTGTTTGTCTGATTCTGAACAACCATTAACAATCAAAAGATCAGCTTCTTGACACAAGTCTAAAAATTTTCTACCTTTAGAGTTTATTGCAGTATCTTTTGCCTGTCTCGGTAATTTTATATTTGGATTTGTGTAAATATTTTCATTAAAAGCAATCTGTTTATCACCTAACCTCGCATTCCAGTCGCCTATTAACAGTACATTTCTTTTATCTAGCTGTGCCACACAGTTATTTATATTATCAAACGCTTCTTCCCAATTATTGCAATTTACGTAAGTTGGCACCACATAAAAGTTGGTTTTATTATTTACTATTTTTATAATTGTACCATAGTCAGTATTCTGAAACATACAATTTTGAAATTCTGAAACATACAATTTTGAAATTTAAACTAGTTTTTATACCATATAATAGACCTCCACTGGCTCTACCCACACTATTTACTTTTATAGCAGCAGTCCATGATAATATATAACCCTTAAAGAATTTTGCATAAATATTAAAGTATTCCTCTGTTAAAAACGTTTCATATAGACAGAAAATATCGAAAGATAAGATATAATTGTAGAAATCTGGAAAAATGTTTTTGTTTTTTAAACCTGCTATATTATACGACAATATTTTAAAATCTATATTATTTTCTATTTCTTGTTCTAAATTCTCGTAAACCTGAACCCTTCATGCATTTTGTGAATTATTAACAGTGATATTATTTTGCATATTGTTAGTCCTCATTCACACCAAGATTTTCTTTGTTCAAATAAACAAAACTCTCTGTTCATGTGGTAGTACATTTTTGAGAATGTATTACTAATATATTTGAAGTTTCTGTCAATAATGTCAAAACAAAATTTGAAATGTATAACTTGTGAAATTTATTAAAATATTAAAATATTAAACACATTTTCATTGAAATGATTTTTTGTGGACAAAATAAAAATATCTGAAATTTCAATGGAAAATTTTAAGTTTTTTCATTTTACATTCAAATTAAAAAAAATGGCAGTTAATAATGTAAATTAAAAAATATTAAAATAATTATTTGATTTTCATTTGATATCATACTTCAAAATATTTGTCAAAAATATCAGCTGGTATAAAATTGCTGATAAAGCAACCCCACATCTGACACCAAATGTAATGTTATTATTTTAGAAATTTTAAAGTGACAATAGAAATAAAAGTCTTTTATTAATTTTGAACTCTTTATTACAACTTAATTTTGAACTATTTATTACAACTATACGATCGAACTGCATAGAATCGCCTGCATCGAACTCAGTTAATTTGCAATAATCGTACTTGTTTGATTTATGTTTATTGAATGTGCTTACTTTTCATATATCATAATTATGTGAAAAGAAGCACAAAGTATTAAAAACAAATATGCATATTTTACATATTGACAATTAATATTTTATTAATCGACGGATGTGCAATTTAATATTGTCTACACATGCCTATTCCGTGAGAATTTACCATGAGAATTTAATAACGAAATAATATTAGATCATATTACCTGAGTTCGTAGGAGTTCAGGGACACTACAAAAGCAACAAAAAACAGAACAGCGACAAGGAAAGCAGAAACGTGAAAAAGCGGACAAGAACTTTTCAGAAGCATTTGAAAATAAATTTGAAAAATATTCAAGCATATTAAATGCAAATATAAATAAATAAAATATCTTTGATAATGAAAAATTTACTATATGTATAAAAATAAAACATTTATATATGAAGCTAAATCTCTTATGTTAAATTACTTATATATGAAGATAAATCACTTATGTTAAATTACTTATAAATGATGCTAAATTACTTATGTATAAAAATATAATATTTTATATATGAAACTTAAAAATAAAATAAATAAATAATATATATACAATCATATAAATTTAATATTTTAAATATTGTAAAATTCTTAAATAATTCTTAATTTTTTTGATGAGTTGGTAATGTTTGTTTACCATTTAAACTAAATACTTTACTACTTAACACTCCATAATTAACTTTTTACTCTTTATTATTATAAAAAATCCACTTAAAAATTTAGGAAATTCCAACTTTGTTTTATATTTTCGTCTACACTAACGAATAAATAAATTCGCAAATTTGATCCACATAATGGGTGGACAAAATTCTAAACCTGAAGACGTTATCATAAATAATAGTGCTGGTAGTGCAGCAAATATTCATGCAAAAGATGAATTTAAATTGTCAAATTTACAACTTATTGTAATAATGTTATTTTGATTATTGCTATTAATATAGCATACAATTATATTAAAAATTCATTAACAAAAGAAATAGTAAAAGAGGTTGCTAGAACTAATGTTTACTTTAAAAATAAAATAAAAAATTTGAAAAATTGTTCATTAAAATTTATTATTGTATAAAATTTTTTTTTTTAAACTGTTATTTTATATAATGAATAAATAAATCCAATGAAGAGATTGGAAGAAATTAAAAATTTAAGTGAGGATTTAAAAAGTATTTTGTTAACTTTTAAGAAAAATTCGAATAGAAAATTGTCTGCGGAATATATTTTAAATATATTTTAAATATTAACTAAAGTTAAAAATATATATAGACAGTGTTCTAGTATATATCATTTAATTTTAGAAGTTGTTGATAAAAATTTATTAGCAACTTATAAAGAAAAATTCTTTGAGGTTTATAACGAGTTACAATTCGTTTTACATAATTATTCACATAACATTTTGGATAATTCAACTATCTCCGAAGAGGAAGAGGATAGAGAAGAAAAAACTGAAACACGAAATCATATAGAAATCGAAATGGCGACATTCGGTATAGCTGTTACGCGCAAATTAATTCCATAATTTGAAGGTGATACAAAGAAATTAGATAACTTTTTAAATCTAAGTCATTACATATGAAACTCTAAAAGACGACAATGAAAAGAAAAAATTAATTGAGTTTATAATAAGAACAAAAATTTCAGATAAAGTTAGAACAAAAATAAGCTCACAACAGACACCCACTACACTAATACAACTAAAAGCTAATTTTAAAAGTACATTCAAAACAAATAGTACACCGCTGAAAATACAATCTGAATTAGCTAAAATCAGACAAGTTAATAATGTAACAAATTTTGCAAACAAAATTGAAAATTTAACTTCAGAACACAATGCCCTACAAATAGTTGAGCAGGGAGAAGAAAATAAAGAAATTATAATTCAGCAAAACTTAGGGGAACTGGAATATTTATACACAGAGATTACTCACCACACCAGAGTCTCGTCGAGGAAGACAAATTCTATTTTCAGTCTGTAGAAAAATAAAACGAGTTGATAGACAATCCAAGGTATATATTAGAGGCATTAATCTGCATGTAGGCTCCAAAATTCTCAATTGGTTACCTGAAAAAGGTTTGCTTTGTGGTGATAATTATGGTTTCCCAATTTTGAAAACGTTGGTTCCGAATTTTAATTCAGAAAATGTCAAGATGACAAATGAAAATGTCAAAAATAAAGACAATTCAAATCAACATTCAGGGGTGCCAGAAACCCAAACTAATAATAATGAATCAAATAATTTGGGGCTGCCTTAGTCTAGGTTCACACCGGACTTTGTTTTGTTAAAATTAACAAAACTATTTTGACATCTCACACGGATAGTATAAAATCATACTACTACATAAAAGTTATTGTGTATAAACACAAAATTTTTTAACGGACACTATAAAATTAACAAAGTTATTAACAATGAAAAGTTGTCGAGCATACATATTTTGCTTTGTTATTTACAATGTTTTTGTGTACCAACCCTGCAAAAAATGAATTTCCCAAGGGAAATTTTATACCAGCTGATATTTTTGACAAATATTTTGAAGTATGATATCAAATGAAAATCAAATAATTATTTTAATATTTTTTAATTTACATTATTAACTGCCATTTTTTTTAATTTCAATGTAAAATGAAAAACCTAAAAATTTTCCATTGAAATTTCAGATATTTTTATTTTTGTCCACAAAAAATCATTTCAATGAAAATTTGTTTAATATTTTAATATGTTAATAAATTTCACAAGTTATACATTTCAAATTTTGTTTTGACATTATTGACAGAAACTTCAAATATATTACTAATACATTCTCAAAAATGTACTACCACATGAACAGAGAGATTTGTTTATTTTAACAAAGAAAATCTTGGTGTGAACGAGGACTAACAATATGCAAAATAATACCACTGTTAATAATTCACAAAATGCATGAAGGGTTCAGGTTTACGAGAATTTAGAACAAGAAATAGAAAATAATATAGATTTTAAAATATTGTCGTATAATATAGCAGGTTTAAAAAACAAAAACATTTTTCCAGATTTCTACAATTATATCTTATCTTTTGATATTTTCTGTCTATATGAAACGTTTTTAACAGAGGAATACTTTAATATTTATGCAAAATTCTTTAAGGGTTATATATTATCATGGACTGCTGCTATAAAAGTAAATAGTGTGGGTAGAGCCAGTGGAGGTCTATTATATGGTATAAAAACTAGTTTAAAAAATTTTATGTTTCAGAATACTGACTATGGTACAATTATAAAAATAGTAAATAATAAAACCAACTTTTATGTGGTGCCAACTTACGTAAATTGCAATAATTGGGAAGAAGCGTTTGATAATCTAAATAACTGTGTGGCACAGCTAGATAAAAGAAATGTACTGTTAATAGGCGACTGGAATGCGAGGTTAGGTGATAAACAGATTGCTTTTAATGAAAATATTTACACAAATCCAAATATAAAATTACCGAGACAGGCAAAAGATACTGCAATAAACTCTAAAGGTAGAAAATTTTTAGACTTGTGTCAAGAAGCTGATCTTTTGATTGTTAATGGTTGTTCAGAATCAGACAAACAGGGAAATTTCACATTTGTTGGTGGTGAGGGCACATCTACGATAGATTATTGCGCAATTTCTGGTAGCTGGGTTAGCATGTTTCAAAACTTGTCAATAGAGTCGAAATCCGATTCTGATCATATGCCTTTAGTAGTTAACTTTACTAAAATAGTGGAATCATCCAAGGAACTTAAGCTTTTGCCGAAGTTGTACTGGAATGATCGCTATATAGATATGTACAAAACAAAAATGTGTCAAAATATGGCGCATGTGGCTCTGAATACAGCTGATGTTAAAGTTTCTTCAAACGCTTTAGTAAAGATAATCAGGGATTTGTTGTTACTTTCGGCCAAAAGAAAAGTTTCACAAAGTGAAAAGAAAAATGGTTTGACTGGAAATGTTTTGAAGCCAGAAAAATATCCTTTAAATGGTTAAATAAATTTCGCTCAACAGGAAATAACTTATTTTTGCAAAAGTATGTGAGTGCAAATGTAATATATAAGGAATTATGTAACAAAAAAAGAAGGATTACTTTTCTAATATATCAAATGAACTATCATCAGTGTCAAACAGCTCTCAATTCTGGAAACAAATTAAAGAATTAAATGAAGTTAGGTTCTGCTGTGGTATTAATATAAATACTACATTGTTAGCCCGACACTTCAAAGATTTGCTTAATATTCGAGTATTACCAAGTGCTGTTCAGTATTGTCTTAATTCAATCGAAAACCCACATCTGGATGCCGATATATCAATTGAAGAGATTTTATTAATTTTGGCAAAAGCTAAAGACAAAAAAGCGCCAGGTGAAGATCGTATTCCATATGAAGTTTTCAAGAACTCAACTGATAGCTATTTACAGCATCTGTCAATGTTTTATTCAAATATTTTAAGAACTGGTGATGTACCTGAAAACTTTAAAAAAGCTGTAATATTCCCCATTTTCAAAAGCGATGACCCAAATGATGCACAGAATTATCGTGGAATTTCATTTCTAAATACAATAGCAAAGCTCTTTACAGGAATTTTATTAAATAGACTTGAAACTTTTATCAAAGAAAATAATTTACTAAGTCAATTTCAAGCAGGTTACTCAACGGCAGATCATATTTTCACTCTTTTTAATATTGTACAATCTTATTCACACAGAGAAAAAAAAGTGTATGCATGTTTTGTTGATTTTAAAGCAGCCTTCGATACAATTAACCGAAAAGCATTAATCTTTAAGCTCAGCAGATTAGGAATTTCGTCAAAATTATTAAAAGTTATTGAAAATCTTTATGAAGGCACATCATCCGCTGTATGGGACGGCAATAATGTGTCTGAATGGTTTTATACTGAAAATGGTGTAAGACAAGGGTGCTTACTCAGCCCGTTTCTATTTGCGTTGTTTATTGATGACATCAGTGAAAATTTACCAGGAGGAGTTAAAGTAGCCGAACTTATAATTAAAATTTTGTTGTATGCAGATGACTTGGTATTATTTGCGGAATCACCAGAAATGTTGCAAATTATGATCAACAGACTACGTGATTATTGCAACACCTGGGGTCTTCAAATTAATCTTTCTAAAACAAAAGTAATGATTTGTAGAAAGGGTGGTGGAAGGCATTCGAGGAACGAAAAAAAAACAACTTTTTTACCTTCCTAGAACAACGCCGAATTACATGATACTGCGAGAAACTGGTTTGTCACCATTATTCATAGATACATTAAAAATGCATTGTGACTACATTGTTAAAGTATTAAATTATGACGTAAACAGGATCCCCAACATTGTGGGCAAATACTCGATTTAAAAAAATTATAGATGGTTTATGTAAACTTAGATCTGAGAGATAATACGCATAATATTCAACAGCAATTGTACAGCATAATCAGGTTAATATACAATTACGTCAAAATTGCATAAGAGAAGCTCAAAATTCCGAGGCCAGATTCTTGTATCCGCAGTTAGTTTATAACCTTTTGGATAATAACTATTTTAATGATAAATATGACAGATTTACGATATCGATTATACTTAGAACTCGAGGTGAGCTATTAAATTTAAATTATGTGCCTCATAGAGAGTCAAGTTCCTCGAATTGTACCTTATGCAATCTTAGAGCAAGAGAAGATGTTCATCACTTTTTATCAGTATGTCCAATTCTTAAAGAGCTGAGAATTATTTATTTTGGAAAAAAATGTTTAAGTCTAACTGAAACAAAAGAATTTTTAAATGGAAGCAATTGGTTAAAGTTAGATGGAAAGTTAGTAAAGAAGCTATATCGAAAATTAAAATGCAAATTATAATAATATAGGAAAAAATGTAACAGTAAACCACATCAATCTTTCAGCAGACGGTATTTTACCAATGCTTATATTCATTAAATAAATTTAATTTTCTTGTTCCTCTTTCTTCTGTAAACCTTTTTTTTTGTAAACAGTTTAAATTGATTTAAAATAAAATGAATTATTATTATTATTATTATTACATATATATTATAATTTGAAAGTGAAGAAAACAGTATATATTTAAATTATTAGTGATTTCTACTTCAGTTTCATTAGAGTTAAGTATGCTTAAATGAACATAACCATTTTCTGGTTTAACGACTGTATTTGAGATATATAATCTACTAGCACAATTATCATTCAATGTAGCTAGCGATTCTTCATTAAATGTAACATTTGTACTTTGATTAAAGAAATTTATAAACATTTTTGCTGATTGAAATTAAAAATTGCTCGGTTTTCACCATAATCTATGAGTGCGTTAGTGGTTTTCATGAAATCTTCACCAATAATACCATCTTGAGATATGGGAAAATCAGAGGGAACTATGTGAAATAATATACGATAATATGAATTTTCATTTTCGTGAATTTCAATATTAAGTTTGGTAACTCCAAGAGTATTTAAAGGTTCAGAAGTTATACCTTTGATTTCGATTGATGAGATTATGACTCCAGTCTTGTCATTCAGTGCATTTACCTTAATTAAACTAATGGCTACACCAGAATTTAATAAAAAATTTGTTTGCGTTTTTGAGATTTCTATGATTTTCAGTGATAATATACTTGAGAAAGTTCTATTTTTCACTTGATTTATAAGTATTTGTTTTGTTGAATTCGTTAATTATTTTGATTTAAGAGATTGATATTTAGAGATTTATGAGTTAGATTTTTACTTATTTCAGTGATTTCATTTTGTTAATTATTATTATTAGAACTTTGGAATTTGAGGCATTTTATTTTAAATCCTTGATGAAAATTTCCCTATTTTTAAACTATTTTCTTCGATAATTGCAGTATTGATTGCTTCATTTAAAGTTGTAAATCTACAGGCTTTTATTATTAATTTTATTGGTTTTCTTAAACCGTTTTGAAATGAGTTTAAAGCAGATTGACCATTCAAGTTAATTAATACTTTGGAAACATCAACAGTTTGCTCATTTGTACTAACTTTATTAAGAAAAGATACAATTTGCTCTATTCTTTGTGAAAAACTACGAACATTTTCATTCATGTATTGTCTACAATTATTTAATTCAAGTTGCAGTTATTGTACCGATTTGGTACAAGAAAAATTGTCTTTCAAAACTTTTTTATTTCATCCCAGGTATTCGCATTTTGATACTATACAGTATCATAAGGTTTACCTGTTAATTTTGTTTTTATAATGTATACTAAGAATTTTTTATCCTCATCTTTTACTAAATTTTCAGAAAACATATCTACACAGTTAATAAATTTATCTAAATTCCGATTATCTCCGTTAAATTCTGGAATTAATTTTATAGCATGATCAACACTTAAACCTGCCATAGTACTTGTGATATTTAAACCTTAAACCTGCCATAGTACTTGTGATAAACCTGCCATAGTACTTGTGATATGATCAACACTTAAAACTGCCATAGTACTTGTAATATTGTTTTAAATTTTAGATTTATTTTGTTCTACTAAATTATTTTTAGACTCAAAAATTTAAAATCTTGAGATTCTTCAGTTTCACTTGCAGAATCAAATTCTGAATTTGATTTTGCTTCTTCGTTAATAGTGTTGGGATCTTTCGCAATTTGTCTACTACGGAAACTAATATTTATGTCGACTTTCTTTTTGTCTGACATAAAAGAACCGATTAAATAAAATACCTTAAACCAATTTAAAAGATCAGAAAAAAAAAACAAATGCGAAAACTTAATTCAGATTTTCTTTGAAACAAGTTTATCTTTTATTTAGATTGTATTTATAAGTTATATATCTTAAAAAAAACTTTTCAATATAAATTTAGTATATATTTATTTAATTTTTATCACTAATCAAATATAGTATATATATATATAAAATTTTAGTTTTTTTTTTTTTTAAATTTAAGTTTAAATTTAAGTAAAATTTTAGTTTTTTTTTTTTTTAAATTTAATTTTCTGCGAGAAACTGGTTTGTCACCATTATTCATAGATACATTAAAAATGCATTGTGACTACATTGTTAAAGTATTAAATTATGACGTAAACAGGATCCCCAACATTGTGGGCAAATACTCGATTTAAAAAAATTATAGATGGTTTATGTAAACTTAGATCTGAGAGATAATACGCATAATATTCAACAGCAATTGTACAGCATAATCAGGTTAATATACAATTACGTCAAAATTGCATAAGAGAAGCTCAAAATTCCGAGGCCAGATTCTTGTATCCGCAGTTAGTTTATAACCTTTTGGATAATAACTATTTTAATGATAAATATGACAGATTTACGATATCGATTATACTTAGAACTCGAGGTGAGCTATTAAATTTAAATTATGTGCCTCATAGAGAGTCAAGTTCCTCGAATTGTACCTTATGCAATCTTAGAGCAAGAGAAGATGTTCATCACTTTTTATCAGTATGTCCAATTCTTAAAGAGCTGAGAATTATTTATTTTGGAAAAAAATGTTTAAGTCTAACTGAAACAAAAGAATTTTTAAATGGAAGCAATTGGTTAAAGTTAGATGGAAAGTTAGTAAAGAAGCTATATCGAAAATTAAAATGCAAATTATAATAATATAGGAAAAAATGTAACAGTAAACCACATCAATCTTTCAGCAGACGGTATTTTACCAATGCTTATATTCATTAAATAAATTTAATTTTCTTGTTCCTCTTTCTTCTGTAAACCTTTTTTTTTGTAAACAGTTTAAATTGATTTAAAATAAAATGAATTATTATTATTATTATTATTACATATATATTATAATTTGAAAGTGAAGAAAACAGTATATATTTAAATTATTAGTGATTTCTACTTCAGTTTCATTAGAGTTAAGTATGCTTAAATGAACATAACCATTTTCTGGTTTAACGACTGTATTTGAGATATATAATCTACTAGCACAATTATCATTCAATGTAGCTAGCGATTCTTCATTAAATGTAACATTTGTACTTTGATTAAAGAAATTTATAAACATTTTTGCTGATTGAAATTAAAAATTGCTCGGTTTTCACCATAATCTATGAGTGCGTTAGTGGTTTTCATGAAATCTTCACCAATAATACCATCTTGAGATATGGGAAAATCAGAGGGAACTATGTGAAATAATATACGATAATATGAATTTTCATTTTCGTGAATTTCAATATTAAGTTTGGTAACTCCAAGAGTATTTAAAGGTTCAGAAGTTATACCTTTGATTTCGATTGATGAGATTATGACTCCAGTCTTGTCATTCAGTGCATTTACCTTAATTAAACTAATGGCTACACCAGAATTTAATAAAAAATTTGTTTGCGTTTTTGAGATTTCTATGATTTTCAGTGATAATATACTTGAGAAAGTTCTATTTTTCACTTGATTTATAAGTATTTGTTTTGTTGAATTCGTTAATTATTTTGATTTAAGAGATTGATATTTAGAGATTTATGAGTTAGATTTTTACTTATTTCAGTGATTTCATTTTGTTAATTATTATTATTAGAACTTTGGAATTTGAGGCATTTTATTTTAAATCCTTGATGAAAATTTCCCTATTTTTAAACTATTTTCTTCGATAATTGCAGTATTGATTGCTTCATTTAAAGTTGTAAATCTACAGGCTTTTATTATTAATTTTATTGGTTTTCTTAAACCGTTTTGAAATGAGTTTAAAGCAGATTGACCATTCAAGTTAATTAATACTTTGGAAACATCAACAGTTTGCTCATTTGTACTAACTTTATTAAGAAAAGATACAATTTGCTCTATTCTTTGTGAAAAACTACGAACATTTTCATTCATGTATTGTCTACAATTATTTAATTCAAGTTGCAGTTATTGTACCGATTTGGTACAAGAAAAATTGTCTTTCAAAACTTTTTTATTTCATCCCAGGTATTCGCATTTTGATACTATACAGTATCATAAGGTTTACCTGTTAATTTTGTTTTTATAATGTATACTAAGAATTTTTTATCCTCATCTTTTACTAAATTTTCAGAAAACATATCTACACAGTTAATAAATTTATCTAAATTCCGATTATCTCCGTTAAATTCTGGAATTAATTTTATAGCATGATCAACACTTAAACCTGCCATAGTACTTGTGATATTTAAACCTTAAACCTGCCATAGTACTTGTGATAAACCTGCCATAGTACTTGTGATATGATCAACACTTAAAACTGCCATAGTACTTGTAATATTGTTTTAAATTTTAGATTTATTTTGTTCTACTAAATTATTTTTAGACTCAAAAATTTAAAATCTTGAGATTCTTCAGTTTCACTTGCAGAATCAAATTCTGAATTTGATTTTGCTTCTTCGTTAATAGTGTTGGGATCTTTCGCAATTTGTCTACTACGGAAACTAATATTTATGTCGACTTTCTTTTTGTCTGACATAAAAGAACCGATTAAATAAAATACCTTAAACCAATTTAAAAGATCAGAAAAAAAAAACAAATGCGAAAACTTAATTCAGATTTTCTTTGAAACAAGTTTATCTTTTATTTAGATTGTATTTATAAGTTATATATCTTAAAAAAAACTTTTCAATATAAATTTAGTACATATTTATTTAATTTTTATCACTAATCAAATATAGTATATATATATATAAAATTTTAGTTTTTTTTTTTTTTAAATTTAAGTATACATTAATTTAGAGTTTGAAATTATTTATTTATTTTGCTATATTTTTGTTTCTTTATTTATTTATTTTTTTAATTAATAAACAGTTTTAAAATTTGTTTCCTTTTTTTATAAGATATAGAATTATTGAAATCAAAACTTACTTTGTAATGTACATAATGAATAAGATGAATATTATTTGCTTATAGGATGTCACCTTAATATTTCTTGTTGTTGTTGAGTCGATGATGATGATGTTGAATGTTGAATGATGAAATTTTATCACTAATCAAGTTGTACTTTTCTGATGATTATTAGAGATGTTCTGATGATTATTAGAGACGTTTTGATTATTAGAGATGTTCTGATGATTATTACAGATGTTTTCTTAATTAGTTTACAAAGTATAAATTTTTTTTAAATATTTCAGTAGTAATTTCACTTTCTACTTGTTGTATATAGTAACTGAATTTCACTTTTAATTTGTTTTTAAATAACAGCAGGATTTCACTTCTTTTTTTTTTATTTTATTCGAATGCTGATAAAGCAACCCCACATCTGACACCAAATGTAATGTTATTATTTTAGAAATTTTAAAGTGACAATAGAAATAAAAGTCTTTTATTAATTTTGAACTCTTTATTACAACTTAATTTTGAACTATTTATTACAACTGTACGATCGAACTGCATAGAATCGCCTGCATCGAACTCAGTTAATTTGCAATAATCGTACTTGTTTGATTTATGTTTATTGAATGTGCTTACTTTTCATATATCATAATTATGTGAAAAGAAGCACAAAGTATTAAAAACAAATATGCATATTTTACATATTGACAATTAATATTTTATTAATCGACGGATGTGCAATTTAATATTGTCTACACATGCCTATTCCGTGAGAATTTACTATGAGAATTTAATAACGAAATAATATTAGATCAAATTACCTGAGTTCGTAGGAGTTCAGGGACACTACAAAAGCAACAAAAAACAGAACAGCGACAAGGAAAGCAGAAACGTGAAAACGCCGACAAGAAATTTTCAGAAGCATTTGAAAATAAATTTGAAAAATATTCAAGCATATTAAATGCAAATATAAATAAATAAAATATCTTTGATAATGAAAAATTTACTTATGTATAAAAATAAAACATTTTATATATGAAGCTAAATCTCTTATGTTAAATTACTTATATATGAAGATAAATCACTTATGTTAAATTACTTATAAATGATGCTAAATTACTTATGTATAAATATATAATATTTTATATATGAAACTTAAAAAAAAAAAAATAAATAATATATATATACAATCATATAAATTTAATATTTTAAATATTGTAAAATTCTTAAATAATTCTTAATTTTTTTGATGAGTTGGTAATGTTTGTTTACCATTTAAACTAAATACTTTACTACTTAACACTCCATAATTAACTTTTTACTCTTTATTATTATAAAAAATCCACTTAAAAATTTAGGAAATTCCAACTTTGTTTTATATTTTCGTCTACACTAACGAATAAATAAATTCTCAAATTTGATCCACATGGGTGGACAAAATTCTAAACCTGAAGAGGTTATCATAAATAATAGTGCTGGTAGTGCAGCAAATATTCATGCAAAAGATGAATTTAAATTGTCAAATTTACAACTTATTGTAATAATGTTATTTTGATTATTGCTATTAATATAGCATATAATTATATTAAAAATTAATTACCAAAAAAAATAGCAAAAGAGGTTGCTAGAACTAATGTTTACTTTAAAAATAAAATAAAAAATTTGAAAAATTGTTCATTAAAATTTATTATTGTTTAAATTTTTGCTTCATATTAAATATAATATGAAGCTTTGTGGTGCAGAGCAAATTTCGAAAAATTTTTTTTCGAGATTTTGAATTTTTTCTTACGTTTTAGATGTCAGAGAATCAGAATCAGCAAAAAAAAAATTCGTGTCCGCCGTACGCCGTACGCAAAACAAAAATTGTCTTTATGAATCGCTTAGAAATAGTACTAAAACATATTCAATTGAATCAAAAATTTACAGAAAGGTAAACTAAGGATGGAATTTTATGCTTATGGTATCCTTTTCCGAATAATATACCTACAAACCCCCTTCATGGAGCGATAAAAATGCACAATTTTGTGCATGTCAAAAAACACACCTTAATATAGTCGGATCTTTACCCTGTTTCACAGTTTCATGAATAGACACCATACAAAGAACATAAGAAAAATTCAGAGCCCTGGGTCCCCGCCCCCTTATTTAATGGTAATATTATAATTGAATTTTTGAAAATTGATATGCACATAAAACCAGTACGATTTCACGTAAAACATTATAACTTTTAAAATAGGTATAACAAGTTAGTACCTTTCCATTATATATAAAAAAAATTAATCCCCGCCTTTTTTATGTGGGTGAGGGGCTTATATATGAAACAAGTTACAACCCCTCAGCGGGGAAGTTTATTAAAGAAGTGAGAAATAGGTTTCTTCATTATACTATTATACAACTTCCACATAAAAATCAGCCTCATACCTGTACCCCCCTTCATTTTACTAGTGAAAGAATTTTTATGGGACTATTAAAATTGTATTTTTAGTATTTAAAATGATCATAGCATATGAAGCATTTAATATACGGCCTATTATCTTATAAGTTAGATATAATAGGTTAGTATCTTTCGAAATCATTCAAAATTTTCACCCCTTTCCCTTTTTATACGGGCGAGGGGGTATATTTATAAAACAAGATGCAACACCTCCTCGGAGAACTGGATTGAAAAAATAAGAAATAATTTTTTTTAAATACTATTTTAGACCTTATGCGAAAAATTTGTTTCCGTACCTGCAACACACTCTATTCTTCATCGCTTAGAAATGCAACATTTCAAAATTTATTATATTGTTTATGAAAATTTAATTTTTGGAACTTAAAATGACTATAAAATAAGCCACAGTTTAGATATAAACTTGAAATTTACAAATTGGGTGCAATAGGTTCGTGGTAATCCAAATCACTCCAAATTTTAACATGCTGCTCTTTTTTGGGGGAGGATGGGGTATATTTAGAAAACAAGCTCCATGCCTTCCGCGGGGGGCTAATTTAAAAAAATGAAAAAATACTTTTTTAACAATGAAATTTTACACCTTGTATAAAAAAATCAGTCCCACCCCGTCAACCCTCTTTATGTGAGTTGTATTTGAATTTCGATATTTTCAAAGTAAAATTTTTGAAATTCTAAATGGCTATAAAATGGTCCAGAGTTTATGTACGACTTTCTTACTTCTATGCCAGGTACCATAATTTCAAACCTTGCGAAATCACTTAAAATTATAACCCACCATTTTATTAAAGTAGAGGAGGGGGTGTATTAATGAAATAAGAAATATACCCTATGCGGGAGACTATATCAAAAAAATTAAAAATTGGTTTCTTTATAATACTATTCTACACCTTGTACATAAAAACGAGACCTGTACCTTCAACCCTCTTCATTTTACAGGGGTGAAAATTTCGATATTTTAAAAATTAATATTATATTGGATATACAATTTCGAGTATTTATTTATTGAAACTTAGTAATAATTTCAAATTGTACAACATTGGTAGTTTTGAAAAAATTATTACTTTTAATTTTATATATATTACGTGGTTCGTGAAATTCAAATTTTTCGCAAAGGTCTTAGATTAGATATTAGCTTTGAAATATAGTTATAGCGGACCATTATTTAAAAGATTTCCCACCTACCTACGAAAAAAAGCTGCCAAGTTGGAAGAGTGCTTCATATACCCTTTTGATCCACCTAGGATTTAGTGAAAACGAAGATTTAAATAAAAATTATGATTTTTACAAAACTCCCAAAGTTGTACAATTTAAAATTACAATCAAGTTTTTATAAATAAGTACTCGAATTTGTATTACCATATTTATACTAAATACTCGTAATGTAATATATATATGTTTTTATTCTATAAATTTCGAACTTTTTGCCCCTGTAAAATGAAGATGGTTGAAGGTACGTGTCTCAATTTTGTATAGAAGGTGTAGGTGTGTATTTTTGAGAAAACAATTTCTCATTTTCCAATCCAGTCCCCCGCCGAGGTATAGCAGCCTGTTTCATAGATATACCCCCTCACCCATATGAAAAGGAAAAATATTCAATTTTCATAAACTATATAATAAATTTTAAAATGTAACATTTCTAAGTGATGTAGCTTAGAGGGGGTTGCAGGTAGGGAAATAAATTTTTGGCACAAGTTGTAAGATAGTATTTTTAAGAAAATAATTTCTCATTTTTTCAATCCAGTCCCCCGCTGAGGTGCTGCAGCCTCTTTCATAAAATTACCCCTTCACCCATAATAAAAGGGAAAGGGGTAAAATTTTTGGCGGACACGGATGTTTTTTTGCTGATTCTGAATCCCTGACATCTAAAACGTCCAGAGAAATCAAAATCTCGAAAAAAATTTTTTCGAAATTTAGACCGCACCACAAAGCTTCATATATTTACAATATATGAAGCAATATATATATATATATATATATATATTGTCTTATATCATAAATTCAACCATTCGATATATATAAGAATTTGATCATTTTTACTCTTCGTATAAATTTTATATAAATAACATCATAAGTTTTATATAAGAACATAAAATATATTTACTTTTAAATTGTGAAAAACACGTATAGTTATGTAAAAGTTATAATAAAATATTATAACTTTTAGTTAATTCTTTGTTTTTATTAAAGCCTAGGTTGATCTAAAAGGGGATATGAAGCACTCTTCCAACTTGGCAGCTTTTTTTTTTTAAACTGTTATTTTATATAATGAATAAATAAATCCAATGAAGAGATTGGAAGAAATTAAAAATTTAAGTGAGGATTTAAAAAGTATTTTGTTAACTTGTAAGAAAAATCCGAATAGAAAATTGTCTGCGGAATATATTTTAAATAAGCAAACTAAAGTTAAAAATATATATAGACAGTGTTCTAGTATATATCATTCAATTTTAGAAGTTGTTGATAAAAATTTATTAGCAACTTATAAAGAAAAATTCTTTGAGGTTTATAACGAGTTACAATTCGTTTTACATAATTATTCACATAACATTTTGGATAATTCAACTATCTCCGAAGAGGAAGAGGATAGAGAAGAAAAAACTGAAACACGAAATCATATAGAAATCGAAATGGCGACATTCGGTATAGCTGTTACGCGCAAATTAATTCCATAATTTGAAGGTGATACAAAGAAATTAGATAACTTTTTAAATCTAAGTCATTACATATGAAACTCTAAAAGACGACAATGAAAAGAAAAAATTAATTGAGTTTATAATAAGAACAAAAATTTCAGATAAAGTTAGAACAAAAATAAGCTCACAACAGACACCCACTACACTAAAACAACTAAAAGCTAATTTTAAAAGTACATTCAAAACAAATAGTACACCGCTGAAAATACAATCTGAATTAGCTAAAATCAGACAAGTTAATAATGTAACAAATTTTGCAAACAAAATTGAAAATTTAACTTCAGAACACAATGCACTACAAATAGTTGAGCAGGGAGAAGAAAATGAAGAAATTATAATTCAGCAAAACTTAGGGGAACTGGAATATTTATACACAGAGATTACTCACCAGAGTCTCGTCGAGCAAGACAAATTCTATTTTCAGTCCGTAGAGAAATAAAACGAGTTGATAGACAATCCAAGGTATATATTAGAGGCATTAATCTGCATGTAGGCTCCAAAATTCTCAATTGGTTACCTGAAAAAGGTTTGCTTTGTGGTGATAATTATGATTTCCCAATTTTGAAAACGTTGTTTCCGAATTTCCGAATTCATTCATTGTTTCCGAATTCATTCAGAAAATGTCAACATGACAAATGAAAATGTCAAAAATAAAGACAATTCAAATCAACATTCAGGGGTGCCAGAAACCCAAACTAATAATAATGAATCAAATAATTTGGGGCTGCCTTAGTCTAGGTTCACACCGGACTTTGTTTTGTTAAAATTAACAAACTATTTTGACATCTTACACGGATAGTATAAAATCATACTACTACATAAAAGTACTTGTGTATAAACACAACATTTTTTACAATTAACAAAGTTATTAACAATGAAAAGTTGTCGAGCATACATATTTTGCTTTGTTATTTACAATGTTTTTGTGTACCAACCCTGCAAAAAATGAATTTCCCAAGGGAAATTTTATACCAGCTGATATTTTTGACAAATATTTTGAAGTATGATATCAAATGAAAATCAAATAATTATTTTAATATTTTTTAATTTACATTATTAACTGCCATTTTTTTTTAATTTGAATGTAAAATGAAAAAACTTAAAATTTTCCATTGAAATTTCAGATATTTTTATTTTTGTCCACAAAAAATCATTTCAATGAAAATGTGTTTAATATTTTAATAAATTTCACAAGTTATACATTTCAAATTTTGTTTTGACATTATTGACAGAAACTTCAAATATATTACTAATACATTCTCAAAAATGTACTACCCCATGAACCGAGAGTTTTGTTTATTTGAACAAAGAAAATCTTGGTGTGAATGAGGACCAACAATATGCAAAATAATATCACTGTTAATAATTCACAAAATGCATGAAGGGTTCAGGTTTACGAGAATTTAGAACAAGAAATAGAAAATCATATAGATTTTAAAATATTGTCGTATAATATCTTAGATTATAAAACCAGGATATGCAATAAGATATAAAATTCCGTCAAAAAAGTTGAGGCGGGGGAACGAGAAAATATTTTTATCTGACGGCTTCAGAAATGCAGCCCGAAGCAAAAAAGCTCGCTTGTTTAAAAAAGCTGTTTTTATTTCTGTTATTTAAAAATATATTGAATATGAATGAATTTCTCTTCATTTTAATAAAAAAAATATGAATTTTTATATTAAATCTTTATTAATTATTTTATTTTGTGAGTTTAGTTTTAACAAACTTATATCTTTTGTACCTATATATTAAAAAAAATTAACACTTCTTTTAGAAATCGGTTAAACATTGTTTTTTCGAATTTTGGAATATCGGGCAGTTTCCACATCACCTTTGAGGTAGTGTTATTAAGCGTTTTACATTTCTTAGTATTTTTAAAATCTTGTGGCAAAAATGCAACACACAGACTATCGTTGACTCCATGATCTTCAGGAATTAAATTCACTGTAAGAAAATACTTTTCTTTTATATCCGCATCTTTAGGGAAACTAAAATATATAAAATAATATCATAAAAAATATTAACTTCGCCTCATTACAAAATTTCCCTGACTACAACTCTGTCACTTTAATTTCGCCATGTAAAAGCTCTTTTGAAATAGTGGCGCAAACTTTATTTCAATTATAAATTAAAATTTACACTTTATTCTGAATAAACTATAATATTTTTAAATTTAAATAAAAAAAACACGATTTTTAAAATTCAATGTACCATTCAAATATCATTCATAACTTAAAATATTTGGTATAATTACTTGTAAAGCGCAACCATTTCATATTCATCTAATTTGTTATTTAAATTATATTTACAACTTCTGACAATACAATAAATCATGTCTATATTGTTAATTATACACCACTTTAATAAATATCACCTTTTTTATATAAATTTAAACACTTTTTCACTAATAAAAATTAGGTCTATTATATGGTATAAAAACTAGTTTAAAAAATTTTATGTTTCAGAATACTGACTATGGTACAATTATAAAAATAGTAAATAATAAAACCAACTTTTATGTGGTGCCAACTTACGTAAATTGCAATAATTGGGAAGAGGCGTTTGATAATCTAAATAACTGTGTGGCACAGCTAGATAAAAGAAATGTACTGTTAATAGGCGACTGGAATGCGAGGTTAGGTGATAAACAGATTGCTTTTAATGAAAATATTTACACAAATCCAAATATAAAATTACCAAGACAGGCAAAAGATACTGCAATAAACTCTAAAGGTAGAAAATTTTTAAACTTGTGTCAAGAAGCTGATCTTTTGATTGTTAATGGTTGTTCAGAATCAGACAAACAGGGAAATTTCACATTTGTTGGTGGTCAGGGCACATCTACGATAGATTATTGCGCAATTTCTGGTAGCTGGGTTAGCATGTTTCAAAACTTGTCAATAGAGTCGAAATCCGATTCTGATCATATGCCTTTAGTAGTTAACTTTACTAAAATAGTGGAATCATCCAAGGAACTTAAGCTTTTGCCGAAGTTGTACTGGAATGATCGCTATATAGATATGTACAAAACAAAAATGTGTCAAAATATGGCGCATGTGGCTCTGAATACAGCTGATGTTAAAGTTTCTTCAAACGCTTTAGTAAAGATAATCAAGCCAAAAGAAAAGTTTCACAAAGGGAAAAGAAAAATGGTTTGACTGGAAATGTTTTGAAGCCAGAAAAATATCCTTTAAATGGTTAAATAAATTTCGCTCAACAGGAAATAACTTATTTTTGCAAAAGTATGCGAGTGCAAATGTAATATATAAGGAATTATGTAACAAAAAAAGAAGGATTACTTTTCTAATATATCAAATGAACTATCATCAGTGTCAAACAGCTCTCAATTCTGGAAACAAATTAAAGAATTAAATGAAGTTAGGTTCTGCTGTGGTATTAATATAAATACTACATTGTTATCCCGACACTTCAAAGATTTGCTTAATATTCGAGTATTACCAAGTGCTGTTCAGTATTGTCTTAATTCAATCGAAAACCCACATCTGGATGCCGATATATCAATTGAAGAGATTTTATTAATTTTTACAAAAGCTAAAGACAAAAAACCGCCAGGTGAAGATCGTATTCCATATGAAGTTTTCAAGAACTCAACTGATAGCTATTTACAGCATCTGTCAATGTTTTATTCAAATATTTTAAGAACTGGTGATGTACCTGAAAACTTTAAAAAAGCTGTAATATTCCCCATTTTCAAAAGCGGTGACCCAAATGATGCACAGAATTATCGTGGAATTTCATTTTTAAATACAATAGCAAAGCTCTTTACAGGAATTTTATTAAATAGACTTGAAACTTTTATCAAAGGAAATAATTTACTAAGTCAATTTCAAGCAGGTTACTCAACGGCAGATCATATTTTCACTCTTTTTAATATTGTACAATCTTATTCACACAGAGGAAAAAAAGTGTATGCATGTTTTGTTGATTTTAAAGCAGCCTTCGATACAATTAACCGAAAAGCATTAATCTTTAAGCTCAGATTAGGAATTTCGTCAAAATTATTAAAAGTTATTGAAAATCTTTATGAAGGCACATCATCCGCTGTATGGGACGGCAATAATGTGTCTGAATGGTTTTATACTGAAAATGGTGTAAGACAAGGGTGCTTACTCAGCCCGTTTCTATTTGCGTTGTTTATTGATGACATCAGTGAAAATTTACCAGGAGGAGTTAAAGTAGCCGAACTTATAATTAAAATTTTGTTGTATGCAGAAGACTTGGTATTATTTGCGGAATCACCAGAAATGTTGCAAATTATGATCAACAGACTACGTGATTATTGCAACACCTGGGGTCTTCAAATTAATCTTTCTAAAACAAAAGTAATGATTTGTAGAAAGGGTGGTGGAAGGCATTCGAGGAACGAAAAGTGGGCATATAACAATGAAAGTCTTCAAGTTGTTAATGAGTATAAATATCTGGGAATACGTTTAACTCCACAATTGAATATGGAAATGCACTTTCGAAGCAAACTTACTGCATCAATTTCTGCCATAAACACGACCTGGAGTAAAATAATGCGAAATTCTGACATTGTGCATAGCAGCAAGTTTAAAGTTTTTAACGCAGTTATGAAATCAATAATGTGCTATGGTTCTCAGGTCTGGGGAAGCGGTCAGCACGAAGAAGTTGAAAAGTTGCTGAGATTTTTTATCAAAAAACTTTTTTACCCTCCTGGAACAACGCCGAATTACATGATACTGCTAGAAACTGGTTTGTCACCATTATTCATAGATACATTAAAAATGCATTGTGACTACATTGTTAAAGTATTAAATTATGACGTAAACAGGATCCCCAACATTATGGGCAAATACTCGATTGGAAAAAATTATAGATGGTTTAAGCGTCTGCAGTAATTAGCACTAAGTACCGATGTAAACTTAGATCTGAGAGATAATACGCATAATATTCAACAGCAATTGTACAGCATAATCAGGTTAATATACAATTACGTCAAAATTGCATAAGAGAAGCTCAAAATTCCGAGGCCAGATTCTTGTATCGGCAGTTAGTATATAACATTTTGGATAATAACTATTTTAATGATAAATATGACAGATTTACGATATCGATTATACTTAGAACTCGAGGTGAGCTATTAAATTTAAATTATGTGCCTCATAGAGAGTCAAGTTCCTCGAATTGTACCTTATGAAATCTTAGAGCAAGAGAAGATGTTCATCACTTTCTATCAGTATGTCCAATTCTTAAAGAGCTGAGAATTATTTTTTTTGGAAAAAAATGTTTAAGTCTAACTGAAACAAAAGAATTTTTAAATGTAAGCAATTGGTTAAAGTTAGATGGAAAGTTAGTAAAGAAGCGCTACATTATCGTAAAGATTATGTCGAAAATTAAAATGCAAATTATAATAATATAGGAAAAAATGTAACAGTAAACCACATCAATCTTTCAGCAGACGGTATTTTACCAATGCTTATATTCATTAAATAAATTCAATTTTCTAGTTCCTTTTTCTTTTGTAAACCTTTTTTTTTGTAAACATTTTAAATTGATTTAAAATAAAATGAATTATTATTATTATTATTATTATTATTACATATATATTATAATTTGAAAGTGAAGAAAACAGTATATATTTAAATTATTAGTGATTTCTACTTCAGTTTCATTAGAGTTAAGTATGCTGAATGAACATAACCATTTTCTGGTTTAACGACTGTATTTGAGATATATAATCTACTAGCACAATTATCATTCAATGTAGCTAGCGATTCTTCATTAAATGTAACATTTGTACTTTGATTTAAGAAATTTATAAACATTTTTGCTGATTGAAATTAAAAATTGCTCGGTTTTCACCATAATCTATGAGTGCGTTAGTGGTTTTCATGAAATCTTCACCAATAATACCATCTTGAGATATGGGAAAATCAGAGGGAACTATGTGAAATAATATACGATAATATGAATAGTCATTTTCGTGAATTTTAATATTAAGTTCGGTAACTCCAAGAGTATTTAAAGGTTCAGAAGTTATACCTTTGATTTCGATTGATGAGATTATGACTCCAGTCTTGTCATTCAGTGCATTTACCTTAATTAAACTAATGGCTACACCAGAATTTAATAAAAAAATTGTTTGCGTTTTTGAGATTTCTATGATTTTTAGTGATAATATACTTGAGAAAGTTCTATTTTTCACTTGATTTATAAGTATTTGTTTTGTTGAATTCGTTAATTATTTTGATTTAAGAGATTGATATTTAGAGATTTATGAGTTAGATTTTTACTTATTTCAGTGATTTCATTTTGTTGATTATTATTATTAGAACTTTGGAATTTGAGGCATTTTATTTTAAATCCTTGATGAAAATTTCCCTTTTTTTAAACTATTTTCTTCGATAATTGCAGTATTGATTGCTTCACTTAAAGTTGTAAATCTACAAGCTTTTATTATTAATTTTATTGGTTTTCTTAAACCGTTTTGAAATGAGTTTATAGCAGATTTACCATTCAAGTTAATTAATACTTTGGAAACATCAACAGTTTGCTCATTTGTACTAACTTTATTAAGAAAAGATAAAATTTGCTCTATTCTTTGTGAAAAACTACGAACATTTTCATTCATGTATTGTCTACAATTATTTAATTCAAGTTGCAGTTTTTGTACCAATTTGGTACAAGAAAAATTTTCTTTCAAAACTTTTTTATTTCATCCCAGGTATTCGCATTTTGATACTATACAGTATCATAAGGTTTACCTATTAATTTTGTTTTTATAATGTACACTAAGAATTTTTTATCCTCATCTTTTACTAAATTTTCAGAAAACATATCTACACAGTTAATAAATTTATCTAAATTCCGATTATCTCCGTTAAATTCTGGAATTAATTTTATAGCATGATCAACACTTAAACCTGCCATAGTACTTGTGATATTTAAACCTTAAACCTGCCATAGTACTTGTGATAAACCTGCCATAGTACTTGTGATATGATCAACACTTAAACCTGCCATAGTACTTGTGATATTGTTTTAAATTTTAGATTTATTTTGTTCTACTAAATTATTTTTAGACTCAAAAATTTAAAATCTTGAGATTCTTCAGTTTCACTTGCAGAATCAAATTCTGAATTTGATTTTGCTTCTTCGTTAATAGTGTTGGGATCTTTCGCAATTTTTCTACTACGGAAACTAATATTTATGTCGACTTTCTTTTTGTCTGACATAAAAGAACCGATTAAATAAAATACCTTAAACCAATTTAAAAGATCAGAAGAGAAAAAAAAAACAAATGCGAAAACTTAATTCAGATTTTCTTTGAAACAAGTGGATCTTTTATTTAGATTGTATTTATAAGTTATATCTTAAAAAAAACTTTTCAATATAAATTTAGTACATATTTATTTAATTTTTATCACTAATCAAATATAGTATATATATATATAAAATTTTAATTTTGTTTTTTTTTTTTTAATTTAAGTATACATTAATTTAGAGTTTTTTTTTAATTTAAGTATACATTAATTTAGAGTGAAATTATTTATTTGCTATATTTTTGTTTCTTTATTTATTTATTTTTTTAATTAATAAACAGTTTTAAAATTTGTTTCATTTTTTTTAAAAGATATAGAATTATTGAAATCAAAACTTGCTTTGTAATGTACATAATGAATAAGATGAATATTATTTGCTTATAGGATGTCACCTTAATATTTCTTCTTGTTGTTGAGTCGATGAAACTGAAATGATGTTGAATGTTGAATGATGAAATTTTATCACTAATCAAGTTGTACTTTTCTGATGATTATTAGAGATGATCTGATGATTATTAGATACGTTCTGATTATTAGAGATGTTCTGATGATTATTACAGATGTTTTCTTAATTAGTTTACAAAGTATAAATTTGTTTTTAAATATTTCAGTAGTAATTTCACTTCCTACTTGTTGTATATAGTAACTGAATTTCACTTTTAATTTGTTTTTAAATAACAGCAGGATTTCACTTCTTTTTTTGATTTTTTTCGAATTGCTGCTAAAGCAATCCCACATCTGACACCAAATGTAATGTTATTATTTTAGAAATTTTAAAGTGACAATAGAAATTTTAACAAAATCAAAATTAATTGATTTGTTAGCTGAAGGTAGGTTCGGAGGAGCTGTGTTCGGAAGCTGAGAGCGTTGGGCGCCAGGTCTGAGTGACCTAGCCACAATCACTAAAATAACAAGACCGAGAATTAATTTTTATTTATTCAAAAAAAAAACTACTTCTCTTTTTATGTACTCTCAGCCTCCAGGATCATTGGGATTTCTTCCTTGTTGCCGGCTCAGCACAGTCTGTGGGGTGTGGGTCGACCAATGATCCTTCTAATCACCATATTGTCGGACTAGGTAACTCTTCACTCCAAAACACTTGTTACATCATAACAATTTGAATGGATAGAAGAGCCACACGGAAAAGAACATTCTGACTACGCTGGTTTTCTACTATTTCCACCTAGCCAGCCATGTTCACAAAAAAAAAATAACACCAAAATCTTCAGGAAAACAAAAAAAAATCTCGACACACAAAAAAAAAATTCCACCCAACGATGTCCACAGAAAAAAAAACTGGCATTAGATAAGAAAATAAATAAATAATTTCACAAACACCAATATTTCAATTTATAAATTTAACAAAAATTTTATTTATATTTTTGGAATATTATCAAAAAAAAATTTAATTTAAATAATAGCAATAAATAAATAAATAACTAAATGACAGCTCTAGGGTTTTTATTTTCATATATATATATATATGTATATATACACATAATTAAATATATTATTGGCACTGCCTTGCCATTTCACAAATAGAAAAAAAACTACACATACCTTTTTATTTTATTTTCTTCCCAGCGGTTACGTGGCTGCTCCCGACATGCCCGGAGAACACGAAACCCTGAAATCGCGATGAACGCTTCCAGACAGGACTGATGACGATGACCAAAACTCTGCAATACAGTACTCAGGAACACCGGACACACCAACAGGAACCAATACGATACGACGACAATGATTTGCGACGACGAATCGCGCGCGCTGGACACTTAATTAATATTTTAGCCGGTACAAAACTATTAATATATAATTCTTTTCTTCTGCTTCTTTAACTAATATTTTTTTTTCACTTAAGATACCAAAATTTTGTCTCTGGTTTTTTTTCCGGAATACACTTAGTATTTTCAAATTTAAAAATTTTCTTCTTTTCTTAATTCCTTTTTTTTCATAAATCGTTTTTTTTTTCTGGTAATTTTAACTTTCAATTGCAACTCCTGTCACATAAACATTTTTTTTTTCAAAGTTTTAATTTTTGGTTTTCTTTAATTTTTTTCACACGCCTAATTTCAACAAATTGTTCTTAATTTTCCACAAAAAAAATACTTTTTAATAAATTAAGACACGATTTTAATTTAAGACACAAAAGAAAAATTTACAAAAAAGTGTAATTTAGAAAAGACCACCTTTTTTTGGGAATTAAAATTTGGGGGTTTTTTATTATAAAACATTTTAATATTATATCTTAGAATTTAGGACTTAACCTTACGCGAATTATATATTTTATAATTATATAATAAATTTTATATATTTTAACAAATAAAAACACAAACTTTTAAAATTAAATCTTGTTTATTGAAAATACTATAATCGACAACCTTATTACAATCGACCGTTTAGCTTAAATTCTTGTGACCAACTCCTTTTATAAAAATTAATCTGCTTATATTCTAGGCTAATTTTATAATTAAAATGCTGACTTTGCATGTAGATTTAATGTGAGAAAAATGGAAAGGAAATCGATAATCTTGATAAATATTTGTTTATCGAGAATTGGTTTCATATTTCCAAAGAATTTATAAGTATATTTAAAATATAATAGAATTACGATGTGGATGTGATGCATCCGTTGAAGATAAGTTATATATAACTCCCCCACGGTCAGATTTGGAATTCTCCTGAATTTCATTATTTGTTATCTTTTTCTTTTTTTGTTTTATTTTATTATTTGATATTATATGATCGATTTTAGGTATTTCATTATTTATTATTGTAACTTTATTTCCCTTCAATTTTTTCCACATTATTATACAAGTAATACTTATTAATATGATTACAATAATTATTATATTAATTCCATATGACATATTTTTATGAAATTTTAATTCTTTAATTTCTTCTATATTTTTAAAGTTATCTTTAATAATATTATCAAAAGTTAAGGCTTTTAAAAATGTTTGATTAAAATCATTGTTTGGATAAAAGTATCTATCTTCAAAAATATTTTTTTTATTAGAAAATGTTTCACCATATAATTTAATTTTACAGTTTAAGAAGTTAATCAAATTATTTTTAATTAATGTAATATTTCTATCATCACAATTTTGAATTAATGTTTCTTTAATAGCATTTTTTACTAACAATAATTCATCATCTATAATTTCAATTTTAGTTTTATTATTATATTAAGTTTGGTTATTCCAAATACAATTTTTACTTATTTTTAAATCTTTTAACATAACATTTTCTTGATAAGTATAAATTTCATTTTTAATTATTACAACATATTCATTATTTTCATCAATTTCAACATTATCTTTATTTGGTAGTGGTGTAACTAATTTAAGCTCTGTTTGAATATAATTTTGTGGAATTTTTATGGCTAATACTAATAAATGATCTTTATACTGCATTACACCTAATTTAATTAATTTTAATTTAAAAAAATCTATTTGATATGTTTCAATTTCTTCTGCAGTAAGTATACTAGGATGTACTATATTATGTTTTGCTGAGGCAATATTATCTTGAATTTGGTTTATTTTATTTTCTAAAAATCTAAGCTTTAACATTTGATCTAAATATAATGAATGACTTTCTATTTGTACCTGATTATTTTTTATTTGATTATAAGTTCCTAAAATTTTATTTCTATCTAAAATTATTGCATTTTTTAATAAATCAATAGATTCGTTAAAATGGTTATTAATTGAAACTTGTTTATTAATAGTTGTAATAGCATTATGACTATTTTCATATGCAATTTTTAAGTGTCCTAAAATTTCTTCTCTATCATTATTATCCATAGTACCAAAAAGCCATTTTTTTGCAGTTCCTACAATATTTAATAAACCTCTCTTTACTCTGAATTTATTTGGCGTTATTGAATTTATTTTTGCTCTGATATTATTAATTTCATATTTTATTAATTTTCTATTATCTATTTGTACATTTTCTAAATTTTTTTCAATTTTCTAAAGTATATCGTTAATTTCTGTTGGATTAATAATATGTAGAACCGTTGCTGTTTCATTTACTACTTAGACATCTCGCACTTTTATTTTAATATAACCAGCTTCTTCATGTATTGGATTAATTTGTAACATTCCTTGAATTGCAGGTAGCATTGCTATTATTACGAAGATTTTGAGAACCTGTAATTAAAGGTGCATATTTTTTAAAATGAATATTTTTTAATGATTTAATTCTATAATATGGTTCATTTTAATGTCTTAGCCTTTTATAATTTCGTATTGCGCCTTTTTCTCTTTTTTCTTTGTAGTTTTCCCTTTTAATATTTCGTTTATTTATTACTGCGGTTTTCATTTCATCTAATCTCTGCTTAAGTATTGTAACATCTATATTATCTTTTGCTTCTCGCGGTGTACATTTTATTGTTGTATGATATCGATCGTTATAGTTTCCTATAGCAATTTGTATCTTCATCGAATCTGAAAGTTCTTTATCCTCAATTCCTATTACTTTTTCTAATAGGGTTGAATGTAATCTTTCAATGTCTGCATTTCCTGTATGGTTGTTTGGTTTTGTTAGATGTAATATCAAAATTTTGACCGTCGAAACATCAATCCCCGAAATCTTGACTTTTTCCGACACCTCAGCCCATTTTTTTCTGCCCTTCATTCGACCCCAGGGCAAATGAAGAGCATCTAATGTATTGGGTCGGAAAAAGTCAACTCAACACCACCACAGCGACATCTGGTAGTAAATAAATAGACACTTAACGAAACAACACCAACATACAGAAATAAAAATTTTCGACAATTTAAGTTGACATGACAGAAAAATAACAAACCCAGCATGGCCAGAGATATTTGGCAGGTAAATCATTTTTGTTTATTATTTTTCTTTATAATTATATTTTAATTTACTTTTATGTTTTTAGGTGTGTTTGTAAAAATAAATTTGGGGTGTCACAAAATAAAAGTCTTTTATTAATTTTGAACTCTTTATTACAACTTAATTTTGAACTATTTATTACAACTGTACGATCGAACTGCATAGAATCGCCTGCATCGAACCCAGTTAATTTGCAATAATCGTATTTGTTTGATTTATGTTTATTGAATGTGCTTACTTTTCATATATCATAATTATGTGAAAAGAAGCACAAAGTATTAAAAACAAAAATGCATATTTTACATATTGACAATTAATATTTTATTAATCGACGGATGTGCAATTTAATATTGTCTACACATGCCTATTGATCCCGTGAAAATTTACCACGAGAATTTAATAACGAAATAATATTAGATCAAATTACCTGAGTTCGTAGGAGTTCAGGGACACTACAAAAGCAACAAAAAACAGAACAGCGACAAGGAAAGCAGAAACGTGAAAAAGCGGACAAGAAATTTTCAGAAGCATTTGAAAATAAATTTGAAAAATATTCAAGCATATTAAATGCAAATATAAATAAATAATATATCTTTGATAATGAAAAATTTACTTATGTATAAAAATAAAAAATTTTATATATGAAGATAAATCACTTATCACTTAGAGAAATAAAACGAGTTGATAGACAATCCAAGGTATATATTAAAGGCATTAATCTGCATGTAGGCTCCAAAATTCTCAATTGGTCACCTGAAAAAGGTTTGCTTTGTGGTGATAATTATGGTTTCCCAATTTTGAAAACGTTGTTTCCGAATTTTAATTCAGAAAATGTCAAGATGACAAATGAAAATGTCAAAAATAAAGCCAATTCAAATCAACATTCAGGGGTACCAGAAACCCAAACTAATAATAATGAATCAAATAATTTGGGGCTGCCTTAGTCTAGGGTCACACCGGCCTTTGTTTTGTTAAAATTAACAAAACTATTTTGACATCTCACACGGATAGTATAAAATCATACTACTACATAAAAGTTATTGTGTATAAACACAAAATTTTTTAACGCACACTATAAAATTAACAAAGTTATTAACAATGAAAAGTTGTCGAGTATACATATTTTGCTTTGTTATTTACAATGTTTTTGTGTACCAACCCTGCAAAAAATGAATTTCCCAAGGGAAATTTTATACCAGCTGATATTTTTGACAAATATTTTGAAGTATGATATCAAATGAAAATCAAATAATTATTTTAATATTTTTTAATTTACATTATTAACTGCCTTTTTTTTTTAATTTGAATGTAAAATGAAAAAACTTAAAATTTTCCATTGAAATTTCAGATATTTTTATTTTTGTCCACAAAAAATCATTTCAATGAAAATGTGTTTAATATTTTAATAAATTTCATAAGTTATACATTTCAAATTTTGTTTTGACATTATTGACAGAAACTTCAAATATATTACTAATACATTCTCAAAAATGTACTACCACATGAACAGAGTTTTGTTTATTTTAACAAAGAAAATCTTGGTGTGAACGAGGACTAACAATATGCAAAATAATATCACTGTTAATAATTCACAAAATGCATGAAGGGTTGGTTTACGAGAATTTAGAACAAGAAATAGAAAATAATATAGATTTTAAAATATTGTCGTATAATAAAGCAGGTTTAAAAAACAAAAACATTTTTCCAGATATCTACAATTATATCGTATCTTTTGATATTTTCTGTCTATATGAAACGTTTTTAACAGAGGAATACTTTAATATTTATGCAAAATTCTTTAAGGGTTATATATTATCATGGACTGCTGCTATAAAAGTAAATAGTGTGGGTAGAGCCAGTGGAGGTCTATTATATGGTATAAAAACTAGTTTAAAAAATTGTATGTTTCAGAATACTGACTGTTATGTGTCAAAATACTATTATTTAAGAAAAATCCTCATTATAATATTGGTAATAAATATTTTATATACAAAATATTAAATTAACAATATCGGTCAAACAAATATTTATTCAAATTAAAAAGTTTAAAGTATATTGTAATAAATTATAAATATTTATTACACAATAATTTTATTAAACAAAATTTATTAATTCGGTCAAAATCAAATTAATTACATCGGTCAAAATAAAAAATGCTTGGTCGAAATTTTTGTCGAATAAGCAAAATTAAATTTAAATTAATATTCGATGACGAAATCAACGTAAAATAATTAATAATATATTGATTTGTATTTCTTACGCAATTTTGTTTAGTATAAAGAAAATTGTGTATAAAAGACATGGAATGAAATTGAAAATTTGTCATTATTATTCTGACTATTCTATTGAATAAGCTTTTATTTCAATAAATATAGTATTAAAGAAAAAAAGCTGCCAAGTTGGAAGAGTGCTTCATATCCCCTTTTAGATCAACCTAGGCTTTAATAAAAACAAAGAATTAACTAAAAGTTATAATATTTTATAAAACTACATGTTTTTCACAATTTAAAAGTAAATATATTTTATGTTCTTATATAAAACTTATGATGTTATTTATAAATAATTTATACCAATTTTTAATTTTGTTGATATAGTCTCCCACATAGCGTATATTTCTTATTTCATTAATACACCCCCTCCTCTACTTTAATAAAATGGTGGTTTATAATTTTAAGTGATTTCGGAAGGTTTGAAATTATGGTACCTGGCATAGAAGTAAGAAAGTCGTACATAAACTCTGGACCATTTTATAGCCATTTTGAATTTCAAAAATTTTACTTTGAAAATATCGAAATTCAAATACAACTAACATAAAGAGAGTTGACGGGGTGAGACTGATTTTTTTACACAAGGTGTAAAATTTCATTGTTAAAAAAGTATTTTTTCATTTTTTTAAATTAGCCCCCCGCGGAAGGCATGGAGCTTGTTTTCTAAATATACCCCCTCCTCCACCAAAAAAGAGCAGCATGTTAAAATTTGGAGTGATTTGGATTACCACGAACCTATTGCACCCAATTTATAAATTTCAAGTTTATATCTAAACTGTGGCTTATTTTATAGTCATTTTAAGTTCCAAAAATTAAATTTTCATAAACTATATAATAAATTAAATGTTGCATTTCTAAGCGATGAAGAATAGAGTGTGTTGCAGGTACGGAAACAAATTTTTCGCATAAGGTCTAAAATAGTATTTAAAAAAAATTATTTCTTATTTTTTCAATCCAGTTCTCCGAGGAGGTGTTGCATCTTGTTTTATAAATATACCCCCTCGCCCGTATAAAAAGGGAAAGGGGTGAAAATTTTGAATGATGTCGAAAGATACTAACCTATTATATCTAACTTATAAGATAATAGGCCGTATATTAAATGCTTCATATGCTATGATCATTTTAAATACTAAAAATACAATTTTAATAGTCCCATAAAAATTCTTTCACTAGTAAAATGAAGGGGGGTACAGGTATGAGGCTGATTTTTATGTAGAAGTTGTATAATAGTATAATGAAGAAACCTATTTCTCACTTCTTTAATAAACTTCCCCGCTAAGGGGTTGTAACTTGTTTCATATATAAGCCCCTCACCCACATAAAAAAGGCGGGGAATATTTTTTTTTATATGGAATGGAAAGGTACTAACTTGTTATACCTATTTTAAAAGTTATAATGTTTTACGTGAAATCGTACTGGTTTTATGTGCATATCAATTTTCAAAAATTCAATTATAATATTACCATTAAATAAGGGGGCGGGGACCCAGGGCTCTGAATTTTTCTTATGTTCTTTGTATGGTGTCTTTTCATGAAACTGTGAAACAGGGTAAAGATCCGACTATATTAAGGTGTGTTTTTTGACATGCACAAAATTGTGCATTTTTATCGCTCCATGAAGGGGGTTTGCAGGTATATTATTCGGAAAAGGATACCATAAGCAAAAAATTCCATCCTTAGTTTACCTTTCTGTAAATTTTTGATTCAATTGAATGTGTTTTAGTGCTATTTCTAAGCGATTCAAAAAGACAATTTATGCTTTGCGTACGGCGTACGGCGGACACGAAATTTTTTTTTGCTGATTCTGATTCTCTGACATCTAAAACGTAAGAAAAAATTCAAAATCTCGAAAAAAAATTTTTCGAAATTTGCTCTGCACCACAAAGCTTCATATTATATTTAATATGAAGCAACATATTATATTTAATATGAAGCAAAAGATCAAGTAAATAAAATAACTAAATAAAATACGTTTTATTTTACAGTTATGAAAAGTTTTATTTTAAATTAATAATAGTAAAAGGAAGAAAATAAATTAAATGATATTATTTAACTGGCAAAGCCAAAAATAATATCTAATATTAACGCTTCCAGTTTTAATATTTGGCAAATATATACTATATTGGCACAAGAGCCATATAAATATTATATCCGAATATCTAAACACAACATATGGCGCAGCCGGTTAACCAAGAACTACGTTTCTTGGTAGAACCATTATAATTTTTTTGGACCAGCATTCAAATTCTTTTTGGGGAAGACCAAAAAAAAAAAAATTAGGTTTTTTTTCACGGACAACAACTAGAAGTACGAGCATCAAACAAAAGAGGAAAACAATATCGACAACATTAAAAAGAGAAAGCAGCAGTAAAGTACGTGATCGTGATACACAAAAATGTTGTAAAAAAAAACACCCTGACATTGCGTGAAGCAAAAAGGGATAAGCAACACGCAATTTTGCGTAGCTTTTGTTTAAAATTGCAGAATTTTTGTTGTTTTTTTTCCCCGGATAATCATTGTACTTTTTTTTAACAAATAGATGCATAATTAATTTTGAAAAAAAAATTGTCTTAAATTAATTTTTTAATATGTATATATACAAATAGATGTATAACTATTTAAAAAAAAAAAAAAAATTTCATATTGATTCATCTCAAGTTAAATTAAAAATGGATATACACAATTAGTTTTTTTTTCTCTGTGTAATTTTGTAGGAAGGTTTTTGCTTTGTATTTAATGTATAACGTATTTTTTTTATGGGGCAAAATTTATTTTGTATATATTTTGTTTAATATATCTTTTGTATTTTTTTAAAAAAAAAAGGGGTAATAAAACATGTAAAAGAAATTTTTTCTTCTAAGAAGACAAGCAGTTTGAAAAATGCTGCAAACGATAGAAATTTACCATAACAGAAAAGTTCATATTAGGATAGAGAGCAGAATGATTTTTTTTGAATAATTTTTTTTGGAGAATAATTTTTTTTAGATTTTAAAAAATTTAAGAGTAAATTTTTGTTGGGAATAAATTAATTAAAGAAAACATATAGTTATTTTTTTTTAAAAAAGAGAGTTTTTTGTTTAAAAAAAAAAGTTATATAGATATAATAAAATATGGTTCATGATCTAATAATATAAGGTCTGCTGGATATAATTTGACACTCGCCATTTTCTTCCCAATGACGTAGATTTGCTTTGTAGAAGGATTAAAGATATTTTAGTTGGCTGTGCTTTTATTTAATTTATTATATTTGGTGTGTTTCTTATTTGAATCTGTAGATCAACTAGATTCTTTCAAATCTGAAATCAAATTAATCGGACTTATAAAATAAGAAAGAGTGAGATTTTTCAGATAAAAAATGCACCAATGTTTGCCAGGAAGAATACAAATCTTGGCAGGCATGTCTAGGATTATCAAATTGATTGATCTGAGTCAAAATAGGAAACAGTTCTAGATTTATTAGATCCATCTGATTTATTAGATCCATTGCCGATGACGTCACATATTTCATTGATAGAACTATCAAGCAGACCTTATATTATTAGATCATGGTTCATATATATATATGTAGATGTATAAAAGTATATTTTTAAAAAAATATATAATATATAAATAAATTACGTTTCTCCTTAATTTTTACTAATTTTTTTTGAATTTTGTAAAGTTTGTTATTTAAATTATTATTTAAATTTTATTATTTGGATTTCCTGTAACATTTTTTCTAAACAAGTTGTAATTAGTATTTTGTCAATTACAATCTGTATTTATGTCGAATGAAAATAACAAACCAAGTAGGTTTAATAGATTTGTAGATTCTATATCATTTATTAATAGTAGTCCATCAATTTCGGTTAGTTTAGAGGAGAGAAGGATTGTCGAAATTAATAATCCAATTGCCTTCACCCCACAAATAACAGAAGAAGTACCGGGTACTAGTGTAAATAAAAAGAAAGTAACTTTTAGCGAGGTAGGAACACCATCTAGGAAGGTGTGCGACAAAATAAAACGGGATCAAATTTATAGGTATAATACAAGGAGTAGAGCTAATTTATTGAATAATCCGTTAGAAAGGATTAGTTTTAGAAAAAGTATGGAAAATATAGAAGAAAACGCGCTGGGGGATAACGAACAAATAATGGAAAACGAATTACGACCAAACGAACCTATAACAACTGAGACAAATCAAGGAATATTACCAAGGACTATACAAAGTAATTTTTGCAACATTGACAATACATATGATTTAAGAAATAATATGACTTTACCATTGAGCACAATATATCTGACTTTACCATTGAGCACAATGATAATATGACTTTACCATTGAGCACAATAAACACATATTTAGCGGGAGTGCCATTATATTCAGCTGAGGGAGTGCCATTATATTCAGTTGTTTCCGAATTTTAATTCAGAAAATGTCAAGATGACAAATGAAAATGTCAAAAATAAAGCCAATTCAAATCAACATTCAGGGGTACCAGAAACCCAAACTAATAATAATGAATCAAATAATTTGGGGCTGCCTTAGTCTAGGGTCACACCGGACTTTGTTTTGTTAAAATTAACAAAACTATTTTGACATCTCACACGGATAGTATAAAATCATACTACTACATAAAAGTTATTGTGTATAAACACAAAATTTTTTAACGGACACTATAAAATTAACAAAGTTATTAACAATGAAAAGTTGTCGAGCATACATATTTTGCTTTGTTATTTACAATGTTTTTGTGTACCAACCCTGCAAAAAATGAATTTCCCAAATTTTATACCAGCTGATATTTTTGACAAATATTTTGAAGTATGATATCAAATGAAAATCAAATAATTATTTTAATATTTTTTAATTTACATTATTAACTGCCATTTTTTTTTAATTTGAATGTAAAATGAAAAAACTTAAAATTTTCCATTGAAATTTCAGATATTTTTATTTTTGTCCACAAAAAATCATTTCAATGAAAATGTGTTTAATATTTTAATAAATTTCACAAGTTATACATTTCAAATTTTGTTTTGACATTATTGACAGAAACTTCAAATATATTACTAATACATTCTCAAAAATGTACTACCACATGAACAGAGTTTTGTTTATTTTAACAAAGAAAATCTTGGTGTGAACGAGGACTAACAATATGCAAAATAATATCACTGTTAATAATTCACAAAATGCATGAAGGGTTCAGGTTTACGAGAATTTAGAACAAGAAATAGAAAATAATATAGATTTTAAAATATTGTCGTATAATATAGCAGGTTTAAAAAACAAAAACATTTTTCCAGATTTCTACAATTATATCTTATCTTTTGATATTTTCTGTCTATATGAAACGTTTTTAACAGAGGAATACTTTAATATTTATGCAAAATTCTTTAAGGGTTATATATTATCATGGACTGCTGCTATAAAAGTAAATAGAGTGGGTAGAGCCAGTGGAGGTCTATTATATGGTATAAAAACTAGTTTAAAAAATTGTATGTTTCAGAATACTGACTGTTATGTGTCAAAATACTATTATTTAAGAAAAATCCCCAATAAAAATATTGGTAATAAATATTTTATATACAAAATATTAAATTAACAATATCGGTCAAACAAATATTTATTCAAATTAAAAAGTTTAAAGTATATTGTAATAAATTATAAATATTTATTACACAATAATTGTTTATTAAACAAAATTTATTAATTCGGTCAAAATCAAATTAATTATATCGGTCAAAATAAAAAATGCTTGGTCGACATTTTTGTCGAATAAGCAAAATTAAATTTAAATTAATATTCGATGACGAAATCAACGTAAAATAATTAATAATATATTGATTTGTATTTCTTACGCAATTTTGTTTAGTATAAAGAAAATTGTGCATAAAAGACATGGAATGAAATTGAAAATTTGTCATTATTATTCTGCCTATTCTAGTGAATAAGCTTTTATTTCAATAAATATAGTATTAAAGAATAGTATTAAAAGCTGCCAAGTTGGAAGAGTGCTTCATATCCCCTTTTAGATCAACCTAGGCTTTAATAAAAACAAAGAATTAACTAAAAGTTATAATATTTTATAAAACTACATGTTTTTCACAATTTAAAAGTAAATATATTTTATGTTCTTATATAAAACTTATGATGTTATTTATAAATAATTTATACGAATGGTAAAAATGATCAAATTCTTATCTATATCGAATGGTTGAATTTATGATATAAGACAATATATATATATATTTACCCCTGTAAAATGAAGAGGGTTGAAGGTACAGGTCTCGTTTTTATGTACAAGGTGTAGAATAGTATTATGAAAAAACCAATTTTTAATTTTGTTGATATAGTCTCCCACATAGGGTATATTTCTTATTTAATTAATACACCCCCTCCTCTACTTTAATAAAATGGTGGTTTATAATTTTAAGTGATTTCGGAAGGTTTGAAATTATGGTACCTGGCATAGAAGTAAGAAAGTCGTACTAAACTCTGGACCATTTTATAGCCATTTTGAATTTCAAAAATTTTACTTTGAAAATATCGAAATTCAAATACAACTAACATAAAGAGTTATAATATTTTATAAAGAGGGTTGACGGGGTGAGACTGATTTTTGTATACAAGTTGTAAAATTTCATTGTTAAAAAAGTATTTTTTCATTGTTTTAAATTAGCCCCCCGCGGGGAGGGTTTTAGAAAAAGTATGGAAAAGAAGAAAACGCGCTGGGGGATAACAAACAAATAATGGAAAACGAATTACGACCAAACGAACCTATAACAACTGAGACAAATCAAGGAATATTACCAAGGACTATACAAAGTAATTTTTGCAACATTGACAATACATATGATTTAAGAAATAATATGACTTTACCATTGAGCACAATATATCACACATATTTAGCGGGAGTGCCATTATATTCAGCTGAGGGCGACAGGAGGGTTTTAGAATTACAAAGCTTCTTAGAATTAGCACAAGAAGCATACTACAGGACGGATGACATAGACAAAGGTACAGTGTTGAGGCAACTAATTCGTGGAAAATTAAGAGGAAGAGCAGCGGAATTATCAGGACAGGACAGTAACACTGTTCGAGGAATTTAAAGAAAATTTAGAAGAAAATTTCATACCAAGGAAAAACATAGCTCAATTAAAAACAGAATCACAACAATAGACGAGTCGGTCAATACTTTTGGCGACCGTCTAAAAAGGAAATATCATTGCTTAAAATTAGGGATTCAAAGGAAATATTTAACAGAACCAGGATCAATGTTACAGGATGCAGAAGAAACTGCACAACGGATATTTATAAGAGGATTGCGGTCGGAGTCTATTAAGCAGTACGTTTTGGGACAAAATTATAGGAGATTGGAGGATTTACTTCGAGGAGCCAGGTTATTTGCGGAGCAATTAGAACAAGTTGCACACATAAGGACACAAAATAATAATATGGACAGTACAATGTTCCAACAAATGTTCAACAAATATATGGCAATGTGCCTAAATGAAAATAGAACAGGATCAGGATTCAATAACCGTCCCCAATTAATAATAATAATAATTACAATAATAATAGAAATAATAATAATAACAACAACAATAATAACAATAATTATAATAGGAATACCTATAATAATAATATCAGGAATAATCAGCAAAATAATAATAATAATAATAACAGAAATAATTTTGGAAATAATAACAAAAATAATAACTTTAACAATAACTTTAATAATTATAATAGAAACAATAATAGTAGTATTGGTAACAGAATGTAAATAATAATAATAATAATAATCGAAACAATTATAACAATAACAGTAACAATAATAACAATAATAGTAATAATAATTATAATATGAATAATAATAGTAATAATAATTACAACTTCGGTACTAATAATACTAATGCAAGGCCAAGGAACAATGGAGCAATAACATGCTTTAAATGCGGTCAACCAGGTCACATTAGCAGGGACTGTGGTATACAGAACAACAGAGTAAATCCAATAATAAATTGCACCATTTGTGGGAATAAGGGCCATTATGCAGCAAATTGCAATGCAAAAAGATTGCCCACCACATCCGTTAACACAATACAGGAAGTTTTATGTGAATGGTGTCGTGAACCAGGACACAGCGAATTAAATTGTGCTAGGAGACAAATTGACCAGGCACGTCAACATTTAGAATCGGGAAACGAGAGGGGAATGATGGAAAACACCCCCAATCATTCCTAAGTATCGAAACAGGGTCAGGCACCAAAAAATATAACGTTGGGCCTGAATCACTAGTAACGTTGCCATTAGATATAAGTAAGAAAAAAGAAGTTACTTTATTGATTGACACAGGAGCACAGGTTAGCCTCCTTAACAAAGACAGCGTTGCGGACACCAGTAAAATTAATAGTTATAACAAAATAAACATAAAAACATTACATGAGCAAAGTACTACAATAGGGACATGCCAAGGCAATTTTCTAACACCAAGCAAACTTGATTGTAATTTCCAGGTAATAAGCGAGCATTTGAGGCTACCAGTAGATGGTATCCTAGGAAACGATTTCCTATCAAAAAACTGCGATATTTTGGGACCTGAACATAAATTGATATTTCCCGTAACGAAGGACAATACAAGCGAATTCACAATTCCCCTAGTATCATCACCCGAGGCAACAGGATTAAATAATAATAAGATTGCGACAATTAATAGAGAAAAAAAAGGATAATGTTAAAACAAGGACGAAGGATGAAGATAATTGTAATATGGAAAAACTGATCAAATTAAAGTAAAAGAGAAAAAAGAAGTAATAGAAGAAATTATGGAAAATGTAAAAAACGAATATTTAAGCAAAATAGATTTTGAGAAGATTAGAGTTGAAGTGACAAAAAAAGTTTATGGAGAAACAGATATAGGAGATATTACAGATATAGGAGAAATTGATATATAACAGATATAGGAGATATTGAGCAACAAAGAAAATAAGGCAAGTTAAAGTAAAAGAGGAAGAAATTATTACAATACGGAGTCGCTCGGAGCAAGTTGTAACATTATCATGCAAAGAAGAAGGGGAGTTCGTTTGCGCAAAAGGTGTGTACCTTGCAAATGGCATAGTAAGGGTAGAAAATGGTCGGATAAAAATAAGTGTATTAAATATTAACAATGAGGATATAACAATAAAAAACCCTACGTATTAATTAGACCCACTGGAAGATTTCGAAGTTGTGGAATTAATTGAGAGTAACGAGAATTATTCAAAACAAAATAAAATGAAAAACGAAAAGGAAGAGGAAGAGGATATTTTTGCCAACAGGAGGAGGAAAAAATAGAAAAATGAATTTGGAACTAATTTGTTAATAAAAAATCTGGAAATGTATAGGAATTGGACTGAGGAAGAAAATAAAGCAATAACGGAGATATGTGACCAATTTAACGACATTTTTCAATTACCTGGAGATAAGTCAACTTATACTACTGCAATCGCCCATAAGATACGCACTAAAGAAAATAGCGCAGCATTGCCTCAAGCTAATTATAGATTACCAGAAAGTCACCGGAAAGAGATAAATGAGCAAGTCGAAAAAATGCTAAAAGATGATATTATGCAGTTAAGTCGAAGCGCATGGAACTCCCCCCTACTAGTGGTACCACAGAAAGCAGGATCAGATGGAAAAAAGAGGTTTAGGATCGTAATAGATTATAGAAAATTGAATGCAGTAACAATAAAGTATGCGTTCCCTTTACCGCGAATCGAAGATATTCTACAACAACTAGGAAATTCACGCTACTTCACGACATTAGATTTAGCCACTGGTTATCATCAAGTACTAATAGAACCAGAGGACCAGGAAAAAACTGCGTTTAGTACCACTTTTGGGCATTATGAATTCAAGAGAATGCCGTTCGGACTAACAGGGGCACCAGCGACATCCCAGAGACTAATGAATTATGTACTATCGGGCCTACAAGGGTTAAAGTGTTTTGTATATTTGGACGATATTGTGGTATATGGAAGAACACTGGAGGATCATCAAAATAATCTGAAAGCTGTACTAAGACGAATACGAGAAAACAATTTAAAATTACAGCCTGACAAATGCAAGTTTTGGAAATAATTTATTTAGGACATAAGTGTACGGAAAACGGCGTGTTGCCGGATCCTGAAAAAATAAACTGTGTATAAAATTTTCCAACACCTAAGACGACAACGCAATTACAATCATTTTTGGGTTTAGTCAATTACTATAGGAATAGCGTACCACATTTAGCTCAAATTGGGGAACCACTTTATAAAATGGCCACAAAAAATAAAAAATTCTCATGGCCGGAAAATTGTGAAAAAGCCTTCGAGGAAATTAAGTTACTATTGACGCAACCACCGCTACTCAAGTATCCAGACTTTGAAAAGACATTCATATTAACAACAGATGCTTGCTATACGGCTCTGGGAGCCGTACTGTCGCAAGGAGAAGTAGGAAAAGACAACCTAATTGCCTATGCAAGTCGTGTGTTAAATCAAGCCGAGCGGAACTATAGTACAATAGAAAAAGAAATGCTGGGCATTTACTGGGCTATAAAAAATTATAGATGTTACTTGTTTGGAAGAGATTTTATAGTATATACATATCACAAGCCGTTAATCAGCGAGTTTAACAAACGAAACCCGGAAGGACGAATTAATAGATGGAAAATGCGGTTATCTGAATATTCCTACAAGGTCCATTATAAACCAGGAAAAAGAAATTCCAACGCTGACGCCCTAAGTCGAATACCGTATGAAAACGAAAATGAAAACGAAAACGAAAATGAAAGCAAAGATGAAAATAAAAATGAATATGGAAGAGAAGTAGATCACTCCATAAAACTACATGTTATTACGAGGGCACAAACCAAAGAAAGGTATTTGTTAGAAAAAAACAAGTCAAATGATACAGAAGACTCTGAAGAGGAAGAAGAAATAGAGGACAATATGGAAAACCAAAAGAGAATAGAATTAAAAAAAACCCGAGGAGATACAGATAATACTAAAAGAATATCATGACTCGGCTCTGGGGGTAATTAAAACATATAACAAGATACGTCGGTATTATAAATGGAAAAACATGCAAGGATCAATTAGGAACTATATAAAAAAATGTCCAAAATACTAAAAGAGGCAAAGTTACCAAAATGTCTATGGCAATTACAGACACTGCGAGAAAACCATTAGAAAAAGTATATCTGGATGTAGTAGGACCCTTTCCAGTAACAGACAAAGGCAATAAATATATTTTGACTTTTCAAGACGATTTAACAAAAATACTGGACTGCATTCCTATACCCAATCAGGAGGCAAAAACCATAGCAGCTGCGTTCTATGAAAAAATAATACTGAAGTATTCTGTAATACCAAAAAAGTTAATAACCGACCAAGGTACAAATTTCACTAGTGAAATGTTCAAAAAGTTATGTAAATTACTAAAAATTAATAAAATACAAACAACAGCCTATCACCCTCAGTCAAATGGATCATCGGAGAGAAGGCACGGACCCCTGGTAGAATATCTGAAGATAGCTACGGATAAAAATACTCAAAGTTGGGATGAATGGTTAGCAGAGGCTGCTTTCTCACACAATCACACCCCACACGAAGGTTCTAAATACGCACCATTATACGCACTTTATGGATTTTGTGATCCGCTACCAAGCATACTACAACGGAAACCAGAACCCGTATATAACTTCGATGATTTCAGCACAGTAGTGAAATTCAAGCTTCAAAAAATCCACGAGTTAGTTCATACTAATTTAATAAAAAGCAAAATGAAAGTAAAAAAGTACTATGACCAAAAGGAAAAAACAGAAACTTATAAAACAGGAGATAAAGTACTATAAGTCAATATGAATAAAACACATAAGCCTAGCAATAACTGGACTGGGCCATACGATGTAATAGAGGTACCAAATCCGTTAAATACAATAATTTAAATAGGCACAAAGCTACGCCGAGTACATAATAATCGAATAAAAAAGTGGACAGGGTAAAACAAAGTTCTTGTTCCCTTCGCAACCAATGAAGGAACAAAATTAAGTTATTTTCCAATTAATTACATTAGGCGACACCTATCGTACAATAGCAGCACTAAGTATTCAGCGCATGCACAGGAAGATATTTAGCGCAGGTTTAGTAAAGGTGTGAAACTTAACTACAATAAAGTTTAGCAAATATTTTTTTTTGTATTAGTAAAGATTATTACCAAATAAGTGTCTTAGATTAAAAGGGGTTTTAGTATTAATTATGTTAAATTACACTTTTAGGAGTAGTAAAAAATAAATAAGAATTTTTTTTATCAACATAAATTTAGGAATTAATAGTAAAATTGAAGAGCGGAATAGGAATTTTTTTGTCTATAAGACAAGGAATAATTTTTTTTATGAACATCAAGCTATAAATGTTTAAGAAAATCAACAAGTAAATGCAAAAATATATGAGTGGAAATAATTTAATAAAACATAGCAGATTTAGTTTTTTATATTTTTTTTTTTAATATTTTATTCAAATTAATTTTGTTTTTAACAAATTATTAACAAAATTTTTATAATAATTTTTTTTACTACATGTGGCTTACAATAATAAATTCTTTTTTTTCACCAAATTATACAATTTTTTTCAAAATAATTCTATAACATTTTCTTTAACATTAAAAATAACATTTTCTTTTAACTTTTTCATAACATTTTATAACATTTCATAACAAATTTTCATAACATAAGGAAATAATTTCATAAAATTGAAGAATTAACTTTTTCACACCTTTGCTTTCCTAGCTGTAAATAAATAAAAAATTTTTTTTAATTAATAAAAAACTTTATATAATTATTTCTTTTACCGTCTAAAAATATTTCCATCGGAATAAGAGATTATATCCACCCGTTTAGGGGGATATACGGCGTGATACAATCCTCGCTGGGAGCCATAATCCCTAACGAATTCGGCTAGCGTAACGCCGGTGGAAGGTCGCCACGTTTCCACCAGCGACTCCCGGAATCCCTCGGACTGCATATTTAATACGTCGCACTCGACGAGGTACCCACCCCATTGTGGATCGTTGAAACATACTAAAAAAAAAAAATATATTTCATAAAAAATTTAAAATAATTTCCATAACAAATAGATTCTTACCCATCGAGGCGTAGGAGCAAAATTACTAGTATGGTTATTATTAGTCGACATTTTAAAATTTTTTTTAAAAAACAAATTCGCGACTTTATCCTTCAAAAACCACAGAAAGAATGATTTTTAATAACGCAATTATAAAATTATTAAATTCCAAAAAAAATGCATAATAGCATAATTGTACTTTTTACGAAACACTTCAATTTAAATTTTTTTCTGATAAAATTATAATTTAACAAAAAAAAAAAATAGGAACGAAATTCAAAATTATATCATATATCAAATAACATACAAAATTACGAAAACCATAATATTAATATAAAATTAATATAACAGATATAACAACAAAAATATATATAAAAAAAACTTAATTTAGCCGGGACTCTTTAAATTTTTAGTAATAAGAACATATCAGTTAATAAGAACATATAAGTTAGTAGGGACAATAAAATTCCCAGGTTTTAGGTCATAAAAAAAAAATTAATTAATAAAAAAAAAATTTTTTGTATATCATAGGTACTTAGATAATAGGGGGATGAATTAGGAATAAGGAATAAAGAAAAAGAAAAAGCACATAATGTTAGGCGTATTAATAAATTAGTAATATTTCACGGAAAGTATGATGCGAATTTGGGCATTATCATTGTTATGGATAGTGAGTGGAGAACCAATAACCATAGAAGAAGTGAAAGAAACGGACTTATTATTTGAAAACATGGGGCGTTTGGTTGAATACCAGGATTCGATACACGTATACACTAAAATACAATTAACAACAAACGAGCAAATAGAACAATTTGTGGAAGCAACAATAAAACAAGTAGAGTACACTCGTAATCAGTTAAAAGAATACGTAAAAGAGCAGACCTGTAAACTATTTAAAGATGAGATAAAAAATTGGACAAATAAAATACGGAAAATAACAAAAGGAGTTATTCATTATTTTAATAGAAGAAAAAGAGCAGCATTGAACATAATAGGATCTACTGCAAAAATGTTATTTGGAACGATGGACAGCGGGGACGCGAAAAATATTTACAATAGTTTAGAAAAATTGCAGAAAAACGAAGGAAAGATAATGGAATTAATTGACAAGCAGACTGCTGTGGCAGCATCAAATTTTGAATTTGTAAAGTAAGTTACAGGAAATTTAACAATGCAGACATGATTACTTATACTCAGCCACGGTAATAAACCAATTGGCTATAATTGATTTAGCACATTGGAACAACGAATTAGGAATTAGGATAACAATAAATGTGCTAAGAAAACAAGAATTCGAGCTCCACAAGGTATATGTTTTACCAAGGCAAACTCAGAATCAGCTATTTACAGTAGTACAAGCTGACTGGGATTATATAGCAAACAATTCAGTAAATCAATTTATTTTTTATAAAATATCAGAAGTAGGACAGGCATGTAGACAAATCAGTAACGAAAGGAATGAATTATTTAGAGTTTGCAAATCAATACATCCAAAGGTAATAGGATCCACAATAAATAGTTGTGTATTAAGTAGATTCAATAAAGAGGATTCCACAACAAGGAAAAACGAATGTGTAAAACACCTGATCACAGAGGTGCAAAACAATGTAATTCCTTTACAAAATACAAATAAGTGGTTGTATATATTTATAACCCAACAAGAAATCGTTAGTTTTTGTAAACCAAATAGTTATAAAAACAAGATACAAGGAATAGGGATAATAACCCTTAAAGAAAAATGTAATTATATTCTTGGAAGTATGGAACTTCCATATTTTGATAATAAAGAAAGGATCATTAATGAAAAGAATGGGTACATATTAGGAAAAACAATGAACACAGAATTCAAGTTTACTGAAAAATTAATTTAATTTCATATGGATGATAAAGAGAAAAATGAAGTACAACCATTAGGTGCTAATGAATTAAGACAAGAATTTGACAAACGTAGTAAAGCTATATATAACATACAGGAAGAAATAAAAATAGAGAAAAAACGACTACAACAAATAAGTTATTTAGAAAAAACAACTTATACAAACACAATATTGAATAGAATAGTGATTGCAAGCACAGTTCTTATAATTATTTCTGAATTAATAAAGCGCTGGTTAAAAATAAAGAAAGAGAAACCAGAAGTAGATCAAACAACAGGAAAATATGAATTAAGAAACGAAAATACAGGCAGGGGAACAACAATTTCAGTAAATGAGGCAATAGCAGCAGAGAAAGGACAAATTAATCCACATAAAAGCATTTTGAAAAATTCCGAAACCCATGTGTCACCAAAGAAAACGGAAATAGAAAATAACAGCTCCCACAAAATAAGTAACAATGAAATGGCATCAAATCCACGGACTTATTCATTTAGAATTTAACCATTAAATAAGCCAATTCTAGGGTAAAATTTAAGTTAAAGGACAATTTATTTAGACAATTTTTTTCTAAAAAATTTTATTAGTATAAAATATTATATTAGAATTAGATAGGTTAATAAAGTAAAGATTAAGTTGAAAAAAAAAAATTGCATAATTTTAGGTGTAAAACAAAATTTTTATTTAGCAAAAATGTAACATGGAAATTTCAATTACTTAATAATTTTGTCTGTTAAATTGAGGAAATGAAGGAAGGAATTATTTTGAGATAGAAATAAATTTTGTTGTATACATATACATATATATGTATATAAAAAATTATAATTATAAAAAAGTAAATAAATCAAATTAAAAAAAAAAAAATAAGGGATAAAAGGGGAAGGAAGTGGAAGAATATTAAATTAAAAGATTAAAACAAATATTAAATAAAACAAAAATATTTAAAGGTAAAATTGAATATTTAACTGTAATTATTAAACTAGTTTGATTTAAGTAAATGAGAAAATGTTTTGTAAATTATATTAAGGAAATGAAAAAATGTTTTGTAAATTATATTAAGGAAATGAAAAAATTTTATATTGTTAAATTATTTAAATAAAAATGAAAAAGGAAGAAATATGTAAAGTTGCTTAAAAATGAAGGATTATTTAATGAAGAAAATATGAATAGTGTTGAAAAGAAAAAATGAAAATGAAGAAATAATTAAAGTTGTATATTTAATATAAAGAATTGTTTAAAGTTTTATATTTAAAATGAAGAATGTAAAATGTGTATTGATGTTATAAATTGTAAAATGAAAAAGAGAAACTGTATATTGATGAAGAATTAAAAGTGTAAAGGAAAGAATTTAAATTATGAATATTGTTTAAAATAAAAATTGAAGATGAAAAATAATGTTTGTATTATGTTTATGAACGGAAAATATTGTCTAATAAGGAAAATTGAAGAATTATTTTAATGAATTGTAAAATGAATAAAATTAAAATTAAAATGTAGAATTGAGTTATAAAAGTATTGAAATTAAATGTAAAAAATGTTGTAAAATGAATTGGAAAAGTTATTGAAAAGAATTATAAATTTATTGAAAAAAATTGTTAAAATGTATAAAATTAAAATATAAGAAAAAAAATGTTTTAGGGAAACGACCGAGCCTAATCTCTTAAAGATAGGTGAAATTTCTTAACCTATTGTTAAGAGTGTATAATTCGGTTTTTTAATAAGAATATTATATTTTTTAGTATTTAAGTTAAGTCAGAAAAATAATGATAAGAACAATGACCAATTTGACAATCAATTAAAGCAATGTTTTTTGGAATTTTAAATTTTTTTCCCTTGAAGATGTTCTCTTCAAGAACAACCCCTTCAAGTTTCTTAAAAGGAGAGGACTGTTGTGTGTAAAAATACACATAACTATTATTTAAGAAAAATCCTCAATAAAAATATTGGTAATAAATATTTTATATACAAAATATTAAATTAATAATATCGGTCAAACAAATATTTATTCAAATTAAAAAGTTTAAAGTATATTGTAATAAATTATAAATATATATTACACAATAATTGTTTATTAAACAAAATTTAGTAATTCGGTCAAAATCAAATTAATTATATCGGTCAAAATAAAAAATGCTTGGTCGACATTTTTGTCGAATAAGCAAAATTAAATTTAAATTAATATTCGACGACGAAATCAACGTAAAATAATTAATAATATATTGATTTGTATTTCTTACGCAATTTTGTTTAGTATAAAGAAAATTGTGTATAAAAGACATGGAATGAAATTGAAAATTTGTCATTATTATTCTGACTATTCTATTGAATAAGCTTTTATTTCAATAAATATAGTATTAAAGAATAAAAGATCAAGTAAATAAAATAACTAAATAAAATACGTTTTATTTTACAGTTATGAAAAGTTTTATTTTAAATTAATAATAGTAAAAAGAAGAAAATAAATTAAATGATATTATTTAACTGGCAAAGCAAAAAATAATATCTAATATTAATGCTTCCAGTTTTTATATTCGGCAAATATATACTATATTGGCACAAGAGCCATATAAATATTATATCCGAATATCTAAACACAACATGACTATGGTACAATTATAAAAATAGTAAATAATAAAACCAACTTTTGTGTGGTGCCAACTTACGTAAATTGCAATAATTGGGAAGAAGCGTTTGATAATCTAAATAACTGTGTGGCACAGCTAGATAAAAGAAATGTACTGTTAATAGGCGACTGGAATGCGAGGTTAGGTGATAAACAGATTGCTTTTAATGAAAATATTTACACAAATCCAAATATAAAATTACCGAGACAGGCAAAAGATACTGCAATAAACTCTAAAGGTAGAAAATTTTTAGACTTGTGTCAAGAAGCTGATCTTTTGATTGTTAATGGTTATTCAGAATCAGACAAACAGGGAAATTTCACATTTGTTGGTGGTCAGGGCACATCTACGATAGATTATTGCGCAATTTCTGGTAGCTGGGTTAGCATGTTTCAAAACTTGTCAATGGAGTCGAAATCCGATTCTGATCATATGCCTTTAGTAGTTAACTTTACTAAAATAGTGGAATCATCCAAGGAACTTAAGCTTTTGCCGAAGTTGTACTGGAATGATCGCTATATATAGATATGTACAAAACAAAAATGTGTCAAAATATGGCGCATGTGGCTCTGAATACAGCTGATGTTAAAGTTTCTTCAAACGCTTTAGTAAAGATAATCAGGGATTCGTCGTTTCTTTCGGCCAAAAGAAAAGTTTCACAAAGGGAAAAGAAAAATGGTTTGACTGGAAATGTTTTGAAGCCAGAAAAATATCCTTTAAATACTTAAATAAATTTCGCTCAACAGGAAATAACTTATTTTTGCAAAAGTATGTGAGTGCAAATGTAATATATAAGGAATTATGTAACAAAAAAAGAAGGATTACTTTTCTAATATAGCAAATGAACTATCATCAGTGTCAAATAGCTCTCAATTCTGGAAACAAATTAAAGAATTAAATGAAGTTAGGTTCTGCTGTGGTATTAATATAAATACTACATTGTTAGCCCGACACTTCAAAGATTTGCTTAATATTCGAGTATTACCAAGTGCTGTTCAGTATTGTCTTAATTCAATCGAAAACCCACATCTGGATGCCGATATATCAATTGAAGAGATTTTATTAATTTTGGCAAAAGTTTAAGACAAAAAAGCGCCAGGTGAAGATCGTATTCCATATGAAGTTTTCAAGAACTCAACTGATAGCTATTTACAGCATCTGTCAATGTTTTATTCAAATATTTTAAGAACTGGTGATGTACCTGAAAACTTTAAAAAAGCTGTAATATTCCCCATTTTCAAAAGCGGTGACCCAAATGATGCACAGAATTATCGTGGAATTTCATTTCTAAATACAATAGCAAAGCTCTTTACGGGAATTTTATTAAATAGACATGAAACTTTTATTAAAGGAAATAATTTACTAAATCAATTTCAAGCAGGTTTTCGAGCAGGTTACTCAACGGCACATCATATTTTCACTCTTTTTAATACTGTACAATCTTATTCACACAGAAGAAAAAAGTGTATGCATGTTTTGTTGATTTTAAAGCAGCCTTCGATACAATTAACCGAAAAGCATTAATCTTTAAGCTCAGCAGATTAGGAATTTCGTCAAAATTATTAAAAGTTATTGAAAATCTTTATGAAGGCACATCATCCGCTGTATGGGACGGCAATAATGTGTCTGAATGGTTTTATACTGAAAATGGTGTAAGACAAGGGTGCTTACTCAGCCCGTTTCTATTTGCGTTGTTTATTGATGACATCAGTGAAAATTTACCAGGAGGAGTTAAAGTAGCCGAACTTATAATTAAATTTTTTTTGTATGCAGAAGACTTGGTATTATTTGCGGAATCACCAGAAATGTTGCAAATTATGATCAACAGACTACGTGATTATTGCAATCTTTCTAAAACAAAAGTAATGATTTGTAGAAAGGGTGGTGGAAGGCATTCGAGGAACGAAAAGTGGGCATATAATAATGAAAGTCTTCAAGTTGTTAATGAGTATAAATATCTGGGAATACGTTTAACTCCACAATTGAATATGGAAATGCACTTTCGAAGCAAACTTACTGCATCAATTTCTGCCATAAACACGACCTGGAGTAAAATAATGCGAAATTCTGACATTGTGCATAGCAGCAAGTTTAAAGTTTTTAACGCAGTTATGAAATCAATAATGTGCTATGGTTCTCAGGTCTGGGGAAGCGGTCAGTACGAAGAAGTTGAAAAGTTGCTGAGATTTTTTATCAAAAAACTTTTTTACCCTCCTAGAACAACGCCGAATTACATGATACTGCTAGAAACTGGTTTGTCACCATTATTCATAGATACATTAAAAATGCATTGTGACTACATTGTTAAAGTATTAAGTTATGACGTAAACAGGATCCTCAACATTGTGGCCAAATACTCGATTGGAAAAAATTATAGATGGTATAAGCGTCTGCAGGAATTAGCACTAAGTACCAATGTAAATTTAAATCTGAGAGATAATACGCATAATATTCAACAGCAATTGTACAGCATAATCAGGTTAATATACAATTACGTCAAAATTGCATAAGAGAAGCTCAAAATTCCGAGGCCAGATTCTCGTATGCGCAGTTAGTTTATAACCTCTTGGATAATAACTATTTTAATGATAAATATGACAGATTTACGATATTGATTATACTTAGAACTCGAGGTGAGCTATTAAATTTAAATTATGTGCCTCATAGAGAGTCAAGTTCCTCGAATTGTACCTTATGCAATCTTAGAGCAAGAGAAGATGTTCATCACTTTCTATCAGTATGTGCAATTCTTAAAGAGCTGAGAATTATTTATTTTGGAAAAAAATATTTAAGTGTCAATGTTTTATTCAAATATTTTAAGAACTGGTGATGTACCTCAAAAAGATTATATCGAAAATTAAAATGCTAATTATAATAATATAGGAAAAAATGTTGGTATTCGCGGCCGACATTTGTACAATGCTTATATTCATTAATTAAATTCAATTTTCTTGTTCCTTTTTCTTCTGTAAACCTTTTCTACTTCCGTTTCATTAGAGTTAAGTATGCTTAAATGAACATAACCATTTTCTGGTTTAACGACTGTATTTGAGATGTATAATCTACTAGCACAATTACCATTAATGTAGCTAGCGATTCTTCATTAAATGTAACCGGACCAAATTTAATAATTTGTTCAGTTCGCAGCCGACATTTGTACTTTGATTTAAGAAATTTATAAACATTTTTGCTGATTGAAATTAAAAATTGCTCGGTTTTCACCATAATCTATTCATGAAATCTTCACCAATAATACCATCTTGAGATATGGGAAAATCAGAGGGAACTATGTGAAATAATATACGATAATATGAATTTTCATTTTCGTGAATTTCCATATTAAGTTTGGTAACTCCAAGAGTATTTAAAGGTTCAGAAGTTATACCTTTGATTTCGATTGATGAGATTATGACTCCAGTCGCGTCATTCAGTGCATTTACCTTAATTAAACTAATGGCTACACCAGAATTTAATAAAAAATTTGTTTGTATTTTTGAGATTTCTATGATTTTTAGTGATAATATACTGTGACACCCAGAAATTTCTAAAATTTAAAAATATTGAATTAGAAATATAAAAAAAAATATATATCAAAAAAATACTTCCTCTGCGTGAGCCGGTCTGTCAAGTGTGTCAAGTTTGTTATTGTCTTATTGTTTAGTTTTTTTCGTTCAGGTGTTGGGTCAAAGTTTTTTTTTGTAGGTTGGCTGTTTGTAGTTACCGTTAAGTTATTTGTGGTGTCACGTATAGATGTCGTGGTGATGGGGAAATTTAAATTTTTTTTATATTTTTTTATATTTATATTTAAAAAAATACATAATAATGATCTTGATTGACCCTTGGGTCAAATAAAGGGCAGGATCTGATGATAAAAAAGATTGAAAATTTAAATTTCGGGGAGTCGGAAATTGATCGCCGCGCTGGACACCAGGGTTAAATATTTTTTTTTAATCAGTTTTTTTTTGAAAAATACATTTTTTGATAAGTTATTAATTATTAATATGAAAATTGTATATGTGATGGAAAAGAAACAAGACAGAAATTACGAATTAGAAATAAATAATCGACGTGTTTAAATTTAAAATCGAGAAAACAAAAAAATATTTAAAAAAAAAATTATTAAGGAAATCCTATAAGAAAAATTCTAAAAAAATGAAAAAAATAACATTGAAAAAATTGGTGGAAAACCTGTAGAGAAAATTTAAATTATGGGAAAAAAAGAGGAAAATTAACCAGTTTAAATAATAATAAAATATGGCGCGCGCGTAATTCGTGATTTTGGGTGAATTCGTCGAAAAAAATGTTGTTCCTAGTAGTATAGATATGTTCCTTCTGGGACAGTTTTTTCCATACAAAACTACAAAATAATCAAGTTTTTTGAAAATTTAAAATTGTCTCAGTTGAGCCAGAAGGAACATATACTTTTCGATATAAAATCTTCGCAACACCACTTTTTTCCATTTTGCTTTGTCCCGATATCCACATATATTTTTTGCACAATTCACGCACATACTTTTTAGAATTCACTTCGATGGTATATAATCCGAATACAAGTTTCACTTTCAATTTAAAATAAAATAAAATTTACTACACCACAATAAATTCACGCATAGTAACTTTATTTCGCTTTTGTGGTCTACCATATAGATATGTATGTTCTGGACCACTTTTTTCCATACAAAAACAAATTTTTTTTGAAAATTTAAAATTCTCAGTTGGTCCAGAAAATCCATATACTTTTCAATATAAAATCTTCACAACACAACTTTTTTTCATTTTGATTTGTCCCAATATCCACATATATTTTTTGCACAATTCAAGCACATACTTTTTCGAGTTTTCTTCGACGGTATATAATCCGAATATAAGTTTCACTTTCAATTTTAATAAAATAAAATTTACTACACCACTATTCTCTTTTGTGGTCTACCATATAAAACTTTTACACATTTGGTTTATTAAAAATTATTTCATTTCAATTTCTTATAACGAAAAACTTGTTTTAATTTGTATATTAAAAACTTATTTTCCTGATTTTGAACTTGAATTTAAACATTATGACATTGTAATCAATATTATCTCATATATATATATATATATATATATATATATATATATATATATATATATATATTGATTAAAATTATTTTACAGAAATTTTTTTTCTGCGTTATATTTTCTACTGCTTTATACCTATTTACTTTTTTAGAAAAAATTTTCTGTTGTTTGATAAAAAGTAGAATAATGCGTATAACAATGTGAATTTTATAATAATTGGATTTATAGTTGAGATAATGGAAAAAATTCTTATAATAGGAACTGAATTTTAAAGCAAAAATTAGTTTTAGATTTGCATTCTAACATTAAACAAAACAAATTATAGGAACGAGCAATCAGTTATAAGTTTAAGTAATACTTTTTTATAATTTCATAATATAATGAGTGTAGATCAAAAAATTGAAATTATTAGTAATTTTTTAAATGAATATAGCGAGTATATGGATTATACAAACTTTAAAAAATTTGAAAAACTTTTGGAGGAATTAAAATATGCAAAACACAATGGGACTACAAAATCTAAATATGGTAACCACTTCACTAATTGCATTTGGTCACAAAATGAAGCTACATCAGGTCCAGATACTTGTTCTTGTGTTACATTAAGCTTTAAATTTAGAGACGCAGTCGAAGTTATGGAAAACTTTAAAAACAAATTTGAAAATTTAATAAGCAGATTAAAAAATTTAAAAATATAAGAAATGTTGCCATTTTTACATCCATTTACTATGATTATTGCGGGCCCTTCTGGGTGCGGAAAAACTACTTTTATATGTAATTTAATAAAACAAAATAAAAACTTAATAAAACCGAATATAACAAAAATAATTTGGTGTAATCCTGAATCAGCTGCTGTACCTAAAAATATAAATTTTCCAAATATTGAATTTTATAACTATTTACCAGAAAAAATAAACAATGAGAATAATGATAAAATTTTAATAATTTTAGATGATTTAATGATTGATACTTATAATAAACAAGTGTGTGAGCTATTTACTAAAGGTTCGCATCATAGGAATTTATCAATAATTTTATTGATTCAGAATGTGTTTCACCAGGGTAAATTTTGTCGTCATATATCATTGAATGTTAAATATTTAGTGCTGTTTAAAAATCCACGCGACAAATCTCAGATTATACCTTTAGCACGCCAAATTTATCCTGAAAATTTTCGAGAGTTTCTAAAGGTATATAATGAGATCACATCGTTGCCATACGGTTACATTGTGTTAGACTTGACTCAAAACGGTAACGAATTATTCCGCATTCGTAGCAATATTTTTGAAAAAAATTATTGTGTATGTTATTGTAATACTAATGATTTAAATAATAAAATATATTGCAAAAAATATGAAGCTATTGAAGAAAAACCAACATATATTACGGCTATTGAAAAATTCAAAAAAAAAAAATTCGAAATAGTATTAAAAAAGTTGCGATGATGATGTCATAAAGGCGTTAGTTGAAATTGTGATTAATACTGTAAACGGAAATAATAAACTTTCTAAGAAACATTTTTCAATTATCAAAAACAAGAAAAAAGTGTTAAGATATTTAGCTTGTCCAAAAAATAGTTTAAAATCAAAACGTAAAATACTTATACAGAAAGGTGGTTTCTTACCCGTATTAATAGGAACAGTGTTATCAGGTATTATTGGCAAGCTAATAAGTGATTATCAAACATAAAATGAATAATATGCAACGTATGATTGTTATACCCACAGAAGTTTTCAATAAATTGAAAAAGTTAATGGACGATGATAAAAACTTAAATATTTTGGATCAGAACATGAAAAAAGTGTTATACAATAAGAATCTTAATACTATTCAGAAATGGTACTTATATAGACAAAATTTAATGAAATACGGTAATCAGAAAAGAAGAATCTCGTTATTACCTACTGCATATATGAAAGAAAACGGAAAAAATACTGATTCAAAAAATGCTTATACTCAAACCAAATTTAAACTGTTAAAAAATAAGGGAACACAATACGATTTGCAACCATTATTAGAAAAACATTCAATAAATTTTGATAATATAGATGATGACGTTTTTAATTTTGATCCAGTAAAGGAGCAACAACAGCAACAACAATATAAGCAACAAATAGACGATCCTGATATGGACGTTGATGATTTTGAAACGGATGAAGAGGAAGCTGCGCAAAAACTAGCTTTAGAAGAGACATTACCAGATGAACGTTTAACTAGAAGGTTATCTTCAAATGCCAATGTAAGAATGTTTGATACAAATAAAGGTGGTGTTATTACAGTAGCACTTCCTGAAAAATCTCCTATAAATACGAGACAGCGATTACATACAACAGGTTCATTTATAAGGCAAAGTATTTTATCAAAGTATCCAGTAGAGCGAAATACAAGCAAACGAAAACTATTTGCTGATATAAGCCGGTCTCCACCTAAACAATATAAAAAATTAAATACTCCACCCTATTGAACATCTTATAAGTAAATAATATAAATTGCGAGTATGGATTCACGAGATGAATTTTACCTTACCTTATTTAGTAATGATTCTATTAATTATTTTCCGGATAATACATTATCAACTTTTGAAAACTGAATACCAACACATTTAGATTTAACAAAAGGCAACTGGAAAGTTGGTCTTTCAGAAATATTTATGCATGATTACCTGCAAACTGACATCTATAATAAAGAAACTTGTGTGACGATTTCATTGGGCGTGCATGAAGTCTTAGTAGGTAAGAACAAAGAAAGAGTAAAAAAACGTATTGGTTACACGTTTTATCCTGAGGAAAGCGCATTATTTAAATATGATGATTGGAAAATAAATTTCGTACCTACACTTATCAATAATTTAACGCCATCTGAAGGGTTTACCCGAGACCAGATGCTAAGAGAATTTCAAACAGAAGTAATGGCAATTTTATTAGATTATGAAATATTTAAAAATATTACTTATAAAGCAGTTTCGGCTGCAGACCAATTAAAACTTGTGCGCTTGTCAAAAACTTTTGATACAGAAAGTTATTATTTAAAATAAAATCATAACTATACTATACCAGATATGATGAAAGAACTCTTTCAGCAAAAAAAGGACATTGCAAATTACAAAAAAGTATTGATTGATATTTTTAAGCGTACTGTGGATAAACATAATGATGAAAAAAGAGGCATGGTAATGGTATATAGTGATATTATTCAACCAGAAATTTTTGGAAATAATAAAATAAGAGCCTTACGTGCAATAAATATTGAAAACTGTAGAAAACAAATTAATACAGAATTTAAAAATATTCAATACGTACCTGTGGGAAAAAAGATTTTTGAGAGTATAGCTATTAATATTTGTGATCAGTATGGCAAAAAAATTGATTTTGTACCAAACTATTATCCAACAAAAGTTGTATTACACTTTAAACTTTTTTAAAAAACTATATAAATAAAAACATATGTCATAAAGTGTATTGTTTTTTTCAAACATGCATCGTGAGTACATTAAATATTACCTATCACAAGCTGGTGGAAGTATAGACGAAATAGGACCACTGTTACAATCATACCCAACTATTCAACGTGGGCGTGGTCTTGGAAGTTTATTTGCAAGTTTATTTCGGTATCTTAAACCTTCGTTAGTATCAGGATTAAATTTATTGAAAGATGAAGCTTTGAAAACTGGTGGTAATATTTTATCGGATATAGCATCAGGAGCTAATCCAAAAGAAGCATTTGCAGATCAAGCTAAAGCAGGCTTACAGAATTTAAGAAATACAGCTATAAATCAACTACATTCAATGTACGGCAGTGGTATAAAAAGAAAAAAATATAATACCTCAATGATATTAAAAAAAAAACGTAAAACTATAAAAAGGCGTGAACGTCCGAAATTAAAATCATTTCATCAACGACAAAGAAAGCAAAAAGCAATAAAGGACAAACAAACGCGTGTGTTAGATATTTTCAATTAAAAAATGTCTATTGTCGAATGCATGAAATCCGAATTGGATATTTTTGCTACTCCACCAATACAAACAAGTATTTTACGTTCAGAAGAAGTTGTATATAATCCATTAGCATCTTTGGATGCTTCGCCTTCTACAATAGAATTTGTATCGCTTGGTCACGGCGATACTTATAGAGATCTTTCATCAACTTATATTAAATTTAGAGTTCAAATATTAAAAAAAGAGTATTAATGATAAAACAGGCACAGGCGTCGATGTTAAGGCTGCGCCACAACCAAGTGTAGTAAATAATTTGCTTCACTCAATGATAAAACAAGTGAATGTTACACTCAATGGAAAAAATATATCGTCATCTGACTCGCATTACAATTATAAAAGCTATTTAGTATCTTTATTAAATTATGGCAAAGATGCTAGTACAACTCATTTAGAAGGTGCAGGATGGGAGTTAGACAAACCTAATATACATGATTATAACAATACAGGTTCTAAAACAAGACAAAAATTTTACAATAATTCATCAATGGTTGAGTTAATGGGAAAATTGCATGTGGATTTTTTCAATACTCCCACTTTGCTTTTAAATAATGTAGACATAAGAATTTCATTAACTTTAGAAAAGCCAGATTTTTTCTTATTTTGCAACGATACCGATGAGAGTTATTTGAAAATTCATGAAGCGTCACTTTATATGAAGCATGTTACAGTGAATCCAAATATTTTATTGGCTCATAACACTATTCTGGAAAAGACCAATGCAAAATATCATTATAAAAGAGGCGAATTAAAAACATTTACCATACCCTCCAATACTTGCAAACATTTCACTGGATAATGTGTTTATTGGTCAGTTACCAAATACATTACTGTTTTGCATGGTAAATAATGAAAATTTTAATGGAAAACGTTCAAAAAATCCCTATCATTTCGACCATCAAAATTTATCTCAATTTCAATTGTATATGAATGGCGTTCAAGTACCAAATTCTCCAATTGAAACAAATTTTTCTGAAAGTGGTGGTAATGCAAGAGCATATTTAACTTTATTCAGGGGTACAGGAATACACCATTTTGATAAAGGTCATCAAATTACAAGAGAACTTTTTGCAAAAGGCTTCACAATTTTAGCTTTTGATTTATCAGCTGATGAATCAGGTAATGAGCAGTGTCAAAGTTTGTTAAATCAAGGTGTAGTTAGAATTGAAGCAAAATTTAAGGTTCCACTTTCATCAACATTGACGTGTATTGTATACGGGGAATTTGATACCAGTTTAGAAATTGATAAAAATCGAAATATTTACACACAAGTATAAATACCGGCTGGAATACTTCTAAGATTTAGTATGATATTAAGTGCGCTATAGAAAAGATCCTGAGATGTATTCAATTAATAAACCTTCATCATATGCTTTAGTTGATATATCTTTTGCATGTGACAAATTAATTTATTTTGCTCGAAAAGTGAATGTTGTTGGGATAGAAGAATCTTGTAAAAGTATACGTTATGACTACAAATATTTATATCCGACAACTAAAATAGTTTTTGAGAAACAGAATTGTTCGATTAATGGTAATTCTCACAACGAAGATATTACACATAGTTTGAAAAGTGTTTTGAACAAATTTGATTTAGTGCTGGTGAATGGAAAAACAAAGAAAGAATTTTTGGAGCAATATGTGAAATGTACTTCAACAATTTTAGATATTTGAAATATGAAAAATAATTAACACACTGGAGATCAAGAATCTTCTTCAGAAGAATAAATTTACAAGAAAGACTTTTAAAGGAGTTTATGCCTTTAATCGTATACCAAGACATGTCATCAAAGGCAAGCCATCCTTCATTATTGTTAATACAGATCCAGATACCCATCCTGGGTTACATTGGTTTGTCTTATATTTTCCCAAATTTGGATGTGTGGAATATTTTAATTCTTATGGAAACCAAACAATAGCAACACCTATTATAGAAAAAATAAATGAAAGCTCGATACAAAAATGTTTTGTACGAAACTCAAAACGCTTACAGGGCTCTTTCTCCAATTTTTGCGGACATTATTGCTGTGTTTTCATATATTATCGCTGTAGAGGATTATCGATGCAAAAATTTTTAAACATGTTTCATTCGACGAAATTTTCAAACAATGATAAGTTAGTTTTAAGTTTATTTAAAAAAATTTTTAAACATTAAATTTCTAGAAATAAGCAATATATTGTATTTTTTTTCGCTATATAAATAAAAAATTGATTATAATAAATATGCTTTTCATTTATTTTTATGTTTTGTTTTTATTTTATTTTACAGAATATTTGTCTAAAAATCTATTTTATTATATTTTAATAAAAACATGTAAATATTTATGCAGTTTTTTACCGCACATCGTGTTTTTTTATCATTGTTGTCATCATGAATTTTACAATTATATTTATAATGATATATATCTTCCAACTTGGGAATATCCGAGAGATCTATTACAATTGATCCTGCAGATTTCGATGGTAAATACTTTAAGAGAATATCCTTCTTCTGTTGTCCTTTCACGTAAATTTTCGAATACATTTCCAAGGTTCCTATTATAGTAGATATATAATTATAATCAAAAATACCAGAATCCCATTCAAGGTTATTAATATTTTCAGTAATATAACAATTTTGTCTTATAGCTTCGTGAGTCAGTTCTTCTTTTGGATATGGAGATTTGAAGTAATACGTTTGTGGAGTTAATGAACCCTGTTCTAAAATTGCCATTTCCTTAACAAAATATTGTTTTCCATTTCCAATTACAAATTGAAAGTCCACAAATGCAATCTTATTCATATTTATTTTTAGTTTCCTTTTCTTCAAAGAGTCAAATGATCACTGTTCTGTTGAAATCATGATTAAACTTGTTTTATCATGCTACGCATGATAAAACTAGTTTAATCAAATTAAATAAGAATGCTGGAGGGGATACTCTTAATTTCTTATGCGACATAAGGCAGGCGGCGCCACGAAATCATCATCATAGCATTTATTTGAAGGTGAACTAGCTGTAAGACAGTGACCTATGAACAATTATATAAAACCTGAAATTTAAACCTGAAACTTTTGGAAATAAAACGATTAATTTTTTATACATTGAGAACATTTATTTACTATTATTATTAGGTATATTATTTTTACAAAATAATGGAATTTCAGCAAATAGCTTGGAAAAGTTAAATAATGCAGTGTAGCTAGGTAAAAAAAACAAATCATTGCTTAACTTATTATAATTTAATTGATTACATTTATTAAAATATTCTAATACATAAGCTTTTATGTACGGCTCACTTATATAATTCGAATAGGCATACGAACTAATAAAATCTTTTATATCATACAATTTCTTCCACTCATCAGTATTTAACAAAAAATCTATATTTTCAATGTCCGCTTCAGTTGAGATGTTTTGTGTGAAAAAGTTCCAAAAATTATACGTAAACATCATTGGTGAACTTTCAGCTTTGTCTATAATGATGGTCGACTGAAATGTAGACGGATTGATTCCTGTTGATATCTTTGATGTGTGGTCATCATTTAAAAAATAATGATAAGCCAATAGTAAATTTACTCGTTCCTTGTTGTTGTTAACTGCATCCATTTCAAAATCAACAAAATAACTATATCAGTTTAAAAAAAAAATTATAGCATTTATTTTATAATACCTCAGGTCAATAATAATTCGCTCTTTTTAATCCAGGAATTGTGACTCTCATCAAAACCTAGCCATTTCACATAGACCATATCCCCTCTCTTGCGGATTACTCTCTCAACCAAATAAATATCTTTGTGTGCGACCTTCTGTAACTCGTACTCATAGAACCCACCTTTTATTATTTGCTTTTTGTAATCTTCCAACACATAGGTTACAGGATTGGTTAATTGAATTTTATAAATTGTGAAAATTTCAGTTGACCAATTTGGTAGATAACCTTTATCAAACGTACTTTTGTGTTTTGATATTCTAACGTAATCACCAACTTTAAATTTCCCCTTTTTAAAAACTTTTGGCTTGCTATAAACTGATTTCAATAGTAGTTTCTCATTTCTATGCCCAACTTGTGATGGTTTCCTTTTAATTGTACGGTGGTATGAGTTATTATACTGCACAACGATTTTGTCCAAAAAATCAATCCAATTATAATTTCCATTTAGGCTGAACATTTTGTATAGTTTATTTTTTAAAGTACGTATTGCACGTTCTGCAATTCCAGCTTTTATTATTGTAAAACTTGTGTAATGATTTATATTATGTTTTTTCATTAGACTGTTGAAATTACTATTGAAAAATTCTGTTCCAGCATCTGAATGTATATTGTGAGGCGGTACCTTATTTTCAGCAATAATATCGGCTAAAGCCTGACTTACTTCTACACCAGTTTTAGTTTTTAATGGTTTTACATACATAAATTTAGAAAAAATATCAACTACAACTAAAATAAACTTAAAATTATTATTATATTCTTTAATTGCTGACATATCAGCTAAATCTATTTGCCAAACATCATTTATGCCTTTTTGTATGTATCTTCGACGATCAAAATGTTTTCTTGCATTTCTATGCAATTCATTTACAACAACTTCTTTTTCTGACATCATTATAATAATGAATACAACTATTTTTAATTACAATCGTTACTTATATACTTTATATATTTATGTATATAATAATATTATTTCTACTTATATAAAATCAAAATTCCTCATCAAACATATCCATTAAATCTATTTTAAAGTGACCCCAAGCCAATGTACTTATATTATCTTCTAAAATATATCGTTTAGTATCATTAGAACTAAGAGCTAATTTATTTAAATTTTGCGTGTATACTGTGTGTAGCTTAGATCTAATAACATTCATATTTCGGTACTATAATTTTTTATATAATACACAGTTTTTAAAATTATTTAATGTTAGTTTTTGAACAGCAGACTTTGTAATACCTTTAGCTTTTTTTATTAGTTCTTTATTTAGAACATCTACCATGTATACTTTTGAACGTAAACCAATGAATTCCCTCATAATTTTACCTTCATTTTCATCTTTAAAAAAACCAACTCTTTTTTTATTTACCAAAGGAAAATTAAACCGATTGTTTTTTTCGTAATTCGAGGTATCAAATCGATCTTCCAAGTCATTTCTAATGTCATTGTAAAAGTCATCCGTTCTGATTGTGTAAATAAAACTATCAGTATCTATATAATTAATATCAACATCAATTCCATATTTTACTTTAACATATTTATAATGGAAATCATACATAAGCATTTTTGATAAATCTAATACAGTGAATCCTAAATAAACAGGCTTGTTAAGAGTTAGAATATCTCTATTTAACTGAACAGCTGCCAAGTTTTCTGTAAAATATGAGCAACTATGAAAATTAGGTTTTGATATCAATGCTCTTGCACCCAAATGCCTTCCTCTGCTCTCCCAATCAGTTGCAATTTTGATCGTTTTACGCTTAAATACATCTTCTATAGATTTACCAAACAGACTATTATTTATATTCTTGAAAAACATTTTTTTAAATTAATTTTTTGCATTCGTGCGATGTTCTGTATTCATATCAATGAAACTTTTCATAAAAGCTTTTTGTTCAAATTGTATGCCCCTATGAATTTTTTTTTACTTAAGTCCATTTGCCATGCACTGCCTTAAATTTCTATAATGTATAATGTAATTTTTTTTATTGGTTAAATCCAAAATTAGTTTTTTATTTTTACAGTTTGGAGTTAATTTATTCTCCGCACAAAAAGGTAAATCATTATGATTATCGTGCAAGTCATATGGATAATCTAAATCAACTTCAAGAATATACCCAATATCAGCATCATCCTCAATTTTCTCAATTATTGTTCGAATGTTTTCTGGGTTTTTTATCCATTTAAAATCTCTGTAAGGTAGGCATTCTGCCAAAGCGTATGCATACAAATTATTGCAATCGTAATACATTAAATACTTATTGGGTTCCTCAGGCTTATAATCATTATCCATATATTTATTGTTGGCGACTGAATTTCTTAAAGAGCATTGACTAATACCCCCTCGAATTCCACTTGTAATAAAATTATACATATCAGAATCTGTTAACAATTCTAAATGAATTTTTGTAAATTTTAACATAGCCTGCCATGCAAGTCCTGGAGTTGTATAAAATTGAGCACTATCTAGATCGTATATTTTTTTACATGTTACTCTAAAATTTTCGTAAACATCTGCGAGTAGTAAAACATCTACTTTTAAATACAATTTCAAATAATCCTCGAATTTTTTGCATTTGAAAGTATTCCAAACATTTTGTGCATGATTATATTCACTTGGAGTACAAGCAGTATTTGTTAATTTGTTGTAAAAATTTTGTAGAGGCGGTAAGCATTCGACTTTAAGTTTAGACCAACTATCTAAATATTCATAAGGGAAAACTCCTTTTTGCTTAGCTAACTGAAATTCTACATTATTTGGGAAATAAGTTTTTACATTAATAAAATCGTCTGAATCTAAATTTTGAGCTAATGTATCTAAACTTGATGGCATAAAGCGGAATGAGTCTAAAAATCTCAAATTGAAGAAAATAGTTTCATTTACTTGAACTTGTTTACTTAGAGATATATAGATTTCTTTATTAATAGGTATTACATTAATTGCTCCAGGTATTTCATTCAATTCTTTAAATAACATATGACAATCATATTTAGAAAAGTTATGAAAAAAAATAGGAAAGAAATTGCAATCCCTGTAATTCAAATTACAAATTGAGTGGGCAGGTCCTCTATAATTACCAGTAAAATGACAGTGGTCACGAACTCGAATTGACGAATATTCTAAATCTTTCTTACAAATATGCCAAGTCTTACTAGTTGCTTGCTTCACATCTTCCTCAAATGTTAAAGAATTCATTGGTTTAGGTTTTATTAAATAACGTTTGTGAATGTATAGTTCTTTACATTCATTTGCCAAAGATGCAATAAAGTCTTTAGCACAATTTTCACCCGTAAATACAAAATATTTATTTAAACTAGAATCAAATGAACAGCATATATAATACGCAAATGCAATTGGAACATGTTTGTGAATATTAGTTGTTGAAGATTTTTTTTTGTGAGGAAAACATGTGTCATATGTCTGTAGCATACTTTCCGAATCTGCATATATAACAAATGGAACTATAGCTTGTAAACTAAAATTTTGATATTTTAAAAATTTATCATCTACATTGGGCATTTTAACCACAATTTTATTACAGTAGTTTGTGTGTTCTTTTAATTTTTCATCAGAATAAAAGTGTTGTAAGCAAACTTCACACATATGAATTGTAGTGCGATGATTTGAAATTTGTGACCTCAACAATCTTGAAATATTTTTAATCCATACATAATGATAATTTTCATCTTTTTGCAATAAAAGTAAATTAATATGATGTTTCTTTTTTTGTTTTGTGTGATAGTAAGGACCAACAATTTTTAATTTTTTCTGCATGATTTCATAACCAAAAACATTACAACTTATTTCAGGATTAATATCTTCAAACTTTGCAACATCTTGAATTTTCAAAGGAAATTGTAATCCTGAAAAATTGAGAACCATAGAATTTAATCTAATTACTGAATCTTCAATGAAATAATGTCTGTAAGAACTTAGTCTCTCTGAATGATTTTTGGAGGATTGCAAAGCCGCAAGTATACACCATTTGAAACAATAAATATCTTGATTTTTAATATTTATACATGCTTTTTTCAATTTAATAATTTTAGGTAATTCTATATATGTAGATCCTCGTATAGGACAATATCTGTTAATATTAATTTCAAGGTGCACAATTCTTATGAGAGCCCAACCAGAATCTTTTTCTTGAAATTCTTCAGCTTGAGCGTTTATTTGGTTAGTCATTTTATGTATTGATTCTAAAATATGCTGTTCATTTTCAACTAAAGTCATTTTAGTATTAAAACATTTTATATCTAAATCAAATTCGTCCGCATTGGCTATTTGCTGAGGTTTAACATATTCTGCGAATAATTCTAAATTATATTTAAAAGCCCTATGCTTACTTAAACACTGCTTTAATATATCAATAATGTTAACATTAATTACTATAAAAAAATTACTTATTTCTAATTCCTCTTCTTTTTTATTTTCTATAATAAAAGTTTCAATTCTATTTTTGAAACATGATTTAATACATTTAATATTATTATTAATAATTACCGCAGCTTTTTCTTTATGCAAATTAGTTTTTAAATGTGATGTCCACTTCTGAACTTCTACATCCTTGTTGCAATCTTGACAAAATTTAGTACCTTTTGATGTACTCTGTAATTCAGCATTGTTAACACAATTTATTATATGTTCACTCAAATATTTATTTGATAAAAATGTTTTTCCACACCGATCACATAAAAATAATTTAGTTTTTTTCACTTTTACATTCTCAACTAAGGTCTTACATTTATTTAAATGTTTCTCCAAATTTACAGATTTGTAAAATCTGGTGCCACAATGTTCACATAAATACATTATAAAATTATATATTATTAATCAATTATTGAAGTTCTATTATTATATTTTTCATATAAACTTTCCGGCACAAACTCTTTTAATTCACACAAAAATTTAGATAAGTTTGTATTTGTATTGAATAATATTAATATGTCTTCGATATTACTTTTTTTATTTTTGTATTGTTCAAATAATTCTAAAGCGTGTTGATACGATATTATTTCATTATTGTATCGTTCTATTTGGAAATCTGATAAAAATTTATTTAATTCACATTCTAACTCAAACTTATAACATTCAAATTGTTCCGACAATCTACAGATACAAGTAGATATATCCACAGCCTTCGTCCAATACTGAGCCGCGTATGCTATCCACATCTTAATTTATTCGGGTACACTAAATTGAAAATTAGGTAATTTAAAACTATCACGTCCTAAATATTGCATATTTATTTTGAAGATAGAACTCTCAGATTTTTGTAATTGTTCAATTACGGGATTAAATTTTGATGGAAGCCAATATTTAAAATTGCCTTCTAGTTCAGCTAATATACTTTTTCCTACATTTTTATATTTTACGTCTAAAACTTTTAAATTTGTTATTATATATATTTTTCCTATTTCCAAATCATCCGTTTTTAAAGTTTTATATTCATTCGAATTACACACGTTTAACATTTTAACTATATTTGAATTCATTATTGTTTTAAAAATTGTTTTCACGGTTAAGAAATACTTTTAGAGTGAATCCTATTTTAAAATGCGATTCCTTTTTATACAAATTTTTCTAGAAAAATCTTCTACCAATAACAAAGAAATACAAAAATGAAAGGTACATGACCATGAGCCCAAGGTTTCTTTGTTTTGTCATCATAAAGTAAGCATATTTATGTTCTTCCAATAAAACTATAAACATTCTTTATAAAAATAAAAAAAAATAGTTAAGTTTAAGTTAAAATCAACTTCATTACAAATTTATTTAATACATTGTATCGGTAATGGATTATAATTGCAATCATTTAATAATAAATTTTATTCAAGGAAAATATTAAATTTTATCGAAAATATAAATTGTTTTTTACCTTTCGGATTAAAGACTGTAGAAATTATTAAATTAATAAAAGTAGGTACTTATGATTTTAAGTTATTGCATCCTGTTATTTATAAAAAGTTTTATGAATTTTTTTATTTAAAATCTGCCTGATTATAAAAAATTTATATTATTATGTTAACATTACCTTTCGGAAAAATATTAGCATATTGTCATATCAATATCTTTGAACTTGCATACTTGCATTATTTGGGTGATAAGCTTATCAATTTAACTTATATCATAAAAAGTTTTCACTTTTAAAAATTGAGAAGGGTTTTTTTAAACAGTCAGTATAAAAACGTTACAAAAATTATAATTAAATTATATCTGCTTCATATTGCCATGGACCAAACACGAAAATTTTTAATAATTTGTCCACCGGCAATTGACTTGACTCTGGATGATGATGATCATATTATAGATCTGATATCAGAGGAATCAATATCAATAATTGAATTATCGTCAGATGAAGAGGGTGACGATGCAGTATATGGAGATGATTCAGCATATGATGATGGTGAAGACGATGCCGCATATGATGATGGTGAAGAAGATGAGGATGGTGAAGAAGATGCAGTACATGAAGAAGATAGAGTAGATGAAGAAGATAGAGTAGATACAGAAGATTAGGATGATGAAGATGATACAGAAGAACACATTTTGTTCACCAGACGATAGAAATAAATTTAATTTTTTTCTTAATAATTGTACATAAATATAAAATATTAAATATTACAAACAAATGCTTGTGATTTTATTAAAATATATAATACAAATATTTACTTTCAGGTTAAGTTCGATAGTTTAAAAAAATTAAATTCATACTTGTAAAATATACTCCTATTTTTTATTAGATATGTACTACAAATAAAAAAATTAAAATTACAAATGAATTTTTTTATTATTTTTTTTTACATGTAAATATAATTTTTATCAGTATTTATAAGAAAATATTGATTTTAATTTCACAATTTTTAAGTTCAAGTTCAATATCAATATAAATAAAATCATAATTTACTTTTTGCAATTTTTGATAATGCAAATTAAAACAAGTTTTTCGGTTTATAAATTGAAATAAAATAAACCAAAATTTATATGGAGGAGAATACAAGTAAATTTTATTTTATTAAAATTGAAAGTGAAACTTGTATTCGGATTATATGCCGTCGAAGAGAATTCGAAAAAGTTAATGTGCGCGATTTTTGTTTTATTAAAATTGAAAGTGAAACTTGTATTCGGATTATATACCATCGAAGTGAATTCTAAAAAGTATGTGCGTGAATTGTGCAAAAAATATATGTGGATATCGGGACAAAGCAAAATGGAAAAAAGTGGTGTTGTGAAGATTTTATATCGAAAAGTATATGTTCCTTCTGGCTCAACTGAGACAATTTTAAATTTTCAAAAAACTTGATTATTTTGTAGTTTTGTATGGAAAAAACTGTCCCAGAACATACATATCTATACTACTGTTCCTGTTGTGTCCTGTTTGTCTGCGGAGTCCTGTTCCTTTTTTCCAGTGATCTGTCATTAGTGTCATCTTTAGCAGTCTTCGTGGGAACTGAAAATTTTTTTTTGTATTTTCTTTTGTAGTTAATTTTAGTAGTAAATTTTTGCAGAAATTTTTGTAGTATGTTTTTTTTTATTAGAGTATTATTATTAAAGTAGTTGGTCTGAATTAATTTGTATTGGAAAAAAAAGGAAAGAAAACCCTTTTGTTGTTAAATTCTTCCGTACTAGGATTTAGGTGCTGATCCAGACATGTCCGGAGCAGCAGCATCAAGCCTATAATAAGGTACGTGGTAAAATATTTTTTTTGTTTAAAAAAATAGCAATTCAGTAATTATAATTGTAAAATTAAAGTTAAAATTAAAGAACCACGCCACATTGTTGAAATAATGCCATAAAAACAAAATCCTAGTTTAGTAAATGTAAAATTATATATTTATTATTTTTTTTTTAAATTCAAATTATAAAAATTTTTTTACAAAAGAAAAAAAAACAAATTGTTGTTTTTATTTATTATTTTGTTGGGACGAGTATTTTTGGTTCGTTGGAACAGCGTTGGAGGAATGAGTCCGTGGTTTTTTCCCTTTGTTTTTTGTTGTTGTTTGAATTGTATTGTGTTTCCATGTAGGAACAAGGCGGAACAGTGAGTGATCCGGAGTATGCAGAATTTTCCTTTCGCTATTTTCTTCGATCCATCGTTGGTTATGAGGTAACCAATGTATTGGATTGAAGAGAATAGTTATTGGTGATATGATGGTTAGTTGGATCTTTGGCGAACCACGCCCCACGGACTTTGCTGAGCCGGCAATAGGAGGAAATCCCAATGATTCTGGGAGCTGGAAGAGAAAAAAATTAGTCTTGTTTTTTTTTTGTGATTGAGGCTAGGTCACTCAGACCTGGCGCCCAACGCTTTCAGCTCCTGAAAAATTTTCACTAGGTTTAAATGTACAAATTTTAAATAATTTTTTCTCGACCTTTTCACTTTCTGTATGTACATAGCTTTATGAGTTAGATTTTTACTTATTTCAGGGATTTCATTTTGTTGATTATTATTATTAGAACTTTGGAATTTGAGGCATTTTATTTTAAATCCTTGATGAAAATTTCCCTTTTTTTAAACTATTTTCTTCGATAATTGCAGTATTGATTGCTTCATTTAAAGTTGTAAATCTACAGGCTTTTATTATTAATTTTATTGGTTTTCTTAAACCGTTTTGAAATGAGTTTAAAGCAGATTGACCATTCAAGTTAATTAATACTTTGGAAACATCAACAGTTTGCTCATTTGTACTAACTTTATAAAGAAAACATAAAATTGACTCTATTCTTTGTGAAAAACTACGAACATTTTCATTCATGTATTGTCTACAATTATTTAATTCAAGTTGCAGTTGTTGTACCGATTTGGTACAAGAAAAATTTTCTTTCAAATTTTTTTATTTCATCCCAGGTATTCGCATTTTGATACTATACAGTATCATAAGGTTTACCTGTTAATTTTGTTTTTATAATGTACACTAAGAATTTTTTATCCTCATCTTTTACTAAATTTTCAGAAAACATATCTACACAGTTAATAAATTTATCTAAATTCCGATTATCTCCGTTAAATTCTGAAATTAATTTTATAGCATGATCAACACTTAAACCTTCCATAGTACTTGTGATATTTAAAACTTAAACCTGCCATAGTACTTGTGATAAACCTGCAATAGTACTTGTGATATGATCAACACTTAAACCTGCCATAGTACTTGTGATATTGTTTTAAATTTTAGATTTATTTTGTTCTACTAAATTATTTTTAGACTCAAAAATTTAAAATCTTGAGATTCTTCAGTTTCACTTGCAGAATCAAATTCTGAGTTTGAATTTGCTTCTTCGTTAATAGTGTTGGGATCTTTCGGAATTTTTCTACTACGGAAACTAATATTTATGTCGACTTTCTTTTTGTCTGACATAAAAGAACCGATTAAATAAAATACCTTAAACCAATTCAAAAGATCAGAAAAGAAAAAAAAACAAATGCGAAAACTTAATTCAGATTTTCTTTGAAACAAGTGGATCTTTTATTTAGATTGTATTTATAAGTTATATCTTAAAAAAAACTTTTCAATATAAATTTAGTACATATTTATTTAATTTATATCACTAATCAAATATAGTATATATATATATATAAAATTTAAGTTTTGTTTTTTATTTAATTTAAGTATACATTAATTTAGAGTTTGAAATTATTTATTTATTTTGCTATATTTTTGTTTCTTTATTTATTTATTTTTTTAATTAATAAACAATTTTCAAATTTGTTTCCTTTTTTTATAAGATATAGAATTATTGAAATCAAAACTTACTTTGTAATGTACATAATGAATAAGATGAATATTATTTGCTTATAGGATGTCACCTTAATATTTCTTGTTGTTGTTGAGTCGATGATGATGATGTTGAATGTTGAATGATGAAATTTTATCACTAATCAAGTTGTACTTTTCTGATGATTATTAGAGATGTTCTGGTGATTATTAGAAACGTTCTGATTATTAGAGATGTTCTGATGATTTTTAGAGATGTTTTCTTAATTAGTTTACAAAGTATAAATTTTTTTTTAAATATTTCAGTAGTAATTTCACTTTCTACTTGTTGTATATAGTAACTGAATTTCACTTTTAATTTGTTTTTAAATAACAGCAGGATTTCACTTCTTTTTTTTTATTTTATTCGAATTGCTGATAAAGCAACCCCACATCTGACACCAAATGTAATGTTATTATTTTAGAAATTTTAAAGTGACAATAGAAATAAAAGTCTTTTATAAATTTTTTGAATTTTGAACTATTTATTACAACTGTACGATCGAATTGCATAGAATCGCCTGCATCGAACCCAGTTAATTTGCAATAATCGTACTTGTTTGATTTATTTTTATTGAATGTGCTTACTTTTCATATATCATAATTATGTGAAAAGAAGCACAAAGTATTAAAAACAAATATGCATATTTTACATATTGACAATTAATATTTTATTAATCGACGGATGTGCAATTTAATATTGTCTATACATGCCTATTGATTCCGTGAAAATTTACCATGAGAATTTAATAACGAAATAATATTAGATCGTAGGAGTTCAGGGACACTACAAAAGAAACAAAAAACAGAACAGCGACAAGGAAAGCAGAAACGTGAAAAAGCGGACAAGAAATTTTCAGAAGCATTTGAAAATAAATTGGAAAAATATTCAAGCATATTAAATGCAAATATAAATAAATAAAATATCTTTGATAATGAAAAATTTACTTATGTATAAAAATAAAACATTTTATATATGAAGCTAAATCTCTTATGTTAAATTACTTATATATGAAGATAAATCACTTATGTTAAATTACTTATAAATGATGCTAAATTACTTATGTATAAAAATATAATATTTTATATATGAAACTTAAAAAAAAAAAATAAATAATATATATATAGAATCATATAAATTTAATATTTTAAATATTGTAAAATTCTTAAATAATTCTTAATTTTTTTGATGAGTTGGTAATGTTTGTTTACCATTTAAACTAAATACTTTACTACTTAACACTCCATAATTAACTTTTTACTCTTTATTATTATAAAAATCCACTTAAAAATTTAGGAAATTCCAACTTTGTTTTATATTTTCGTCTACACTAACGAATAAATAAATTCTCAAATTTGATCCACATAATGGGTGGACAAAATTCTAAACCTGAAGAGGTTATCATAAATAATAGTGCTGGTAGTGCAGCAAATATTCATGCAAAAGATGAATTTAAATTGTCAAATTTACAACTTATTGTAATAATGTTATTTTGATTATTGCTATTAATATAGCATATAATTATATTAAAAATTCATTACCAAAAAAAATAGCAAAAGAAGTTGCTAGAACTAATGTTTACTTTAAAAATAAAATAAAAAATTTGAAAAATTGTTCATTAAAATTTATTATTGTATAAATTTTTTTTTTAAACTGTTATTTTATATTATGAATAAATAAATCCAATGAAGAGATTGGAAGAAATTAAAAATTTAAGTTAGGATTTAAAAAGTATTTTGTTAACTTTTAAGAAAAATCCGAATAGAAAATTTTCTGCGGAATATATTTTAAATAAGCAAACTAAAGTTAAGAATATATATAGACAGTGTTCTAGTATATATCATTCAATTTTAGAAGTAGTTGATAAAAATTTATTAGCAACTTATAAAGAAAAATTCTTTGAGGTTTATAACGAGTTACAATTTGTTTTACATAATTATTCACAAAACATTTTGGATAATTCAACTATCTCCGAAGAAGAAGAAGATAGAGAAGAAAAAACTGAAACACGAAATCATTTAGAAATCGAAATGGCGACATTCGGTATAGCTGTTACGCGCAAATTAATTCCATAATTTGAAGGTGATACAAAGAAATTAGATAATTTTTTAAATCTAACTCTATAAGACGACAATGAAAAGAAAAAATTAATTGAGTTTATAATAAGAACAAAAATTTCAGATAAAGTTAGGACAAAAATAAGCTTACAACAGACACCCACTACACTATAATTCAAACAAAAGCTCATTTTAAAAGTACATTCAAAACAAATAGTACACCGCTGAAAATACAATCTGAAAATCAGAAAAATCAGACAAGTTAATAATGTAACAAAGTTTGCAAACAAAATTGAAAATTTAACTTCAGAACACAATGCACTACAAATAGTTGAGCAGGGAGAAGAAAATGATTTTGGAAAAATTTTGGAAAAAAGTAGAAGAAAGAAAAAGTCGTATGAACCGTGGCGCTGGATACCGGCTTGTTGATCATTTTGTCAGTTTTTTTTGGTCACTCGTTTTTTTTTTTAAATAAAAGTTTTTTTTTTTGTAAAATTTTAAATTTTTATTAGTTTTTTTTAAAGAGGAAAAAAAAACCTTTTAAAGTATATTCGTGAAAAAACAAATTAATTATTAAAATTCACGAACCAAGAAAAAAAAACATATAAACTAAAGAAGAAAAATTGTGGAGTGATCTATTGTATGGAAAAAAAAATTTATCCCCCAAGAAAAAAAAAATTAATTTAAAATAATTGGCCGGTAAAATATTGAAAAGAAAAATTAAACATATAGATTAGTGTCCAGCGCGCGCGAGTTATGTTACCAACCATAAGTCACCTTGACATAAATAAAATTAATGATCCCAATGATATGACTTATGTTAGCAACAAACAAATCCAACATTTTCCTAATAACAATTTAATTAAAGACATAAAAATTAACTTATAATAAAGGAAATGCAGATCCATATTGCAATATATTATTTCATTAAAATAAATATTAATAACAATATTTTAATTCTTTCTCACACAAATTTTTGCTTACTAAGATTACCAAATTTTAAATAATTTTCCCACATTAAATAAATAAATTTTAATTATATTTTTTTAATCACGTTTTATTGCAACGTGATAAGAATTGTAATAATTAATTATTTTAAACTTAAGTAGTCAGTCAAAAAACATCTTTCGAATAGATAACTTGCTTGTCCGAAATTATAATTAGTTTAATAAGTTCATTAAATAAGTTTAATAAATAAGTTCATTAAATAAATTTAATAAATAAGTTTATTTTTTTAATTCAAGATCGTTTTCTTATTAAAATAAATATCTTTTTTAAAAAAGAAAGGAGAACTTTCTAAAAACAAAAGTGGCGCAGTCGGTAGGATTCTTTTCAAAAGTATAAGAATCCAGTGATAATCGAATCATATATATATAAGCTATATAATACATAGTGTTGTGTAGAAAAAAAAATAATAATCAAACTTAAATAAATATAATACCAAAGTGTTATATAATAATATTAACTAATTTATGAACAATAATCAACGACAACAAATATTTGACTCAAGTAGAAACTTAATCCAACCAGCAGAAATAGCAAATATTAATATGGAGGAAATACAACAAATAATAAAGCAAATGCAAGAACAGCATCAACGAGAAATTGCATCTTTAAGACAACAATTAGCTCAACCTGACAGAATTTTTCAACTTGCAGCAGACCAAGTTCTAAATAAATTTCAACATATTAGAACATATTACGGTAAAGATGACTATTCCTTACACGAATTTATAAGTGCTGTGGAAAATGTATGCAGTTTATATGGAAATAATGCAGCCCTTTTACAATTCGGACTTCAAATAGTGTTTCAAATAGTGAGAAAAACTTCAAGGTGAGGCTAAAAGAACCATACAACGATTAGGCGACAATTTAACATGGGATGCAGTTAAAACAGAATTGAAGGTGCAGTTCAAACCACGGAAAAGCTACAAAAGAATAATGGATGAAAGCCGTAATTTTAAAGTGATTAATTTAAGAGAACTTTTTAATATTGCTAAATCTATTAATTGCCAATTAAATGAATTATACGAATACGACGACAATAAGCCAACGAACTATAATGCCGATAACAACGGTAAAAATTTAGTTGATATAATAAAATTTTCATTAACCGGTAGTTATAGAATAAATATAAGACATAATATGACATTAAATGACGTATTTAATATTTTTAACGAATTAGACCTTTTAGATGAAAGTGACGTAATTCATTACAAATATAGAAATTTTTTTAAAGATGTAAGACAAAATTTTTCTAAGAACAACCATAAAAGTAATATTAATGATAGAGAAAAATCAAATTATCATAATCACCAAAATAAGCATAATCCGCCAAAAACCAATTATTCTAATAATTACAATAAAAATAAAAAAATTTCAAGCAATAATAATTTTAGAACAAATTCTGGACAATCTAGACGGACAGAAACTAACGCACAATATGGTAATAATAATAATAATCAATCAGGACAATTCAGACAAAATTTTAATAGAAATTATCCCAATAATAATATGAATCATAGTAATATTAACAATAATGATGAAACTCCTATAGAAATCGGTAATGTTGAAGTAAATTTTCCAAGAGCCTCAAAAACAAGATTGCCCATAGTAACGCTTACAATCGATAATGTAAAACTTGATTGTTTAATTGATACCGGAGCGGAATCCAGTATAATTAAATCCAACACTCTTACTAACTATGCAGAACAAAATCTTGATAAACCAATTAATTTTTCCACGATTAATGGAACCTCTACTGTAACAAAAAAATTAGTTTCTCCTATTCCAATCGAATTCAATAAACCTGGTCTTATGACTTGGAAAGTAATGGATTTGCCAAGTCAAAAATATGACGCCATAATAAATGGGTCAAAACTTCTTAACTCCCTTAAAAGCAAAAATTGATTTAGAATACAAATTTGTTGAAATAAACGGAAATAAAATTAATTTCAATAATTCCGATCATTATTATGTTATAAACGAAATTTGTAATTTTGAAACTTCTAAATTAGAAAATTTGCAATTAGACCATTTGAATTCTGAAGAAAAAATTAGTACAATGGAAATACTTAAAGAATATTAAGAATTATTTTTTCAAGAAGGCGATGTACTAACATCAACTCATGAAATCCAACATGAGATCATAACAACAACTACGAATAACCCAATTTTTTCTAAAATTTATCGGTATCCTCAAGAGCTCATGAAAAATAAGTAGAAAAACAAATTCAAGAAATGTTAGAACAAAACATTATACAACATAGTAATTCTCCATAATAGTCCTTTGTGGGTACATAATTCAGGTATTCAAAAATATCGTATCGTAATAGATTATAGGAAATTAAATGATGCTACTGTTAGTGATAAATTTCTTATCCCAAATATTGAAAGTATTTTAGACAAGTTAGGAAAATCTCAATATTTCATAACTTTAGACCTTGCAAAAGGATTTCACCAAATTTTAGTTAAACCTGAAGATAGAAAAAAACTGCCTTTTCTACTCCTTATGGACATTACGAATACATAAGAATGTCATTTGGATTGAAAAATGCACCCTCTACATTTCAGAGATTAATGAACTCAGTTTTAAGAGAATATATTAACAAAATTTGTGTCGTATATTTGGACGACGTCCTTATTTTCAGTACATCATTAGATGAACATATTATAAACTTACGTAAAATATTTAATAAATTAAGAGGAGCTGGCCTAAAAATCCAAATTAATAAATGCAACTTTCTGAAGAAAGAAACTGAATATTTAGGGCATATTTTAACACAACAAGGTGTTAAACCTAATCCAAATAAAATAAAAGTTATACAATCCTTAAAATTACCAACCACCCAAAAACAAATAAAAAGTTTTTTAGGAATGACAGGCTATTACAGAAAATTCATAAAAGACTATGCTAAGATAGCTTACCCAGTAACCAGATATTTAAAGAAAGGAACAATTATTAACAAAAATGACCCTAATTATATTAGTGCATTTGAAAAACTAAAAGATATTATTACCAATCATCCAATTTTAAAATATCCAGATTTTAACAAAAGATTGAAATTAGTAACTGACGCTAGTAATTTTGCCCTTGGTGCAGTTTTAACCCAGGATAACCATCCAATCTGCTTTGCATCAAGAACTCTCAACGAACATGAAAAGAACTATTCTACAATAGAAAAATAATTAGTGGCCATTGTTTGGGGTACAAGATATTTCAGACCTTATCTTTTCGGTAAAGAATTTGATCTTCAAACTGATCACCAACCAATTAAATGGCTTCGGGCTAAATATGCTGGAAAAGATATCAATCCAAGATTACAAAGATGGTTAATATCATTAGGCGAATATAATGTCAAAATAGATTATATTAAAGGCAAAGACAATAAAATTGCCGATATTTTGAGTAGAATACTATTATTAATAATAGAATATTATTTTTCACTACCAATGAAATTAATATGCTAATCCTTGATGAATCTAAAACTGAAAATTTGAGTTTTAATTTAAAAGAATTATTTAATCATTCAAATATATCAAACGCTGAAAATTTGAGCTTTGATAACGAATTAAATGCTATAGATAATATCTCAGAAAATGCAACAATTCACTCGCAAGAAGAAAATCTTAATGACCATATACCAATATTAAAAACCATTGTAAATCGATTTAAAACACAAATTATCCTTAAAAATAAAGAAAAAGAATTTGAAAATATTTTAAAAAATAGTCGAATTTTTATTGAAAAAAATGACTTGAATAATGATAATATAAATGATATTTTAAGAAGATATATTAATACTAAAGGAAAAGTAGGCATATATTTAGAATTAAATGATAACGAATACAATAAGTTACAACAAAGTATAATTAGATTATTTTCAAATAATACTGATATAAAGTTTGTAAAATGTAGTTATTACATAGTAGACATTGAAGATGAAGAACAACTTAATAAACAAATCTCACTATTTCATAAAAAGGATTTAGGACATTCAGGTATAATCGCAACTTATGAAGGTATAAAAAATAAAATATATAACCCAAAACTGAAAATTACTGTTCATAAAATTATTAATAATTGTGATATTTGTGCCGCTGGTAAATATGACAGAAACCCAATAAAAAAGAAGTTCTATTTAACTGAAACTCCGACAACAATTAATGAAATAGTTCATGTAGATACTTATGTCAATACAAAACACTCTTTTATTAATTTTGTAGATAAATTTTCAAAACATGTTGTAAGTTATTATTTAGAAGACTGTAATAGTCAAACAATAATAGAAAAACTATGACAATATTTAGCTTCAAAACCTAAAATAAAAAAAATTGTATTTGATAATGAGTTTAATAATAAAAATATTAGAGCATTTTGTACCGACGAAAATATTGATTTTCATGTAACCAAACCTAACAGTCACACTGGTAATTCAGACGTAGAAAGATTTAATAACACCATAAATGAGAAAATAAGAACTCTTAATATAGAAGAAAAATTACCAATAAAAACCCAAATGATTAAAGCAGTAAAATTCTATAATAATACTTATCATAATAGTATAGGTGCAACTCCATTAGAAGTACAAGAACTTAAAGTAGATCATAGTTTAATCCACAAAATAATAGAGAAAATAAAAATAAAAATTATTAATAAAAGAAATAAAACTAGAGAGAATTATGTAGAAAAAAGAAAAATTGGTTTCATTAAAAACTATAAATCAGTTAGACATAAAGAAGAACCCAAATTTAGAAAACATAAATTAGTAAACGTTCATGAGGAAAATATTAAAACACGTTTTAAATTTTCAGCTAATATTGTTGATACTGATCCTGATGATTGTACCAAGTCAACAGTCATTAATACTTGAGAAAATTAATTCAGAAGTAGGATACACAAAAATTCAAATGGACGAGATAGAAATACCTATCAAATTTGACATAATTTTACACATTATACATCCAAAAGAAATACTTGATCTTTTTGGAAAAATAGAAAACACTTTACAACCTATAAATCTTGAAAACACAAACGATCTAAAAAATTTAGCTTTACACGAAATTCAGACTATTAAAAATCAACTACAGACAATTGCAATTCAAAGGCATAAACGAGGACTTATAAATTTAGGTGGAACTGTTATGAAGTGGGTATTCGGGACAATGGAGGATAATGACCGACAAAACATTGAAGAACATATTAATTCAATTGACTCAAATAATAATAAAATTGTTGATACCGTTAATCAAAAAATAAAAATTAATGGTAATTTCAATAAATCATTTACACTTATAAAAATGCCGCGCAGCCGAACTACTGATTAGTAGTTTTATAATTATGGGCTTTTTTTAAATTATCTATTGTAAATGCATATTTTGAGTATTATGTTGCACCCTCTAGTGGCAGAAACTAAAATTATATCAACTGTGATTTTATACTACTACTTACTGCCTTTCAGTTTCAACATTAAACTTAATTTTAGGGGATTATTGACTATTGGAAATCAAATTTAAAAAATTAACAATTTATATATTTTACCATTCAGCGCCTCTACCGGTAGAAATTTGAAATATGGTTACTGACATCGTATTCTATTCTTAAATACCTTTCCAACGAGTGGTCAAACTTCATTTTTGGTGCACATTTACTATATCTTTTTTTTTTTTTAAATACATTCATTGCTAACGGACGTGTTGTTAATTAGCTCCGAGTTTTAAATATTTAATTAATTTACACTTTTCAATTTCTGTGTTGTGTAATAATCAAAATTTTACGCGTTTTTACTTGATTATATATGTAACGATCACGCCACTAATATAACTGTGTTCATACAGCTTCTACTATTGTTTTTCTATCACTTTCTTTTCTTTTAATTCTATACACACATGCATAACCACCGCAATTTTTATCAATCGCAATCTTACGATTGATAACAATGACAATGGTTATCACGCCAACAATTATTGCAATATAAAAGTTGAAATTATATAATTTATAATTCTCTTAAAAAATCAATCGAGATTAAGTCTTGAAGCGCAACAGTCGAGTCGGAAATAAAAAAGCCGTAAATAAAATTGATTCTTATATTAGTAATAAATACTATATGAGTAAAGTTTAAATAAATAGTTAATAAATATTTGCTTTAATAAATAATTAAATAGTTTATAATTAATTAAGTTATATTAAAATTAGTTTGGTTTTGGTAAAAATAAAAGTAGACTACATAAAATAGTTGTTTTTATTAAATAATAAAATTTATGGACATCTACAAATGGTGACCCCGAATAAAAACTATATATTAAAAAAAAACCAAAAGACAGTTTAAAACAATTAGAAAATTTTCAAAGACAAAATTTTGGTGTAAAAAAAAATATACAATTTAAAATAATTAAAAATTTTCAAATACAAAATTTTGGTGTAAAAAAAATACATACAAAAAATCATTTAGTACACAATTTTCAATTTTCCGGCACAACATTGTTAATAGCTGCAATAACACATACAACAATCAACAATATCACATACATTTTATAGGAGAAGCAACAAAAAAACACCAGCACAAAAATTTCCAGATTTAAATCAATAGATGCACCTAAATTCAAGAAAATTGACAAAGGTTTTTTTTTTTAAAATAAATACGATTTCAAAAGTTGCGTATTTGCCCGCAACATTGTTAAACATTTTTATAAAAATTAAATTACAAAATAATATTGTACCGGAATAAAATTAAGTATTTGCCCGCAACAAAATTTTCATAGTAAATATAAGAAAAAAATATATCAATATTAAACGGGTATTTGCCCGCAACATAATTTCTTTCTCTCTGTTTACTCAATATAAAAATAAATTAATTTTACACAAACACACACATATACAAATTTAACATACATTGCTCATATAATTAATTTATATAGGGCCATCCAAAAATTAAATCTAATATTTAAAATTCGTGATATTTTGTGTAAAATTAAATATTAATGCAAAATTTTTTTTATATAAATTGTTTTATATAAAATATACATAAACAAATAACAATAAAATTATATTTCTTTTAAAAATATATTTAAAAATGTTTTATCAATTTATTTTTTCAAAAATCTAAATATATATTGTAAAAAAATCAATTTTATTCACGCTCGCACCATCTTATTCGATTTCAACGTTTCAGATTTATTTTTTTTTCTCTTCTACAATTCTTCCAACAATTTTTCTCTTGCTTCTTTCACCCTATTGTCTTCTCTTTCTTGATTTCCATTTTATATTGGTATTACAAACACTCCTTTAGATCTGATCGAAGATGCCGCATACAGATATAAAAAACGACCAACCCGATGAAACGAATAAAGGGACAAGCACAGGGACCAACACTACACACACGGACGCCATCGACTTCGCTAAAGTTCGGCTACCATCTTTCTGGCCAAACAACCCGACGACATGGTTCATTCAAACCGAAGCACAGTTTTCGGTTTTTAAAGTTAGTAAGGACGAGACGAAATACTGCTTAACAATTGCTGCACTCCCCGCCGAAACTTGCGAATCGGTAATCGACATTATCGCCGATCCGCCAAAAACAGATAAATATGCATCGTTAAAAAAGACACTAATTGCACGACATTCAGCTTCAGAAAGCAAACGGCTGGAAGAATTATTAGAAAAAGTTGAACTTGGTGATCGAGAACCATCGGCTCTGTTTCGGTCGATGAAACAGACAGCTGGTAGCACTTTCGAACCAAGTATTATTAAAAAACTCTGTTTGCGCCGCTTACCACAAGCGCTAAATATCGCTTTAGTTTCTGTGGGCGACAAACCAACAGAAGAACTCGTCACTCTTGCCGACAGAATTTTCGAAGCATCTGAGACTTCTTCATCGGTATCGACAATTTCCAACAACCATTCAAACCACGCGCAGCAACGTCAATCCAACATCGACTTAGAACAAAGACTTACAAGACTAGAAAACATCCTTTCAAAATTAAATGTCAACGGCTATGGCGACCAACGAAATAGACGTTTTTCATACAACAGATCTCGATCAAACTCACGGTCACGCTTAAACAATAGACCGAAAAACACAGACAAAGATTTGTGCTACTACCACCAACGTTTCGGCGACAAAGCACGCAAGTGCACATGCAAAAAAGATTTGGACAGCACAACATCAGACAAGAATACAAAAAACTAGGACACCCTGTGGCTGAAACGGCACAGTCACAGATAAACAAAACTAGCCGGTTATTTATCAAAGACAGCAACTCAAAACTTACTTTTCTCATCGACACCGGCGCTGACTTATCTGTTATTCAACAAAAACATTTTACGGACAAAAGACCAAAAACTGACATACTTTTGACAGCTGCAAACGGATCGTTAATTCATACCTTTGGTTCAAAATTGTTTACATTAAATCTTGGCCTTCGAAAAAGTTTCTCGCACCCTTTTATAGTTGCTGACGTTCAACACCCTATAATTGGAGCAGATTTTCTTAAAAAGTTTGGCCTGCTAGTTGACGTGAAGCGAAAACGTTTGGTCGACTCACAGACCCTCACCCCCGTTTCCACACTCTCACATTCCAATACTCCTTTAATAAACACAAACATTTCCTTGTCCATCAAACAATTTTCCTGCCCTAACAAATTCAACAATTTACTAACCAAATTACCAACACTCACACAGCCCACCAACTATTTCCTACCCGTCAAACACAGCATAGTGCATCATATTGAAACAAAAGGTCAAATGCCTTTCGCACGACCTCGACGTCTCGACGCAACACGTCACAAAATTGCCCAGACAGAATTTCAGCATATGACTGAAATAGGTATTTGCAGACAGTCAGACTCTTCGATATCATCTCCACTTCACATGGTCAAAAAGAAGAACAATTCCGATTGGCGACCATGTGGGGATTACAGACGGTTAAACGACGCGACAATCCCAGATAGGTATCCTATTTTCCCCACATACAAAACTTTTTCCATGAACTTGCAGGGCTGCAAAATTTTTTCAAAAGTAGATTTGGTCAGGGCCTACCATCTTATACCGGTGGCTCCGGATGACATCCACAAAACAGCGATCACAACACCTTTCGGTCTGTTTGAGTTTTTGCGGATGCCGTTCGGCTTGCGAAACGCTGCTCAAACTTTCCAGCGTTTCATCAACGAAGTCTGTAGGGACTTAGATTTTGTTTTCGCGTACATCGATGATATTCTCATCGCGTCTAAAACAGAAAACGAACACCTACATCACCTTGAAATATTATTCAACTTCTCACCGAGTACGGTATCACAATAAATTCATCTAAATGCGTATTTGGAGTCGAATTACTCGATTTCCTCAGCCACACCATCAATTCTTCCGGCATCTTTCCATCACAAGATCGAATAAAAGTAATCAGAGACTTTCCAAAGCCTGATTCAGTTAAATCGATGCAACGATTCATCGGCATGATAAATTATTATCACCGATTTGTACCACACATCGCTACACTTTTAGCACCAATTCACTCACATCTCACGCTGTTACTTAAAAAGCCAAAACTCCAAAACATTTTTACTGGCCCTCAGAGCTAGACCAGCATTTCGATAAGGTTAAGGAAGCTCTGGCCAAAGCTACAATTTTGGCACACCCTCTACTGGACGGGCAATACAGCATAGCGACTGATGCATCCGACATCGCCGTAGGAGCGGTCCTACAGCAATTCAGTAACCGACATTGGGAACCTATCTTCTTTTTCTCTAAAAAATTAACTCCTGCAGAACGCAAATACTCTGCTTTCGACAGAGAACTTTTGGCTATTTACTTGGCTATTCAACATTTTAGATATTTCGTTGAGGGTAGACAATTCAGAATCTTTACAGATCACAAACCTCTCACTTTTGCTATAAAATCAAAAACCGAACGAAGCCCAAGACAGTCGCGACATTTAGATTACATCGCTCAATTCACTACAGATATCGTTCACGTAAAAGGATCTGATAATTTAGTCGCGGACAGCCTTTCACGTATTTCGGACATTTTTTCCATACAAAATGAATTCAATCTCATTCAAATAGCAAAACACCAGCAAGAAGACACAAATTTGCAGAGACTTTTAAATACAACAAAAGATGCCTCAACAAAATATACGTTACAACGTTTCGATTTCCCAGACGCTACCATTTACTGCGACACTTCGACCGGCAAAAACAGACCATACATTCCCGAACCATTGCGCAGAACTGTTTTCAATTTGCTACACAACATGTCCCATCCTGGAATTCGTACCACTCGTAAACTCATAGCTTCACGTTATTTCTGGCCCGGCCTAAATCAAGATATCGCCCGCTGGACAAGAAACTGTGTCGAGTGTCAGAAATGCAAAATACACAGACACACTCACAGTCAGCAGGGTACATTTTCGCTTCCGAACCACAGATTCGAACAAATTCATATAGACCTTGTAGGCCCATTACCAACATTCGATGATTTCAGCTACCTGCTTCCCATCGTGGATCGTTACACTAGGTGGCCCGAAGCATTTCCGATCAAAGACATGACAGCGATAACAGTAGCTAAAATATTCATTCAAAATTACATTTTAAGATTCGGAGTGCCTGCCGTCATCACCACCGACCAGGGCAGGCAATTCGAATCCAAACTATTCTCGGAATTAACAAAACTACTTGGTTGTCATAGAATACGAACGTCACCGTATCATCCACAATCAAACGGCCTAGTAGAACGATTCCACAGGCAGCTGAAATCATCGTTGAAAGCTCGCTGCAATAATCCAAACTGGACCATCGAACTGCCGATTACTTTACTTTCAATTAGCGCCTCAATTAAGGACGATCTAAACGTTTCACCAGCCGAACTTGTGTACGGACAATGTTTAAAACTACCAGGCGAATTTTTCATTGACGGCGACAAGACAACACCGATGAACCAGGAGACGTTGACAACTCAACTTAAACAAATTATGAACAACTTAACACCTACACCGACACGAACATCACAACGCAAAGTGTACTTTCCACAAGACCTTAAGACATGCGACTGTTTTCCTACGTACGGACACCATAAAATCAGGACTGACTAAACCGTACAGTGGACCACACAAAGTTATTAGGAGACTCAGACACAATTATATTATCGACGTCAACAATAAACAAATGACAGTTTCAGTCGACCGACTCAAACCAGCCTTCGTCGATCAGACTTAAAGGGGGGTGATGTAACGATCACGCCACTAATATAACTGTGTTCATACAGCTTCTACTATTGTTTTTCTATCACTTTCTTTTCTTTTAATTCTATACACACATGCATAACCACCGCATTTGTTATCAATCGAAATCTTACGATTGATAACAATGACAATGGTTATCACGCCATCAATTATTGCAATATAAAAGTTGAAATTATATAATTTATAATTCTCTTAAAAAATCAATCGAGATTAAGTCTTGAAGCGCAACAGTCGAGTCGGAAATAAAAAAGCCGTAAATAAAATTGATTCTTATATTAGTAATAAATACTATATGAGTAATGTTTAAATAAATAGTTAATAAATATTTGCTTTAATAAATAATTAAATAGTTTATAATTAATTAAGTTATATTAATATTAGTTTGGGTTTGGTAAAAATAAAAGTAGACTACATAAAATAGTTGTTTTATTAAATAATAAAATTGATGGCCATCTACATATATATTTATTCCCAAAGTTTAATTACCTAAACATTTTTTTTTACTTTAATTAAAATTTTTTAATAATTGTCATTTCATATAACACATGTAAAAACAAAAAAAAAACCTTGAATCGTGAAATTTGATAACTGTGCAAATTTTCTGGATCAATAACTTTTCATAAAATATATTTACCTTAAGTTATTATTACTTAGTGACTATAATCATAATTTAAAAATAGACAGATAGATAGATTTTATTTTCAAAAAAAGAATAGTTTTACAATAATATTACAATTTAATTATTTTTATGTTTTTTAGAGTTCAGTAACATTTCTAAATTTTTACTATACAACTATAATTGGGATTTTTAATTCTCTGTAAATATTTTAATTTTAAGTTATAATTTAAGGAACAACTTTTAGGAAAAAATTTGCAAAACCTAATTAATGATTATATTTTATATAAAACTTAACAACTAAATAATAGTATATAATAAAAATAATAATAATAATAATAATAATAAATAATTAGAAACTCTTTTATTCTTATATATATAATTATTGTGATTTGGAAATTTGAACTTGTGTAATTCCCTCTTTGCATAATATACTTTTTCTTATTTAATTACGTTAATATAGTACATTTTAAATTAACTCTATATTATTTTATTATTCTGATTGAAATTCGTAATTTATATAATAAACTTTTAAACATGTATTGTAACAATGAAAATTGTAATATTCACGAGAATATATCTACAATCAATTTATTGGCTTGCACCGGAATATGTTCGAGATATTATCATCCACAATGCATTGGACTTTCAGGTAATGCAATTAAATCTTTGTCAGAATACAAGAAATCTTTCTCTTTTTATTGTAATGAATGTAAAACTATTAATGTATCACATATAATGATGGCAGTGAAATCGAATATTGATTTACTTAAATCTGTTTGTACTGCGGTTGAATCCATACAATAATGAAAAGAAATTTTCAAAAATGGAAGAGAACATTAAATTAACTCAACAACAAGTTGATGAAATGTATTGCCACATTGATTTAAAAAAAATTAATATACAAATAGGCACTTCTAACTTACACTCTTCCAAAACTGATAAATTAATTGCACATTTAGATTCTTTTAAAGAAAATATTTTACATAGAGAAGATATTTTAACTGGAAAATTTAATATTCAATTAGAATCTATCCACACAGCCATGAAAAAATTAAAAATTATTTCTGAAAGCACATCCAAAAATTTTCATACCACATATGATAATATTTGTTCGACAAATTCTGAATCCTTAAAAACAATATATGACGACATTTAAAAGTTAAGAACAGATATTAGCATCGAAGACTTAAAACCAATTATTCAAAGTTCTGGTGACGAAATTGCTTCTACGAGACTAGTAATGTGTGATATCATTGAAGAAATAAAATGTTTGAAATCTTTAATAGAAAACCAAGCACCTGCACAAGATCTTTCTAATAACATAAATAGATTATCCATAGATGAAGAGATTAATTCTGTTGATAACACTCTAAATATTAACAATGGCGATACTAGTTGTTACCTTCCACATAGCCAGCTTCCTAATATTTCACCTTCTAAACTACGATTTATTCCATTAACTCCCACACTATCCAACCCTGATTACAGATCACCTTCTCCAACTCCTTCAACGTCTCCAGTTGTCCAAAGTTTATTAGAATCACCTCCAAATACTCCAATTATCAAACTTGGTGTGGAATGGTCTAACGATGAATGGAACAATAGAGTAAAAAAACTGGAAACACTAAATAAAATTGAATATAATAAACATAAAACTATAAAACCAAATAGCACAATTAATGATAATTCTAAAAATGCATCTACAAAAATAATTCAAAATTCTCTACTTCAAAATGCTGCTACATTCCACGTTAAAGGAGATGGTTTTCAGCCAAATATAACTTGGGTAAGAAGTTACCTAGAAGATAAACTTAAAATTCCTATTATTTCCTGCTCTAACCTACACCCGAGATCTAAGAAGTATAGGTCGGTTAAAACTATGTCATCTTTGAAGCTACAGATTCCCAGTAAATATGCGTGGCTATTCACAGATTTTCATAATAGCACATTCAAACTTGGGAACCTGTATTTTTCTCTATGGAAAAATCACCAGAAAGTTATAGCTAATAAGAATAAAAATAATAATAATAATAACAATAATAAGAATAGTAATAATAACAATAAGAATAAATATAGTAATAATATTAATAACAATAATAAGAATAATAATAATAATAATAATAGTCATATTAATAATATTAGTAGTAATAATAATAATAATAATATTGGTACTGATAATAATATTATTGATAACTATGAAGTTAGAAGAAAAATTACCAATAAAAACCCAAATGATTAAAGCAGTAAAATTCTATAATAATACTTATCATAATAGTATAGGTGCAACTCCATTAGAAGTACAAGGACTTAAAGTAGATTATAGTTTAATCCACAAAATATTAGAGAAAATAGAAATAAAAATTATTAATAAAAGAAATAAAACTAGAGAAAATTATGTAGAAAAAAGAAAAATTTGTTTCATTAAAAACTATAAATCCGTTAGACATAAAGAAGAACCCAAATTTAGAAAACATAAATTAGTAAACGTTCATGAGGAAAAGATTAAAAGACGTTTTAAATTTTCAGCTAATATTGATGATACTGATCCTGATGATTGTACCAAGTCAACAGTCATTAATACTTGAGAAAATTAATTCAGAATTAGGATACACAAAAATTCAAATGGACGAGATAGAAATACCTATCAAATTTGACATAATTTTACACATTATACATCCAAAAGAAATACTTGATCTTGTTGGAAAAATAGAAAACACTTTACAACCTATAAGTCTTGAAAACACAAACGATCTAAAAAATTTAGCTTTACACGAAATTCAGACTATTAAAAATCAACTACAGACAATTGCAATTCAAAGGCATAAACGAGGACTTATAAATTTAGGTGGAACTGTTATGAAGTGGGTATTCGGGACAATGGAGGATAATGACCGACAAAACATTGAAGAACATATTAATTCAATTGACTCAAATAATAATAAAATTGTTGATACCGTTAATCAACAAATAAAAATTAATGGTAATTTCAATAAATCATTTACACTTATAAAAATGCCGCGCAGCCGAACTACTGATTATTAGTTTTATAATCATGGGCTTTTTTTAAATTATCTATTGTAAATGCATATTTTGAGCATTATGTTGCACCCTCTAGTGGCAGAATAAAAATTATATCAACTGTGATTTTATACTACTACTTACTGCCTTTCAGTTGCGACATTAAACTTAATTTTAAGGGATTATTGACTATTGGAAATAACATTTTAAAAATTAACATTTTATATATTAAATCACATTTTAAAAATTAACATTTTATACCATTCAGCGCCTCTACCGGTAGAAATTTGAAATATGGTTACTGACATCGTATTCTACTCTTAAATACCTTTTCAACGAGTGGTCAAACTTCATTTTTGGTGCACATTTACTATACCTTTTTTTTTTTTAAATACATTCATTGCTAACGGACGTGTTGTTAATTAGCTCCGAGTTTTAAATATTTAATTAATTTACACTTTTCAATTTCTGTGTTGTGTAATAATCAAAATTTTACGCGTTTTTACTTGATTATATATATTTATTCCCAAAGTTTAATTACCTAAACATTTTTTTTTTACTTTAATTAAAATTTTTGAATAATTGTCATTTCATATAACACATTTAAAAACAAAAAAAAAAAAAACCTTGAATCGTGAAATGGATACACAAAATTAGGATACACAAAAATTCAAATGGACGAGATAGAAATACCTATCAAATTTGACATAATTTTACACATTATACATCCAAAAGAAATACTTGATCTTGTTGGAAAAATAGAAAACACTTTACAACCTATAAGTCTTGAAAACACAAACGATCTAAAAAATTTAGCTTTACACGAAATTCAGACTATTAAAAATCAACTACAGACAATTGCAATTCAAAGGCATAAACGAGGACTTATAAATTTAGGTGGAACTGTTATGAAGTGGGTATTCGGGACAATGGAGGATAATGACCGACAAAACATTGAAGAACATATTAATTCAATTGACTCAAATAATAATAAAATTGTTGATACCGTTAATCAACAAATAAAAATTAATGGTAATTTCAATAAATCATTTACACTTATAAAAATGCCGCGCAGCCGAACTACTGATTATTAGTTTTATAATCATGGGCTTTTTTTAAATTATCTATTGTAAATGCATATTTTGAGCATGATGTTGCACCCTCTAGTGGCAGAATAAAAATTATATCAACTGTGATTTTATACTACTACTTACTGCCTTTCAGTTGCGACATTAAACTTAATTTTAAGGGATTATTGACTATTGGAAATCACATTTTAAAAATTAACATTTTATATATTAAATCACATTTTAAAAATTAACATTTTATACCATTCAGCGCCTCTACCGGTAGAAATTTGAAATACGGTTACTGACATCGTATTCTACTCTTAAATACCTTTTCAACGAGTGGTCAAACTTCATTTTTGGTGCACATTTACTATACCTTTTTTTTTTTTAAATACATTCATTGCTAACGGACGTGTTGTTAATTAGCTCCGAGTTTTAAATATTTAATTAATTTACACTTTTCAATTTCTGTGTTGTGTAATAATCAAAATTTTACGCGTTTTTACTTGATTATATATATTTATTCCCAAAGTTTAATTACCTAAACATTTTTTTTTACTTTAATTAAAATTTTTGAATAATTGTCATTTCATATAACACATTTAAAAACAAAAAAAAAAACCTTGAATCGTGAAATGATAACTGTGCAAATTTTCTGGATCAATAACTTTTCATAAACTATAATCATAATTTAAAAATAGATAGATAGATAGATTTTATTTTAAAAAAAAGATTATTTTTACAATAATATTAAAATTTAATTATTTTTATGTTTTTTAGAGTTCAGTAACATTTCTAAATTTTTACTATACAACTATAATTGGGATTTTTAATTCTCTGTAAATATTTTAATTTTAAGTTATAATTTAAGGAACAATTTTTAGGAAAAAATTTGCAAAACCTAATTAATGATTATATTTTATATAAAACTTAACAACTAAATAATAATATATAATAAAAATAATAATAATAAATAATTAGAAACTCTTTTATTCTTATATATATAATTATTGTGATTTGGAAATTTGAACTTGTTTATGCAATTACTTCTTTGCATAATATACTTTTTCTTATTTAATTACGTTAATATAGTACATTTTAAATTAACTCTATATTATTTTATTATTTTGATTGAAATTCTTAATTTATATAATAAACTTTTAAACATGTATTGTAACAATGAAAATTGTAATATTCACGAGAATATATCTACAATCAATTTATTGGCTTGTAGCGGAATATGTTCAAGATATTATCATCCACAATGCATTGGACTTTCAGGTAATGCAATTAAATCTTTGGTCAGAATACAATAAATCTTTCTCTTTTTATTGTAATGAATGTAAAACTATTAATTTATCACATATAATGATGGCAGTGAAATCGAATATTGATTTACTTAAATCAGTTTCTACTGGGGTTGAATCCATGAAAAGTGTATCATACAATAATGAAAAGAAATTTTCAAAAATGGAAGAGAACATTAAATTAACTCAACAACAAGTTGATGAAATGGATTGCCACATTGATTTAAAAAAAATTAATATACAAATAGGCACTTCTAACTTACACTCTTCCAAAACTGATAAATTAATTGCAAATTTAGATTCTTTTAAAGAAAATATTTTACATATAGAAGATATTTTAACTGGAAAATTTAATATTCAATTAGAATCTATCCACACAGCCATGAAAAAATTAAATTTTTTCTGAAAGCACATCCAAAAATTGCCATACCACATATGATAATATTTGTTCGACAAATTCTGAATCCTTAAAAACAATATATGACGACATTTAAAAGTTAAGAACAGATATTAGCATCGAAGACTTAAAACCAATTATTCAAAGTTCTGGTGACGAAATTGCTTCTACGAGACTAGTAATGTGTGATATCATTGAAGAAATAAAATGTTTGAAATCTTTAATAGAAAACCAAGCACCTGCACAAGATCTTTCTAATAACATAAATAAACTATCCATAGAAGAAGAGATTAATTCTGTTGATAACACTCTAAATATTAACAATGGCGATACTAGTTGTTCCCTTCCACATAGCCAGCTTCCTAATATTTCACCTTCTAAACTACGACTTATTCCATTAACTCCCACACTATCCAACCCTGATTACAGATCACCTTCTCCAACTCCTTCAACGTCTCCAGTTGTCCAAAGTTTATTAGAATCACCTCCAAATACTCCAATTATCAAACTTGGTGTGGAATGGTCTAACGATGAATGGAACAATAGAGTAAAAAAACTGGAAACACTAAATAAAATTAAATATAATAAACATAAAACTATAAAACCAAATAGCACAATTAATGATAATTCTAAAAAAGCATCTACAAAAATAACTCAAAATTCTCTACTTCAAAATGCTGCTACATTCCACGTTAAAGGAGATGGTTTTCAGCCAAATATAACTTGGATAAGAAGTTATCTAGAAGATAAACTTAAAATTCCTATTATTTCCTGCTCTAACCTACACCCGAGATCTAAGAAGTATAGGTCGGTTAAAACTATGTCATCTTTGAAGCTACAGATTCCCAGTAAATATGCGTGGCTATTCACAGATTTTCATAATAGCACATTCAAACTTGGGAACTTTCTCTATGGAAAAATCACCAGAAAGTTATAGCTAATAAGAATAAAAATAATAATAATAATAATAACAATAATAAGAATAGTAATAATAACAATAAGAATAAATATAGTAATAATATTAATAACAATAATAAGAATAATAATAATAATAATAGTCATATTAATAATATTAGTAGTAATAATAGTAATAATAATAATAATAATATTGGTAATGATAATAATATTATTGATAACTATGAAGTTATTAGTAGTTCCAATTATAATAGTAATACTAATAGTAATAGTAGTAATAATTGTAATTTTAGTAATACTAATGACAAAGTAAAAAATACTGATAATATTTCTTGTACCAGTGATAACATTAATGTTAAAAAATCTTACAAAGCTTTATTGGAATCAACTTCAAATAATTTTAAGAAATTAATAAAATTTGTACAGGGGCAACCCTAAATCCTTTAACACCAGTCAGAGACATTCCTAATATTTATAGTGGTCAGTATAGCCATACCTCTCAATTTAAAGATATAAATTCTCAAGCAGCTAGTGTTACTCCATGCAATTCAGATAAATCATTTTTGGATCCTCTTTTACCACCAATCGTAAAATTAACACATAATTCTTCTAGTTGCACTGACAATGATACCCGTTACATTTTAACTCGTCTGAGAGATAGGAAAATTTACAACAACGTTCGACTTTACCTCGCTTATCTATGTGATAAATCAAATTCAGTTTGTATCGAAGGTAAAACAAGAACAAATGTCATGATCGCAACCCAACAAGAAGGGCTCCCAACCAACATTGATACTCTACGTCATTTATATTTTAAGTTTCACGAAAATTTTGAAATCTCTGCAGAACAGGTAATATGTGATCTTTCCTCATATGCCTCTCATATAAACGCAAAGAGAATTTCATTTTTACAAAAATCTTGAGAAAATACTGATCAGTTTTTTCGTCCCTTACCTCAGAAACAATCACCATTCTGGTAAGCCACACGCCAACATTAATAATAATTTAATTTACCCCAGTAACCTATCTCCTAGTTTATCCCAAAATTGGTCAATTTAGTATCAAAACGTAAGAGGACTACGTACTAAGACTTCTCAAGTTTACGTTAACTCCAAAACCTTAGATTTTGATATTTTTGCACTGACGGAAACTTGGTTGATGCCATCTATCAATTCTTTAGAGTTATTTGACCAATCTTATACTATTTTTAGGAAAGATAGACATAGTAATACTTTAAATCCAGTTGTGCCAAAAGGTGGTGGAGTGCTTATTGCTCTTAAAAACAGCTACAACTCTAATGAGGTATGTCTAACTCAATTTCCAACTTTAGAGCTCATTGCCATAAAAATAGAATTCAACAATAAATCTCTTTTCATCATTAGCTGTTACATACCTCCAAATTCAGCTGTTAGCATCTACAATGAACTCACTATGGCTATTGACTACATTTCATCTCTACTGAATAATTTCGATGAAATGATAGTTTGTGGTGATTTTAACTTACCGAATTTATGTTGGAATCAACATGAGGAGGAACCCTTTATGATTCCGAGTCAAGTTGCTTCCAAATTAGAATGTTTACTAATTGATGGTTTCAACTCAAATTACCTACAACAAGTATCTTCGGTAAGGAACTTCCAAAGCAAACAACTGGATCTCATTTATACCACAAATTGGATTAATCTCACTAATATTCACACTAGCCTCCCGTTAGTCAGTATTGACAAATTTCATCCTCCACTTAGCTTCTCATACTGTTATATTAATCCTGATGTAACGCTGCCAACTATATCCTATCTGTATAATTTTTCTAAAACGGACTTCTCTTCCTTGAACACTTACTTATTATCTGTCGATTTTAACACTTTATTTCAAAATTTAACCATTGACGACGCAGTAGTAAAATTCTATGAGGTGTTATTACATGGTTTTAATATATATGTACCTCAAGTCCGTGAAAGAGGCTTTGATTCTAGCCTGCCCTGGTTTAATCAGGACCTAAAGAAACTAAGAAATAAAAAAAACAAGGCGTGGAGAAGTTATTTAAAAAACAAAAACAACGAAACTCACATCAACTTCATAAACCTTTTTAATACCTTTAAATCGTTAGTAAAATCTAAATAAGTAGTAAGGGCTATGAGAGTTCTAGACCACCAATCAACACACCCTGTAATTTGCTATTTAGTGAAAGTGAATTAAGGGGTGTGTTGGTAGTTGTTGGTGTCTGTCGTTTTGTCTGTCGGTCTGTCGGTCTGTCGTTTTGTCGTTTGTCGGTGTGTCATAGTGTCTGTCGTTTTGTCTGTCGTTTTGTCTGTCTTTTTGTCTGTCGTTTTGTCTGTCGGTCTGTCGGGTCTGTCGTTTTGTCGTTTATCGGTGTGTCATAGTGTCTGTCGTTTTGTCGTTTGTCGGTGTGTCATAGTGTCTGTCGTTTTGTCTGTCGGTTTGTCGGGCTGTCATTGTTGTTTAATGAGCACGTTTTAGTGTGTGTGGGGGCTTAGTGTATTGTATATGATGGTGTGGGATGGGGTGTGGGATTGGGGTGTGGGATGGGGTGTGGTTGGGGGTTAATGATGTTAGTATTGTGTGTATAAGTTTTAACCTTTTAACAAACTCCATTAGTTGATATTTGTTAAATTTAAAATTTTTGTGGTTAGTCTTATCAGTGAATTTCACAATTTTCGTTTATGTTTTGTATTTAAATTTTGTTAAATTTAAAATATATTCTGAATAAATTATTTTCCTTATCAGTAATAAGTTGTGGTTTATGAATGAATATTTTTGTGTTATTGAATATATAAAAAAATAATTATATTTTGAGTTTTGCTATCAGAGTTTAGCTAAAACAAATGTTAAGGTTTTAGATATCAAGGTCATTTTTACTATGAAAATTTTATTCCGAATAAATTATTTTCCTTATCAGTAATAGTTTATGAAGTATAGCTAAAACAAATGTTAACGTTTTAGATGTCAATGCCATTTTTACTATAAAAATTTTATGTTTGATAGAGAGTATAGATTAAAACATATGTTAATGATTTAGATATCAAGGTCAAATTTACTATTAAAAGATTTAAAATAATAATAATAATAAATATATATATATACCGTCTACTTTAGATAAAATATATTTAGTTAAAAATAGATCTAAACTGACGAAGGTTGATTTATTATAATTTGGTAAAATTTGAAGACAATTACTACATTTGATGGTGATGATGATGATGATGATGATGATGATGATGATCATGATGAAATACTACAATCAATGGAGAACTATATAAATCATAAATTACTATTGCTAGATAAATTTTTAAAAGTTTATAAAAATTTTATGCTTGATGAACATAGAGAGGAATTTGAAAATTATCGGAAAGCATTAATGAAATTAGTGAATGTTGAAATGAAATTTTCAATTCATGGGTCACTCTATTCAAATTGTATATGGTCTTCTGATGACGCAACATCTGGACCAGATACATGTGCATGTAGCAGTATAAACTTTATTGAAGATTCTTGTATAAAACTTATGAGATTATATATGAGATTGGCTGACACAAATAATTTATTATTAAGTTAAATAAAATACATACTTTATTACAAATGTTAATTGTATAATTGAAAATAAATAAAGTTAATGAGATTTGTAAATTTGGTTACTTAGTTTTGATTTTTAGTATGTTACTAACTGTGTGAGATATAACATTAATGATGAGCAATAATTTCATAAAATGTTTTTTAGAAAAATATGATGGTGTGCTATTGAAACAACATAAAGATATAATAATTGATTTTTATATCAGATTTCCAAACACAACAGACACACAGCGGCGGTTCGTCATATTGGGCAGGGTGGGCTAAGCCCAACCTGAATTTACAGGAAAATGCTACAAAATATTCATTTAAAATATATTATAAAAATGAGCAAAAAAAATTCAAATTTTTTTTAAATAAATGCCATATAATATACGTGTATATAATTTTTTCCATCGAAATTCGTGCACCACCGCTGCGAAATATAATATGTATATAAAAATATAATCTAAAATCTACATATGAATATGAACGCTAAAATACAAATATATTATACTAGCACTACATAACTTTTTCATTATAAAAATACAACTACTCTTTTCTCTTTACTTCAAGGGCTAATTGAAATTTGCCCACCTTATTATACTAATTTTATACAAAACAATTTTGCGTATGTTTTGAATTTTGTATGGATCAGGCTGGGCTAATTTAAACTAGCCCACGAAGACCAAGTGTTCCCCATAGAAATGCGAAATATTTGTAATTGCTATATGATTTGCAGAATTTAATTATTTTTTCTATGGAAGAAAATTATTAGAAAATTTTCATTGTATAGATGTCAATTTTCAAATTTTTTAAACCAAAATACCAGGCGCGCATATTTTATAATCAACACTATTGAGTTGAGTTATTTCCTTCTCCTATATTAAAAAATTTATATTGAGAAAAATATATCATGGGATAGAAAATCTCTTATCCATAGAAGAAATATTCCTATACTGAAAATTTGCATGAAATATTTTTCATTAAAAAAAAAGAGAAATATATCATCGTGGGCTAGAAAATCGCAGCCCCTAGAACGAATAATTCCTTTGAGTAAAAATTTGCATGAAATATTTATTTCGTTATATAAATATTTTGTAATAAAAAATAAATAAATATATCTTCATGGGCTGGAAAATCGCAGCCCATAGCAATACTTTTATCGCTTATATTTTAAATTACCTCAGTAGACAAAAAATTATTTAATTATAGCACACTTTAGAACTAAATTTTTAAAATTAGTACCAGGCGATCATAAATTTCAGAAAGTAACAATTTTATTCTTAGGCTGTGTGCCAAAGGGTTTAAATTTGTAGTTTAAAATTAAATGATGACTGATGAAATTAAATTATGACACTAGCAACAATATATATATGTTATTATAACCAGATATAGAAAGTCAAAATTTAACGACCTTCCAGACCTCGTTAAATTTGACACTTCAGATTAAATTTTGATTTATTTAATATTCATATATCAGATTTTTTATTTACGAGCCCTATCTCATATGTATTGATACATTCCAATATTTTATGATTTTTTTCAATGTTTTATACTAGAATTATTAATAAAAATAAATTTATTTTTTTACAAGAAATTAAAGAAATATTAATAATAATAAAAAAGGAGTAAAAAAATTGTTATATAAATTATAAAGTATTGTAATGGATCAATACATATGAGATAGGGCTCGTACATATTTATAATTTTATTTTTAAAAAAATTTAAAAAAAAATTTTTAATTTTTTAAAAAAATTAGAGAGCAAAAAAAAAGAAAATTTTCATCCATCTTTTTTTAAAAATTAAACCAATTGGCACAGCAAACTTGATAGTAAATATTAAAAAAACTCACCAGCAAAAAAAATTTAATTTTTTGTGTCAAAATTTAAAATTTAAACTCTTTGGCACACAGCCTTAGTTAACTTAAGACAATTGCATACAAATATAACTATTCAAATATGCATGGAGTGTGCCATGATTTTCGTTTATTTAGTTCGATTTTTTTTGAATGTGTCTAATTTTTTTTGTGTATGAACAAAACAGTTTGTTCACAACGAAACAATTAAAATAAAATCGCAATGTGACAAATCTTCAAATGAACTAAAAGATGATATTAAAAATTTACCAGATATAATTTTCAATTCACTTAATTTCAAATCTCTAAATGATGAAATAAAATTTTTAAAGAGTGAACTAGAAAAACTAGAAGATTTTTGTAGATCCGTTGATGCATTTGTACATAGACAAAATAAAATTGTTTGATTTACAAGAATTAATATGTAATAAATAAAAAAAGAAATATTTTGAAATAACAAATTTTTGTTTTTATTTATGTATTTACAGAAACATGTACTTATATTATTTTTTTAAATTTTTATATGGAATTGAAGATTTTTCTCCTGATGCTGATGATGATGGTTTGGGTGAACTTGAAGATTCACATTTTTTTCCCGTACAAAATAATTTATATTTGCACTCCTTCACTTTATCAATTTTTTTATTTTCGTTGAGTAATTGTTTTTTATCGCTCATATTTTAGCGTTGATTATTACTTCTGTCATATATGGTAGATAAACTTGAATTAAATTATTGAAAAAAAATTTGGTGGTAAATACCAAATATGTTTGTTTATTTTAACTTCAAACTGATTAAATTATTCTTCAATGTATTTCACAATAATAAAACTTTCTTATTTATCCGCGAATTTTGATTGGAAGGAAATCCAATCCATTTCACAAAAACTTTGTCACCCTTGGTTTTGATAACTTTTTCAACTAACTATATATGTGGATATTTTGCTGTTTGTAATTCATACTAATAGAAACCTCCTTTAATGGGGTATCCTTGATAATCTTCTAATAAGTAAGTTACTGGATTTGTCAGCTGCCTCTTTGTTATCTTGAAAACTTCCGTAGTCCAGTTGGGTGTATAACCTTTTTCAAAAACATATTTAAACTTGCTCACTCGAACTGACTCACCAACTTTAAAATTAGCAAATGGTGTAATTTCAATGTGATTATAAACTGTAGCTAATAATTTTTTTGTTATATTATAATCATTAATAAGTTTCTGAATGATGTTAACCCATTTATAGTTTCCATTAAAACTGAATTCCTTCCACATGTTTTCCTTTATTGTACGATTAAACGTTCAACAATTGATGCTTTCAGTGAGCTAAATGTTGAATAATGATTAACGTTGTATTTCAACATCAAATTTTGAAAAATTCTTTACCATCATCAGTTTGCAAATTTCGAGGATGTGGATTTGAATTTAAAAAAATCGATTTAAGTGATTCCGTAACCTTATCACCAGTTTTATTTTTAATTGGAATAGCCAACCATATTTTGAGAATGTGTCAATTACAGTTAGTAAATATTTATAATTAGAATTTTGTTTAGCATATGCACCCATTTCTACAAGATCAGCTTGCCAAAGATCGTCAAAACCTTTTATTATAACCCGTCGTCTTTTAAAGTTTTTTCTACTGGGCTTATGTAGCTCTTCAACAACCTGTATTTTGCTCATGTTTTGGCTGAATGTAAATGTATAAAATTACTGATCTTTTTTTAAATTGTGAACTTGTAATTTAATAATATCTTTTTCGAATATTTCCAGTATATCCATGATTTTTAAAATTTCCATATCAATATATTCCATTAAATTATCATATGAACTATCTATATGCTTTTGAAGAATTGTAATATTCCGATCAATTGTATTTATTTCATCATCAATGTATTCTTTTGTAGCTCCATCCTTAACATTTGTTGGATTACCAATATTAACAAGACGTTTAAATTGCATGTCATAGTCTCCAGCAGATGTTAAATTAAATCCATTTCCTGGTGGTCCTGGAGTAGATCTTTCATTATTATCACTGCGACCAAACTTATCGATAACCATTTTGCTTATGTTGGAAAAATTAATTTGGAAAGTCTTTTATTTATTTATTTATTCAATTAAGTTTGCCTCCTTAAGCTCTTCAATTATTGAAAGAATTTCATTATTATGACTATTAATTCCAGCTTCTTGAGATGCCATCAAGAGCTTTAATCCATCAACAAGTTCATTCGGATCATCCCAATGAACATACTCCACAGGTTTTGATGAAAATTCCATATTCAATGGCAATCTTTTTGTTTTCGATAGGCTTCCACCTTTTTTTTCCGAGTATTATACTTATGTGTCACCAGATTTTGAATTATATTTATATATTTGTTCCCTTTATTACCATTAATTTGTGAATATGAGTCATTAGGGTCTTTTAAATGAGCATTTGTCATGTATAATATTTTTTGGTAATTTGCCAAATCATCGTCGGCATAATGTTGAGGATTTTTCTGAAATAGCAGTTCGTATAAACCATTTGTAATTTTAAAAGGTTTATAATTATCAATGTAAATGTTATTCTCGTCAATTTTAAAAACAGATTTACCCAATTTGCTTAAATTGTTTACACTATCGAAGTGAGGGCCATACGTTTTATCTAGTTCAGTCTTTTTGATTGGAGGTGGTGTCCATAATTTTGATGATGATGATGAAATATTAACAGCACTATTTTTTCTAGGTGTTTCATAATTATCTGTAGTATCAAATTTGAGTGTAGAATTTGGTGTTGATGTTGTAAAGCTTTTGAAACTTAATTGTTTTTCAGGTTTTATATAATCATATTCTTGTTTTATTTCTGGCTTTATTATTTCGTTAGATATTTTATCATGTCGAGCTACTTGTATTAATTCTTTTAGAGGTTTTACAATGGGCTCGAAAGTAGTTTTCAATTCAGTTTCTTTGCTAGTTTCTCCAGTTTTTATAGTTGCATATTTACGCTTCAAACCCTTACGAGTTTTTATCAATTCTTTTAACTTTTTTTCATTCATTTTGTATTACGATTTACTCAACTCTAAATCAATACTGATTTAAGTTAAGCAATATTGATTGCTTTTATACTCTTATTAGCTTAATACAGATTCTGATTAGATCGGTTATTGACTGAGCAGATCGGTCGGTTATTGACTAGTCAGATCGGTTATTAACTGATCATATCAAATTTCATTAATCATACACTTTTATTAATCAAGCACTAAAAATGCATCGAATTTTTTTCGATATCCACCTTTATTGCTGGGTCTGTTTTTTTCAATTAGTAGAAACCCATACTGCTCTTTCCAAAACTCACTGCAGACATTTTTGAATTGATTAAATTACATATCACAGTTTACATGATTATTGTAAATATGTCGTAAATTTAAATCATCTTGCTTGAATAATATTATGAAATTTGCATTATCACGAAATAAATGTTTAGGTATATGCGTATAAGATTGACATAAATAAAAACTATCAATATCATTATGACGACCCATACAAAAGTATGATCGTATATTATTTTGTCTTTCACATGCAACATCATCAAAAATAAAAACTGAATTCTTTTTAGCTTCAGATGGTTCCATAATTTCACAATTATTTGAAAATTCATAATACCCCATTCCCTTAATAGAGGATATCAATTTTCTCAAATATTCATATTTCGGTTGATGTAATGATTTTGAATATATATAGATATTTTCAAAAATAAAACCATTTGCATCTAATAACATGCTCAACATTATATTTGTTTTACCGCAATTTGACGGTCCGACTATTAAACCTCGTATATTATTCGGTAACAAGGAACCATGTTTTGTTTTTTCAACACCACAACCCATAGTTTCATCAAAAATTTTAACTTTAATTTTAATATTTCCTTGTTGCGTCACAAACTTCATCTTTTCTACTAATTTCAAATCGAACTGTGACATAGTTAAATACTATGTCGATAATTAGAAATCAATTTAGTTGTAAAATGGATGTGGAAGAAGATGGTGAAACGGCTTAATTGTAAAAGAAATTTTAAACGAGGAGGAGGATTTTTAAACACAATAATAAATAAATTACCCATTGAATTGCATTTACCTGGATATAATTACTGCGGACCTGGAACTAAACTTAAAGAAAGATTAGAAAGAGGTGATAAAGGTGTGAATCCATTGAATGAAGCTTGCCGAGCACATGATATAGCATACTCAAAAAGTAAAGACATAAATAATAGAAATATTGCAGATAAAATTTAAGCAGAAAGAGCTTGGGAAAGAGTAATTGATAAAAATTCATCTTGGGGTGAACGGGCTAATTCTCTTCTTGTTACAAACATAATGAAAGGAAAAGTAAAAATTGCAATGGGTTCTGCAAAGAGAAAGGATAAAAATAAAAATATGAATTCATTTAAAGATGCAGTACAATCTGCTAAAATAGCGGTTGAAACTTCTAACCCAACAAATCAAAAAGATGCTATAAAAGTAGCTCTTCGAGCTGCTAAGAAATCTACAAAAGATCAAAATCGTAAAAAAAACACAAGTTGCCGAGAGTGCTACCAATACCAAAAATAGGAGTCATTTCTTTTTTAGTGCCATTGTTCGCTGGTCTTTCCGCTGTTGATGCACTTTCAGGTGGCGCTGCAGGCATAGCGAAAGCAGTGAATGATGCTAGTCATGCTAAAAAGGGGTTAGAAGAAAGCCAAGCACATAATAAAAAAATGGAGGCTATTGCAATCAATGATAAAAATGGAGGAGGATTATACTTAAAACCATATAAAAAAGGATTAGGACTATATTTGAAACCTGAAAATCAGTCAAAAAACTTTTAAAGCTGCTACCTAATCAACCACTAACAAATATAGATTTACTCAAGTTTGGGAAAAATTTACAACATTTTCGAGGTGTTTTTATGCGAGATAATTTACCTTCAAAAATAAGGAAGTACGAATGCGGTATTGGATAATTCTAGTGGACCTGGGACACACTGGGTAGCATATTACAAACACAATAAATTTGCTCATTATTTTGATAGTTTTGGAAATTAAAAACCCCCATTGAAGTTGTGAAATACTTAAATGCTGATAAATTATTCTATAACTATAATAAAGAACAAGAATTTAACACATATATATGTGTACATTTTTGTCTAAAATTTTTATTAGAAAATAAAATTGTATAATAATAATAATATTGTATGAAATTTAAAAAAAATTAATAAAAAGAAGGATCTTTCAAAAATTTAATCAATTGTTATCAATACGTCATGTCATTAACGTTGACTCTCAACGGTAATAGTTCGATACTTACTTCACAATATTTTCCATCTATTGATTTAAAAGGGACTTATGTATGTGGATTAGTAGATTTTCAAACATATAATTCAATACCAAATGTGGATATTGATAATAATAAATTTCATATTGGTAATAAAGTCATCACGATACCTGTTGGATCTTATGAAATTGGTGATATAGAGCAGTATATTCGTGAGAAGTTGAGTATTAATGACGATGGTAAATCAGATCCAGCAGGCCGAAAAACCTTTGAATTGAAAGCAAATAATAACACATTAAAATGTGAAATTTATACTGATGTAGGAGATATTGATGTCACCAAAGAACAGAGTATTTGTCAGCTTTTCGGTTTTAGTAAAATATTATTACAAAAAAAACAATTGCATATATCAGACCTTTATGTTGATATAACTAGAGTGAATACTATACGTATTGAGTGTAATATTATTGGTGGAACGTATATAAATAATCAACAAGCTCATATAATACATGAATTCTCAATTAAAGTAAGTCCAGGCAATAAAATTATCCAAGTACCATTGAATGTAATCTATTTACCAATAAACGTTGAACGATTAACATCCTTAGTCTTAAAATTTACTGATCAAGAGGGAAATCTATTGAATTTTAGAGGTGAAAATATTACTACAAGATTGCATTTGAAACCTGAAACATGATAATATATAATCAGGAATATCAACCTAATAATAAATACTTAAGTAATATAGGTCTGAATTTCAATCAGAATCAGACACTGGACACACATAGACATCTAAGAACCTTAAAAGTATTAACACACCAAAATCAACAGTTTTTAAGGTCAATTTGGATTAAAATTAAATAAAAACAAATCAAACAATGAGCAAAATTATGAATAGTTTTCAAGAACCTGTTTTTGATGAAAGTATTACCAATTCGCAATGGCATAGTTATTCTCCATTTTTTAATTCATTCAATAAAAGCGATATTATACGAATTGCAATCCAACACCAAAATATACATATACCATCTACTAGTTTACCTTACATAGAAGGTTTACTCACTACTGAAAAAGCTGAAGCTGTAAAGAACACAAAATTAATTAATAATGCAGTTGCATATCTTTTTGATGAAATTAGATATGAGCTTAATGGTCAAGAAATTGATCATAATCGAAATGTTGGTATAACATCAACTTTACAAAATTATATTTCTTTGACTGAAAATGAAAGCATTGGACTTTACAGTGCTAGTTGGTCACCAAAAGAATCAATTTCCACTAATGGATATTATTTTAATTTTTTGTATTCCATTGAAGAGATTGTTGGGATTTTCAGAAGATTTTACAAATATTATACCAAATGCTCGACATGAATTAATTCTAACTCGTGCTAGAACTGATGATAAGGCTTTAATTTGTACCGATGCAGCTGAGAAACCCCTAATAACATCATCAAAAGTTCAATGGAAAGTGCAACATATATCACTATCTGATACAGTCAAGTTAAATTTATATAAGAGTATTAACATTGGAGAAACAATGAAAATAGCATTTCGAAATTGGGATCTATATGAATACCCATCATTACGTAAAAACACCACTCATCATATTTGGAATGTAAAGACTACAACCCAATTGGAAAAACCACGATTTATAATTTTCGCTCTACAAAAAAATGATCGCAACCAAATTACTGCTGATTCTTCAAAATTTGATCATTGTAATATAACTGATCTAAATATTTATCTTAATTCGGATGTTTATCCATATGAAGATATGGGTCTTGCTTTTAACAAAAACCGTTATGCTATAGCCTATGATGCCTATGTAAACTTTCAAAAAAATTACTATAAAAAATCGTTAGCCGAACCTTTAATTTCCTGGAGTCAGTTTAAATCATCTGCAACGATACTAGTATTAGATACTCGCTATCAAAATGAAAATCTAAAAACTGGACCTGTTGACATACAAATTGAAATGAAATTTCAACCAGCACCAGATGATAATACATCAGCATATTGTCTTATGTTGCATGATCGTTTAGTTCATTACAATCCATTGAGCGCTGAAGTTAACAAAATCATTTAAATCAAATCTCCATACTTTATAATTGACATTCAAGGCTTCAGAGATAATAAAAAAAAATTCATTTTAAAAGAAATTGCAATACTCTCTTCAACTGGTGAATTACAACACTACATTATAAGACCACCATGCAGTTTCCAGATGCTCACCCATAGCACTCAACATACGGTAAAATGGCTTGAGAAATATCATCATGGAATTCCATGGAACGAGGGAACCCACTTGCTTTCGAGATATTATTAACCATATAAAAATTACCGTACATTCTGATATAAAAATATATGTTAAAGGTTTAGAAAGAAAACTTGGTTAAGCAATAATTTGCATTATAGAAATAATATTATAGATTTAGGTGATAATACTTGTCCAAAAATTAAAATTTTATTGTCCATGTTCAAATTAGATAATATAAATAAATGTTTATTAAATCACAATGGTCTGTGTGCAGTGCAAAATGTTTGCTTATTAAATAATTATTTGAAAATATGTGACTATTGAAAATGTTAGAGATAACAAAAAAAAACATTTTTTGTGTAAATATAATATTTATGAAAAATAATAAAAACTTTTTTTAACTACAGATAATTTTTTATTTTATGTTCTTCAATTCTTATAGTTCTTGTTACCTAATTTAATAACATATTATGTGGTGAAAAATTTTATGTTCATATCAAAATTAGAATATTTTTTTTTATCTTACACTATACATTTTGAAATTGAAATATTTTAAATTATTCTAACAATTTATTGTTGATAACGAGGGTATAAATATTTTCCTATCACAAGATTTTCAACTTTAAAACTTAATTTAACATAATACACAAAATATATTTATCTTAGCTTAAACCGCAGAATAAAATAATTACTAAAATTTGAAAAATAATATATATAATTCTCATGGTTTGATAACTATAACAAAAAAATAATTAAGTTTATAAAGCTACAAAAAGCTAATTTTCGTACTTAAAACCGCAGAATAATTGCAAAAATTAACATTTTTAAAAAAGTCTATTTTAATTTTGCCCATATATTAGTATTTATGTTTTCAAATCAATTTCTATTTTGATAACTTTATTCGTTTCCTCCCAAAAATTCGTATAAATTAGCCTGAATCTTTATAAATATTGTATAACAGATCCAAGAAGAAGAAAAACAACGAAAACGAAATCAGGCAAAGAAATTCGACGATCTATTTAACAGATGTTTCGAAATCGAGGTAAGGTATTCCAACTAAAATTAAAGCAGCAACAATTAGTACATTCATTGTCACCGCTATTAATGGTGATTATCGCAAACAACGATTTGGTACTAATTATTGAAGGATGGAGAACTATTATATTTCGTAGATACGAAAACTAAATAAATTTTTTAAAAAATGTAAAAATATATATACCGTATATTGAAAAAATTATTAAATTAAAATAAAAAAAAATAATACGTAAATATATATGAATTTAAATACTAGAACGTATTACAATTAATTATTATTATTGTTGTTGTAATAGTTATAGCATTATATTTTGTATGAACAAAACCCAAAGAATACCTTGGTAAGAAAATAAAGAGACAAATTAATCTCTCTACCTTTTCCATGGTTTAAAAGAGAATTATTATGATTACCGTATAAGTAAAATTTATGGAAAAATATTAAGTAAAGTAAAATTTAAGAAAAAATTTAAAAAAGCAAAGTAAACTTATATAATATCTTAATAACATATTAGTAATTGAAAAAATAAAGAGAATTTTGTAATTAGAAGAAAAATTTATTATGTATATGTAGCTATAATAATAATAAGAATATTGTAAAGAAAAGAAAAAGTGAGAAAAAATGTATACCTATCATATTAATCAAGAAATAATGATGAAAAATATTAAATTTATTAACAATACAAAAGATGATTGTACATATTTTAAACCATTAAAAAGAAAATTTATATTAAAAGAAATTTCATGAAAATCTACGTGAAATGATTTACTAAATTGTCAACCTTAATATTTTCCTATCACAAAATTTTCAACTTAAAAACTTAATTTACACAAAATGTATTTATCTGAATTTAAACCGCAGAATACAAAAATTACTAAATTTCATATATGTGCCGGTGATTATGAAAGTGGTCTAAGTCTCTAAGTAATATATTTTGCATTTCGAGATATTTATAAATTTGTGTTTGGATAAATTGAAAAATACATATGATTTTGATAAACGAATCAAAAATTAAGTCAAGTTAACGGTTTGCTTTCTACGCAATCTTTATGATTGTGCGTCAGATCACAATATTAGAGTATTCTTTACGCAAAATAAGCAATAAATGAATTTTTTTGGATTCTTGACTTAAACCACTTTCATAATCAACGGCACATATGTACTGAAAAATAAAGTATATAATTCTAATGGTTTGATATCTATAACAAAAATAATTTTTTTTTGATAAATTTATTCGTTTCCTCCCAAAAATTCGTATAAATTAGTCAGAATTTTCTAAAATAAATGTTGTATAACAGATCCATCCAAGAAGAAGAAATAGCAATTTTTTTGTAATAGCACTTTTTGAACAATATTTAAATGGATCGTGAACAACAACAGGAACAACAACAACAACAACAAGAACTACGACAAATACTACTACAACAACAACTACAACAAATACTAATACAACAAGATCAGAACCACCAAAATATACACGATGATGAGGGATTGTATGAAGATTTTAATGAATGGAATCCTGATATGTTGCAGGACGATGTAATTTATCGTAGAATGTTGATTGACAACATAGACAGCGTTATGGAAGAAATTAACGCTTTCACGTTAAAAGCAGATACGTCAAGAGCGTATATAAGAGCTCTTATACGTAACATCAGAGACCCTTATATTGCATTTGATGAGCTACAACGCGAATTTTTTTTTATCCGTGAATGGGAGCAGCATCGCGATTTTCTTTATCAAACCTTAGAAAATTTAACGACAGACTTTGAAAGGTTTTTATTTGTATAAATAATTTTGTTTTCAATTATATGTATATATATATATATATATATAAGTATTTTTTTTTTATATTTTTAACGTAATATAGATATCATTTTTTAATTTTCAAATAAAACCATAAAACAACTTAAATATTTTCAAACAATTTTATTTTTTATAATAAATTTTAAGTTTACATAAATTATGTTATAATTTTTTTTTTTCATAGCAAAATCCAACTCAACTGGTGCGACATCTGCATAAAATTTTGGTAAATCTGTACTTTTAACAGTAAATTGGTATATTAGTTTCCCTGAATCCAGATATTTATTTATGAAATCTATGTATTCAGCTGAATGGGCTTTTGCAAACCTTGTCGGCATATAAGTGTAAAAGTCTTCACAGTAAATGGTAACACTCTCCCCATCATTTTTGAAAGCAGTTGGTGCTTTTACAAGTTTTATTATGCTGCAAAGAAAAACAGAATTATTATTTTTACATCTTATACTATTTATTATATTATATATATATATATATATATATATATGTCTATATATATATATATATACATTTTTTTATACTTACTCAAATTTAATTTCTCGTTCCAAGGTTATAAGTTCAGTTTTCTGGCAGCTAATGATTTCTTCGTCTTTTTTATTATAGCCTTCCAGCGGTCGTCGTCGCTATCTTCCTCTTCACCTATTTTGTGAAATGCTTCTATTTCATCTTCTGTTGGTTGATATTGGCATATTGATGTACTTCCTTCAACTCCTGTTTTTTGCTTCTTGGATTGGTTATGGTTATACATCTTTCCTTGCTTGTTAGTGCACAGAACAATAACTCAACAACTTTATGTTTTGAAGTGATTTTAATAACAAAAGTTTTCAGTATTTATATGATTTTTTGGGTTTTTAATTATTTTTTTTATATTCAATTTATAATTTATATTATCAGAATGTGGTTAATGAAATATCTAAAAAATAAATTCTTAATTTCACAATTACCCAACAACTTAATATTTTATTATAGTTTTTGAGTATATCCTGTCTTTGAAAATTAAAAAAGTTCAAATTTTAAAAATACTAGGTATATCATTAAAATTTTTAAGTACTTATACCTATATATATATATATAATATATTTCCTAACATACATTACATAAAAATCATAAAAATCAACCACACAGACTTGAAATTATCATATTACAATATTGCACAAACTAAAATTTGTGGTCACCAATTTTAAAATAAATAAGTATATTTTAATTGAGTATAATTAAACATATAATTAAATATATATTTCTTAAAATTCATAAAAACCGGTCACAAAGACTATAACTTATCATATTACCATATTGCACAAAATAAAATTTGTGATCACCAATTTTAAAATAAATATATTTTAATTGAGTATAATTAAACAATTAACATAAGGTTAAATAAAATTTTATAATTATATTGACAGATAAAAAAAACGTAGCTATGCACCGAGGCTTGAACCATCATTAAAACTAGCTGTCATTTTACCTACATTATTTTAATGATTTACCATCCTGAGCCATAGCTACTTGTAAAAAAAATATGATTATAAACATATCTAAAATATTATTTTAAACTATCTAAACCATTAACATATGTTTTACTCTATACTCTCTATCAAACATAAATATTTTATAGTAAAAATGGCCTTGACATCTAAAACCTTAACATTTGTTTTAGCTAAACTCTGATAGCAAAACTCAAAATATAATTATTTTTTTTATATAAAAATTCATTCATAAACCACAACTTATTACTGATAAGGAAAATAAAAATACCCGACAGACCGACAGACAAAACGACAGACACTATGACACACCGACAAACGACAAAACGACAAACCGACAGACCGACAGACCGACAGACAAAACGACAGACATCAACAACTACCAACACACCCCTTAATTCACTTTCACTAAATAGCAAATTACAGGGTGTGTTGATTGGTGGTCTAGAACTCTCATAGCCCTTACTATTTAAATACAATGATTACCTTAATATAGTTGCTCTGAAACTTAAAAATAATCCTAAATCATTTTGGAATTTTGTAAATCTAAAGAGAAAGTCTGATCAATTTCCATACTTCATGTCTTTTAATGGCCAAATCTCAGATAATTCAAAAATCATTTCTAATAACTTTAAAGACTTTTTTTCTAGTTCATATAGTAACACTTCATTCGAGGTAGATGAAGCAAATTTTCCCCATTTGAACTCCCTTCCAGACTTCCCAATTTCATCAATAGATCTTTCACACGAAAAAGTAAAAAAATATTTAATGGGGCTCAACAATGATGCGTTTCCCGGACCAGATAATGTACCAGAAATTGTACTGAAAAACTGTTCTGACTCGCTCACCCTTCCTTTAACTATTCTGTTCCAACAATCTTTAACACAGGGGATATTTCCTGATTGTTGGAAAAAATCATACATTAGACCTGTACATAAAAAAGATTCAAAAACCGAAATTACCAATTATCGACCTATTGCCAAACTTTCTTGTATTCCAAAATTATTCGAACTTATAGTGTATGATTCAATTTACAGTCACTGCTCGAGTATTTTAAATGCCAACCAACATGGATTTATGAAAGGTAAATCAACAGTAACAAACTTAATTGAATGTTGTTCACAATTCTTAAACACAATGGAGGCAGGTTTCCAAACGGATGTCATTTATACGGATTTGAGTAAGGCCTTTGATCTCTTACCTCATAGTGTCATAATTTTTAAACTAAAAAAACTAGGCTTTCCTCCTTTCTTAATTAATTGGATTTCCTCTTATCTATCAAATAGAAGCTATAGTGTGGTCTTTAGATCCGCTGTAACCGTATTTCGCTAATTCAGGAGTCCCACAGGGCAGTCAAATTGGCCCATTAATTTGTATTGCTTCTATTGATGACGTTTCATCCATAATCGTGAATAGTAAATTTGGTATTTATGCAGATGACATGAAAATCCATAAAATAATCCGAACACCAAATGATAATATTCAGCTTCAGGAAGACTTAAATGCTTTCGAGAAATGGTGTAATTATAACAATTTATCGTTAAATATCGATAAATGTGCTTTAGTTACTTACACTCGACGTACCGCACCAATCATTGCAAATTATACTTTCACAATAAGAAATATTAAACGGTTTACACAATTTAAAGACTTAGGGGTGATATTTGATGATAAACTAACTTTTAAGCAACATTTTGATGTATAGTTAATAAAGCGAACTCCATGTTAGGTTTTTTAAGAGATGGTCTAAGAAATTTGATGACCGTTACATTCTTAAATCCTTATACACTACTCTTTTCCGGCCTAATCTGGAATATGCCTGCCAAGTATGGTCGCCGCACTATTACGATCATATTAATAGAATCGAGGCTGTCGAAAAAAAGATTTCTTAGGTTTGCATTGCGTAATTTACCCTGGTCCAATACAATGATTTTACCACCATATAGGGATCGTCTGCAGCTTATAAGCTTAAATTCATTAGAATCTAGGCGTGAAGTAGCAGATATCGTTTTTATTGTACAGGTCTACAATGATAAAATCAACTCAATATATATTAAAGACCTAATAGTTAAATATTTAAATTCACGAACACGCTTTCGTAATGAAAAAATATTTAATATACCTCTTCATCGTTCAAACTATAGTAAATACGAACCTATAAATAGAATGTTTATGACTTCCAATAACTATAAGGATTATTTCAGCCTGTCCTTTTCTAAAGAACAAGTAAAGAAAGCTTTGTTTGACCATATGTTACAATAAATAAATTTTATTATTTATGTACTATTATGTACATTTTATTTATTTACTATTTCATTTTATTTTAAATTATTGACAAAAACAATAAATAATTGTTTACTCTTTTTTATATTACTTAAATTAATTTTTAATTTATATTTAATTTATATTTATTAGTATTTTTAAACTTAAATTATGATAATATATATGTATTTAAAATCTAAGAAAATGTGTAACTATTTCTAAGTAAACTTTTGTAATTGTTTGAATTAAACGAATAAATAAATAAATAAACATTTTTATGCGGAAAAAGATGTTTTAGCAAAATGTGAATAGCGCCGTCTACCGGTCGAATTTTAAAATTATATCAACTACATCTGGTTCTCAATAAATCAAGCTTTCTATTGGTGGGTCTATCATGAACTTGCGTGTAGTGTACAGTAACTATGTGAAATAACTTCTTTTTATTGTTTACATCGGACAGACGGACAGAAAAGCGTTAACATAAGGGATTTTTTTTATAAAAAAAAGCCCTAAAAACTGCAATAGAAACAGATAGATTAAAAATTATCAATAGATTAAATACAATCGAAAAAAATTATTATACAAATAATTTATTAGTAGTTCATTTAATAAGCAAATAAATCAAGAAAGTGAATATGTAATTGAATATAATAATAAAACTTATACTTATGAAAAAGACAAATCATTTAGAGAATTAAAATTAAGTAAAAATTGTATATTTAAGAAAAATTGTACATTCATAATTAACAATGAAGAAGAATATATAGAAATTGATGACGATATAATATTAACCAATAATATAAAAAATAAAAAATTTAATAGTTCTTGTGATGATAGAAAATTGTTACTTGATGGAAATTACTTTATTCATTTTCAAAATTGTAATATAAATATTAATAATAAAAAATTTAATAATAATATTGTAAAATACATAAATAAATTTACTATTCCGATAACTAATTTGTCAAAAATAAATTACACTAATTAAACTTTTAAAGAAATTGTATTAAATCAAAAAAAAATATTGAAGAAATTAAATTGTTAAAATATCATAAATATGTAAGTTATGGTTTATCGTCATCATTAATAATACTTGTAATGGCATTTTTTGTATTAATTTTTATGTATATAAAAAATAGAAATTTTAAAATAAATATTAATAATAAGATTCAGGAGAATCCTAAAACAAATGGGGGAGGAGTTATGTTACCAACCATAAGTCACCTTGAAATAAATAAAATTTATGATCCCAATGATATGAATTATGTTAGCAAAAAACAAATCCAACATTTTCCTAATAACAATTTAATTAAAGATATAAAAATTAAATTATAATAAAGGAAATGCAGATCATATTGCAATATATTATTTCATTAATATAAATATTAATAACAATATTTTAATTCTTTCTCACACAAATTTTTGCTTACTAAGATTACCAAATTTTAAATAATTTTCCCACATTAAATAAATAAATTTTAATTATATTTTTTTAATCACGTTTTATTGCAACGTGATAAGAATTGTAATAATTAATTATTTTAAACTTAAGTAGCCAGTCAAAAAACATCTTTCGAATAGATAACTTGCTTGTCCGAAATTATAATTAGTTTAATAAGTTCATTAAATAAGTTTAATAAATAAGTTCATTAAATAAATTTAATAAATAAGTTTATTTTTTTAATTCAAGATCGTTTTTTTATTAAAATAAATATCTTTTTAAAAAAAGAAAGGAGAACTTTCTAAAAATAAAAGTGGCGCAGTCGGTAGAATTCTTTTCAAAAGTATAAGAATCCAGTGATAATCGAATCATATATATATAAACTATATAATACATAAAGTGTTGTGTAGAAAAAAAAAATAATAATCGAACTTAAATAAATATAATACCAAAGTGTTATATAATAATATTAACTAATTTATGAACAATAATCGACGACAACAAATATTTGACTCAAGTAGAAACTTAATTCAACCAGCAGAAATGGCAAATGTTAATATGGAGGAAATACAACAAATAATAAAACAAATGCAAGAACAGCATCAACAAGAAATTGCATCTTTAAGACAACAATTAGCTCAACCTGACAGAATTTTGCAACTTACAGCAGACCAAGTTCTAAATAAATTTCAACATATTAGAACATATTACGGTAAAGATGATTATTCCTTACACGAATTTATAAGTGCTGTGGAAAATGTATGCAGTTTATGTGGAAATAATGCAGCCCTTTTACAATTGGGACTTCAAATAGTGTTTCGAGAAAAACTTCAAGGGGAGGCTAAAAGAACCATACAACGATTAGGCGACAATTTAACATGGGATGCAGTTAAAACAGAATTGAAGGTGCAGTTCAAACCACGGAAAAGCTACAAAAGAATAATGGATGAAAGCCGTAATTTTAAAGTGAGTAATTTAAAAAAACTTTTTATTATTGTTAAATCTATTAATTGCCAATCAAATAAATTATACAAATACGACGACAATAAGCCAACGAACTATAATCCCGATAACAACGATAAAAATTTAGTTGATATAATAAAATTTTCATTAACCAGTAGTTATAGAATAAATATAAGACATAATATGACATTAAATGACGTATTTAATATTTTTAACGCATTAAAAGTCCAAGAGCATCCATTCTGGGGTGTTTAAAAAATTACGTATTTTGAAATTTTGAAATTTTGTTTTTTGGAATTATTTTGGTTTTTTTTCTCGGATTTTGTTCTTGTTCGAGATTTTTTTTTGTTTATTTTTTTGAAAATTTTGTTGTTCCGTTGGTTCCTCGATCGAGAAGCGCTGACGGAGAGAACATTTTGTGGAAAATATCGAAAATAGGGAAAATTGAAAAATAAAAACAAGTAGTGGTCTGTCTCTTTATAATTTATTTATACAATAATTGTTATTAGATATTTATTTTTACATTATTCGTTATTTATTAGAGTTGGTTTGTTTTGTTATATTAGTTATAATAAATAATAATAATAATAATAAGTTATAATAAATAATAATAATAATAATAATAATAAGTTATATTAGGTGTATGGTTATTTTTTTCATTTACAATTATTGTTATTTATTAAATTATTTTTTTTTGGGTAGTCGTATTTAGTATTAGTCCCTTTTTACAATTAGTCTTATTTATTTTTACACTATTTATAATTATGAGTTTTTTTGGTTAGTTTGGCTTACATTAGTTAGAATTATTTATTTTTGTGCGATCATTTACACTATTTGTTATGTATTTAATTTGTTAGTTTGAGATTACGATTTGTTTAGATTTTTTTTGTTAATTTAGATAGAGATTTTTTTTGCAATGGCTCTACACAATAATTTTGTATATTATCATCCAGAGGATGAGGAGGCGGGTAGACGCAAAGCAAACATATTAAGTTCAATTGGTTTTTTTTTTGATAAAATTTTGAATTTGTTTTTTTTGATTAAATTTTGAATTTTGTTTTTTTTTGTTGAAAAAAAAATATAATTTTTAAAATTTGGGTGCTAGAATTAGACAATTTATTTAAGAAAAAAATTAATTAAAATACATAATTTCCTTAATAAATATAAGAATTTTTTTTTGATAAAAACTTAAGTGTAGTTATTTTTTTTTCTAAATTTTTGTAATGCCATAAAACAAAAAAAACAAACATTATTATTGAAAAGTTAAAAAGAAAAAAAAAGGGATACACTCATCCTTTTCTTGATTTGAAGAAAAAAAATTTTCAACCAGAAAAAATTTACAAAGTTGAAAAAAAAAATATTATTAATACCAAAAGTTGAATATAAGAAAAAATAAATTGTCCAGTTGCCAACTTTAGAAAGAGAAAGAAAAAAAAAATAGCAGCCAACCAGAAGTACTCCGATCCGAACTTTTACGTCGAGGCAGAGCAGCGGTGGCTGCGTTCTTTTTTTTCTTGTTTTGTTTTTGGTGTTTTTTTTATTTATTGTTGTGTAGGTACAGGTAGCTGGTTCCCGTCCTGGCATGCCGGAGCAGGAAGCAGTTTACGCAGGTACTGTGAAAATTTGTTATTTAATTATTTATTTATTTTGGTGGTGTACGAATGCATTATTTATTAGTTGCTTTTGCTTTATTTTTTGTGTTAATTTATTAATTTTTTGTAGTAAAGTAAAATTTTTTTTTGTAGTAAAGTAAAATTAATTTTTTTGTTGTAAAGTAAAGTAGAATTTTTTTTTGTGTAAAGTAAAATCGTAAGAATATTTTTGTGTTATTTATTGATAAATTAATTTAGTAGAACTATAGTCAGAAAAATTTTTTTTTTAAGTATATTACGTACACCACATATATATATATTTTCTTTCAATTATATAATTAAATATATTTTCCTTATTTTTTTGTTAATAAAAAACCAAAAAACAACAGCTGTTCACAGAAAAAATTATATTTTGGCGTTTTTTTATTTATAAATTATTATTGTTGGATAGTAGTTCGCCGCTGGATCGTTGTGCTGCTGTTTGCTTTTTTATTGAGTTTTTTTTTATTTTTATTTTTCGTTGAAAATTTCCTTTTGAACATGGCTGGCTGATTTTTATAATCATTCCCCAGGATGGATCGCAATGGATTTCTTGTCCTTCTCTCTCCTTATTCCCTCAATGATGGTGCTTCACTTTAACGATTTTCTGTGGTGAAAATTTTTATTAGTGAAGTCATCATCGTATTGTTGTATTGATTGCCGTTTGGATCACTGGTCGACTCACGCCCCACAGGCTGAGCATAGTTGGCAAACCTCAGGAGGAAATCCCATTGGTCCAAGGAGTTCTAGTAAATAAATTTTGGTCTAGCGTTTTATTTGTGATGCGCTGTTGGTCACCCTAGATCTGGCGCCCACTTCACTAGAACTCCGAAGTTACCTCCTCCGACTTACCTTAAGATAACTAATTGTGTTACAAAAAGATGCACTAATTGTGTTACAATTGGCGCTCAAATTGTGGCTTAAAATAAAAATTTGTTTTTGGAAATCTCCATCTGAGGTTGCTTAAGTCGGATGGAGGGGCGATCAATACCGCAACGTCCTTTCCTATGGGGAACATCGGAGGTTGTTCCAATTTATTTTTGTTCTGGTAGTTAGATAAGGGTTTTGGTTGTCCATTACCTGTCCTACCAGTGTCCTTTGTTTTATTTATTTTGGGGGGTTAGAAATTGCGATAAGGTGGTCCTTGTCGTGTCCTCCCCAAAGTGTCCGTCCACTAGTTAGACACCCGCTTTTAGTAGTCTCTTGTTCGAGATTTTTTTTTGTTTATTTTTTTTGAAAATTTTGTTGTTCCGTTGGTTCCTCGATCGAGAAGCGCTGACAGAGAGAAAATTTTGAAATAAGAAATAAAAAATTACGTATTTTGAAATTTTGTTTTTTGGAATTATTTTGGTTTTTTTTCTCTGATTTTGTTCTTGTTCGAGATTTTTTTTTGTTTATTTTTTTTGAAAATTTTGTTGTTCCGTTGGTTCCTCGATCGAGAAGCGCTGACAGAGAGAAAATTTTGTGGAAAATATCGAAAATAGGGAAAAATTAAAAAAAAACAAGTAGTGGTTGTTTTTATTTAGTATTTTGTCTCTTTATAATTTATTTATACAATAATTGTTATTAGATATTTATTTTTACATTATTCGTTATTTATTAGAGTTGGTTTGTTTTGTTATGTTAGTTATATTAGGTCTATGGTTATTTTTTTCATTTACAATTATTGTTATTTATTAAATTATTTTTTTTTGGGTAGTCGTATTTAGTATTAGTCCCTTTTTACAATTAGTCATTTATTTTTACACTATTTATAATTATGAGTTTTTTTGGTTAGTTTGGCTTACATTAGTTAGAATTATTTATTTTTGTGCGATCATTTACACTATTTGTTATGTATTTAATTTGTTAGTTTGAGATTACGATTTGTTTAGATTTTTTTTGTTAATTTAGTTAGAGATTTTTTTTGCAATGGCTCTACACAATAATTTTGTATATTATCATCCAGAGGATGAGGAGGCGGGTAGACGCGAAGCAAACATATTAAGTTCAATTGGTTTTTTTTTTGATAAAATTTTGAATTTGTTTTTTTTGATTAAATTTTGAATTTTGTTTTTTTTTGTTGAAAAAAAAATATAATTTTTAAAATTTGGGTGCTAGAATTAGACAATTTATTTAAGAAGGAAAAATTAATTAAAATACATAATTTCCTTAATAAATATAAGAATTTTTTTTTGATAAAAACTTAAGTGTAGTTATTTTTTTTTCTAAATTTTTGTAATGTCATAAAACAAAAAAAAAACAAACATTATTATTGAAAAGTTAAAAAGAAAAAAAAAGGGATAAACTCATCCTTTTCTTGATTTGAAGAAAAAAAATTTTCAACCAGAAAAAATTTACAAAGTTGAAAAAAAAAATATTATTAATACCAAAAGTTGAATATAAGAAAAAATAAATTGTCCAGTTGCCAACTTTAGATAGAGAAAGAAAAACAAAATAGCAGCCCACCAGAAGTACTCCGATCCGAAATTTTACGTCGAGGCAGAGCAGCGGTGGCTGCGTTCTTTTTTTTTTTTTTTTTTGTGTTTTTTTTATTTATTGTTGTGTAGGTACAGGTAGCTGGTTCCCGTCCTGGCATGCCGGAGCAGGAAGCAGTTTACGCATGTACTGTGAAAATTTGTTATTTCATTATTTATTTATTTTGGTGGTGTACGAATGCATTATTTATTAGTTGCTTTTGCTTTATGTTTTGTGTTAATTTATTAATTTTTTGTAGTAAAGTAAAATTTTTTTTTGTAGTAAAGTAAAATTAATTTTTTTGTTGTAAAGTAAAGTAGAATTTTTTTTTGTATAAAGTAAACTCGTAAGAATATTTTTGTGTTATTTATTGATAAATTATTTTAGTAGAACTATAGTCATAAAAAAAATTTTTTTAAGTATATTACGTACACCACATATATATATATTTTCTTTCAATTATATAATTAAATATATTTTCCTTATTTTTTTGTTAATAAAAAACCAAAAAACAACAGCTGTTCACAGAAAAACTTATATTTTGGCGTTTTTTTATTTATAAATTATTATTGTTGGATAGTAGTTCGCCGATGGATCGTTGTGCTACTGTTTGCTTTTTTATTGAGTTTTTTTTTATTTTTATTTTTCGTTGAAAATTTTCTTTTGAACATGGCTGGCTGATTTTTATAATCATTCCCCAGGATGGATCGCAATGGATTTCTTGTCCTTCTCTCTCCTTATTCCCTCAATGATGGTGCTTCACTTTAACGATTTTCTGTGGTGAAAATTTTTATTAGTGAAGTCATCATCGTATTGTTGTATTGATTGCCGTTTGGATCACTGGTCGACTCACGCGCTGTTGGTCACCCTAGACCTGGCGCCCACTTCACTAGAACTCCGAAGTTACCTCCTCCGACTTACCTTAAGATAACTAATTGTGTTACAAAAAGATGCACTAATTGTGTTACAATTGGCGCTCAAATTGTGGCTTAAAATAAAAATTTGTTTTTGGAAATCTCCATCTGAGGTTGCTTAAGTCGGATGGAGGGGCGATCAATACCGCAACGTCTTCCCTTCCATGGGTGGTATTCTTCCTTTCCTATGGGGAACATCGGAGGTTGTTCCAATTTATTTTTGTTCTGGTAGTTAGATAAGGGTTTTGGTTGTCCATTACCTGTCCTACCAGTGTCCTTTGTTTTATTTATTTTCGGGGGTTAGAAATTGCGATAAGGTGGTCCTTGTCGTGTTCTCCCCAAAGTGTCCGTCCGCTAGTTAGACACCCGCTTTTAGTAGTCTAAAAGGGGGTCCTAGCATGTGTGTGTTTTGTGTTCAACGTAGGTTGAACTTTGTGTGAATTGGGACGACCAAAGATTTTTTTTTGTAGTGTTGGGGGAGTATTCCTCATTGAAGTTTCCTTTCTCCCTAACCCTATTCCTACCCTACCCCTTCCCTTTCTGTCCATTGAAAAGAGAAGTCCAAGAGCATCCATTCTGGGGTGTTTAAAAAATTACGTATTTTGAAATTTTGTTTTTTGGAATTATTTTGGTTTTTTTTCTCGGATTTTGTTCTTGTTCGAGATTTTTTTTTGTTTATTTTTTTTGAAAATTTTGTTGTTCCGTTGGTTCCTCGATCGAGAAGCGCTGACAGAGAGAAAATTTTGTGGAAAATATCGAAAATAGGGAAAACTGAAAAAAAAACAAGTAGTGGTTGTTTTTATTTAGTATTTTGTCTCTTTATAATTTATTTATACAATAATTGTTATTAGATATTTATTTTTACATTATTCGTTATTTATGAGAGTTGGTTTGTTTTGTTATGTTAGTTATATTAGGTCTATGGTTATTTTTTTCATTTACAATTATTGTTATTTATTCAATTATTTTTTTTTAGGTAGTCGTATTTAGTATTAGTCCCTTTTTACAATTAGTCTTATTTATTTTTACACTATTTATAATTATGAGTTTTTTTTTGGTTAGTTTGGCTTACATTAGTTAGAATTATTTATTTTTGTGCGATCATTTACACTATTTGTTATGTATTTAATTTGTTAGTTTGAGATTACGATTTGTTTAGATTTTTTTTGTTAATTTAGTTAGAGATTTTTTTTGCAATTGCTCTACACAATAATTTAGTATATTAGCATCCAGAGGATGAGGAGGCGGGTAGACGCGAAGCAAACATATTAAGTTCAATTGGTTTTTTTTTTTGTTAAAATTTTGAATTTGTTTTTTTTGATTAAATTTTGAATTTTGTTTTTTTTTGTTGAAAAAAAAAATATAATTTTTAAAATTTGGGTGCTAGAATTAGACAATTTATTTAAGAAGGAAAAATTAATTAAAATACATAATTTCCTTAATAAATATAAGAATTTTTTTTTGATAAAAACTTAAGTGTAGTTATTTTTTTTTCTAAATTTTTGTAATGTCATAAAACAAAAAAAAAACACACATTATTATTGAAAAGTTAAAAAGAAAAAAAAGGGATAAACTCATCCTTTTCTTGATTTGAAGAAAAAAAATTTTCAACCAGAAAAAATTTACAAAGTTGAAAAAAAAAATATTATTAATACCAAAAGTTGAATATAAGAAAAAATAAATTGTCCAGTTGCCAACTTTAGATAGAGAAAGAAAAAAAAAATAGCAGCCCACCAGAAGTACTCCGATCCGAAATTTTACGTCGAGGCAGAGCAGCGGTGGCTGCGTTCTTTTTTTTTTTTTTTTTTGTGTTTTTTTTATTTATTGTTGTGTAGGTACAGGTAGCTGGTTCCCGTCCTGGCATGCCGGAGCAGGAAGCAGTTTACGCATGTACTGTGAAAATTTGTTATTTCATTATTTATTTATTTTGGTGGTGTACGAATGCATTATTTATTAGTTGCTTTTGCTTTATGTTTTGTGTTAATTTATTAATTTTTTGTAGTAAAGTAAAATTTTTTTTTGTAGTAAAGTAAAATTAATTTTTTTGTTGTAAAGTAAAGTAGAATTTTTTTTTGTGTAAAGTAAACTCGTAAGAATATTTTTGTGTTATTTATTGATAAATTATTTTAGTAGAACTATAGTCATAAAAAAAAATTTTTTAAGTATATTACGTACACCACATATATATATATTTTCTTTCAATTATATAATTAAATATATTTTCCTTATTTTTTTGTTAATAAAAAACCAAAAAACAACAGCTGTTCACAGAAAAACTTATATTTTGGCGTTTTTTTATTTATAAATTATTATTGTTGGATAGTAGTTCGCCGATGGATCGTTGTGCTACTGTTTGCTTTTTTATTGAGTTTTTTTTTATTTTTATTTTTCGTTGAAAATTTCCTTTTGAACATGGCTGGCTGATTTTTATAATCATTCCCCAGGATGGATCGCAATGGATTTCTTGTCCTTCTCTCTCCTTATTCCCTCAATGATGGTGCTTCACTTTAACGATTTTCTGTGGTGAAAATTTTTATTAGTGAAGTCATCATCGTATTGTTGTATTGATTGCCGTTTGGATCACTGGTCGACTCACGCGCTGTTGGTCACCCTAGACCTGGCGCCCACTTCACTAGAACTCCGAAGTTACCTCCTCCGACTTACCTTAAGATAACTAATTGTGTTACAAAAAGATGCACTAATTGTGTTACAATTGGCGCTCAAATTGTGGCTTAAAATAAAAATTTGTTTTTGGAAATCTCCATCTGAGGTTGCTTAAGTCGGATGGAGGGGCGATCAATACCGCAACGTCTTCCCTTCCATGGGTGGTATTCTTCCTTTCCTATGGGGAACATCGGAGGTTGTTCCAATTTATTTTTGTTCTGGTAGTTAGATAAGGGTTTTGGTTGTCCATTACCTGTCCTACCAGTGTCCTTTGTTTTATTTATTTTCGGGGGTTAGAAATTGCGATAAGGTGGTCCTTGTCGTGTCCTCCCCAAAGTGTCCGTCCGCTAGTTAGACACCCGCTTTTAGTAGTCTAAAAGGGGGTCCTAGCATGTGTGTGTTTTGTGTTCAACGTAGGTTGAACTTTGTGTGAATTGGGACGACCAAAGATTTTTTTTTGTAGTGTTGGGGGAGTATTCCTCATTGAAGTTTCCTTTCTCCCTAACCCTATTCCTACCCTACCCCTTCCCTTTCTGTCCATTGAAAAGAGAAGTCCAAGAGCATCCATTCTGGGGTGTTTAAAAAATTACGTATTTTGAAATTTTGTTTTTTGGAATTATTTTGGTTTTTTTTCTCGGATTTTGTTCTTGTTCGAGATTTTTTTTTGTTTATTTTTTTTGAAAATTTTGTTGTTCCGTTGGTTCCTCGATCGAGAAGCGCTGACAGAGAGAAAATTTTGTGGAAAATATCGAAAATAGGGAAAACTGAAAAAAAACAAGTAGTGGTTGTTTTTATTTAGTATTTTGTCTCTTTATAATTTATTTATACAATAATTGTTATTAGATATTTATTTTTACATTATTCGTTATTTATGAGAGTTGGTTTGTTTTGTTATGTTAGTTATATTAGGTCTATGGTTATTTTTTTCATTTACAATTATTGTTATTTATTCAATTATTTTTTTTAGGTAGTCGTATTTAGTATTAGTCCCTTTTTACAATTAGTCTTATTTATTTTTACACTATTTATAATTATGAGTTTTTTTTTGGTTAGTTTGGCTTACATTAGTTAGAATTATTTATTTTTGTGCGATCATTTACACTATTTGTTATGTATTTAATTTGTTAGTTTGAGATTACGATTTGTTTAGATTTTTTTTGTTAATTTAGTTAGAGATTTTTTTTGCAATTGCTCTACACAATAATTTAGTATATTATCATCCAGAGGATGAGGAGGCGGGTAGACGCGAAGCAAACATATTAAGTTCAATTGGTTTTTTTTTTTGATAAAATTTTGAATTTGTTTTTTTTGATTAAATTTTGAATTTTGTTTTTTTTTGTTGAAAAAAAAAATATAATTTTTAAAATTTGGGTGCTAGAATTAGACAATTTATTTAAGAAGGAAAAATTAATTAAAATACATAATTTCCTTAATAAATATAAGAATTTTTTTTTGATAAAAACTTAAGTGTAGTTATTTTTTTTTCTAAATTTTTGTAATGTCATAAAACAAAAAAAAAACACACATTATTATTGAAAAGTTAAAAAGAAAAAAAAGGGATAAACTCATCCTTTTCTTGATTTGAAGAAAAAAAATTTTCAACCAGAAAAAATTTACAAAGTTGAAAAAAAAAATATTATTAATACCAAAAGTTGAATATAAGAAAAAATAAATTGTCCAGTTGCCAACTTTAGAAAGAGACAGAAAAAAAAAATAGCAGCCCACCAGAAGTACTCCGATCCGAAATTTTACGTCGAGGCAGAGCAGCGGTGGCTGCGTTCTTTTTTTTTTTGTTTTTGGTGTTTTTTTAATTTATTTTTGTGTAGGTACAGGTAGCTGGTTCCCGTCCTGGCATGCCGGAGCAGGAAGCAGTTTACGCAGGTACTGTGAAAATTTGTTATTTAATTATTTATTTATTTTGGTGGTGTACGAATGCATTATTTATTAGTTGCTTTTGCTTTATTTTTTGTGTTAATTTATTAATTTTTTGTAGTAAAGTAAAATTTTTTTTTGTAGTAAAGTAAAATTAATTTTTTTGTTGTAAAGTAAAGTAGAATTTTTTTTTGTGTAAAGTAAAATCGTAAGAATATTTTTGTGTTATTTATTGATAAATTATTTTAGTAGAACTATAGTCAGAAAAAAAAATTTTTTAAGTATATTACGTACACCACATATATATATATTTTCTTTCAATTATATAATTAAATATATTTTCCTTATTTTTTTGTTAATAAAAAACCAAAAAACAACAGCTGTTCACAGAAAAACTTATATTTTGGCGTTTTTTTATTTATAAATTATTATTGTTGGATAGTAGTTCGCCGATGGATCGTTGTGCTGCTGTTTGCTTTTTTATTGAGTTTTTTTTTATTTTTATTTTTCGTTGAAAATTTCCTTTTGAACATGGCTGGCTGATTTTTATAATCATTCCCCAGGATGGATCGCAATGGATTTCTTGTCCTTCTCTCTCCTTATTCCCTCAATGATGGTGCTTCACTTTAACGATTTTCTGTGGTGAAAATTTTTATTAGTGAAGTCATCATCGTATTGTTGTATTGATTGCCGTTTAGATCACTGGTCAACTCACGCCCCACAGGCTGAGCATAGTTGGCAAACCTCAGGAGGAAATCCCAGTGGTCCAAGGAGTTCTAGTAAATAAATTTTGGTCTAGCGTTTTATTTGTGATGCGCTGTTGGTCACCCTAGACCTGGCGCCCACTTCACTAGAACTCCGAAGTTACCTCCTCCGACTTACCTTAAGATAACTAATTGTGTTACAAAAAGATGCACTAATTGTGTTACAATTGGCGCTCAAATTGTGGCTTAAAATAAAAATTTGTTTTTGGAAATCTCCATCTGAGGTTGCTTAAGTCGGATTGAGGGGCGATCAATACCGCAACGTCTTCTCCTTCCGTGGGTGGTATTCTTCCTTTCCTATGGGGAACATCGGAGGTTGTTCTAATTTATTTTTGTTCTGGTAGTTAGATAAGGGTTTTGGTTGTCCATTACCTGTCCTACCAGTGTCCTTTGTTTTGGGGGGTTAGAAATTATTTTGGGGGGTTAGAAATTGCGATAAAGTGGTCCTTGTCGTGTCCTCCCCAAAGTGTCCGTCCGCTAGTTAGACACCCGCTTTTAGTAGTCTAAAAGGGGGTCCTAGCATGTGTGTGTTTTGTGTTCAACGTAGGTTGAACTTTGTGTGAATTGGGACGACCAAAGATTTTTTTTTGTAGTGTTGGGGGAGTATTCCTCATTGAAGTTTCCTTTCTCCCTAACCCTATTCGTACCCTACCCCTTCCCTTTCTGTCCATTGAAAAGAGAAGTCCAAGAGCATCCATTCTGGGGTGTTTAAAAAGTTACGTATTTTGAAATTTTGTTTTTTGGAATTATTTTGGTTTTTTTTCTCGGATTTTGTTCTTGTTCGAGATTTTTTTTAATTTTGTTGTTCCGTTGGTTCCTCGAAAGAGAAGCGCTGACGGAGAGAAAATTTTGTGGAAAATATCGAAAATAGGGAAAAATGAAAAAAAAAACAAGTAGTGGTTGTTTTTATTTAGTATTTTGTCTCTTTATAATTTATTTATACAATAATTGTTATTAGAAATTTATTTTTACATTATTCGTTATTTATGAGAGTTGGTTTGTTTTGTTATATTAGTTATAATAAATAATAATAAGTTATAATAAATAATAATAATAATAATAATAAGTTATATTAGGTGTATGGTTATTTTTTTCATTTACAATTATTGTTATTTATTAAATTATTTTTTTTTGGGTAGTCGTATTTAGTACTAGTCCCTTTTTACAATTAGTCTTATTTATTTTTACACTATTTATAATTATGAGTTTTTTTTGGTTAGTTTGGCTTACATTAGTTAGAATTATTTATTTTTGTGCGATCATTTACACTATTTGTTATGTATTTAATTTGTTAGTTTGAGATTACGATTTGTTTAGATTTTTTTTTGTTAATTTAGTTAGAGATTTTTTTTGCAATGGCTCTACACAATAATTTTGTATATTATCATCCAGAGGATGAGGAGGCGGGTAGACGCGAAGCAAACATATTAAGTTCAATGAAACAAATAGTGGACTATTGCTGCTCTTTAAAAGCCTTTCTACAAAGTGGTGGTGAAGCTATTGCAGAGGATTTATATCGTCATCCATTGGCCTCAATTTCTAATCTAATGAAAATTAGTTTTGAGATAGAGCATCGTCAGGTGATGTGTAAATTGGGTGCAATCCAAGCAATTGCAAGTTTGGTACATTTAGATCAGGCTGCTCATGGTCCAAACCCAGGAAATCAATGTTGCCCTTCATTACGGCGTTATGCATTAATGGCATTAACAAATTTAACATTTGGTAATGGTAATAATAAAGCATTACTCTACTCCAATAAATAATTTATGGTAGCTCTAGTAGAGCAATTAGATTCCGCATCAGAGGATCTTGTCCAAGTAACCGCAAGTGTATTACATAATTTATCGTGGGAATCCGATTATAATATGAAAGCCGCCTTAAGCGGAATGGGGATTGTCACAGCCTTGGCTAAAGCTGCCATGAAGATCGATAATGAAAATATCCTAAATGCAGTTTTATCTGTTTTGTGGAATTTTTCAGCGCATAACAAAACAAATAAAATTGAGTTGTGTGCTGTTGAAGGTGCATTAGCTTGTATGGTTGACCTGTTATCGGATGAAGTCCCTAGTAAAACCTTGAAAACAACTGAAATTGCTAGTGGAATTTTAAGAAATGTGTCTAGTCAAATTGCTGTACGGGAAAAAATTTTACGACAACGTAATTGTCTAGGTATCCTATTGCAACAACTGAAATCCGACAATTTAACATTAGTTAATAATGCCTGTGGCACCCTATGGAATTTATCTGGCGGTTCGACGAATATCAACAATTCCTGTGGGACAATGGAGCTATTCCATTGTTACGTTCATTAATTCATTCACCACATAAAATGCTTTCGGAATGTAGCTCCACAGCACTTGAAAATTTATTAAATTTTCAACCTGCCATTACCAATTCAGCTTCAAGTGCCGAACCTGGGGAATTGAAGGAATTGCTAACACCTAATATTCCTAAACCGATTACATTACCGATTGCTGAGTAATCGGAATCAGGCTGTAATAATACATGGGATAATTTGGATGTAATTACACCAACAAACAATATAAAAGCGTTTATACATGATACAAAAATTGGTAAATATCTGGCAACTCGGTTCACATACGCAGCCGACGTATTTAAAAATAGGAGAAAATATTCGGTTAGGTTAGCTAAATTAGATGTAGTTATAGTCAGTAGGGAATTTAGAAGAGTAATTAAAATCTGGTTTAATAGGAAGAGAAGAAAAAAAAAGGAAGCTGAAAGATGGAAAATAATATTTGATTTGGCAAAGTATCCGTATGCCCGACTAACATAGTCGGTAGAGCATGAGAGTAGTCAGGGTGTGGGACAGCCCCACGTTGACTAAGAAAAATTACCACCTGTGATATTTTTCAAATCATTGTTATTTATTTATTTATTTATATATTTTTTGTTAGTTAGTATTATGATTAGTTCGTTAGTATTAGTTAATTTACACTTAAATGAAGTTAGTATTAGTTAGTATAGTTAAAATAACGAATAATAATAAATAATACAGTATTTATTATTATTCGTTAGTAAGTAGTTATTATTTATTGGTTATACACATATATGAAATTAGGGTTAGTACTTGTTATTTATTATTATTATCGTAGTATTGGCATGACTACCAACCTTAATGAATTAGATAATTAGATTAAGTATTATTATGCATTAGTTATTTTATAGTTGGTTATTATTATTTATTGTAAGTTAAATTTATTAGTATTAGTCAGTTGTAAGAATAGTTAAAATTTTTTTTTGTTATTTATTATGGGTGATGTGATTATATTTAATTATTTAATTATTAGTTAGAGAATTAGTTATTTTGTAACAGGATAGTAATTTTCTCTAAAAAAAAATTACCACCTGTTAGCTTAAGGTAAGTCGGAGGAGGTAACTTCGGAGTTCTAGTGAAGTGGGCGCCAGGTCTAGAGTGACCAACAGCGCATCACAAATATAACGCTAGACCAAAATTTATATACTAGAACTCCTTGGACCACTGGGATTTCCTCCTAAGTGTGCCAGCTATGCTCAGCCTGTGGGGCGTGAGTCGACCAGTGATCCAAACGGCAATCAATACTACAATACGATGATGCTTTCACTAATAAAAAATTTTCACCACAGAAAATCGTTAAAGTGAAGCACCATCGTTTAGGGAATAAGGAGAGAAGGGCAAGAAATCCAAGGCGATCCATCCTGGGGATTAATATAAACTCAGCCAGCCATTCTACAAAAATTCAACAAAAAAAAAATCAAAAAAAAAAACAACCCAGCAGCAACAACCCAGCGGTGCCAACACACTCCAATAAAATAAAAAAAAATTTGGAATTTTCAAAAAAATAAATAAAATTCCATATAAATTATAATAAATAACAAAAAACGATTAATTTTTCTTTTAACAGGAGGTTGTTTTTGGTTTTTATTAACAGAAAATTTTAAAGAGAATATATTTATTTATAATAAAAAAAATATATATGGGTGGTGTACTTCATATATTTAATATTTAATAAAAAAAACTCTATATCTAATTCTATTAAATATATTATTAATAAATAACAAAAAAAAAAATTTTACGAATTTACTTTACAAAAAAAAATCTACTTTACTACAATAATTTACTAATAAGTTAAGAAAAAAAACCAAGCAAAAGCAACTAAATAAATAAATTTAATAGTACACCACAAAATAAATAAATAATATATAAATAATATAATTAAATAATATAGTATGGCCACCTGAGTAAACTGCTTCCTGCTCCGACATGTCAGGACGGGAATCAGCAACCGGTACCTACACTAAAAATAATTTAACAAAAAAAAAACACCAAAACAACCAAAGAAAAAAAATTATGCGTTGACGCCGTTGCCGTTCCTCTGCTCTTCCTTGAATGTTGCTGATATTAACTTTCGTAGGTTATTTTGCTTTTCTTTTGATCGGCCGGTGCAGGGTATCACAACCACTTGGAAATATTTTTTGTTTTTTCTTTCTATTGTTATTCCTGTGTTGTTTAGTGAATTTCGTTTTTTTTCGTTATTTATTTCTCTTCTTGCACATACGCGGGGCCCGGAAAATTTTGGTTCTTATTAAAATTTTGTTTTTTTTTTCTTTTTTTTCACTTAAGTTTTCAAATGATTTTTTTTTTAATTTAATCTATATTATTGTCATAAAAAAATTGCTTAATAGTTTGTCTTTTTTTAGGTTCCGCCGATCACTCCGCCGAACTCATCATTTTTTTTTTCTTATTAACATTACTAAGGGTTTTTTTTTATTAACAATAGTTATCAATACAATACATAATTTTTTTTCTATCTTATTTTATTTTCTTAATCACTAAGTTCTACCCAAAATTTTCCGCCCGAATTCTTTAATTTTTCACAAAAAAAAACTTCAAAATACAAAAAAAATCTCGAGAGACAATTACAAATTCCAAAAAAAATTCAAAAAGTCAATCCACCAAAAAATGTCCGACCGGCCGGCATCAAAATTTTTCTCGACTCTCAGAAACAATAATTTTTTAAATTTTCCCATTCGAAACTATATTGTTTCCTCGATCGCGTGATCTCTTGACTTTCGGAATCAAAACAAGACCCGCAAGGGCAACAAAGGTGGTTTATTGTTTTCTGTTCCGAAAATCAAGAGACCAACGGAGTTTCTATCGCAGGGCTACCAACCTAACATTATTTCCAATTCACCCGTATGCTGACATCTGGAATATGACAAGCCGGTATACAAATAATAGACATTAAGTTTGACAAGATGTAAACAAATAAATCGCTGATTTTTTTATATTTTTTATATTTTAATAAATATTAACTTATTTTTAGAAATATATGAACATAACAAAACACGGTGTCACAAAACAGACCTATCTGGAGCTTAGCGTTCCAGATAGGCCTGGAAAACACCAACTCGTCATACCCCAGATGTCTGATAATACTACTTAAATATAAATACCAAAAATAAAATAATAACCTGAATAAATAACACCTAATAACTAATCCAAATCCATAATAAATACTACTATAGGTAATCTAATAATAAATAACCTATACTAATTATGCCATTACCTAATAAATAACTAATCCTCTAACTAATAATTAAATAATTAAATATAATCACCCATAATAAATAACAAAAAAAATTAACTATCCTTACAACTAACTAATAATAATAAATTTAACTAACCATAAATAATAATAACAAAATATAAATAACTGGTGTATAATACTACTTAATCTAATTACCTAATTCATTAAGGTTGGTAGCCATGCCAATACTACGCTAATAATAATTAATAACAAGAACTCACCCTAATTACATATATGTGTATAATCAATAATAATAACTACTTACTAACAATAATAATAATTAAAAAAATTTAACTATACTAACTAATACTACTACATTTAAGTGTAAATTAACTAATACTAACGAACTAATCGTAATACTAACTAACAAACAAAAATTCCAAAAAAAATATAAATAATAAATAAATAACAATCATTTGAAAAATATCACAGGTGGTATATTTTTTTCCTTTAATCAACGTGGGGGCTGTCCCACACCCTGACTATCTCATGCTCAAAAGACTGAGTGAGCCGGGCCATACTGTTTTATTTTTCCAAATAATTATTATTTAAAAAAAAAAAACTTTTTAATAATCGAATTTCTCGATACCACGGCTGAATGCGCTGCGCGAGTAGCTAGAGACTTTCCCATTCCAATAACTGCAGCTACATTTGTATTATTTATAAATATTTCAAGGTTTAAATATGGTTTTCAAGGTTTTACTAGGCCCAACATCCGATAACAGGTCAACTATACATGCTAAGGCACCCTCAACAGCACAGAGCTCCACTTTATTGGTTTTGTTATGTGCGGAAAAATTCCATAAAACCGATAATACGGCGTTTAATGTATTTTCATTCTTAGTCTTCATGGCAGCTTTAGCCAAGTCTGTGACTATCCCCATACCGCTTAAGGTGGCTTTCATATTATAATCGGATTGCCACGATAAATTATGTAAAACACTTGCGCTTACTTGAACAAGATCCTCTGATGCGGAATCTAATTGCTCTACTAGAGCTACCATAAATTCCTTATTGGAGCAGAGTAATGCTTTATTATTACCATTACCAAATGTTAAATTTGTTAATGCCATTAATGCATAACGCCGTAATGAATTGCAACAGTGATATTCTTGTTTTGAATCATGAGCTTCATGATCCAATTGAACTAGACTTGCAATTGCTTGTAACGCCCCCAATTGACTCATTGCCTGACGATGCTCTACTTCAAAACTTTGCTCTACTTCTTTCATTAAACTACACATTGCCACTAATGGATGACGATAATAATCATCTGCAATTACACCACTACTTTGTAAAAAGGTTTTTAAAACCCCACCATAATCTACTATTTGTTCAAGTAGACATAAGATTGTTGCTTCAGCACGTCCAGCCTCCTCATCCTCTGGATGATAATATACAAAATTATTCTGTAGAGCCATTGCAGTACTCGTTTTTTTAAAAAAAATATCTAACTAAATTAACTCAAAAAAAAAATCCAAAAAATCGTCATCGCAAAACTAATAAATTAATAAATAACAAATAGTGTAAATGAGCGAGCAAAATATAAATACATAATTCTATCCTAATGTAACTAACCTAACAAAAAAAACAACTAATAATTATAAATAGTGTAAAAATAAATAACACTAATTGTAAAAAAGGACTAATATTAAATACGACTAGAAAAAAAATAATTTAATAAATAACAATAATTGTAAATGAAAGAAAAAAAAACTACACCTAATATAAATAATATTACCCAAAAAACTAAACTAATACTAATGAATATTGTAAAAATAAATATATAACTTACACTTATTGTATAAATAAATAAAGAGACAAAAAAACAACTAAACACACAATCTTCTCGATTTTAATTTTATTTTTCTCTATTTCCGATATTTTTTTTCTTCCTCACAATTTTCTTTCCGTCAGCGCTCGCTCGACCGAGGAACCAATAGCAAAAAAAAATTATAAAACAAAAAAAAATCAAAACGAAATATCGCAACCACAAAAAAAAATCCAAAATCCAAATCAAATAAAAATAAAACAAAAAAAAAACCAAAATCCAATAACAAAAATTCAAAATTTCAAAATACGTAATATTTTAAACACCCCAGAATGGATGCTCTAGGATTTCTCTTTTCAATGGACAGGGAAGGGAAGGGGTAAGGTAGGAATAGGGTTAGGGAGAAAGGAAACTTCAATGAGAAATATTCCCCCAACACTACAAAAAAAATCTTTGGCCGTCCCAATTCACACAAAAGTCCAACCTACGTTGAACACAAAACACAAACATGCTAGGACCCCCTTTTAGACTACTAAAAGCGGGTGTCTAACTAGCGGACGGCTTAGATTATAAAACCAGGATATGCAATAAGATATAAAATTCCGTCAAAAAAGTTGAGGCGGGGGAACGAGAAAATATTTTTATCTGACGGCTTCAGAAATGCAGCCCGAAGCAAAAAAGCTCGCTTGTTTAAAAAAGCTGTTTTTATTTCTGTTATTTAAAAATATATTGAATATGAATGAATTTCTCTTCATTTTAATAAAAAAAATATGAATTTTTATATTAAATCTTTATTAATTATTTTATTTTGTGAGTTTATTTTTAACAAACTTATATCTTTTGTACCTATATATTAAAAAAAATTAATACTTCTTTTAGAAATCGGTTAAACATTGTTTTTTCGAATTTTGGAATATCGGGCAGTTTCCACATCACCTTTGAGGTAGTGTTATTAAGCGTTTGACATTTCTTAGTATTTTTAAAATCTTGTGGCAAAAATGCAACACACAGACTATCGTTGACTCCATGATCTTCAGGAATTAAATTCACTGTAAGAAAATACTTTTCTTTTATATCCGCATCTTTAGGGAAACTAAAATATATAAGATAATATCATAAAAAATATTAACTTCGCCTCATTACAAAATTTCCCTGACTACAACTCTGTCACTTTAATTTCGCCATGTAAAAGCTCTTTTGAAATAATGGCGCAAACTTTATTTCAATTATAAATTAAAATTTACACTTTATTCTGAATAAACTATAATATTTTTAAATTTAAATAAAAAAACACGATTTTTAAAATTCAATGTACCATTCAAATATCATTCATAACTTAAAATATTTGGTATAATTACTTGTAAAGCGCAACCATTTCATATTCATCTAATTTGTTATATAAATTATATTTACAACTTCTGACAATACAATAAATCATGTCTATATTGTTAATTATACACCACTTTAATAAATATCACCTTTTTTATATAAATTTAAACACTTTTTCACTAATAAAAATAATAAAATAAGTATTTTTCGTTACACTTTTCTACCATTTGTAAAAGCTATAAACGAAAGCTCTCATGAAAAATATTTTTGACAGCGGAAAAATATTTTTGACAACAGAAAAATATTTTTGACAACTAAAGAGCTTTAAATTTTTATTATTTAGTTTGTAGGGGCATTTATATCTTATTGCATATCCTGTTTACTTAATCTTAGGCGGACGGACACTTTGGGAAGGATACGTCAAGGACCTCCTTAACGCAGTTTTTAACCCCCCAAAATTAATAAACAAAGGACACTGGTAGGACAGGTAATGGACAACCAAAACCCTTATCTAACTACCAGCACATAACATAAATTGGAACAACCTCCGATGTTCCCCATAGGAAAGGAAGAATACCACCAACGAAGCGGAAGACGTTGCGGTATTGATCGCCCCTCCATCCGACTTAAGCAACCTCAGATAGAGATTTCCACAAAAAATTTTAAATAAGCCACAAATTTTGGACACCAATTGTAAAACAATTGGTGCATCTATAAGTCCCATAATTTGGTCCAATTGTGAAACAATTGGTGCATCTATAAGTCCCATAAATTGGGCGCCAATTGTAACAGGATAGTAATTTTCTCTAAAAAAAATTACCACCTGTTAGCTTAAGGTAAGTCGGAGGAGGTAACTTCGGAGTTCTAGTGAAGTGGGCGCCAGGTATAGGGTGACCAACAGCGCATCACAAATATAACGCTAGACCAAAATTTATATACTAGAACTCCTTGGACCACTGGGATTTCCTCCTAAGTGTGCCAGCTATGCTCAGCCTGTGGGGCGTGAGTCGATCAGTGATCCAAACGGCAATCAATACTACAATACGATGATGCTTTCACTAATAAAAAATTTTCACCACAGAAAATCGTTAAAGTGAAGCACCATCGTTTAGGGAATAAGGAGAGAGAAGGACAAGAAATCCAAGGCGATCCATCCTGGGGATTTATTATAAACTCAGCCAGCCATTCTAAAAAAATTCAACAACAAAAAATCAAAAAAAAAACAACCCATCAGCAACAACCCAGCGGTGCCAACACACTCCAATAAAATAATAAAAAATTTTGGAATTTTCAAAAAAATAAATAAAATTCCATATAAATTATAATAAATAACAAAAAACGATTAATTTTTCTTTTAACAGGAGGTTGTTTTTGGTTTTTATTAACAGAAAATTTTAAAGAGAATATATTTATATATAATAAAAAAAATATATATGGGTGATGTACTTCATATATTTAATATTTAATAAAAAAAACTCTATATCTAATTCTATTAAATATATTATTACTAATTACAAAAAAAATATTTTACGAATTCACTTTACAAAAAAAAATCTATTTTACTACAATAATTTACTAATAAGTTAAGAAAAAAAAACCAAGCAAAAGCAACTAAATAAATAAATTTAATAGTACACCACAAAATAAATAAATAATATATAAATAATATAATTAAATAATATAGTATGGCCACCTGAGTAAACTGCTTCCTGCTCCGACATGTCAGGACGGGAATCAGCAACCGGTACCTACACTTAAACATAATTTAACAAAAAAAAAACACCAAAACAACCAAAGAAAAAAAAATTATGCGTTGACGCCGTTGCCGCTACTCTGCTCTTCCTTGAATGTTGCTGATATTAACTTTCGTAGGTTATTATTTTGCTTTCCTTTTGATCGGCCGGTGCAGGGTATTACAACCACTTGGAAATATTTTTTGTTTTTTCTTCTTTCTATTGTTATTCCTGTATTGTTTAGTGAATTTCGTTTTTTTTTCGTTATTTATTTTTTTTCTTGCACATACGCGGGGCCCGGAAAATTTTGGTTCTTATTAAAATTTTGTTTTTTTTTTTTCTTTTTTTTCACTTAAGTTTTCAAATGATTTTTTTTTTAATTTAATCTATATTATTGTCATAAAAAAATTGCTTAATAGTTTGTCTTTTAGGTTCCGCCGATCACTCCGCCGAACTCATAATTTTTTTTTTCTTATTAACATTACTAAGGGTTTTTTTTTTATTAACAATAGTTATCAATACAATACATAATTTTTTTTCTATCTTATTTTATTTTATTAATCACTAAGTTCTACCCAAAATTTTCCGCCCGAATTCTTTAATTTTTCAAAAAAAAAAACTTCAAAATACAAAAAAAATCTCGAGAGACAATTACAAATTCCAAAAAAAATTAAAAAATTCAATCCACCAAAAAATGTCCGACCGGCCGGCATCAAAATTTGTCTCGACTCGCAGAAACAATAATTTTTTCAATTTTCCAATTCGAAACTCTATTGTTTCCTCGATCGCGTGATCTCTTGACTTTCGGAATCAAAACAAGATCCGCAAGGGCAACAAAGGTGGTTTATTGTTTTCTGTTCCGAAAATCAAGAGACCAACGGAGTTTCTATCGCAGGGCTACCAACCTAACACTATTTCCAATTCAGCCGTATGCTGACATCTGGAATATGACAAGCCGGTATACAAATAATCGACATTAAGTTTGACAAGATGTAAACAAATAAATCGCTGATTTTTTTATATTTTTTTATATTTTAATAAATATTAACTTATTTTTAGAAATAAATTAACATAACAAAACACGGTAGCACAATTTCTTAGGTAAATTTATAATTAATATAGGTTTTATTTATTTAGGTTATTATTATTTTTGGTATTTATATTTATGTAGCATTTATTATAACATCTGGGGTGTGGCGAGTCTGTGTTTCCAGGCCTGTCTGGAACGCTAAGCTCCAGATAGGTATTTTTTGTGACACCGTGTATTACTTTTGATTACAATTTCCTAAAAAGAAATAAAAATTATTGAATTAAAATAATTTAAAAAAATACCTTGTTTAGTTGTTTACGTCTGCGTCCATCTTGATGTTATTTGTATGCCGGCTTGTCACATCGCAGATGTCAGTCAGTAGACAGGCGCGGAGGTAAATTTGATTAGGTGGGTGGCCATAGTGATAGATTTGGAAATTCCCGTCAGCGCTGCGGTCTCTTGATTTTCGGGTCAACACAATAGACAACCTTTGTTGTCCTTGTGGGCCATGTTGTGATTCCGAAGGTCAAGAGATCGCGTGATCGGGGAAACAATAGTTTTTTTCGAATTGAAAAATTTGGAAAAAAATATTGATTGTTTCGGGAGTGTGAAAAAATTTTGATGACGGTCGGACGGATAATTTGGTTTTTTTTTTGATAAAATTTTGAATTTGTTTTTTTTTTGTTGAAAAAAAAATATATTTTTAAAACTTTGGGTGCTACAATTGGACAATTTATTTAAGAAGGAAAAATTAATTAAAATACATAATTTCCTTAATAAATGTAAGAATTTTTTTTTGTTAAAAACTTAAGTGTAGTTACTTTTTTTTCTACATTTTTGTAATGTCATAAAACAAAAAAAAACAAACATTATTATTGAAAAGTTAAAAAGAAAAAAAATTGGATAAACTCATCCTTTTCTTGATTTGAAGAAAAAATCTTTCAACCAGAAAAAATTTACAAAGTTGAAAAAAAAACATATTATTAATACAACAAGTTGAATATATAAAAAAAAAATTGTCCAGTTGCCAGCTTTAGAAAGAGAAAGTAAAAAAAATAGCAGCCAACCAGAAGTACTCTGATCCGAAATTTTATGTCGAGGCAGAGCAGCGGCGGCAGCGTTCTTTTTTTTTTTTTTTGTGTTTTTTTAATTTATTGTTGTTTAGGTACAGGTAGCTGGTTCCCGTTCTGGCATGCCGGAGCAGGAAGCAGTTTACGCAGGTACTGTGAAAATTTGTTATTTAATTATTTATTTATTTTGGTGGTGTACCAAAATGCATTATTTATTAGTTGCTTTTGCTTTATTTTTTTGTGTTAATTTATTAATTTTTTGTAGTAAAGTAAAATTTTTTTTGTAGTAAAGTAAAATTAATTTTTTTGTTGTAAAGTAAAGTAGAATTTTTTTTTGTGTAAAGTAAAATCGTAAGAATATTTTTGTGTTATTTATTGATAAATTATTTAAGTAGAACTATAGTCAGAAAAAAAAATTTTTAAGTATATTACGTACACCACACATATACATATTTTCTTTCAATTATATAGTTAAATATATTTTCCTTATAATTTTTTTGTTAATAAAAAAACCAAAAACAACAGCTGTTCACAGAAAAAATTATATTTTGGCGTTTTTTTATTTATAAATTATTATTGTTGGATTGTAGTTCGCCGCTGGATCGTTGTGCTGCTGTTTTTTTTTTTATTGAGTTTTTTTTTTATTTTTATTTTTCGTTGAAAATTTCCTTTTGAACATGGCTGGCTGATTTTTATAATCATTCCCCAGGATGGATCGCAATGGATTTCTTGTCCTTCTCTCTCCTTATTCCCACAACGATGGTGCTTCACTTTAACGATTTTCAGTGGTGAAAATGTTTATTAGTGAAGTCATCATCGTATTGTTGTATTGATTGCCGTTTGGATCACTGGACGACAGTAGTATATATATGTTCCTTCTGGGACAGTTTTTTCCATACAAAACTACAAAATAATCAAGTTTTTTGAAAATTTAAAATTGTCTCAGTTGGTCCAGAACATACATATACTTTTCGATATAAAATCTTCACAACACAACTTTTTTCCATTTTGCTTTGTCCCGATATCCACATATATTTTTTGCACAATTCACGCACATACTTTTTAGAATTCACTTCGTCGGTATATAATCCGAATATAAGTTTCACTTTCAATTTAAAATAAAATAAAATTTACTACACCACAATAAATTCACGCATAGTAACTTTTTTTCGCTTTTGTGGTCTACCATATAGATATGTATGTTCTGGACCACTTTTTTCCATACAAAAACAATTTTTTTTGAAATTTTAAAATTCTCACTTGAGCCAGAAAATCCATATACTTTTCAATATAAAATCTTCACAACACAACTTTTTTTCATTTTGATTTGTCCCAATATCCACATATATTTTCAAGCACATACTTTTTCGAGTTTTCTTCGACGGTATATAATCCGAATATAAGTTTCACTTTCAATTTTAATAAAATAAAATTTACTATACCACAATAAATTCACGCATAGTAACTTTTTTGTATTCTACCATATAAAACTTTTACACATTTGGTTTATTAAAAATTAAATTAAAATTGAAAGTGAAACTTATATTCGGATTATATACCGTCGAAGAAAACCCGAAAAAGTATGTGCTTGAAAATATATGTGGATATTGGGACAAATCAAAATGAAAAAAAGTTGTGTTGTGAAGATTTTATATTGAAAAGTATATGGATTTTCTGGCTCAAGTGAGAATTTTAAATTTTCAAAAAAAAATTGTTTTTGTATGGAAAAAAGTGGTCCAGAACATACATATCTATATGGTAGACCACAAAAGCGAAAAAAAGTTACTATGCGTGAATTTATTGTGGTGTAGTAAATTTTATTTTATTTTAAATTGAAAGTGAAACTTATATTCGGATTATATACCGACGAAGTGAATTCTAAAAAGTATGTGCGTGAATTGTGCAAAAAATATATGTGGATATCGGGACAAAGCAAAATGGAAAAAAGTTGTGTTGTGAAGATTTTATATCGAAAAGTATATGTATGTTCTGGACCAACTGAGACAATTTTAAATTTTCAAAAAACTTGATTATTTTGTAGTTTTGTATGGAAAAAACTGTCCCAGAAGGAACATATCTATACTACTGATATAAATATAAACTGCTAACAACAAATTATTTTTCAATTTATAAATATTACTTCTCTTGCATTTTTAAAAAAGACATTACATAATTTTAAAACTAATAAATATATCATTTTGGATTCTAATATTAATTTGTGAATTATATATATATGTTAAATATTTAATGATTATTAATGAGAATATATAAATAGCCCATTATACAATTAAGTGAATCATTTTAATTTAACATGAGTAAAAGACAAGTTGTTGAAGAGCTCCACAAACGAGCTCGTAGGAATTTTAAGAGACGTAGAGTCATCATTAGAGGATTTGACGATCTTTGGCAAGCTGATTTGGTGGAAATGGGAGCATATGCTAAACAAAATAAAGGATTTAGATTTCTGTTAACTGTTATTGATACTTTTTCAAAATATGCTTGGGCTGTTGCAATTAAAAATAAAACTGCAGAAAATGTTGCTTCGGCAATGCAATCCATTTTTATAAAATCCAAAAGATATCCAAAAAATTTGCAAACTGATAATGGTAAAGAATTCTTCAATAAGACTTTTACAAATTTGATGAAAAAATATCATATCAATCATTACTCAACATTTAGCTACTTGAAGGCCTCAATTGTTGAACGTTTTAATAGAACATTAAAAGAAAAGATGTGGAAAGAATTCAGCTTTAATGGTAATTATAAATGGCTTGATATAATACAGAATCTTGTAAATGATTATAATAATACGGTTCATTCCACTATTCGCAAACGACCATCGGAAATTAATAAACAAAATTCTAATCAATTGCTCTCCAGAACATATAATCATATTCAAATTGCTCCACCTGCAAAATTCAGAATTGGCGATTCAGTTCGAATAAGCAAGTTCAAACATGTATTTGAGAAAGGTTACACGCCAATTGGACAACTGAAATATTTAAAATACAAAAGATTCAAATTACCAATCCTACAACATATATACTACAAGATTATCAAGGTCACCTCATTGCAGGAGGTTTTTATGAAGAGGAATTAATAAAAGCTAAACATCAAGATGTATATTTAGTAGAAAAAATTGTAAAAATTAAAAATGATAAAGTTTTTGTGAAATGGCTTGGCTTTCCAGAAAATCACAATTCATGGGTAAATAAATCAGACTTATTATAAATTGAGAAAAAAATTTGTTGTTAGCAGTTTATATTTATATCAATACCGAAAAAGTAAGATTCAATAATGAAAAAAAATTTTTAAAAAATGAAACTTGTAAAAAATATATTTTTATATACCTACATATGTATATGCACAACATAATTATTCATATAAGTAAATATGTTATTAATTTTTTATGGTACTAGATATAAAAAATTAATTTTTACAACATAATAATATTATGAAGAAATTTTTGAATCTCTTTTTTATTAATTTTCACTCTTAAAATTATGTAATGTCTTTTTAAATGCACGAGAAGTAATATTTATAATACAAATTTTAATTTTTATTGTATATGAAAAACCAAAAATTGATAATAATAAATTACATTTAAAAAATTATTAAATAAAAAACACGTTGTTATTATTATTATTATTACTCCAATAAAAAAAATTCAAAAGTATCTATTTAAAAAAAGTTGTAAAAATAGCCAGTTTAATAATTGAAGTTCAAAACATACTTTAGTAAGTAGTAGTTAGAGTGTAAAATTCTGAAATTCATTGATGCAAATTTTATGTGTTATGAATATGAAAACAAATAGCAAAACAAAAATTTTACATTTACCATTTGTATTATATCAAACGGATGGATTTTGTTAAAATGAGCTAAGAAAAATAAAAACAAAATACAATTTTTTTAAAAATCTTTAATTTTTATTTGCAATAATATTTTCAAAATGTTTAATAGTAATTACATTTATTTTTTCATATATTTATTTATATGGATATAAGCCTATTATATTATTTAAATTTAATCAATATCCATTATACTATAATGACCCCACGGTAAAGTTTCATACGAATTTCTTATTAAATATCTACTGCTTACAATACTGCTTACATGATGTTGCTGACTCCGAATCAAATTTTGAGAAACTATTTTTTCAATATTATTATTTAAACATTCAACGTAGTCGCTAAAAGTTATTCTATTTTTTACAATATTTCTCTTTATACCCTTAGATTTTTTAATTTGATCTTTATCTTCTACTTGAATAGCATACATTTTAGATCTTAAACCGACAAACTCAGTCATAATGCGACCGTTATTTTCATCTATCATGAGACCCAAAACTTTTGTATTCACGAGGGGAATATTCCACTTATTATTAAGAGGATTGTCGCTAGTATCAAAGTAAGTATGGCAATCAAGTTTAATAGTTTCGTAGAGATCAGAGCAAGTTACTTCATAAATAAGAGAATCTGTATCAGTATAGCAAAGACTACAATTATAACCAAATTGAGGGAGCATATAATCATAATGAAAATCATATATTGTTGTTTTAGCCAAGTCGAGGATGCACATACCCACATAAATTGGTTTATTAAAATATATTTCAGTTTTATTTAGTTCTATAGCGATTAGATTTTCATTGAAAATAGTTGCGGCTTTAAATTCAGGTTTGGAAATAAGAGCTTCAGCACCATACCTGCCAAACCATTTTGTCACCAATTTAACAATGCTATGTTTCCGAACATTTTCCATAGTTTTACCGAAGACGGCATTATTCATAAGTTTAAACAAATTTTTCTCAAAGTCATTTTTTGCTAGTGTTCGAAGTCTTGTATTTAAATCTATGTACGTTTTAAGCCAACATGATTGATTAAACTGGAGAATTCTATGGATTTTGGAAACTTTTAGCTCATTATTGAGAGCTTGTTTTAAATTGCGGTTGTGAATAATATATTTTTTCTTATTATATAGAGTAGCCATAAGTTTTTTTTGTTTAGATCCTGGGGCACAGCTATGTTCTGTACAAAATGGCAGATCTTTATGAAGATTATGGAGTTCTTCTGGATATTCTAAATCAACCTCTAATATATATCCCAAATATGAGTCATCTTTTATGTTTAAAACATTAAAATTTTGAGGCTCTTCCACCAACTTGAAACCGCTATATGGTAGGGGTTGAGACATTGCCCAACCGTACTGATTATTAATATCGTTATATATTAGAAATTTTGAAGGTTCCGAAGGGTCATTATTTGCTATGTACATATTGTTGGCTTTGGAATAGCGCTTTGAACAATGACTAAGACCCCCTTGAATACCTCGCTCAATGAACATAAGCATATCAATATCGGTCAATAGCTCTAACTAAATCTGTGTGTGCTTAAGCATTGCATCCCATGTAAATCCTGGAAGTGTATAATAATGTGCGGGGTCAAGCCCATATGTTTGTTGACAACTCGCCCGAAGTTGTTCAAAAATATCTGCCAAGAGAAGAACATCAGTCTTTAAATATAAATCAGAATATTCACCTAAATTTTGTATACGCAATTCAGTCCAAATTTTTTGCGCATGTAAATAATCTTCTGGAGATATATCTGAGTCATTTAATTTATTGTAAAATTTATCAATAGATGGTAAATAATTTTCAGAAAATTTTTCTGAAATATCAAAGTAGTCATATGGATATACACCTTTACGGGTTAGTAACTAAAATTTTTCTTCAGATAGATTTTGAAATTCTGATTTTAAAATGGGGAATGAAGTTAAATAAGAGGATAAAGTAACAAGACCACTAGCCATAAATAATAATAATAATAATAATATTTATTTCCTTATTTTCAAAAAAATAATTTACAAAATACAAAATAATTCATTTGTTATAAATATTAATTTAAATAAAGCATGGCTTTTAGCCGTTTGCCCAGTGAAAATTTTTCATCTTTTGTACAATTAATTGACAGTTGTTTATGCAATTGAAAGTTAAATATTAATTATTTTTACAAATAAAAATTACAAACCAAAGTTACTCAACATGAAATTAAACAACATAATGAACTAAAATTTGGTCTATTAACAAAATTCATCCATAATTCTTCTTCTATATCTTATAGCTTCATCAATATACATTGTTAACTTTTCCCAATTTTTGCCATTTAGAATTTCTATTGCTTCCTCCATCTTAATTGCTGTTGTACCGAAATATATTTTCCTGATTTCTTTAAAGATTGGACATTCTGATAAAAAATGAAATGTGTCTTCAACTTTATTCATGTTACAAATTGTGCAGTTAGAATTTTGTGTATCTATATGTGGTATAAAGTTCAATCTCAGCAATTCTCCTCTAACTTTGAAAATTCTTGATATTTGGTCTGTATCGTATCGATCCTGAAAATAATTATTTTTTAACTCATGATTAAGATTAATATATATGTGCCGGTGATTCGAATTTTTAGTTCTTTGGATATAGTTTTTTCTCATTGTAGTATCTAATTTTTCTAATAAATAATATATTTGATTTGTCCAGGTGTTTGCATTACCAATACTTAACTCAATTGGCGTATTAACTTCTTCTGCTATTTTCATCCATTCTTTTATATAAAACCATTTTTTATTACATATTATTTCTGCCATCTTCTTTGATATTTTGTTTTCTTGTGTGTTCATTAATTTTGAAATAAAATCTGCATGTAGTTTTAGTGTGTGTAGATACAAAGGAGCTAGACCAGTTTCAACATAAATCATATATCCAGGCGTGTATGCTGGTAATTTGAATAAACGTTTAATGAAGAACTTTTGTATTCTTTCTACCCCATCGAATTCCATATAACCCCAAACCTGCGCTCCGTAGCACACAATTGACCTTATTATTGATAGGAATATTTTATATTTTGTTGAATGTAATATGTTTTTATTGTACATGAAATTTTTCCATGTGCTGTTTAGTGCTGACATTGCTTGACAATATTTATCTGCAATATGACTTTTCCAGTTTAACGTTGATGTGATGTTTATACCTAAATATTTATACTGTTTTACTGTTTCTACTCTCTCTCCATTTATATACCATTTTTCTCTTTTTGCTAGTTTTCCGCCATTTTTGAACACCATTACTTTCGTTTTGTCTAGGTTTATCTGCAAGTTTCATTTTGTGCAGTAATCTGCTAATCTGTTTATCATAAGCTGTAACGACTCTACTGATTCCGCAAAAATTAACATATCATCAGCATACATTAGGATTTTTATGATAAGATCTAAAATTCTGGCCCCTCCTGGTAATACCTCCGATATGTCATCAACAAACAGTGCAAATAAAATCGGGCTCCACACACATCCTTGCTTTAGTCCCATCGAAGTTATAAATTCGTCTGATAACATATTTTCGTTCCAAACAGATGCACTTGTATTTTCATATAGATTTTTTAGAATTCTTATGAATTTACTGGATATACCTTTACAATTTAACTTATAATATAGTGCATTTCTGTCAATACTATCAAATGCTGATTTAAAATCGACAAACATAGCGTATAATGGTTTATTTTTATATTGAAATATCTTTACTAAATTTGTTAACGTGAAAATGTGGTCACACGTCGAGTAGCCTTCTCTAAATCCTGCTTGATTTTCACTAAGTAACTTTTTACTTTTAATAACTTTATTAAGACGCATCAGCAGTAAATTACAAAATATTTTCAAAATTGTATCCGAGAACGATATTGCTCTGTAATTTCCAACTTCCTCTAAGCTTCCTTTTTTGTGAACTGGAAATATGATAGATTTTTTGTAAGCATTTGGAACTTCCGCAGTGTTGTACAGTTTATCATAAAATACCAAAAGTTTTTCTAAGAACTGATCGGGCGCGTTTTTAAAATATTCATATGGTATTCTATCTAATCCTGGCGCTTTATTGTCTTTACATTTCATAAGTACACATTTTAATTCAGTTAATTCGAAATTAGCGTCTAGTATATCACATTCTATCATGTTTTCTGCAAATTGAATCGGCAATGAATGATTTGGTGGATTAAACTGGATCGCAAAATAATTTACAAAATCATTGATTTTCAATGTTATTCCTTTTTTAAATTTAACACCATTAATTTGCTTAATAATGTTCCAAAACGATTTAGTATCTTTGACTTCTGTGAGGTTATTTGCTAATTTTTTTAAAAACGAATCTTTTTTATTTATACACAATATTTTATAGTTTCTAATCTCTTTAACATAAAGGATACGATTTTCTTCTGATTTACTTTTCCTCCATGCCTTCAGCAACTCAAAACATTTTTTCCTATTTTTCCAGCAATCCCAATGAAACCACTTCTCTTTAAATTCAACTTTTCCTTTTCTGATGTTCATAGAGGCTGACTTTATTACATTTACAATATCTTGACTCATTTTTTCTATATTTCCGCTTTCACACTTCACAGCATTAGACAAGCTTATAATTTTTTTGTAATAACTTTCCTTATTCAACGCGTTCCATTTTAATTTCGGGATAAGTGTCATTATTTCTTCTTCTCTCTGATTCGAATTCATATTAATTTCAATTGCTAGCGGAAAATGTTCTGTATACGTTTTATTTACTACTTCAAATTTTTTTATTATTTCTTTCCATTTTCCTCTTACTAAAGCTAGATCTATTACAGACGCACCATTTTTGCTTACAAAAGTATATTCCCCTGTTTCATCACCTTTCATTTTTCCATTAAGTATTTCAAAACCGAATTCATAGCACATTTCTATTACTTTTTTACCTCTATCATTTATTTTCTCATCTCTAGACTGTCTATTTATCACTTCAACCAGAGATTCTGCACCATGCACAATATTTTCTTTTCCTATACGAGCATTTAAATCTCCAACTATCATTAAATTTTGTTCAGTAAATTCATTAATAAAATTATACATTATGTTGAATTGGTTATGCCACCGATTGTAATTTAAATATACTGGTAATACAAATAGCTTATTTTCATTAACATTTAATTCAATTAACGTTATTCCATTTATTTCTACAAAATTTATTTCTTTTCTTAATCCTGAAACTTTTATCCCAAATAAACACCCTTCTGACGGTCTTCCGGCTATCGGTTTTTTTGCTGGAATCCACACAAGCTTAAACATACTAAAAAATCCCTCATACTCTATTATTTTTTGTTCAGTTACCAGTGTTTCAAATAAGACAAATATATCATAACTTCTTAAAAATTCAAAAAAATCTGCAAACATTCTTTTACTACTTAATCCTGCTACATTATAACTTAAAATATTTAAACTAAAATTGTTATTATATATATTATTAGGGCAAACGGCTGTTGATTGTTAATTTTGTTTTTTGTTATTCAAATTCGAGCCTGGCGCAAATGCTGTTTCATTTAGTAGCGACTTTACTTTATCTCCTACTTCAATACCAAATTTTAGTTTAATTTGCTCTACACCATCATCACCATTCATGCAGACTAGTCCGAAAGAGTTACTCCATTGTAACTTCAGATCTTCCATAATCATCATTCCATTTCTGACTGTAATTGCTATTTTAGAATTTATTTCTTTAATTTTTTTCCGTAGAGCTAGCAATTTACTTTCTTTCTTTATAATATTTATTGGTAAATCTTTCGTTATTTTTATGTCTGTTGTTTCCCTATTTAACAAATTTGATTTTTTAAGAATTGTGTAAACCATATCGATATTTTTAAATTCCACTACTATGTTTGCCTTATTTTCCATTTTTTTAATAGGATAGACACGCTGTATATCAATATGCTCTGAAATTTTTAAAGAGTTGACAATTAACTTTTCAATATTGTTTTCTAATTTATCACCCGTTGCCACTGGAATATTACGAAAAATTAAATTATGCTTTTTGTTATTCATTTTTAACTTATCAATTTCATTTTCTAATTCTTCAATTTTCATTGCTTGTTTCTCTTGAGTATGCTTTAGCTCTAAATTTTCACGTACTATATTATCTATTAAATTTAATTTTTCTTTAATCGGCTCCAATTTATTATCCAGCATTTTTTCTAAGGCTTCTAAAGTTATTTGTGTACCCATGTTTTTTGGAAATTTACTAACAGGCTCCGGACTTTCGTTAGAGGAACTAGAAAATGCTTGTCCGCGGTATCTTTTGGGTAGTTCTTCTTTTGCTAATTTTGGAGAACTTGAGCTATTATTCATTTAATTTATGTTGCAATACTGAAGATTAATTGTTAGTGGCTATGATTTACGATGTTATATAATTTGTTATTTTATACTGATGCCTGACAATATGCAATTATATATTCGGAATGTATTGTATTAAAAATTACTAAAGATATAACAGATGGCGCTGTATTTTATGTTTAATTGTGGGCTATATATAAAGCTTTTTTAGATCTTCTGTTTTTTCCTAATATTATGTCAATTTCTAATAATTGTAAACATAAACAATGTTCTAGTCCATTTACGAATGTCAATTATTTAAAAATTGGACTTTGGACTTTTTTATTCTTTTTTTCTAATATTTTTCTTTCCAAATTTCTAATTAAAAAAGATATTGTACTTGCTTGTCTTCACTGTATGCTCTTCAGTATTTCTTAATTGATCAAATTATACTTCAATAGTTTATTTCACTTTTATATATATTCAATAATATTAATTTTTCCATCTTATAATTTTTTTCTACTGTTTACCTCACAACTGTCATTTGATTCTCAAATTTTTTTTTTTTTTTTTTTTTTTAAAGCCATAAAACGATAGGAGTCTATGAAACGATATTTAATTAAACAATCATCTAAATGTTTTGTGAATGAAATATATCGTCTAAATTCGATGCTAAGTTTTTAATAATAAAATGTGAATCATATCCGCTTAAATTGTGAAAAACTATGGGAACGGTATGAGTATCTTTAAAATTAATGTTACAAGCCTCATGTGCCGGACCGCGATACTTGCCGTTTAAGTGACAGTGATCGTGTACTTTTTTATCATTATCACTAAACGGGTTTTCACATATATGACAGAGTGAAGCAGATTTAAATTCCTTAATTTGTTCGCTAGTTAGCTGGCCTATAGGTAGATCACAAATAAAAACCGTTTCTACATCTTCAGCAAACTGTAGTAATTCGCGAACAAACCAATCTAAACAGTCCTCACCACGATAATGTTTATAAAACGATAACGTAGAGTCATATGAGCATTTGACATAATAACCTATATTGCATGGAACATGATTTTGATACTTATTTCCATCACTTACTTGTTGTAATAAACATTCTAAATCAGCATAAATAATAAAAGGTGATTCAATTTTATTTTTAAAATTCTTAAATTCTAATGTTGATTGCTCTTTTGCAGGTAAACGAATTTTACAATTATTCAGGATCTTACAATCTTCCATATGTTTCTCCAAACCATTGCTACTATAGAAATAATGAAGACAACGATCGCAAAAATTTGTTTGACCTTTATGTTTGGAAAGTTGTGATGATAAAAGACGCGATAGATTTTTAATCCAAGCATAGTGGTATTTTGTAGGTGCAGTCGTAGTTTCATTTTCTTCACCGTCATCATTGTTGTTGTAATAATCATCCTGGATCAATAGAAGGTTCACATGTTGATTAAGCTTCTCATTTGTCAAGTATGTTGGTAGAGTTATAAAATACTCTTTTTTTATATACTTCAAAATGTAAACATTGATTGAGATATTATTCAGCTTTTCAAATCTTGGTATTTGCTTAATAGTCATTGGGAATTGGATGTTAGTTAAATTTAGTATATTTGAATAGTGAGGGTAGCTTGTTGTACGGCAAGGATTTTCGGTCGCTGGGTGTATAGTTGATAACACAGCCCAAGCAAAACATGCATCATCACTATTTTGTACATTGATGCAAGCTTTTTTATCTCTGATTTGCTTCGGAAGTTCTATGTATGTTGATCCCAACTGAGGTGTAAATTTGTTTATATTAACGCCTAAGTTGATGATTGATGATAATGCCCAACCACTATCTTTTTCTTGAAATTCTTCTAAATCTTTTAAGATGGGATTCTTAACAAAATCCGAAAACCATTCATTAATATTGGTATTTTTGCAAATGGGGAAATTTTTAGTATTCATATATTTTAATTCAAAAACTTCCTCGCCCTGTTTTATAATTTTGAATTCTCCGCAAAATATGGTATTAACTTTAATTGATTCATGTTTTTTTAATATATTGGTAATGCGGCGTTGAAATACATTAATACAATCTTCTAAAAAGTCTTTCGGATCTTTGTTGCGAAGATTTATAATCACCCCAGTGCGTATGCGCTTTTCAAAAGCTGATTGAACATCCTCCCACTTGACATTGTTACTCTTATAATTGATACGGTTAATATGTGGCTTTTTGGCCGTCAAAAAGGCGAGCGTCGCCAAAGGTAATTTGGAATAGTTAGTTCCTTTTTTCGCCATCTCTGGTGGTGGCGAAAAAAATGAAGTTGGTTACTAGCAGTCCATATATTATATAGTCAAAGGTATGTATAAATAGATAATATAATAGATAATATAACCTATAAATAGATAATCTAATATAAATATTGATAAATTTTAATTAATCCAATTGCATTCCTTTTATTTATACACAAAAAAATAACATATCCGGAAGTACATTTTCACCAACTTATTCAGTCGTGAAAAAAAATGAGGAACTCATGCATGAATTTCTTAAAGGCATCGGGAAGATTTTCAGCGGCTTTTACCAATACACTCTCATTATATAAAGAAATTTTCAGGTGTTAATTCATGGAGTAGTAGTAATTCAGGGATGTTTTCAGTACTTATTTCTTAAGTGATTTAATAGTAATTTTCAGATTATTTTCAGACTATTTTCAGTACTTTTTTCATGACTTCTTAAGAAGTATATTTTTCTAAAAGCTACACAAATGTTTTTTTATGTTTTATATATATATATATATATCTATATATATATATATATAGATATATTATTTTATTTCTATCGAACTTTTGGTTATCTTAACAAACTAAAATTTTGGGATATCCTTATAGAAAATATGTTTTTAAATATTTATATATATATATAATATTGAAAATATGTTTTTAAATATGTATTTGCTAGTTCTAGAATACTTTCCAGCACAAAACTTTTTCCTTTTTCAGTTTGAAAAAAAAAAAAACAAATTTAAAAATATGCCGCATATATTTATTTGAGGGTCAATTTCTACTTTCAGTTTTATAGTTATTCGCATATTATGTAAAAAAAAATATTAATTAAATATTACATATTAAATTTTTCATATTAAAACGTTGTATTTTTAAAAAAACAAAAGTATTTTTTTTTTATATTATGAGTTTCTTTTTTACCTCTTGTTGTATATACATTTTTTTTTATTTTAGATGATAGTGATCCAGATGATTTAGTGACTTAATTTTAATTTTATAACATAACAGCAAAAATGAAAATAGTTGGAAATAAAAATAAATGTATTCAAATTATTGGTATAAAGATGCACTACAGTTAAATTTATATTTTAGACTTGGAGAATTGTGTAAATAATGCCTACCTTTTCGATTTTATCTTTTCCATACTTTTAACACCAAAACCTTTAAAACAAAAAGTAGAAAAAAACCAGAAATTATACAAAAACGAGTTGAGATTTTTGTTTTAGAAAATATGTGCAAATAACTTTTAACTTTGTATATTCTTTTGGCGGTCGTGGTCGTATTACATTTTCCATTCTATTTATAAACTGTATATGTGAGAATGAATCACAGAGCTTTTATTCTTTAGCGACTGCGTATTATAGAGTATATACCTGTTTTTTGTAATTTTAGATATATGTACATATATGCTACAAAATTGTGAAATCATTTAAAAAAAAAGTTGATTTTTAATGCAATGTGAAGGGAATGTAATATGCAATAATTGGTCAATACTGAATTAATGCATGAATCATTGACCTTTGTCAATTTAATTTGGGAAAGAGTGTGAGAGAGCTTTTCATAAATTTTTGCAATGTATGTAAGTGTGTTTGTGTGAGTTGGTGTTTAAATTTGTATGTAGTAGTATATGCAAAAAAATTCTTAGGATAAAAAAAGTCAAATGCTATTCGAAGATAAAATAATGTTTGATACATGAAGAATTTTTCAGTCACATTTTAATATGTTTATATTATATGTCACATTATATATATTATATGAAATGGAGTGAGTGTATCTAGCTATAAATAGGTAATCTAATATAATAATTGATAAATTTTAATTAATCGAATTGCATTGCTTTTATTTATTTATACACAAAAAAATAACATGTATTACTATAAGAAGCAATATATTGTTTTTTGATAATGCGATAAGAAGTATTATGAATAAATATTATCTATCGTATTTCAATTATGAAAAAATTAAAGATATTATTTTATTTCTAAAGTATAAGAAAAACCAGAAAGTATACAAAAACGAGTTGAGATTTTTGTTTTAGAGAATATGTGTAAATAACGTTTAACTTTGTATCATCTTTTGGCGGTCGTGGTCGTATTACATTTTCCATTCTATTTATAAATTGTATATGTGAGAATGAATCACAGAGCTTTTATTCACTAGCGACTGCGTATTATAGAGTATATACCTGTTTTTTTTAATTTTAGATATCTGTATATGCTACAAAATTGTGAAATCATTTAAAAAAAAGTTGATTTTTTTTTTAATGCAATGTAAAGGGAATGTAATATGAAATAATTGATCAATACTGGATTAATGCATGAATCATTACCCCTTTTTGTCAATTTAATTTTGGGAAAAAGAGTGTGAGAGAGCTTTTCATAAATTTTGGAATGTATGAAGTGTGTTTTGTGTGAGTTGGTGAGAGCGGATGTGCATATTTATGGGTGTGTGTGTGTGTGTGTGTATGGCGTTAACTATGCTTGCAACTGTGTGCGAGCCAGATAGCAACAAAATGTGCGAGCGAGATGGATGAAAAGTACTTTTGGACCCCCATATAAAAACACATGTAAAATTGAGCCAGAACTCCCATAGCTACTCTACTGAATTAACTTCAATAATTTACTTTACTAATCTTTATCAAATTTTAATTTAATAATTATTTAAAAAAATTTAAGTTTTGGAAAGTTGATTAATTTTTGTTTTTTTTTTGTATTCAATAAATATTTTAATAACAAAATTTTTCAAATGTTTATTGTGTTTTATTTAAATTGTTTTTAACTTTCTTTTTAATGTTGGTTCTAATTTCTGACAAATTAAGTGAACCATCGCAGCCAGAATTTTTAATAGGAAAAGGGAACAAGGTGACTAGGACTGGACCAAGGATTAATAAGCAGAGGATATAGGGGAAACTCCTGTCCTAGCATTCCTTCCTCAAACTTCACTTCAAAAAAAAAATTTTCGAAACAAAAAAAAAAACAAACAAACAAATACATAACAAATGTCAGAAGGTGTAATTAAGGACTACCTTAATTACCAGTCAACTCCGGACAATAAATAATAACCAAACGACTGGTAGGAATTACCCTGGACCACCAAGGTAACCAATCAACTACCAGTCGAACACATACTCATGAATAAATATTTACACAAACAAATTTTTAAGTAAATTTTTTTTTTCCATAATGAAGCCGTCGGAAGGAATGCAAGCCAAAAGGGGATTTAACGACGGCAATATGACAATCTCACCAACTCCATCCGAACCCATCTCCAGCAAAATAGTAGTCGATGGAGTTGCAAATTTTCGGGTGACCAACGTCACACCAACAAAAAAAAGTTTTTTTTTTTTTTTTTTTTTTCACCAAAAATTGTACACTAATTGGTACATCTTCTCAGCCACTAGTTTGGGCGCCAATTGTAACAAAATCAAAATTAATTGATTCGTTAGCTGAAGGTAGGTTCGGAGGAGCTGTGTTCGGACGCTGAGAGCGTTGGGCGCCAGGTCTAGCCTCAATCACTAAAAAAAACAAGACCAATCTTTTTCTCTTTCAGCTTCCAGGATCATTGGGATTTCCTTCTATTGCCGGCTTAGCAAAGTCTGTGGGGCGTGAGTCAACCAATGATCCAACTAACCATCATATCATCAACAACCATTCTCTTCAATCCATTACATTGGTTACCTCATAACCAACGATGGATCGAAGAAAATAGCGAAAAGGAAAAATCCTACATACTCCGGATCACTCAATGTTCTGGTTTACTCCAACATGGAAACACTATACCAAGTCAACAAAAAAAAAACAAAGCAAATACACCACGGACTCATTCCCCCAGCGATGTCCCAACGAACCTAAATAGTCCACCACAAACCTAAGAAAGACACCAAAATTGTTTGATAATAAATAATAAGAACACACATAAATTACTTATATATAACAAAATTGGTTTTTTTTTATTTAGTCTTAAAAAAAATAATTTAATTTAAATATATTCAAGGAAAAAAAAACATTGGAAACCCCACTTCAATGCATATTCCAATTTTAATAATTTTTAATTATATATATGTATAAATAAATATCTCTATCAGGAGCTGCCTCCCACAAAATTTAGAATTTATTAAAAAAAAAAACACAACATACCTTTTACTTTCTGTTACCAGTAGTTACGTGGCTGCTCCGGACATGTCTGGAGAACACGAACTCTGAAAACGCGACTCATATACAAAAAAAATACTAATAAATATTTATATATATATATATATATCACTAACGAAACAAAACTTTTTCCGACACCTCAGCCCATTTTTTTCTGCCCTTCATTCGACCCCAGGTCAAATGAAGAGCATCTATTGTATTGGGTCGGAAAAAGTCAACTCACCACCACCACAGCGACATCTGGTAGTAAATAAATAGACACTTAACGAAACAACACCAACATACAGAAATAAAAATATTTGACAAATTAAGCTGACATGACACAGAAAAATAACAAACCCAGCATGGCCGGCGCTATTTGGCAGGTAAATCTTTTTTGTTTATTATTTTTCTTTATAATTATATTTTAATTTCCCTTTATGTTTTTAGGTGTGTTTGAAAAAATAAATTTGGGTGTCACAACTTTATAATTTGCAGCTAAATATTTTTTAATTGCTTTAGCAGTCGATTTTTCAGATTTTTTTTATCAGTTGTCTTTTTTGCTGTAACTACTTTTTTTTCTTATCACCAGTTGCTGATTTTTTGGCTACACTTTTTTTAACTTTTTTTTCAATTTTTGGTTTTTTATCCATTTTTTAGTTTCCTTTTTGGGCTTTGAAGCAGCAGCAGACAATTTAAATGAACCAGAAGCGCCTTTACCTTTTGTTTGAATTAAATGACCACTTTCAACAGAACCTTTTAAATATTTTTTTATAAATGGTGCTAATTTATCAGCATCAACTTTATAATTTGCAGCTAAATATTTTTTAATTGCTAAAAGAGATGATCCACCACGTTCTTTTAGAGTTTTAATTGCAGAATCAACCATTTGAGCTGTTGGTGGATGATTTGGTTTCACTGCTGGCTTTTTAACACCACTTTTTTTTACTTTTTTTTGTTCAATAGGAGGAGCGGGAACATTAGCTACTTCAGTATTTTCAGTCATTATATTTTATCGATAGATAACAAACACTTACACAAAAACTTTTTTCTTTCAAATTAATATAAATGTAGAAAAAATTATAAAATTTAAGGTAGTTAAAACATTGAGAAAGTGCAGGAACATCCAAATTTTATTTTTTAACTTCATTAATGAGTATTATTTACATTTATGTCCGATAGTTTCAATACTTATTTAGTAAAATTAACAAATTTAAAAATATATTTATTCATTTTCATTAGTAAAACATTAAAATATATAATATATTGTTCAATTTAAATATTAAATATAATGTTATTTGAAGTATTTTAATATTTAAATTTAATTTTAATATTAGACCGCATTTAGATTATATTTTTATAGCACTATTTTAAGCACTAAAAATCGAACGTCAAATTCTTTTTGATTTACATTTACTTTCATATTTTCTTGCGAGAATTTTGACAGCTATCCCTACCCTAATCATATAACCAAAATATAACAACAGAGAACAGAAAAAGAGGAAAAAAAAATCATCATAATCATAACTTATGCTATTTTCAAGGGCAGCGGTCATATGTAGGCGAAATAAATGCAATTTTATTTTCTAAATTTTGGGTATATACATTAATTTCTTTAATGTTAAATTTTATAAGTTAACATTTTAAAATGTAAATTTATTGTAATTTTTTTTAAGTAAATTATTTAGATATTAACTAAAATAAAAAAATAAATTTTCAATTTTATTTCAAAAATTTATTTTCTATTTCTTAAAAAAAAATCAAAATATTTATTAAACATATATATATATGTATGTCAGTTTGCTATATGTATATATAAAAAATATATATGGATACATAAAAATTATATAGAAAAAAAATAAAAATTATATAAAAAAATGTATATATTTTTTGATATGGATAAAATATATATTTTTAATTTTTTATATATATATATATATATATATGTGAAATCAAAAAGAAAAAATATATATATATGTACATATTTTTATATAATTTTTATTTTTTTTTATATAACTTTTATGTATCCATATATATTTTTTATATATATATATTTTATATACCTATATAATAAAATGACATACATATATAATGTTTAATAAATATTTTGATTTTTTTTAAATATATTAAATATATTAATTTTATATCATAAATGAATAAAATTTTGTGCTTTTCAATATGCTTATATTATAACAAAATTTACTAACATTTGAATTGTTCCTAATTTTCTATTTACACTAATTATTATTTTGTTAAAATAGATCTAAATTATATTATTAAATATTATTTAATAAAAATAATATAATTTTAAAATTTAAATATGGCTCTATAATAATCATTAAAATTATAATATGCAAATATTATAGGTAGGTATATAATATTTTTGGACATTTTCTGAAATTTTCTAATTTATATATTAATTCAATACAAAATGTTTATTAAAGATATTATATTACTGTATAAAGAAATTTAAGTAATATTTAAATGTATTTATAAAATTATCTTAATATTTTTTTAAAACTTGATTTATAATTATTGTGTATAATATAATGTTTAATGAATTTAAAAAAAAAACTCTTAATATTTAGGTATATTATCTATATAAAATTTTCAAATTTATATATTAATTCAATACAAAATGTTTATTAAAAATATTATATTAATATATAAATTAGTTTAGTAATATGAAATTTAATTTAAATGGATTTAAAAAAATACTTAAATATTTTTGAAAACTTAATTTATAATTATTATGTATGTTTAATGAAATTTTTCAAAAAAAAACTATTACATTTTTTTACATAACTTTATTTATTTATTATCAATATAAAACAAATATACATACTGAATAATGCTAATTAAATTCAATTTTAATTCTTTCTTTATACGGTATTAAAAAATTTAAATGAAAATTATTTTATACAAAAAAAAGTATTTTTTGACAAGATAAAATAATATTATTTTTTAATAACTCTCATTTATATAGTTTGGCCGTCCTGAAAAGGACCATTGGGTATTATAATAGTTTCAGAAATTATTTATTTAGAACTGGCATATTTGGTAACAGCTTTTGTTCCTTCACTGGCAGCATGTTTAGCTAATTCACCTGGTAATAACAATCTGACGGCAGTCTGAATTTCTCGACTAGTAATTGTTGAACGTGTATTATAATGAGCTAAACGTGATGCTTCAGCAGCTATTCTTTCGAAAATATCATTAACGAAACTGTTCATGATACTCATAGCTTTTGATGATATACCAGTATCTGGATGAACTTGTTTCAATACTTTATAGATGTAAATAGCATAACTCTCCTTCCTCTTACGTTTCTTTTTTTATCACCTTTTGATATATTTTGTTGCGCTTTACCAGTTTTTTTTGCTGCTTTACCACTAATTTTTGGCGGAATTTTATAAATATAAATATTTTATATAATATATTTTTTTTCACTTTTCACACTTTACACTTCACAGTCAAATAAAGACTACTTATATTCTTAAGAAATATATATACCTCTTTCTTAAGAAATATATATACCTCTTTCCAAAAATAATATTTTAATAATTTTTAAAATTTTATAGTATTCATGCTTGTGAAAAAACATAAATTTTAAGGAAGTTAATATTTTTATTCAATCGAATTTCTTAACTCCTTGTGTGTGGTGTTTTTTTTTAATAAATAAGTGAGAATAATTGTGTAAAATGTCTGGTCGTGGTAAAAGTGGAAAAGTTAAAGGAAAGGCAAAATCACGTTCAAGTCGTGCTGGTCTTCATTTTCCATGTATACGACATCGTTTATTAAAAAAGGGAATTATGCTGAACGTGTCGGAGCTGGAGCCCCAGTATATTTAGCAGCTGTTATGGAATATTTAGCTGCAGAAGTATTGGAATTGGCTGGTAACGCTGCTCGTGACAACAAAAAAACGAGAATTATTTCTCGTCATTTACAATTACCTATCCGTAATGATGAAGAATTAAATAAATTATTATCAGGAGTAACAATAGCACTTCCTAATATTCAAGCTGTCCTTTTACAAAAGAAAACTGAAAAAAAGCATAAATATAAAATAACATTGTATAAAAACCGTCCTTTTCAGGACGACCAAAAATTATAATTAAAAGAGTATATACATAAATATAAGAAATTATTTCATATATTCAATTTTTTTAAAAGTTAACATATAACCAAAAAATATATTTTTATTTGTGCTTAATAAATTGAGAAAAAATGTCGAAATATATTTTTCACTTTTCAATATTCTGAAATATTTTTGGTATTTAATATTTTCAATTTTTTTTTTTTGTAAATTTAATAATATTCTGAAATGTTTTTGGTATTAATAATTTCAATTATTTTTTTTTGTAAATTTTTTTGAAACAATTTTGAAAGTTTATTTCCAATTTTGAAAATAAATATTTTTGGTATTTAATATTCACAATTATTTTTTTTTGTAATTTTTTTTGAAAATTTAATAATATTCTGAAATATTTTTGCTATTAATAATTTCAATTATTTTTTTTTGTAAATTTTTTTGAAATAATTTTGAAAATTTAATAATGCAGATTATTTTTTTACATTTCAATTAATAAATTTCAAAATAATTTTTTTTTTCGATTTAAATATTTTTCTTAAAACAACTAAAAAAAAATCTTTAATAAATATGTATATTTTATTTATTATCTTCAAATAACTTGGAAAATATATATTATTTTTATATGTATTTTTTTATACTTTTTGTAAATAAAATGGTGGTCCTGAAAAGGACCGTTTTTGTTAATATTTATTTTTAACCTCGAAACCATATAGTGTTCTGCCTTGTCTTTTAAGCGTATAAACAACATCCATAGCTGTGGCAGTTTTTCTTTTAGCATGCTCAGTATATGTGACTGCATCACGATCACGAATAACATTTTCCAAAAATACTTTTAAAACACCATGTGTTTCTTCATAAATTAAACCAGAAATACGTTTAACTCCACCACGCCGGGCCAAACGACGAATAGCTGGTTTAGTAATACCTTGAATATTATCTCGAAGAACTTTGCGATGACGTTTAGCACCACCTTTGCCTCGTCCAGTCATATTTATTTTATTTCGCACAAAAACTAAAATTTAACTTTTTCCACTATTTTCACTATCTTCACTGTTTCACTACTTAAATATTTCTGATAATTTTCCAAATGTACGCCGCTATTTATGTATTTTTCAGTTTGACAAAAATCGCACACTAATTAAACTCACTCACACTCATTCATTTTCCATCTCCTTCTCCGATGCGATGGCGAAGTGTGAGTATTTAATTTTCTTTGTGTGCAATTTTATTTTAGATCGGCTAGGGTATAAATAAATGTGAATTTCAAAATAATAAATTATTCTATTAAAGTGTGGTGTAGTGAAAAAGTTAAAATAAAAATAAATATTAAATAGTGCAGTGGAAAAATGGCCCGTACAAAGCAAACAGCTCGTAAATCTACTGGTGGTAAAGCACCTCGTAAACAATTGGCAACAAAAGCAGCTCGCAAAAGTGCACCAGCAACTGGTGGAGTTAAAAAACCCCATAGATTCCGTCCAGGAACTGTAGCTCTTCGTGAAATTCGTCGTTATCAGAAAAGTACAGAATTATTAATCAGGAAATTACCTTTTCAACGATTAGTGCGTGAAATCGCTCAAGATTTTAAAACTGATTTACGTTTTCAAAGCTCAGCTGTAATGGCTTTACAAGAAGCTAGTGAATCGTACTTGGTTGGCCTCTTTGAAGATACAAATTTGTGTGCAATTCATGCTAAACGTGTTACAATTATGCCAAAAGATATTCAATTAGCTCGTCGTATTCGAGGCGAACGTGCTTAAATTAAAAAATATTTAAATACATAAACAAATTAATAATATTAAAAGAGTATAAATTAAATTTTAATATAATAATATAAAAATTAATTTTTAAAATAAATAAAGCAAATATAAATTATATATATATATATATATATATATATATATATATATATATATATATATATATTATACTGTATTATGAATTTCTTTTATATTTAGTTTTTTTATGTTCTAATTTTAGTATATGTTAATGTTTAGCTGATATAAAAAAAAATTCTTATTATTAAAATATTTAATCATCATCGTCATCACGATACTAGAATTTTAATTTTTTAACTAAGCTAAAATAAATAAATTTAATATTAATAATTTTATATTATAATTATTTAATTTATATATGTATAATAAATAAATAAAAAATTTTATTTTTTACTCTTTTTTAAAAAAAAATTTAGTCCTGAAAAGGACTGGTTATTTGTTATAAACAATTATTATATTGTTCATACATTTAAATTTATTTTTTGCCGTTTTTTTAGTTGCAACTTTTTTTGGAGAAGTAGCTTTCTTCGGCTGTGGAGTTTTTGGTTTTTTTTTACATCCGTTTTGGATGGTTTTGTTGATTTTTGTTTTGGAGTTTTATTTTTAATAGTACCAGCTTTTTTAATTGCTTTAGCAGTCGATTTTTCAGATTTTTTTTTATCAGTTGTCTTTTTTGCTGTAACTACTTTTTTTTCTTATCATCAGTTGCTGATTTTTTGGCTACACTTTTTTAACTTTATTTTCAACTTTTGGTTTTTTATCCATTTTTTTAGTTTCCTTTTTAGGCTTTGAAGCAGCAGCAGACAATTTAAATGAACCAGAAACGCCTTTACCTTTTGTTTGAATTAAATGACCACTTTCAACAGAACCTTTTAAATATTTTTTTATAAATGGTGCTAATTTATCAGCATCAACTTTATAATTTGCAGCTAAATATTTCTTAATTGCTTTAGCAGTCGATTTTTCAGATTTTTTTTTATCAGTTGTCTTTTTTGCTGTAACTACTTTTTTTTTCTTATCACCAGTTGCTGATTTGTTGGCTACACTTTTTTTAACTTTATTTTCAACTTTTGGTTTTTTATCCATTTTTTTAGTTTCCTTTTTAGGCTTTGAAGCAGCAGCAGACAATTTAAATGAACCAGAAGCGCCTTTACCTTTTGTATGAATTAAATGACCACTTTCAACAGAACCTTTTAAATATTTTTTTATAAATGGTGCTAATTTATCAGCATCAACTTTATAATTTGCAGCTAAATATTTTTTAATTGCTTTAGCAGTCAATTTTTCAGATTTTTTTTTTATCAGTTGTCTTTTTTGCTGTAACTACTTTTTTTTCTTATCATCAGTTGCTGATTTTTTGGCTACACTTTTTTTAACTTTATTTTCAACTTTTGGTTTTTTATCCATTTTTTTAGTTTCCTTTTTACGCTTTGAAGCAGCAGCAGACAATTTAAATGAACCAGAAGCGCCTTTACCTTTTGTTTGAATTAAATGACCACTTTCAACAGAACCTTTTAAATATTTTTTTATAAATGGTGCTAATTTATCAGCATCAACTTTATAATTTGCAGCTAAATATTTTTTAATTGCTTTAGCAGCCGATTTTTCAGATTTTTTTTTATCAGTTGTCTTTTTTGCTGTAACTACTTTTTTTTTCTTATCACCAGTTGCTGATTTTTTGGCTACACTTTTTTTAACTTTTTTTTCAACTTTCGGTTTTTTATCCATTTTTTAAGTTTCCTTTTTAGGCTTTGAAGCAGCAGCAGACAATTTAAATGAACCAGAAGCGCCTTTACCTTTTGTTTGAATTAAATGACCACTTTCAACAGAACCTTTTAAAAATTTTTTTATAAATGGTGCTAATTTATCAGCATCAACTTTATAATTTGCAGCTAAATATTTTTTAATTGCTAAAAGAGATGATCCACCACGTTCTTTTAGAGTTTTAATTGCAGAATCAACCATTTGAGCTGTTGGTGGATGATTTGGTTTCACTGCTGGCTTTTTAACACCACTGTTTCTTACTTTTTTTTGTTCAATAGGAGGAGCGGGAACATTAGCTACTTCAGTACTTTCAGTCATTATATTTTATCGATAGATAACAAACAGTTACACAAAAACTTTTTTCTTTCAAATTAATATAAATGTAGAAAAAATTTAAAATTTAAGGTAGTTAAAACATTGAGAAAGTGCAGGAACATCCAAATTTTATTTTTATCTTCATTAATGAGTATTTTTTACATTTATGTCCGATAGTTTCAATACTTATTTAGTAAAATTAACAAATTTAAAAATATATTTAGTCATTTTCATTAGTAAAACATTAAAATATATAATATATTGTTCAATTTAAATATTAAATATAATGTTATTTGAAGTATTTTAATATTTAAATTTAATTTTAATATTAGACCGCATTTAGATTATAATATTAGACCGCATTTAGATTACATTTATAGCACTATTTTAAGCACTAAAAATCGAACGTCAAATTCTTTTTGATTTACATTTACTTTCATATTTTCTTGCGAGAATTTTGACAGCTATCCCTACCCTAATCATATAACCAAAATATAACAACAGAGAACAGAAAAAGCGGAAAAAAAATAATCATCATAATCTTAACTTATGCTACTTTCAAGGGCAGCGGTCATATGTAGGCGAAATAAATGCAATTTTAATTTCTTAATTATGGGTACATACATTAATTTCTTTAATGTTAAATTTTATAAGTTAACATTTTAAAAAGTAAATTTATTGTAATTTTTTTTTAGTAAATTATTTAGATATTAACTAAAATAAAAAAATAAATTTTCAATTTTATTTCAAAAATTTATTTTTTATTTCTTAACAAAAAATCAAAATATTTATTAAACATATATAATATATATGTATGTCATTTTGCTATGTATATATATAAAAAATATATATGGATACATAAAAATTATATAGAAAAAAAATAAAAATTATATAAAAAAATGTATATATTTTTTGATATGGATAAAATATATATTTTTAATTTTTTATATATATATATCTATATATATGAAATCAAAAACAAAAAATATATATATAATATCCATATAAAAAAATATATACATATTTTTATATAATTTTTATTTTTTTTTTATATAATTTTTATGTATCCATATATATTTTTATATAATATATATTTTATATACCTATATAATAAAATGACATACATATATAATGTTTACTAAATATTTTGAATTTTTTTTTAAGTGCGCTCTTCAAAAAAATTTTTTAAATGCGCTCTGCAAAAATTTCGTTTTGGCATATTATTTGACACCCATGTCAAAATTTTAGCAAGAAGAAAATTTTCTTGCTCGGGAAGTAATTCACCCGTCATATTTTTTCGCTTTCGCACTCACAAGAAAGAAAAGGAAAAAATATTGAACGACAGAATTATAGTACTATAAATAGATAATGTAAATGCACACTTATATATAAATTTCAAAAATGCACACTTATATATAAATTTCAAAAATTTCAAAGTTGTCTTTTTTGCTGTAACTACTTTTTTTTTCTTATCACCAGTTGCTGATTTTTTGGCTACACTTTTTTTAACTTTTTTTTCAACTTTCGGTTTTTTATCCATTTTTTTAGTTTCCCTTTTAGGTTTTGAAGCAGCAGCAGACAATTTAAATGAACCAGAAGCGCCTTTACCTTTTGTTTGAATTAAATGACCACTTTCAACAGAACCTTTTAAATATTTTTTTATAAATAATGCTAATTTATCAGCATCAACTTTATAATTTGCAGCTAAATATTTTTTAATTGCTAAAAGAGATGATCCACCACGTGCTTTTAGAGTTTTAATTGCAGAATCAACCATTTGAGCTGTTGGTGGATGATTTGGTTTCACTGCTGGCTTTTTAACACCACTTCTTTTTGTTCAATAGGAGGAGCGGGAACATTAGCTACTTCAGTATTTTCAGTCATTATATTTTATCGATAGATAACAAACAGTTACACAAAAACTTTTTTCTTTCAAATTAATATAAATGTAGAAAAAAATATAAAATTTAAGGTAGTTAAAACATTGAGAAAGTGCAGGAACATCCAAATTTTATTTTTATCTTCATTAATGAGTATTTTTTACATTTATGTCCGATAGTTTCAATACTTATTTAGTAAAATTAACAAATTTAAAAATATATTTATTCATTTTCATTAGTAAAACATTAAAATATATAATATATTGTTCAATTTAAATATTAAATATAATGTTATTTGAAGTATTTTAATATTTAAATTTAATTTTAATATTAGACCGCATTTAGATTATAATATTAGACCGCATTTAGATTACATTTATAGCACTATTTTAAGCACTAAAAATCGAACGTCAAATTCTTTTTGATTTACATTTACTTTCATATTTTCTTGCGAGAATTTTGACAGCTATCCCTACCCTAATCATATAACCAAAATATAACAACAGAGAACAGAAAAAGCGGAAAAAAAATAATCATCATAATCTTAACTTATGCTACTTTCAAGGGCAGCGGTCATATGTAGGCGAAATAAATGCAATTTTAATTTCTTAATTATGGGTACATACATTAATTTCTTTAATGTTAAATTTTATAAGTTAACATTTTAAAAAGTAAATTTATTGTAATTTTTTTTTAGTAAATTATTTAGATATTAACTAAAATAAAAAAATAAATTTTCAATTTTATTTCAAAAATTTATTTTTTATTTCTTAACAAAAAATCAAAATATTTATTAAACATATATAATATATATGTATGTCATTTTGCTATGTATATATATAAAAAATATATATGGATACATAAAAATTATATAGAAAAAAAATAAAAATTATATAAAAAAATGTATATATTTTTTGATATGGATAAAATATATATTTTTAATTTTTTATATATATATATCTATATATGTGAAATCAAAAACAAAAAATATATATATAATATCCATATAAAAAAATATATACATATTTTTATATAATTTTTATTTTTTTTTATATAATTTTTATGTATCCATATATATTTTTATATAATATATATTTTATATACCTATATAATAAAATGACATACATATATAATGTTTACTAAATATTTTGAATTTTTTTTTAAGTGCGCTCTTCAAAAAAAATTTTTAAATGCGCTCTGCAAAAATTTCGTTTTGGCATATTATTTGACACCCATGTCAAAATTTTAGCAAGAAGAAAATTTTCTTGCTCGGGAAGTAATTCACCCGTCATATTTTTTCGCTTTCGCACTCACAAGAAAGAAAAGGAAAAAATATTGAACGTCAGAATTATAGTGCTATAAATAGATAATGTAAATGCACACTTATATATAAATTTCAAAATTAAAATAGTAACGATTACTAAAATAATATTATTGTTATTTTTTTTTAATAAAATTGTTTAAATGGTATAAGAACTTAATAATTATAAAATTAAATATATTAATTTCATATCATAAATGAATAAAATTTTGTGCTTTTCATTATGCTTATATTATAACAAAATTTACTAACATTTGAATTGTTCCTAATTTTCTATTTACACTAATTATTATTTTGTTAAAATAGATCTAAATTATATTATTAAATATTATTTAATAAAAATAATATAATTTTAAAATTTATATATGGCTCTATAATAATCATTAAAATTATAATATGCAAATAATATAGGTAGGTATATAATATTTTTGGACATTAACAATAGCACTTCCTAATATTCAAGCTGTCCTTTTACAAAAGAAAACTGAAAAAAAGCATAAATATAAAATAACATTGTATAAAAACCGTCCTTTTCAGGACGACCAAAAATTATAATTAAAAGAGTATATACATAAATATAAGAAATTATTTCATATATTCAATTTTTTTTAAAGTTAACATATAACCAAAAAATATATATTTATTTGTGCTTAATAAATTGAGAAAAAATGTCGAAATATATTTTTCACTTTTCAATATTCTGAAATATTTTTGGTATTTAATATTTTCAATTTTTTTTTTTGAAAATTTAATAATATTCTGAAATGTTTTTGGTATTAATAATTTCAATTATTTTTTTTTGTAAATTTTTTTGAAACAATTTTGAAAGTTTATTTCCAATTTTGAAAATAAATATTTTTGGTATTTAATATTTTCAATTATTTTTTTTGTAATTTTTTTTGAAAATTTAATAATATTCTGAAATATTTTTGCTATTAATAATTTCAATTATTTTTTTTTGTAAATTTTTTTGAAATAATTTTGAAAATTTAATAATGCAGATTATTTTTTTACATTTCAATTAATAAATTTCAAAATAATTTTTTTTTTCGATTTAAATATTTTTCTTAAAACAACTAAAAAAAAATCTTTAATAAATATGTATATTTTATTTATTATCTTCAAATAACTTGGAAAATATATATTATTTTTATATGTATTTTTTTATACTTTTTGTAAATAAAATGGTGGTCCTGAAAAGGACCGTTTTTGTTAATATTTATTTTTAACCTCGAAACCATATAGTGTTCTGCCTTGTCTTTTAAGCGTATAAACAACATCCATAGCTGTGACAGTTTTTCTTTTAGCATGCTCAGTATATGTGACTGCATCACGATCACGAATAACATTTTCCAAAAATACTTTTAAAACACCATGTGTTTCTTCATAAATTAAACCAGAAATACGTTTAACTCCACCACGCCGGGCCAAACGACGAATAGCTGGTTTAGTAATACCTTGAATATTATCTCGAAGAACTTTGCGATGACGTTTAGCACCACCTTTGCCTCGTCCAGTCATATTTATTTTATTTCGCACAAAAACTAAAATTTAACTTTTTCCACTATTTTCACTATCTTCACTGTTTCACTACTTAAATATTTCTGATAATTTTCCAAATGTACGCCGCTATTTATGTATTTTTCAGTTTGACAAAAATCGCACACTAATTAAACTCACTCACACTCATTCATTTTCCATCTCCTTCTCCGATGCGATGGCGAAGTGTGAGTATTTAATTTTCTTTGTGTGCAATTTTATTTTAGATCGGCTAGGGTATAAATAAATGTGAATTTCAAAAAAATAAATTATTCTATTAAAGTGTGGTGTAGTGAAAAAGTTAAAATAAAAATAAATATTAAATAGTGTAGTGGGAAAATGGCCCGTACAAAGCAAACAGCTCGTAAATCTACTGGTGGTAAAGCACCTCGTAAACAATTGGCAACAAAAGCTGCTCGCAAAAGTGCACCAGCAACTGGTGGAGTTAAAAAACCCCATAGATTCCGTCCAGGAACTGTAGCTCTTCGTGAAATTCGTCGTTATCAGAAAAGTACAGAATTATTAATCAGGAAATTACCTTTTCAACGATTAGTGCGTGAAATCGCTCAAGATTTTAAAACTGATTTACGTTTTCAAAGCTCAGCTGTAATGGCTTTACAAGAAGCTAGTGAATCGTACTTGGTTGGCCTCTTTGAAGATACAAATTTGTGTGCAATTCATGCTAAACGTGTTACAATTATGCCAAAAGATATTCAATTAGCTCGTCGTATTCGAGGCGAACGTGCTTAAATTAAAAAATATTTAAATACATACAATAAAAAAAATCAATCGGTCCTTTTCAGGGCCACAAATTAATAATATTAAAAGAGTATAAATTAAATTTTAATATAATAATATAAAAATTAATTTTTAAAATAAATAAAGCAAATATAAATTATATATATATATATATATATATATATATATATATATATATATATATTATACTGTATTATGAATTTCTTTTATATTTAGTTTTTTTATGTTCTAATTTTAGTATATTTTAATGTTTAGCTGATATAAAAAAAATTCTTATTATTAAAATATTTAATCATCATCGTCATCACGATACTAGAATTTAAATTTTTTAACTAAGCTAAAATAAATAAATTTAATATTAATAATTTTATATTATAATTATTTAATTTATATATGTATAATAAATAAATAAAAATTTTTATTTTTTACTCTTTTTAAAAAAAAAATTTAGTCCTGAAAAGGACTGGTTATTTGTTATAAACAATTATTATATTGTTCATACATTTAAATTTATTTTTTTGCCGTTTTTTTAGTTGCAACTTTTTTTGGAGAAGTAGCTTTCTTCGGCTGTGGAGTTTTTGGTTTTTTCACATCCGTTTTGGATGGTTTTGTTGATTTTTGTTTTGGAGTTTTTTTTTTAATAGTACCAGCTTTTTTAATTGCTTTAGCAGTCGATTTTTCAGATTTTTTTTTTATCAGTTGTCTTTTTTGCTGTAACTACTTTTTTTTCTTATCATCAGTTGCTGATTTTTTGGCTACACTTTTTTTAACTTTATTTTCAACTTTTGGTTTTTTATCCATTTTTTTAGTTTCCTTTTTAGGCTTTGAAGCAGCAGCAGACAATTTAAATGAACCAGAAGCGACTTTACCTTTTGTTTGAATTAATTGACCACTTTCAACAGAACCTTTTAAATATTTTTTTATAAATGGTGCTAATTTATCAGCATCAACTTTATAATTTGCAGCTAAATATTTTTTAATTGCTTTAGCAGTCGATTTTTCAGATTTTTTTTATCAGTTGTCTTTTTTGCTGTAACTACTTTTTTTTTCTTATCACCAGTTGCTGATTTTTTGGCTACACTTTTTTTAACTTTATTTTCAACTTTTGGTTTTTTATCCATTTTTTTAGTTTCCTTTTTAGGCTTTGAAGCAGCAGCAGACAATTTAAATGAACCAGAAGCGCCTTTACCTTTTGTTTGAATTAAATGACCACTTTCAACAGAACCTTTTAAATATTTTTTTATAAATGGTGCTAATTTATCAGCATCAACTTTATAATTTGCAGCTAAATATTTTTTAATTGCTTTAGCAGTCGATTTTTCAGATTTTTTTTTATAAGTTGTCTTTTTTGCTGTAACTACTTTTTTTTCTTATCATCAGTTGCTGATTTTTTGGCTACACTTTTTTTAACTTTTTTTTCAACTTTCGGTTTTTTATCCATTTTTTTAGTTTCCTTTTTAGGCTTTGAAGCAGCAGCAGACAATTTAAATGAACCAGAAGCGCCTTTACCTTTTGTTTGAATTAAATGACCACTTTCAACAGAACCTTTTAAATATTTTTTTATACATGGTGCTAATTTATCAGCATCAACTTTATAATTTGCAGCTAAATATTTTTTAATTGCTAAAAGAGATGATCCACCACGTTCTTTTAGAGTTTTAATTGCAGAATCAACCATTTGAGCTGTTGGTGGATGATTTGGTTTCACTGCTGGCTTTTTAACACCACTTCTTTTTGTTCAATAGGAGGAGCGGGAACATTAGCTACTTCAGTATTTTCAGTCATTATATTTTATCGATAGATAACAAACAGTTACACAAAAACTTTTTTCTTTCAAATTATGTAATATAAATGTAAAAAAATATAAAATTTAAGGTAGTTAAAACATTGAGAAAGTGCAGGAACATCCAAATTTTATTTTTATCTTCATTAATGAGTATTTTTTACATTTATGTCCGATAGTTTCAATACTTATTTAGTAAAATTAACAAATTTAAAAATATATTTATTCATTTTCATTAGTAAAACATTAAAATATATAATATATTGTTCAATTTAAATATTAAATATAATGTTATTTGAAGTATTTTAATATTTAAATTTAATTTTAATATTAGACCGCATTTAGATTATATATTTATAGCACTATTTTAAGCACTAAAAATCGAACGTCAAATTCTTTTTGATTTACATTTACTTTCATATTTTCTTGCGAGAATTTTGACAGCTATCCCTACCCTAATCATATAACCAAAATATAACAACAGAGAACAGAAAAAGAGGAAAAAAAAATCATCATAATCATAACTTATGCTATTTTCAAGGGCAGCGGTCATATGTAGGCGAAATAAATGCAATTTTATTTTCTAAATTTTGGGTATATACATTAATTTCTTTAATGTTAAATTTTATAAGTTAACATTTTAAAATGTAAATTTATTGTAATTTTTTTTAAGTAAATTATTTAGATATTAACTAAAATAAAAAAATAAATTTTCAATTTTATTTCAAAAATTTATTTTCTATTTCTTAAAAAAAAATCAAAATATTTATTAAACATATATATATATGTATGTCAGTTTGCTATATGTATATATAAAAAATATATATGGATACATAAAAATTATATAGAAAAAAAATAAAAATTATATAAAAAAATGTATATATTTTTTGATATGGATAAAATATATATTTTTAATTTTTTATATATATATATATATATATATATATATGTGAAATCAAAAAGAAAAAATATATATATATGTACATATTTTTATATAATTTTTATTTTTTTTTATATAACTTTTATGTATCCATATATATTTTTTATATATATATATTTTATATACCTATATAATAAAATGACATACATATATAATGTTTAATAAATATTTTGATTTTTTTTAAATATATTAAATATATTAATTTTATATCATAAATGAATAAAATTTTGTGCTTTTCAATATGCTTATATTATAACAAAATTTACTAACATTTGAATTGTTCCTAATTTTCTATTTACACTAATTATTATTTTGTTAAAATAGATCTAAATTATATTATTAAATATTATTTAATAAAAATAATATAATTTTAAAATTTAAATATGGCTCTATAATAATCATTAAAATTATAATATGCAAATATTATAGGTAGGTATATAATATTTTTGGACATTTTCTGAAATTTTCTAATTTATATATTAATTCAATACAAAATGTTTATTAAAGATATTATATTACTGTATAAAGAAATTTAAGTAATATTTAAATGTATTTATAAAATTATCTTAATATTTTTTTAAAACTTGATTTATAATTATTGTGTATAATATAATGTTTAATGAATTTAAAAAAAAAACTCTTAATATTTAGGTATATTATCTATATAAAATTTTCAAATTTATATATTAATTCAATACAAAATGTTTATTAAAAATATTATATTAATATATAAATTAGTTTAGTAATATGAAATTTAATTTAAATGGATTTAAAAAAATACTTAAATATTTTTGAAAACTTAATTTATAATTATTATGTATGTTTAATGAAATTTTTCAAAAAAAAACTATTACATTTTTTTACATAACTTTATTTATTTATTATCAATATAAAACAAATATACATACTGAATAATGCTAATTAAATTCAATTTTAATTCTTTCTTTATACGGTATTAAAAAATTTAAATGAAAATTATTTTATACAAAAAAAAGTATTTTTTGACAAGATAAAATAATATTATTTTTTAATAACTCTCATTTATATAGTTTGGCGGTCCTGAAAAGGACCATTGGGTATTATAATAGTTTCAGAAATTATTTATTTAGAACTGGCATATTTGGTAACAGCTTTTGTTCCTTCACTGGCAGCATGTTTAGCTAATTCACCTGGTAATAACAATCTGACGGCAGTCTGAATTTCTCGACTAGTAATTGTTGAACGTGTATTATAATGAGCTAAACGTGATGCTTCAGCAGCTATTCTTTCGAAAATATCATTAACGAAACTGTTCATGATACTCATAGCTTTTGATGACATACCAGTATCTGGATGAACATGTTTCAATACTTTATAGATGTAAATAGCATAACTCTCCTTCCTCTTACGTTTCTTTTTTTTATCATCTTTTGATATATTTTTTTGCGCTTTACCACTAGTTTTTGGCGGCATTTTATAAATATAAATATTTTATATAATATATTTTTTTTCACTTTTCACACTTTACACTTCACAGTCAAATAAAGACTACTTATATTCTTAAGAAATATATATACCTCTTTCTTAAGAAATATATATACCTCTTTCCAAAAATAATATTTTAATAATTTTTAAAATTTGATAGTATTCATGCTTGTGAAAAAACATAAATTTTACGGAACTTAATATTTTTATTCAATCAAATTTCTTAACTACTTGTGTGTGGTGTTTTTTTTAATAAATAAGTGAGAATAATTGTGTAAAATGTCTGGTCGTGGTAAAGGTGGAAAAGTTACAGGAAAGGCAAAATCACGTTCAAGTCGTGCTGGTCTTCATTTTCCAGTTGGTCGTATACATCGTTTATTAAAAAAAGGGAATTATGCTGAACGTGTCGGAGCTGGAGCCCCAGTATATTTAGCAGCTGTTATGGAATATTTAGCTGCAGAAGTATTGGAATTGGCTGGTAACGCTGCTCGTGACAACAAAAAAACGAGAATTATTCCTCGTCATTTACAATTAGCTATCCGTAATGATGAAGAATTAAATAAATTATTATCAGGAGTAACAATAGCACTTCCTAATATTCAAACTGTCCTTTTACCAATGAAAACTGAAAAAAAGCATAAATATAAAATAACATTGTATGAAAACCGTCCTTTTCAGGACGACCAAAAATTATAATTAAAAGAGTATATACATAAATATAAAAAATTATTTCATATATTCAATTTTTTTTAAAGTTAACATATAACCAAAAAATATATTTTTATTTGTGCTTAATAAATTGAGACAAAATGTCGAAATATATTTTTCACTTTTCAATATTCTGAAATATTTTTGGTATTTAATATTTTCAATTTTTTTTTTTTGAATAATTAATAATATTCTGAAATATTTTTGGTATTAATAATTTCAATTATTTTTTTTGTAAATTTTTTTGAAACAATTTTGAAAGTTTATTTCCAATTTTGAAAATAAATATTTTTGGTATTTAATATTTTCAATTATTTTTTTTTGTAATTTTTTTTGAAAATTTAATAATATTCTGAAATATTTTTGCTATTAATAATTTCAATTATTTTTTTTGTAAATTTTTTTGAAATAATTTTGAAAATTTAATAATGGAGATTATTTTTTTACATTTCAATTAATAAATTTCAAAATAATTTTTTTTTTCGATTTAAATATTTTTCTTAAAACAACTAAAAAAAAATCTTTAATAAATATGTATATTTTATTTATTATCTTCAAATAACTTGGAAAATATATATTATTTTTATATGTATTTTTTTATACTTTTTGTAAATAAAATGGTGGTCCTGAAAAGGACCGTTTTTGTTAATATTTATTTTTAACCTCGAAACCATATAGTGTTCTGCCTTGTCTTTTAAGCGTATAAACAACATCCATAGCTGTGACAGTTTTTCTTTTAGCATGCTCAGTATATGTGACTGCATCACGATCACGAATAACATTTTCCAAAAATACTTTTAAAACACCACGTGTTTCTTCATAAATTAAACCAGAAATACGTTTAACTCCACCACGCCGGGCCAAACGACGAATAGCTGGTTTAGTAATACCTTGAATATTATCTCGAAGAACTTTGCGATGACGTTTAGCACCACCTTTGCCTCGTCCAGTCATATTTCAGTTTATTTTTATTTTATTTCGCATAAAAACTAAAATTTAACTTTTTCCACTATTTTCACTATCTTCACTGTTTCACTACTTAAATATTTCTGATAATTTTCCAAATTTACGCCGCTATTTATGTATTTTTCAGTTTGACAAAAATCGCACACTAATTAAACTCACTCACACTCATTCATTTTCCATCTCCTTCGCCGATGCGATGGCGAAGTGTGAGTATTTAATTTTCTTTGTGTGCAATTTTATTTTAGATCGGCTAGGGTATAAATAAATGTGAATTTCAAAAAAATAAACTATTCTATTAAAGTGTGGTGTAGTGAAAAAGTTAAAATAAAAATAAATATTAAATAGTGCAGTGGAAAAATGGCCCGTACAAAGCAAACAGCTCGTAAATCTACTGGTGGTAAAGCACCTCGTAAACAATTGGCAACAAAAGCAGCTCGCAAAAGTGCACCAGCAACTGGTGGAGTTAAAAAACCCCATAGATTCCGTCCAGGAACTGTAGCTCTTCGTGAAATTCTTCGTTATCAGAAAAGTACAGAATTATTAATCAGGAAATTACCTTTTCAACGATTAGTACGTGAAATCGCTCAAGCTTTTAAAACTGATTTACGTTTTCAAAGCTCAGCTGTAATTGCTTTACAATAAGCTAGTGAATCGTACTTCGTTGGCCTCTTTGAAGATACAAATTTGTGTGCAATTCATGCTAAACGTGTTACAATTATGCCAAAAGATATTCAATTAGCTCGTCGTATTCGAGGCGAACGTGCTTAAATTAAAAAATATTTAAATACATACAATAAAAAAAATCAATCGGTCCTTTTCAGGGCCACAAATTAATAATATTAAAAGAGTATAAATTAAATTTTAATATAAAAATTAATTTTTAAAATAAATAAAGCAAATATAAATTAAATATATATATATATATATATATATATATATATATATATATATATATATATATATATATATATATATTTTATACTGTATTATGAATTTCTTCTATATTTAGTTTTTTTTATGTTCTAATTTTAGTATATGTTAATGTTTAGCTGATATAAAAAAAATTCTTATTATTAAAATATTTAATCATCATCGTCATCACGATACTAGAATTTTAATTTTTTAACTAAGCTAAAATAAATAAATTTAATATTAATAATTTTATATTATAATTATTTAATTTATATGTGTATAATAGATAAATAAAAAAATTCATTTTTTACTCTTTTTAAAAAAAAATTTAGTCCTGATAAGGACTGGTTATTTGTTATAAACAATTATTATAATACATTTAAATTTATTTTTTTGCCGTTTTTTTAGTTGCGACTTTTTTTGGAGAAGTAGCTTTCTTCGGCTGTGGAGTTTTTGGTTTTTTCACATCCGTTTTGGATGGTTTTGTTGATTTTTGTTTTGGAGTTTTATTTTTAATAGTACCAGCTTTTTTAATTGCTTTAGCAGTCGATTTTTCAGATTTTTTTTATCATTTGTATTTTTTGCTGTAACTACTTTTTTTTCTTATCACCAGTTGCTGATTTTTTGGCTACACTTTTTTTAACTTTTGGTTTTTTATCCATTTTTTAGTTTCCTTTTTAGGCTTTGAAGCAGTAGCAGACAATTTAAATAAACCAGAAGCGCCTTTACCTTTTAAACCAGAAGCGCCTTTACCGTTTGAACTTATAAACCAGAAGCGCCTTTACCGTTTGAATTAAATGACCACTTTCAACAGAACCTTTTAATTTAAATATTTTTTTATAAATGGTGCTAATTTATCAGCATCAACTTTATAATTTGCAGCTAAATATTTTTTAATTGCTAAAAGAGATAATCCACCACGTTCTTTTAGAGTTTTAATTGCAGAATCAACCATTTGAGCTGTTGGTGGATGATTTGGTTTCACTGCTGGCTTTTTAACACCACTGTTTCTTACTTTTTTTTGTTCAATAGGAGGAGCGGGAACATTAGCTACTTCAGTACTTTCAGTCATTATATTTTATCGATAGATAACAAACAGTTACACAAAAACTTTTTTCTTTCAAATTAATATAAATGTAGCAAAAAATATAATATTTAAGGTAGTTAAAACATTGAGAAAGTGCAGGAACATCCAAATTTTATTTTTATCTTCTCTAATGAGTATTTTTTACATTTATGTCCGATAGTTTCAATACTTATTTAGTAAAATTAACAAATTTAAAAATATATTTATACATTTTCATTAGTAAAACATTAAAATATATAATATATTCTTCAATTTAAATATTAAATATAATGTTATTGAAGTATTTTAATATTTAAATTTAATTTTAAATTATAAATTACGGACACATATTATAAATTTCAAAATTAAAATAGTAATGATTACTAAAATAATATTATTGTTATTTTTTTTTAATAAAATTGTTTAAATGGTATAAGAACTTAATAATTATAAAATTAAATATATTAATTTTATATCATAAATGAATAAAATTTTGTGCTTTTCAATATGCTTATATTATAACAAAATTTACTAACATTTGAATTGTTCCTAATTTTCTATTTAAACTAATTACTATTTTGTTAAAATAGATCTAAATTATATTATTAAATATTATTTAATAAAAATAATAAAATTTTAAAATTTATATATGGCTCTATAATAATCATTAAAATTATAATATGCAAATAATATAGGTAGGTATATAATATTTTTGGACATTTTCTGAAATTTTCTAATTTATATATTAATTCAATACAAAATGTTTATTAAAGATATTATATTACTGTATAAAGAAATTTAAATAATATTTATATGTATTTATAAAATTATCTTAATATTTTTTTAAAACTTGATTTATAATTATTGTGTATAATATAATGTTTAATGAATTTAAAAAAAAAACTCTTAATATTTAGGTATATTATCTATATAAAATTTTCAAATTTATATATTAATTCAATACAAAATGTTTATTAAAAATATTATATTAATATATAAATTAGTTTAGTAATATGAAATTTAATTTAAATGGATTTAAAAAAATAGTTAAATATTTTTGAAAACTTAATTTATAATTATTATGTATGTTTAATGAAATTTTTCAAAAAAAACTATTACATTTTTTTACATAACTTTATTTATTTATTATCAATATAAAATAAATATACATACTGAATAATGCTTATTAAATTCAATTTTAATTCTTTCTTTATACGGTATTAAAAAATTTAAATGAAAATTATTTTATAAAAAAAAAGTATTTTTTTGACAAGATAAAATAATATTATTTTTTAATAACTCTCATTTATATAGTTTGGCGGTCCTGAAAAGGACCATTGGGTATTATAATAGTTTCAGAAATTATTTATTTAGAACTGGTATATTTGGTAACAGCTTTTGTTCCTTCACTGACAGCATGTTTAGCTAATTCACCTGGTAATAACAATCTGACGACAGTCTGAATTTCTCGACTAGTAATTGTTGAACGTTTATTATAATGAGCTAAACGTGATGCTTCAGCAGCTATTCTTTCGAAAATATCATTAACGAAACTGTTCATGATACTCATAGCTTTGATGATATACCAGTATCTCGATGAACTTGTTTCAATACTTTATAGATGTAAATAGCATAACTCTCCTTCCTCTTACGTTTCTTTTTTTTATCACCTTTTGATATATTTTTTTGCGCTTTACCAGCTTTTTTTGCTGCTTTACCACTAGTTTTTGGAGGCATTTTATAAATATAAATATTTTATATAATATATTTTTTCTCACTTTTCACACTTTACACTTCACAGTCAGTAGATAAGCTATGGGTGTTCTGGCCCACTTTTACGTGTATTTTTAAAGGGGGGTCTAAAATAGCTTTTTGGCATAGGTTGTGGTGGTGTGGGAATGTGGTTGTGGGTTGAAACATGTTGGGACATGTTAGCTAATTTTATTAGTAAATTTCTAAAATGTTCTAAAAGTCTGAATAAATTATTTTTCTTATCGGCAGTATTAATTAAGTTGTGTGTTTATGAATAGATTTTTTATGGTTTTTTTGTTTATTTTAAATATAAAAGACTCTCCTTAGTGGATATATGTATATAGATATATAACGTAAACACAATAAATCTCAAAAAAAATTTTCCTTAGTTGATATATGTATATATAGATATATACATGTATATATATATATATATATAACGTAAACACAAAAATTTCAAAAAATTCTTTCCTAAGTGGATATATGTATGTATAGTTATATTTTTTCCTAAGAAATAATTGTAAGGCTATGCTTCCCATTTATGTTTATATTATTTATATATTAATTGAATGCGCTTTGTGCTTAATTAAACATTTTTTATGTTAGAAATTATAACTGTATTATTTTCTTTAAAAAAATGAATTTATTTAAAAGATCGAAAAAATAAAGAATCAGTTCTTATAAAGAATTCAAGTCGTTCGTTTCCATTAGAATTTAATTAAAAGTATTTGTAATAATCAGTTTAATTTTGTAATAATAGAAGAGCGTAATAATGTAAAATTTAACTAAAAAACTAAATAATATTGGTAGCGAAGAAATGCTACAAACAAAGAAAATTACCGACTTGAAAATAAATAAGCGGTATAAAATAGTAAAACTACAACGAATTAACACAAAATTCGGACCACGAATTATAGCTGACTTTAGTCAGTTTAGAGTGTTTTTACCCACTATGTATAAAATGATAAGTGATAAGTGATAAGGTGATAAGGACATATCTGATTTAAATAAAGGAAACTATGCTATAATGAGTATATCTCATTATGGTAGTTTTGCCAACATTAAGTTTATTGATCTGGATTTGGGGCAACCCTTAGATGATGATGATGTTGATGTCAACCAAGTAATAGTGGAAGATGATAATGATGAAGACAGCGACTGGGGTGTTCCAGTAAAACAATTGAAAAAAAATGTATATAATTAATTTTTTTATTTTGTGAATATTTCGTTTTTTGTAATTTTCTATAGATATATGTGAAAAATAAAATATTTATATATCAGATTTTTTTGTGAGGCATAAAAGCTTATTGAACTGAAGTGACGTTTCATATAAATTTTTTTAGAATTATTAACTTATAGTATTAAGAATTAAGAATTATTAAAATTATTAACTCTAAAATAAACAAAACAACAAAAAAATCAATAATTTAATAGTTTTATTTCTTATATAAAATACATAGGATTATATTTCAGGTTATACAATAATCAAGATTCTTTTTAATAAACATACATTTTGTACTGCACATATACCAGAATGATTTGCTAAACATTTAGATATTTCTGTCTTATATTTTGATTTTAAAGTTTTGATATTTGCATAATGATTATCATCCAAATCTATAATATTAGCATGATTCAGAGTATTGGCAACCCATTCCCTTTTTTCAAATCCTTTAACAAATATTTTGATGCGATCATTTAGCATATTTTTTATATGATTAATAGTATCATGAAAATATGAAACTCCATCACACCATTGAAATCCATGATGGTTTCTCTCTAGCCATCTGTTTGCTTTTTGTGTGTTAGCTGAGAGTAAATGGAATCCATATGGCGGTCTTATAATATAGTGCTGTAATTCACCGGTTGAGGAGAGTATTGCAATTTCTTTTAAAATGAACTTATTTTTATTATCTCTGAAGCCTTGAATATCAATTATGAAGTATAGAGGTTTCATTTAAATGATTTTGATAACTTCAGCGCTCAATTGATTGTAATGATCTAAACGATCATGCAGCATAAGACAATATGCTGATGTATTTTCATCTAGTGCTCCTTGAAATTTCATTTCAATTCGAATGTCAACAGGTCCAGTTTTTAGATTTTCATTTTGATGACGAGTATCTAATACTAATATCATTGCAGATGATTTAAATTTACTCCAGGTAATTAAAGGTTCTGCTAACGATTTATTATAGTAATTTTTTTGAAAGTTGACATAGGCATCATAAGCTATAGCATAACGGTTTTTGTCAAAAGCATGTCCCATATCTTCATATGGATAAACATCGGAATTAAGATAAATTTTTAGATCAGTTATATTACAATGATCGAATTCTGAAGAATCAGCAGTAATTTGTCTGCGTTAATTTTTTTGTAGAGCGAAAATTATAAATCGCGGTTTTTCCAATTGGGTTGTAGTCTTTACATTCCAAATATGATGAGTAGAGTTTATAGGTAATGATGGGTATTCATATAGATCCCAATTTCGAAAAGCTATTTTCATTGTTTCTCCATTATTAATACCCTTATATAAATTTAACTTTACCGTATCAGATAGTGATATATGTTGCACTTTCCATTGAACTTTTGATAATGTTATTAGGGGTTTCTCAGCTGCATCGGTACAAATTAAAGCCTTATCATCAGTTCTAGCACTAGTTAGAATTAATTCATGTCGAGCATTTGGTATAATATTTGTAAAATCTTCTGAAAATCCTAGCAATCTCTTCAATGGAATACAAAAATTAAAATAATATCCATTAGTGGAAATTGATTCTTTTGGTGACCAACTAGCACTGTAAAGTCCAATGCTTTCATTTTCAGTCAAAGAAATATAATTTTGTAAAGTTGATGTTATACCAACATTTCGATTATGATCAATTTCTTGACCATTAAGCTCATATCTAATTTCATCAAAAAGATATGCAACTGCATTATTAATTAATTTTGTGTTCTTTACAGCTTCAGCTTTTTCAGTAGTGAGTAAACCTTCTATGTAAGGTAAACTAGTAGATGGTAATATATTTATATTTTGGTGTTGGATTGCAATTCGTATAATATCGCTTTTATTGAATGAATTAAAAAATGGAGAATAACTATGCCATTGCGAATTGGTAATACTTTCATCAAAAACAGGTTCTTGAAAACTATTCATAATTTTGCTCATTGTTTGATTTGTTTTTATTTAATTTTAATCCAATTGACCTTAAAAACTGTTGATTTTGGTGTCTTAATACTTTTAAGGTTCTTAGATGTCTATGTGTGTCTAGTGTCTGATTCTGATTGAAATTCAGACCTATATTACTTAAGTATTTATTATTAGGTTGATATTCCTGATTATATATTATCATGTTTGAGGTTTCAAATGCAATCTTGCAGTAATATTTTCACCTCTAAAATTCAATAATGTCCCTCTTGATCGGTAAATTTTAAAACTAATGATGTTAATCGTTCAACGTTTATTGGTAAATAGATAACATTTAATGGTACTTCTATAATTTTATATCCTGGACTTACTTTAATTGAGAATTCGTGTATTATATGAGCTTGTTGATTATTTATATACGTTCCACCAATAATATTACACTCAATACGTATAGTATTCACCCTGTTTATATCAACATAAAGGTCTGATACATGCAATTGTTTTTTTTTGTAATAATCTTTTACTAAAACTTAAAAGCTTACAAATACTCAGTTCTTTAGTGAAATCAATATCTCCTACATCAGTATAAATTTCACATTTTAAAGTATTGTTATTTGCTTTCAATTCAAAGGTTTTTCGATCTGTTTGATCTGATTCACCATTATCATTAATACCCAACTCCTCACGAATGTACTGCTCTATATCACCAATTTCATAAGATCCAACAGGTATCGTGATAACTTTATTACCAATATGAAATTTATTATTATCAATATCCACATTTGGTATTGAATTATATGTTTGAAAATCTACTAATCCACATACATAATTCCCCTTTAAATCAATAGATGGAAAATACTGTGAAGTAAGTGTAGAACTATTACCGTTGAGAGTTAATGTTAATGACATGATGTATTGATAACAATTGATTTTGATAGATAAATGTCCACATATATATGTGTTAAATTCTTGTTCTTTATTATAGTTATAGAATAATTTATCTGTATTTAAGTAATTCACAACTTCAATTGGAGGTTTTAAATTTCCAAAACTATCAAAATAATGAGCAAATTTATTGTGTTTGTAATATGCTACCCAATGTGTCCCCGGTCCACTAGAATTATCCAAGTTTATTATACCACATTCATACTTCCATATTTTTGAAGGTAAATTATCACGCATAAAGACACCTTGAAAATGTTGTAAATGTTTCCCAAACTTGAGTAAATCTGTATTTGTTAGTGGTTGATTAGGTAGCAGTTTTAAAAGTTTTTTGAATGATTTTGAGGTTTTAAATATAGTCCCAATCCTTGTTTATATGGTTTTAAGTATAATCCTCCACCATTTTTATCATTGATTGCAATAGCCTCCATTTTTTTATTATGTCGCCGACTTTCCTCTAGCTCCTTTTTTGCATTACTAGCATCATTAACTGCTTTCGCTATGCCTGCAACTCCACCTGAAAGAGCACCAACAGCGGAAAGGCCAGCGAATAATGGTACTAAAAAAGGAAGAACTCCACCCAATTTTGGTATTGGTAAAACCCTTGGATACTTGATCTTTTTACGATTTTTACCATTCAAAGTTTTTCTAGCAGCTCTAAGAGCTACTTTTATGGAATCTTTTTGATTTATTGGGTTAGAAGTTTGATTTGCGATTTTAGCAGATTGTACTGCATCTTTAAATGAATTTTTAGTTTTAGTTGTAGATTTAATTTTTCTCATATTAGAACCCATTCCAAGTTTTACTTTCATTGCATTTGTAATAAGAAGAGCATTAGCTCGTTCACCCCAAGTAGAATTTTTGTCAATTACTCTTTCCCAAGCCTTTTCAGTCAATATTTTATCCGCAATATGTCTATGATTTATGTCTTTACTATGAGAGTATGCTATATCATGTTCTTTGCAAGCTTCATACAAAGGATTTATGCCTTTGTCCCCTCGGTTTAATCTTTCTTTAAGCTTAGTTCCAGGTCCACAATAATTGTATCCAGGTAAATGTAATTCAAAAGGTAATTTATTTATTAGCGAGTTTAAGACACCACCTCATACTTTAATATCTTTTCTACAATTGTCAGAGTTATAATTAATCATAACTATTATATATGTATAGCCACTTTGTAACGAACACCTTTACAACTATTTTACAACTAAATAGATTTTCGAAAATTATCAAAAAAAAAATATATTTATATATAATTTAATCTCATTTTGATTTGCAATTAGTCAAAAGAATGAAGTTTGTGAAGCAACATGCAAATATTAAAATTAAAAATTTTGATCAAACTGTAGGTTGTGGTGTTGAAAAAACAAAACATGGTGCCTTGTTACCGAATAATATACGAGGTTTAATAGTCCGACCATCAAATTATTGTAAAACAAATATAATTTTGAGCATGTTATTGGATTCAAATGGTTTGCGTTTTGAAAACATCTACATATATTCAAAATCATTACATCAACCAAAATATGAATATTTGAAAAAATTGATATCATCTATTAACGGCATGGGTTATTATGAATTTTCAAATAATTGTGAAATTATGGAACCATCTGAAGCTAAAAAGAATTCAGTTTTTATTTTTGATGATGTTGCATGTGAAAGACAAAATAATATACGATCATACTTTTGTATGGGACGTCATAATGATATTGATAGTTTTTATTTATGCCAATCTTATACGCATATACCTAAACATTTGATACGTGATAATGCAAATTTCATAATATTATTCAAGCAAGATGATTTAAATTTAAGACATATTTACAATGATCATGTAAACTCTGATATGTCATTTAATCAATTCAAAAATGTCTATAGTGAGTGTTGGAAAGATCCGTATGGATTTCTACTTATTGATAAAAACAGGCCCTGTAATAAATGTGGATATCGAAAAAATTTCGATGCATTTTTAGTGATTGAATAACAAAATAAGCTGATAAGAAATCTGATCAAAACCTGATCTGTATCAATCAATAACCAATGTAATCAGTCAATAACCAATGTGATCAGTCAATAACCGATGTGACTAGTCAATAACCGACAGATTTGTTCAGTTAATAACCGATGTGACTAGTCAATAACCGACCGATCTGTTCAGTTAATAACCGATGTGACTAGTCAATAACCGACCGATCTGTTCAGTCAATAACCGATGTGATCAGCATCAGTATTAACCTGGTATAGATATAAAAGCAATCAATATTGCTTAACTTTAATCAGTATTAATTTAGAGTTGAGTAAATCATAATACAAAATGAATGAAAAAGTCTTAAAAGAGTTGATAAAAACTCGTAAAGCTTTGAAGCGTAAATATACAACTATAAAAACCGGAGAAAATGCCAAAGAAACTGAATTGGAAACTACTTTCAAACCCATTGTAAAACCTCTAACAGAATTAATAAAAATAGCTCGAGATGATAAATATCTAACGAAATAATACGACCAGAATTAAAACAAGAAGAATATGATCATTTAAAACCTGAAAAAAAATTAAGTTTCCAAAGCTTTACAACATCAACACCAAATTCAACAATCAAATTTGATATTACAGATAATTATGAAACACCCAGAAAAACTAGTGCTGTTAATATTTCACCATCATCATCACAATTATGGACACCACCACCAATAAAAAGGACTGAACTAGATAAAACATATGGCCCTCACTTCGATAGTGTCAACAATTTAAGCAAATTGGGTAAATCTGTTCTTAAAATTGATGAGAATAACATTTACATTGATAATTATAAACCTTTTAAAATTACAAATGGTTTATATGAATTGATATTTCACAAAAGTCCTCAACACTATGATGAAGATGATTTGGTAAATTACAAAAAAATATTAATTATAACAAATGCTCATTTAAAAGACCCGAATGACTCAAATTCACAAATAAATGGTAATAAAGGGAACAAATATATAAATATAATTCAAAATCTTGTGACACATAGGTATAATACTCGGAAGAAAAAAGGTGGAAGCCTATCGAAAACAAAAAGATTGCCATTGGATATGGAATTTTCATCAAAACCTATAGAGTATGTTCATTGGGATGATCCGAATGAACTTGTTGATAGATTAAAGCTCTTGATGGCATCTCAAGAAGCTGGAAATAAAATTCATAATAATGAAATTATTTCAATAATTGAGGAACTTAAGGAGGCAGACCTAATTGAATAAAAGACTAATCAAAAAGATGAGTAATATTATACATTTACATTCAGCGAAAACATGAGTAAAAGGCAGGTTGTTGAAGAGCTGCATAAACCTATTAGAAAAAACTTTAAAAGACGAAGAGTTATAATCAAAGGTTTTGATGATCTTTGGCAAGCTGATCTTGTAGAAATGGGTGCATATGCTAAACAAAATTCTAATTATAAATATTTACTAACTATAATTGATACATTCTCAAAATATGGATGGGCTATTCCAATAAAAAATAAAACTGGTGATAAGGTTACTGAGTCCTTTAAATCGATTTTCAAAAATTCAAATAGATATCCTAAAAATTTACAAACTGATGATGGTAAAGAGTTTTTTAACAAAACCTTCCTCAATTTGATGTTGAAATACAACATTAATCATTATTCAACATTTAGCTCATTAAAAGCCTCAATTGTTGAACGTTTTAATCGTACAATAAAGGAAAAAATGTGGAAAGAATTCAGTTTTAATGGAAATTATAAATGGATTAACATCATTCAGAAACTTATTAATGATTATAATCATTCAACTCACAGAACAACTAAAAGAAAACCCTCTGAAATCACCAAAAGTGATGAAAGAAAATTATTATCTACAGTTTATAATCACATTAAAATTGCACCATTTGCTAAATTTAAAATTGGTGAGTCAGTTCGAGTGAGCAAGTTTAAACATGTTTTTGAAAAAGGTTACACACCCAACTGGACAACGGAAATTTTCAAGATAACTAAGAGACAACTAACAAATCCAGTAACTTACTTATTAGAAGATTACCAAGGCAACCCTATTAGAGGAGGATTTTATGAGTATGAATTACAAAAATCTAAATATCCAGATCTATATTTAGTTGAAAAAATCACCAAAACTAAAGGTGACAAAGTTTTTGTGAAGTGGCTCGGATTTCCTTCTAACCAAAATTCATGGATAAACAAAAAAGATGTATTATAGTGAAATACATTAAAAACCAAAACCATGTATATATATTCTCTGAAAAATAATAATTAGTTTAGTTCAAGTTAAGGTGATATATAGAACACACTAAATAACGAAATTTAGAATGAGTGACAAAAAACAATTGTTGAATGAAGACAAGAACATGGACAAAATAAAAGAATGTAAATATAAACTATTGGGGTCATCTACAAAATCATCTTGTCCAAATCCAAAACAACAATCATCATCATCCTCAAAAGCAGAGAAGTCTTCAATTCCTTACAAAAACATAAAATAATTATGAAAATTAAATATATTATTTGTTAAATAAAAAGCAGAAATTTCATGTTTTAAACTAAAAATGTTTTTTATTTACATAATTTCATAAAGTAAATGTTAAGGATATATTCACACTGTGTATTTACTGTTGACTGTGTTTATGTACAAATTTATCAACAGATCTGCAAAAGTATTCCAATTTATTTATTTCATCGTTTAAAAATATTATATGGGTATTTATTTCCGATAAATCATATTTTAATTCATTTATAGTATTTTCACACTCTCTTTTTACTCTATTAGTTTCACTATCAACATATTGTTTTGAAGCAACATCGAAATTATCTATAGGTTCTGCAACGTTTATAACTCGTTTATTTTTCAAGTCACAGTCACCTTGAACCGTTAAACTAAATCCTTCGCCTGGTGGACCTCGTATAGGTTTCCTCTCTCTCCAGTCATCAGTGCGTCCAAATTTATCAATTGACATTTTAGGATTGATAGAATTGTTGTATAAAGCAATATCTTTTATAATACTACCTTATACATAAATTAATTATCTGATAAAAAAAAAAACCAAAATATTATTTTCAACTAAAATATTTCTTTTTAGGGCTTTTCGTCTGTCTGTCCGTCTCTCCGTCCGGTGTAAACAATAAAAACCACTTATTTCACATTTCACATGGTCAAAAATTCGGCCGGTAGGTGGCGCAATTCGCATTTTGCCAAAACCTCTTTTCCGAATAAAAGTTATAATTTTATATAGTAAATGTGCACCAAAAATGAAGTTAGACCACTAGTTTGAAAGGTATTTAAGAGTAGAATATTATGCCAGTAACCGTATTTCAAATTTCTACCGCTAGAGGCGTTTAAAACTAAAATATATAAAATGTTAATTTTTAAAATGTGATTTTCAATAGTCAATAAGCCCCAAAAATTAGGTTTAATGTTGCAACTGAAAGGTAGTAAGTAGTAATATAAAACCACAGTTGTTATAATTTTAAATTCTACCACTAGAGGGTGAAACATATAAATTATATTGTTTTTTAAAAATGTTATTCAACTTGGTGAATCTTTACCAAAAATGAAGGGAGAGCAAGCGCTGGAAAGCTAATATAAACTAAAATACATCAGACATATTCATAATCTGATTTTTTGCCACTAGAGGGCAGTAAAATACAAGTAAAAAGTTGTAATTTAATATAGTAAATGTGCACCAAAAATGAAGTGTGACTACTCGTTGGAAAGATAGTTAAGAGTAGAATACGATGCAGTTAACTGTATTTCAAATTTCTACCGATAGAGGCGCCAAATACTAAAATATGGAAAAAGAGTTTTCAAAATGTGTTTTCCAATTGTGAATAAGCTCCAAAAAATAGGTTTAATGTCGCATCTGAAATTTAGTAAGTAGTAGTATAAAATCACGAATAACAACATATACTCCAAATATGCATTTAGAGTAGTTGAATTTAAAAAAAGCCCGTAATTATAAAACTACTGATCAGTAGTTCGGCTGCGCGGCATTTTTATTTATATCAAGTATATAAGTACATTTGTACTATTAACTTATTTGGTAATTTATTTGTTATTTATAATAATTCATTATTTTCATTATATATTGTTTTCTTAAAAACTCCATAACACATGAACATGTATATGTACAATCACAGTTTATTTGTTGTGTATATGAGTTTGTTGTGTTTGGAAATCTGATATAAAAATCAATTATTATATCTATATGTTCTTTCAATAGCACACCATCATATTTTTCTAAAAAACATTTTATAAAATTATTGCTCATCCTTATTGTTATATTTTACTTAGTGAACAAAATACTAAAAATCAAATCTATGTAACCAGATTTTTTTTATTTATTGTCAGCTACAATTAGCATTTGTAATAAAGTATTTTATTTAGCTTAATAGTAAATTATTTCCACCAGCCAATCTAAGATAAAATTTCATAAGTCTTATAGAAGACTCTTCAATAAAGTTTATACTACTACATGAACATGTATCTGGCCCAGTTGTTGCATTATCGGAAGACCATATACAATTTGCATAGTGAGAACCATGAATTGAAAATTTCATTTCAACATTCACTAATTTCATTAGTGCTTTCCGATAATTTTCAAATTCCTCTCTATGCTCAGCAAGCAAGAAATCCTTATATATGATTAAAAATTTCTCTATAACTAATAATTTTTTATGTATATTGTTCTTCAATGATTGTAGTATTTCATCATCATCATCATCATTATCACCATCAAATGTAGTAATTGTCCGAAGATCTTCCCACAATGCCATAATAATAAATCAACCATCAACAGTTCACATCAATTTTTAAACTAAATATATCTTAGAATTGATTGGTATATTTAAATAAAAATAAGAATTACATTAAGCTAAATATGTATATATTTCATAGATACTTTTTACAAATTCACACCCCAAAATTAAGAATAAATTCTTATATTATAATCAAGATTATGATATCTAGAATATTAACATGTATGTTTACATTACACTAAACTCTGCATCAAAACATAATTTTTTTATTATAGTAATTGTGGTATAAGAATTTTTCCGATTTTGTGTTTACGTTATATACATTATATACACATATCCACTAAGGAAAATTTTTTTTGAGATTTATTGTGTTTACGTTATATATCTACAGCTGTGAACACTAAAATAGCAGTAGCTGTAGCAATATTAAAAAACTAATATTTGTTATAATTTTGTGCCATTATAAAGTTAGAATTGAAATAATTAATTTTCGGATACAATTTTTAAATAACTTAATAAAAAACATTTCAATTAGGAATAATTTATATTCAGCTCAAAGCAAATCTGAATTATATGTAACCATTTTTTTCACTACTACTGCTATTTTCATGTTCGCAAATGTATATACATATATCCACTAAGGAGAGTCTTTTATATTTAAAATAAACAAAAAAACCATAAAAAATCTATTCATAAACACACAACTTAATTAATACTGCCGATAAGAAAAATAATTTATTCAGACTTTTAGAACATTTTAGAAATTTACTAATAAAATTAGCTAACATGTCCCAACATGTTTCAACCCACAACCACATTCCCACACCACCACAACCTATGCCAAAAAGCCCACTACAACCCCCACAACCTATGCCAAAAGGTTCCCACTACAACCCCCACAACCTATGCCAAAAAGTTCCCACTACAACCCCCACAACCTATGCCAAAAAGCCCAGTACAACTCCCACACCCCACCCCACACCACAACCTCAACCCCAATATCCAATTCACCAACCCCAACACAACCACACTCTAAAACGCAGACCGACAGACAAAACGACAGACACCACAAACTAAACATGTGTGCATGCGAAAGATTGATCATTTTAATTGTTTACAAAAAATCCAAAATGGCGGAAAAGTCATTTTAGACCACCCTTTAAAAATACACGTAAAAGTCGGCCAGAACACCCATAGCTTATCTACTACAGTCAAATAAAGACTACTTATATTCTTAAGAGGCCTTTGCCCAAAAAGTAAAATTATATCTGGTATACTTCGTTTTGTTATACTATAAAAAAAATCTTTTCATTTATTAATAAATTTTAAGCTAAGGAAATGAACTCCTTTGGATTACTGAATAAAATTTATGAATTATTGCTATTTATTTATTTCTAGCTTAATACAAGCAATACATAGTACTTAAAAAATAGTGTTCTTAATAATTAATTAAATTATCACGTCAGTGCTGTTAATATATGCAAATATAAATATAGTTACAAAAAACTAAAGTATTAAAAAGTTAGAATTAAGTTATAGTAGCAAATTAACTATAAATTTAGAATTATAAAAAATTGAAAAATAGTTGCGTCCAAACAAAATTAAAAATAAAAGAATTAAAATTTACTTTACAAACTTAACAATTTGACAATTTCATATGTATAAAAAGTAACAGAATAATAAAAAGGTATTTAATATGTATATGAATTACATAGTTATATAATTAGTGCTATTAAAAATTTATAGATGCATTTGTAGAAGAATGGGGAAGAATTGGAAATAGTAGTGATTAAGGGAATATATGGAGGGATAAAAAAATAAAAAAATATGTATTCAAGTATTCCGTCTGGTATAGGTTAACGCATGTCTCAATGTTGATTTATTGCTGTTGAAGTCGAATTCGTTTGAATTATGATTTGCTGTTCTAAGCATTCTAGTTATAGGTTCATTTTGACCATAGTCAGTACGGTGGATAGTTAAATTAAATATGGGAATCGACCTTAGATTTCGATTATTTATATTAAAAGAGATTTTCCGAAGTAGAGTCTGGCAGTCAATGTTCTCAGAGACCAACTCGTGAACGAAGATGGTATCGGCTATTTCACGTCTTTTATATAAAGGTAAACGGTTGATGAGTTTTAGACGATCCTCATATGGCGGCAAGTTATAAATATCTAACCAACCAAGACCACGTAGAGCGAATCGAATGAACCTACGCTGGACGGCCTCAATTATGTGGATGTGAATTGCATGGTGAGGTGACCATACCTGACTAGCGTACTCAAGAAGTGGTCTAACGAACGTCATATAGAGAGATTTAGTTACATAAGGATTGGAAAATTCCTTTGACCATCGCTTAACAAAACCCAGCATTTGGTTAGATCTCCGGATAATGCTATCAAGGTGAGATCGGAAGTTGAGCTCACTATCACATATGACGCCTAGATCACGAATAGATTCAACTCTATTTACGAGTACTTTGTTAATGTAGTAGTTTCTTGGTGATGAATGTATACGCTTCCGAGAGTAAGTGATAGTTTGGCATTTATCCACATTAAGTACTAGAAAGTTTTTTTGGCACCAGATGGAAAAGTTATTCAGATCATTCTGTATATGGTGAGAATCAGAAGGTGATGTAATCTGTCTGTAAATTTTCATATCATCCGCGTATACTAACAGGTCACAAATAGTAACGGCCCCAAATGGCTACCTTGTGGGACTCCAGAAGTCGGCTTAATAGGGTTAGAAATAGAGGATCTAAATAGGACATTATATTGTCGATCACTTAAATAAGATTCCACCCACTGTATGAATAGTGGATTAAAACCAAGAGCTTTGAGTTTGAAGAGAATAATTTTGTGAGAAATTTTGTCGAAAGCTTTACTGAAGTCGGTCGAGACAACATCAATCTCTTTACCATCTTCCAGCTCACCTAAGGCGTTCGAGACAAAAGCAGTCAAGTTGGTTGTTGTAGACCTTCTCTTGAGAAAGCCATGTTGTGCTTCAGAGAAAATAGGTTTACAATGAAAGTACATTGAGTCGTATACCATCAGGACCAGCAGAATAATCATCCTTTAGTTTTTTTATTTTGTCAATAACAGAAGCGATATCAATATCAGCTGACACTAGAGAAGTCTGGGGACACGAGCCCATGTAGCTAAAATAATTTGCATCAGGTTCAAGATTGCTATCCGAAAACGCCTGATTAAAGAAGTTTGCGAATAAATTAGCGATTATTTCGGGTTCAGCAGAAGATTGATCATCAAGTTTTAATATGGTAGGGTAACCATCTGATTTCCTTTTTAAATTAATAAATTGGTAAAAGCGTTTAGGATCAGAGATTATATCTTGTTGCATTTTGTCGAGATAAGAGGAGTAGAGAGAGTCACATAAAACAGAGAAATTATTGTATGCTAAAAGATAAGCTGAGTGGTCTGATTCCGATTTAGATTTTAGATATTTTTTCCATAATTTATTTCTCAGGTTTCGAAGCGAACGTAGTTCTTTAGAGTACCAGGGTGGGGATGAGGAAACATTTTTACGGGGTAGGAAAGGAACAGTTTGACTGAAGCAGTTAAAGACAAGGGAGTAAAATTTTTTTAGAGCTAAATCCAGATCATTGGATAAATCCAAAATAAAATCAAAATTTATGGAGCTTAAGAGATTATTAAGTTCATCGAAATCCGTTTTTCTGAAATTAAAACTGTAAGACTTTTCCATGTCGAAAGTAATATTTTCATTAGCATATGATAACGTTAAGGACAATGGAGGATGGTGTGAGTCCAAAGTAGAAAGAAGATGATTACTTTCGACTACGACACAGTTATCAACATCGGTCAAAAAGATAAGATCGAGTTGTCGATCAAGATAATTTTTAACACTGCTTGACTGGAATAAACCTGAATCCGCCAAGCGATCTGTAATTAAAATTTCTTTGTCCGATGTAGCATTAGCCGCGATATAATGAGACTCGTCTTCCGAAATGACCCAATTTAACCTTGGAAGATTGAAATCTCCTAATAGAATTATGTCGTCGGCCGGGTTAATGGCTTCATTCAAGATATCGATAGCGTCAACGACTGCTTGATACGCATCACTGTTTTGATTAGGGCGAATATAGCAACAAATAATGTATATGGAACGTCCCGGTATGTTTATTTTAGCAAATACTAATTCACAGTTGACGGAGTTCTCTTAGAGTTTAAATGGGAAGCATAAGAAGAGAGATCACGTGTGACTTGCTCTGCTGAAATATCATAGTTTTTGTGAAAATTATAATATAACTGGCTCAAAGTATTGAAGTTGGTTGGAACATCTGTTTTTGTTTTGCCTTCAATACAGACCGAATTAGGTTGATCATGTAAATAAGCAAGATAAATACGCAAATTATTATAGATCCTATTATCTGTCAAACGAGATAAAAAGTAACGTTTTTCGGTACTGTTAGCAGAGAATATTGTCGATTTAACATTAGGCGGTAATAAAGGATCCAAAAAAGATTTTTCATCAACATGAATTAATTCTTTAGAAGTGTCGGAAGTTATAGTTGGGGGTGTATAATTTGTTGTGTCAGAGTATAGATGAGGAATATCTTTAACGGGTGTAAGAGGATTTAAAGTAGGTCCTTGAATAAAGGTTTGAAATTTTTTGAAGTTTTTTGATATTTTTCTTCTGATGGAGTTACTACTATTACAATTCCTACTTAAATTACTATTACAAATTGTGTTAGTCTTAATACTATTTACATTATTATTAAAATTATTATTATTATTATTGCTATTACTATTAATGTTTGTGCTAATATCAATATCGTTATTATTATTATCATTGTTATTATTATTATTAATTGTTATACATGGTGTGTATAACAATTTACAAAGCGCACACACACAATTTTAGTTATTGCATATAAAATATAATATTTGGTATAACACTTTTCTCAAATTGTGTATTTAAAATTTCTCACTTTTTTTTCAAATAAATAAAAATTTCAAATGTGCCTTTTTTGTGAGAATGAGAATTATGTACAATAAAAAAATAATTTTGAATTTTAGAAAATTTTGTATTTTTTTGTAAAAAAATGTGAAGTTTGAATTTTAGCGAATTTTTATTTATTATAAGAAAAATGTATAGATTTGATTTTTGTATGAATTTTATGTTTGCTACATAATATATACATATGAATAATTTATTTTATTTATATACTCTTTTAATAATAATTTTAATAAACAAATCATTCATAATTTGATTATCTTTTTTTCCCAAAAATTACCTTTTTTCCCAAAAATATGGAAAGATAAATAATTCTTAAATTTTCAAATTGAAATAAAAATATGCATGAAATTTATCTATAAGAAAATACCAAAAAGTGTACTTTTTATATTTTTCTTATTTTTAGGAAAAAAATCATAGTTCAATTTATACTGAACTGATGCATTTGATTATTATAATAAATATTATTATTTATTAAAAATTGTTATTTATTATAATTTAAATAACATTCCCGTTTAAATATGCTATTGAGTTTTCTTATTTATCCTTTTTTTAAACTTACTCGACAGACTTTTAGCACATTCAACAAAAAAATTATTAAACCCCTAAAAAATTATAAATATTCTGAATATAGAAAACGAAAAAATTCTAAAATATTGAAATTTAAAATTTAAATGAAAATATTTGCATATAACAAGTATGTATATTTGCAAAAAAAAAGTATGTATACCGAAAATAAGAAAGGATATAGAGAACAACGAGAGAGATATAGTTACAAAAAATAATAGCGAATATAACAATTTACAACCGACGATCCTATTAGGAATTAGTGAAACTATTTTCTGTATAACAATTTCAAATTAGTATTTTTTTAGAAAATTTTAGAAAAAGTTACTTCTTTAATTTGGCTCCTACAAACTTATTTTCTATTATTTTTGAAAATTTTAGTTAAGTAAATTTAAAAAATGACTTCATTTTATGAATTTATTTTCTTTAGTTTAGTTTTTATTCCATATCAAAGTTTGAAAATATGATTGCTGTTAAATCAAAATTAGAGTCAAAAATCGAAATTCCGGCTACCCTAGTGTAGATTAATTTTATAAAGACTACTTGTCTTCAAAATTTCACCAAAATTGGATGAAAACTGTGGAAAAAATCTAGGTCGCAACGTTTTTTTTGTATGGAAATGAAATTTTTTTTAAATTTCCAGACAACCTAGGTGAAAAAGTAAAAAAAAATCTACATGTAAAAGGTCGGTCTATTACCAAGCATTTGCAAAAAACCAGATCAAAATCCGATAATTACAGCTCAAGTTATCTGCTCCAGCGCAAAACCTTATCCTACTTTTTGGGCAAAGGCCTCTTAAGAAATATATATATACCTCTTTCTATATAAAAGTTTTCGAATCCCCACTCCAAAAATAATATTTTAATAATTTTTAAAATTTGATAGTATTCATGCTTGTGAAAAAACATAAATTTTAAGGAAGTTAATATTTTTATTCAATCGAATTTCTTAACTACTTGTGTGTGGTGTTTTTTTTTAATAAATAAGTGAGAATAATTGTGTAAAATGTGTGGTCGTGGTAAAGGTGGAAAAGTTAAAGGAAAGACAAAATCACGTTCAAGTCGTGCTGGTCTTCAATTTCCGGTTGGTCGTATACATCGTTTATTAAAAAAAGGGAATTATTCTGAACGTGTCGGAGCTGAAGCCCCAGTATATTTAGCAGCTGTTATGGAATATTTAGCTGCAGAAGTATTGGAATTGGCTGGTAACGCTGCTCGTGACAACAAAAACACGAGAATTATTCCTCGTCAATTACAATTAGCTATCCGTAATGATGAAGAATTAAATAAATTATTATCAGGAGTAACAATAGCTCAAGGCGGTGCACTTCCTAATATTCAAGCTGTCCTTTTACCAAAGAAAACTGAAAAAAAGCATAAATATAAAATAACATTGTATGAAAAACCGTCCTTTTCAGGACGACCAAAAATTATAATTAAAAGAGTATATACATAAATATAAAAAATTATTTCATATATTAAATTTTTTTTACAGTTAACATATAACCAAAAAATATATTTTTATTTGTGCTTAATAAATTGAGAAAAAATGTCGTAATATATTTTTCACTTTTCAATATTCTGAAATATTTTTGGTATTTAATATTTTCAATTATTTTTTTTTGAAAATTTAATAATATTCTGAAATATTTTTGGTATTAATAATTTCAATTATTTTTTTTTGTAAATTTTTTTGAAACAATTTTGAAAGTTTGTTTCCAATTTTGAAAATAAATATTTTTGCTATTAATAATTTCAATTATTTTTTTTTGTAAATTTTTTTGAAATAATTTTGAAAATTTAATAATGGAGATTATTTTTTTACATTTCAATTAATAAATTTCAAAATAATTTTTTTTTTCGATTTAAATATTTTTCTTAAAACAACTAAAAAAAAAATCTGTAATATAATATGTATATTTTATTTATTATCTTCAAATAACTTGGAAAATATATATTATTTTTATATGTATTTTTTTATACTTTTTGTAAATAAAATGGTGGTCCTGAAAAGGACCGTTTTTGTTAATATTTATTTTTAACCTCCGAAACCATATAGTGTTCTGCCTTGTCTTTTAAGCGCATAAACAACATCCATAGCTGTGACAGTTTTTCTTTTAGCATGCTCAGTATATGTAACTGCATCACGAATAACATTTTCCAAAAATACTTTTAAAACACCACGTGTTTCTTCATAAATTAAACCAGAAATACTCCACCACGCCAGGCCAAACGACGAATAGCTGGTTTAGTAATACCTTGAATATTATCTCGAAGAACTTTGCGATGACGTTTAGCACCACCTTTTCCTAAACCTTTACCACCTTTGCCTCGTCCAGTCATATTTCAGTTTATTTTTATTTTATTTCGCACAAAAACTAAAATTTTACCTTTTCCACTATTTTCACTATCTTCACTGTTTCACTACTTAAATATTTTTTACATTTCAATTAATAAATTTCAGTTTGAAAAAAATCGCACACTAATTAAACTCACTCACACTCATTCATTTTCCATCTCCTTCTCCCATGCGATGGCGAAGTGTGAGTATTTAATTTTCTTTGTGTGCAATTTTATTTTAGATCGGCTAGGGTATAAATAAATGTGAATTTCAAAAAAATAAATTATTCTATTAAAGTGTGGTGTAGTGAAAAAGTTAAAATAAAAATAAATATTAAATAGTGCAGTGGAAAAATGGCCCGTACAATGCAAACAGCTCGTAAATCTACTGGTGGTAAAGCACCTCGTAAGCAATTGGCAACAAAAGCAGCTCGCAAAAGTGCACCAGCAACTGGTGGAGTTAAAAAACCTCATAGATTCCGTCCAGGAACTGCAGCTCTTCGTGAAATTCGTCGTTATCAGAAAAGTACAGAATTATTAATCAGGAAATTACGTTTTTAATAAATATTGATAATTAGAATTTTGTTTAGCATATGCACCCATTTCTACAAGATCAGCTTGCCAAAGATCATCAAAACCTTTGATTATAACTCTTCGTCTTTTAAAGTTTTTTCTAATAGGTTTATGCAGCTCTTCAACAACCTGCCTTTTACTCATGTTTTCGCTTAATGTAAATGTATAATATTACTCATCTTTTTTATTAGTCTTTTATTCAATTAGGTCTGCCTCCTTTTTTTGTTCAATAGGAGGAGCGGGAACATTAGCTACTTAAGTATTTTCAGTCATTATATTTTATCGATAGATAACAAACAGTTACACAAAAACTTTTTTCTTTCAAATTAATATAAATGTAGCAAAAAATATAATATTTAAGGTAGTTAAAACATTGAGAAAGTGCAGGAACATCCAAATTTTATTTTTATCTTCTCTAATGAGTATTTTTTACATTTATGTCCGATAGTTTCAATACTTATTTAGTAAAATTAACAAATTTAAAAATATATTTATACATTTTCATTAGTAAAACATTAAAATATATAATATATTCTTCAATTTAAATATTAAATATAATGTTATTGAAGTATTTTAATATTTAAATTTAATTTTAAATTATAAATTACGGACACATATTATAAATTTCAAAATTAAAATAGTAATGATTACTAAAATAATATTATTGTTATTTTGTTTTTTAATAAAATTGTTTAAATGGTATAAGAACTTAATAATTATAAAATTAAATATATTAATTTTATATCATAAATGAATAAAATTTTGTGCTTTTCAATATGCTTATATTATAACAAAATTTAATAACATTTGAATTGTTCCTAATTTTCTATTTAAACTAATTATTATTTTGTTAAAATAGATCTAAATTATATTATTAAATATTATTTAATAAAAATAATATAATTTTAAAATTTATATATGGCTCTATAATAATCATTAAAATTATAATATGCATTCTAAAATTATTAGGTATATAAATAGATCTAAAATTATTAGGTATATAATATTTTTGGACATTTTCTGAAATTTTCTAATTTATATATTAATTCAATACAAAATGTTTATTAAAGATATTATATTACTGTATAAAGAAATTTAAGTAATATTTAAATGTATTTATAAAATTATCTTAATATTTTTTTAAAACTTGATTTATAATTATTCTGTATAATATAATGTTTAATGAATTTAAAAAAAAAACTCTTAGTATTTAGGTATATTATCTATATAAAATTTTCAAATTTATATATTAATTCAATACAAAATGTTTATTAAAAATATTATATTAATATATAAATTAGTTTAGTAATATGAAATTTAATTTAAATGGATTTAAAAAAATACTTAAATATTTTTGAAAACTTAATTTATAATTATTATGTATGTTTAATGAAATTTTTCAAAAAAAACTATTACATTTTTTTACACAACTTTATTTATTTATTACCAATATAAAATAAATATACATACTGAATAATGCTTATTAAATTCAATTTTAATTCTTTCTTTATACGGTATTAAAAAATTTAAATGAAAATTATTTTATACAAAAAAAAGTATTTTTTGACAAGATAAAATAATATTATTTTTTAATAACTCTCATTTATATAGTTTGGCGGTCCTGAAAAGGACCATTGGGTATTATAATGGTTTCAGAAATTATTTATTTAGAACTGGTATATTTGGTAACAGCTTTTGTTTCTTCATTGACAGCATGTTTAGCTAATTCACCTGGTAATAACAATCTGACGGCAGTCTGAATTTCTCGACAAGTAATTGTTGAACGTTTATTATAATGAGCTAAACGTGATGCTTCAGCAGCTCTTCTTTCGAAAATTTCATTAACGAAACTGTTCATGATACTCATAGCTTGGATGATATACCAGTATCTGGATGAACTTGTTTCAATACTTTATAGATGTAAATAGCATAACTCTCCTTCCTCTTACGTTTCTTTTTTTTATCACCTTTTGATATATTTTTTGCGCTTTACCAGCTTTTTTTGCTGCTTTACCACTAGTTTTTGGCGGCATTTTATAAATATAAATATTTTATATAATATATTTCCCCCACTCCAAAAATAATATTTTAATAATTTTAATAATTTTTAAAATTTGATAGAATTCATGCTTGTGAAAAAACATAAATTTTAAGAAAGTTAATATTTTTATTCAATCGAATTTCTTAACTACTTGTGTGTGGTGTTTTTTTTTAATAAATAAGTGAGAATAATTGTGTAAAATGTCTGGTCGTGGTAAAGGTGGAAAAGTTAAAGGAAAGGCAAAATCACGTTCAAGTCGTGCTGGTCTTCAATTTCCGGTTGGTCGTATACATCGTTTATTAAAAAAAGGGAATTATGCTGAACGTGTCGGAGCTGGAGCGCCAGTATATTTAGCAGCTGTTATGGAATATTTAGCTGCAGAAGTATTGGAATTGGCTGGTAACGCTGCTCGTGACAACAAAAACACGAGAATTATTCCTCGTCAATTACAATTAGCTATCCGTAATGATGAAGAATTAAATAAATTATTATCAGGAGTAACAATAGCTCAAGGCGGTGCACTTCCTAATATTCAAGCTGTCCTTTTACCAAAGAAAACTGAAAAAAAGCATAAATATAAAATAACATTGTATGAAAAACCGTCCTTTTCAGGACGACCAAAAATTATAATTAAAAGAGTATATACATAAATATAAAAAATTATTTCATATATTCATTTTTTTTTAAAGTTAACATATAACCAAAAAATATATTTTTATTTGTGCTTAATAAATTGAGAAAAAATGTCGTAATATATTTTTCACTTTTCAATATTCTGAAATATTTTTGGTATTTAATATTTTCAATTATTTTTTTTTGAAAATTTAATAATATTCTGAAATATTTTTGGTATTAATAATTTCAATTATTTTTTTTTGTAAATTTTTTTGAAATAATTTTGAAAATTTAATAATGGAGATTATTTTTTTACATTTCAATTAATAAATTTCAAAATAATTTTTTTTTTTCGATTTAAATATTTTTCTTAAAAAAACTAAAAAAAATCTGTAATATAATATGTATATTTTATTTATTATCTTCAAATAACTTGGAAAATATATATTATTTTTATATGTATTTTTTTATACTTTTTGTAAATAAAATGGTGGTCCTGAAAAGGACCGTTTTTGTTAATATTTATTTTTAACCTCCGAAACCATATAGTGTTCTGCCTTGTCTTTTAAGCGCATAAACAACATCCATAGCTGAATGTAAATGTATAATGTAAATGTATTTTCGCTGACTGTAAATGTATAATATTACTCATCTTTTTTATTAATCTTTTATTCAATTAGGTCTGCCTCCTTAAGTTGCTCAATTATTGAAATAATTTCATTATTATGATTATTATTTCCAGCTTCTTGAGATGCCATCAAGAGCTTTAATTTATCAACAAGTTCATTCGGATCATCCCAATGAACATACTCTATAGGTTTTGAACAAAATTCCATATCCAATGGCAATCTTTTTGTTTTCGATAGGCTTCCACCTTTTTTCTTCCAAGTATTATACTGATGTGTCACCAGTTTTTGAATTATATTTATATATTTGTTCCCTTTATTACCATTTATTTGTGAATTTGAGTCATTCGGGTCTTTTAAATGAGCATTTGTCATGTTTAATATTTTTTTATAATTTGTCAAATCATCGTCAGCATAGTGTTTTTGCGAAATATCAGTTCGTATAAACCATTTGTAATTTTAAAAGGTTTATAATTATCAATGTAAATGTTATTCTCATCAATTTTAAAAACAGATTTACCCAATTTGCTTAAATTGTTGACACTATCGAAGTGAGGGCCTTAAATTGTTGACACTGTCGAAGTGAGGGCCATATGTTTTATCTAGTTCAGTCTTTTTTATTGGTGGTGGTGTCCATAATTGTGATGATGATGGTGAAATATTAACAGCACTATTTTTTCTGGGTGTTTCATAATTATCTGTAGTATCAAATTTGATTGTTGAATTTGGTGTTCATGTTGTAAAGCTTTGGAAACTTAATTTTTTTTCAGGTTTTAAATGATCATATTCTTCTTGTTTTAATTCTGGTCGTATTATTTCGTTAGATATCTCGAGCTATTTTTATTAATTCTGTTAGAGGTTTTACAATGGGCTTGAAAGTAGTTTCCAATTCAGTTTCTGTTCACGACGCGATCATGCGGATGGGTTTTTATTATTATTTATTTATTTATTTTTATTAATCACTTTTTTATTTATGTATCCGCATGATGGACGACCGATCAAAATGTCAACTGAAAAGCTGTCAACGATTTGTGAGCAATTAGATCGGTAACGCAGGCCGATAATGCAGTTCGATGTTAGGGCTTACTGCCTTGTAGTTACTGCTGGATGTAGTTTGTCTAATTTTTATTTGGATTATATAATATACATATATATATAAAAATACATTATTGGCGTATTTGTAAGGTTTAAATTATATAATAAGTAAAGTAAAGTTCACTGATCTAATTCGAGTTCAATGTTCTAAAGTAAATAACATTTAACAATTGTTTTATCTTTATATATTCTTTCAGTTATTAATATTTTAACTTTTTTAATTTTCTTTAAAATTTAAATTTTTATAATAATTTTAAATTTTTATTTTTTTTGATTCCGAATAAATCCATCGCCAAGATAAGTTGTAATCTGAAAATTCATAAAAAAATAAAAATATTTTACTAGAGAAATACATCGGGTATTTTATTCTAAAATATATTAAAAACATATAAGATTTTTATACTGCTGCTACTTTAAAAGAGCATTGCCGTAACAGTTTCTTTGGCAGTTTCTCTGGTTTTTATAGTTGTATATTTACGCTTCAAAGCTTTACGAGTTTTTATCAACTCTTTTAAGACTTTTTTCATTCATTTTGTATTATGATTTACTCAACTCTAAATCAATACTGATTAAAGTTAAGCAATATTGATTGCTTTTATATCCTTACCAGTTTAATACTGATACTGATCACATCGGTTATTGACTGAACAGATCGGTCGGTTATTGACTAGTCACATCGGTTATTATCTGAACAGATCGGTCGGTTATTGTCTAGTGACATCGGTTATTGACTGAACAGATCGGTCGGTTATTGACTAGTCACATCGGTTATTGACTGAACAGTTCGGTCGGTTAACGACTAGTCACATCGGTTATTGACTGATCACATTGGTTATTGACTGATTACATTGGTTATTGATTGATACAGATCAGGTTTTGATCAGATTTCTTATCAGCTTATTTTGTTATTCAATCACTAAAAATGCATTGAAATTTTTTCGATATCCACCTTTATTCCAGGGCCTGTTTTTATCAATAAGTAGAAATCCATACTGATCTCTCCAACACTACAGACATTTTTGAATTGATTAAATGACATATAAGAGTTTACATGATCTTTGTAAATATGTCTTAAATTTAAATCATCTTGCTTGAATAATATTATGAAATTTGCATTATCACGTATCAAATGTTTAGGTATATGCGTATAAGATTGGCATAAATAAAAACTATCAATATCATTATGACGTCCCATACAAAAGTATAATCGTATATTATTTTGTCTTTCGCATGCAACATCATCAAAAATAAAAACTGAATTCTTTTTAGCTTCAGATGGTTCCATAATTTCACAATTATTTGAAAATTCATAATAACCCATGCCGTTAATAGATGATATAAATTTTTCAAATATCCATATTTTGGTTGATGTAATGATTTTGAATATATATAGATGTTTTCAAAACGGAAACCATTTGAATCCAATAACATGCTCAACATTATATTTGTTTTACCACAATTTGATGGTCCGACTATTAAACCTCGTATATTATTCGGTAACAAGGCACCATGTTTTGTTTTTTCAACACCACAACCTACAGTTTGATCAAAATTTTTAATTTTAATATTTGCATGTTGCTTCACAAACTTCATTCTTTTGACTAATTGCAAATCAAAATGAGATTAAATTATATATAAATATATTTTTTTTTGATAATTTTCGAAAATCTATTTAGTTGTAAAATAGTTGTTAAGGTGTTCGTTACAAAGTGGCTAAACATATATAAAAGTTATGATTAATTATAACTCTGACAATTGTAGAAAAGATATTAAAGTATGAGGTGGTGTCTTAAACTCGCTAATAAATAAATTACCTTTTGAATTACATTTACCTGGATAAAATTATTGTGGACCTGGAACTAAGATTAAAGAAAGATTAAACCGAGGGGACAAGGCCTTAAATCCTTTGGATGAAGCTTGCAAAGAACATGATATAGCATACTCTCACAGTAAAGACATAAATCATAGACATATTGCGGATAAAAGATTGACAGAAAAGGGTAATTGACAAAAATTCTACTTGGGGTGAACGAGCTAATGCTCTTCTTATTACAAATGCAATTAAAGCAAAAGTAAAACTTGGAATGGGTTCTACTATGAGAAAAAAGAAATCTAAAACTAAAAATAAAAATTCATTTAAAGATGCAGTACAATCTGCTAAAATCGCAGTTCAAACTTCTAACCCAATAAATCAAAAAGATTCCATAAAAGTAGCTCTTAGAGCTGCTAGAAAAACTTTGAATGGTAAAAAACGTAAAAAGATCAAGTATCCAAGGGTTTTACCAATACCAAAATTGGGTGGAGTTCTTCCTTTTTTAGTACCATTATTCACTGGCCTTTCCGCTGTTGGTGCTCTTTCAGGTGGAGTTGCAGGCATAGCGAAAGCAGTTAATGATGCTAGTAATGCAAAAAAGGAGCTAGAGGAAAGTCAGCGACAAAATAAAAAAATGGAGGCTATTGCAATCAATGATAAAAATGGAGGAGGATTATACTTAAAACCATATAAAAAAGGATTGGGACTATATTTAAAACCTCAAAATCATTCAAAAAACTTTTAAAACTGCTACCTAATCAACCACTGCACTAACAAATATAGATTTACTCAAGTTTGGGAAACATTTACAACATTTTCGAAGTGTCTTTATGCGTGATAATTTACCTTCAAAAATATGGAAGTATGAATGTGGTATAGTAAACTTGGATAATTCTAGGTCACTGGGGACACATTGGCTAGCATATTGCAAACACAATAAATTTGTTCATTATTTTGATAGTTTTGGCAATTTGAAACCTCCAATTGATGTTGTGAAACACTTAAATGCTGATAATAACTATAATAAAGAACAAGAATTTAACACACATATGTGGACATTTATGTTTAAAATTTTTATTAGAAAATAATTATTGTAAAATTGTATGAAATTTAAAAAACAGAATAAATGGAACAATCTATCAAAAATTTAATCAATTGTTATCAATACATCATGTCATTAACATTAACTCTCAACGGTAATAGTTCTACACTAAACATATTCTATTGATTTAAAGGGGAATTACGTATGTGGATTAGTAGATTTTCAAACATATAATTCAATACCAAATGTGGATATTGATAATAATAAATTTCATATTGGTAACAAAGTCATCACGATACCTGTTGTATCTTATGAAATTGGTGATTTAGAGCAGTACATTCGTGATGAGTTGGGTATTAATGATAATGGTGAATCAGATCAAACAGATCGAAAAACCTTTGAATTGAAAACAAATAACAATACTTTAAAATGTGAAATTTATACTGATGTAGGAGATATTGATTTCACTAAAGAACTGAGTATTTGTAAGCTTTTAAGTTTTAGTAAAAGATTATTACAAAAAAAAACAATTGCATGTATCAGACCTTTATGTTGATATAAATAGGGTGAATACTATACGTATTGAGTGTAATATTATTGGTGGAACGTATATAAATAATCAACAAGCTCATATAATACACGAATTCTCAATTAAAGTAAGTCCAGGATATAAAATTATAGAAGTACCATTGAATGTTATCTATTTACCAATAAACGTTGAACGATTAACATCTTTAGTTTTAAAATTTACCGATCAAGAGGGACATTTATTGAATTTTAGAGGTGAAAATATTACTGCAAGATTGCATTTGAAGCCTCAAACATGATAATATATAATCAGGAATATCAACCTAATAATAAATACTTAAGTAATATAGGTCTGAATTTCATTCAGAATCAGACACTGGACACACATAGACATCTAAGAACCTTAAAAGTATTAACACACCAAAATCAACAGTTTTTAAGGTCAATTGGATTAAAATTAAATAAAAACAAATCAAACAATGAGCAAAATTATGAATAGTTTTCAAGAACCTGTTTTTGATGAAAGTATTACCAATTCGCAATGGCATAGTTATTCTCCATTTTTTAATTCATTCAATAAAAGCGATATTATACGAATTGCAATCCAACACCAAAATATAAATATTTTACCATCTACTAGTTTACCTTACATAGAAGGTTTACTCACTACTGAAAAAGCTGAAGCTGTAAAGAACACAAAATTAAATAATAATGCAGTTGCATATCTTTTTGATGAAATTAGATATGAGCTTAATGGTCAAGAAATTGATCATAATCGAAATGTTGGTATAACATCAACTTTAAAAAATTATATTTCTTTGACTGAAAATGAAAGCATTAGACTTTACAATGCTAGTTGGTCACCAAAAGAATCAATTTCCACTAATGGATATTATTTTAATTTTTGTATTCCATTGAAGAGATTGCTAGGATTTTCAGAAGATTTTACAAATATTATACCAAATGCTCGACATGAATTAATTCTAACTCGTGCTAGAACTGATGATAAGGCTTTAATTTGTACCGATGCAGCTGAGAAACCCCTAATAACATTATCAAAAGTTCAATGGAAAGTGCAACATATATCACTATCTGATACGGTAAAGTTAAATTTATATAAGGGTATTAATAATGGAGAAACAATGAAAATAGCTTTTCGAAATTGGGATCTATATGAATACCCATCATTACCTACAAACTCTACTCATCATATTTGGAATGTAAAGACTACAACCCAATTGGAAAAACCGCGATTTATAATTTTCGCTCTACAAAAAAATGTACGCAGACAAATTACTGCTGATTCTTCAGAATTCGATCATTGTAATATAACTGATCTAAAAATTTATCTTAATTCCGATGTTTATCCATATGAAGATATGGGACATGCTTTTGACAAAAACCGTTATGCTATAGCTCATGATGCCTATGTCAACTTTCAAAAAAATTACTATAATAAATCGTTAGCAGAACCTTTAATTACCTGGAGTAAATTTAAATCATCTGCAATGATATTAGTATTAGATACTCGTCATCAAAATGAAAATCTAAAAACTGGACCTGTTGACATTCGAATTGAAATGAAATTTCAAGGAGCACTAGATGAAAATACATCAGCATATTGTCTTATGCTGCATGATCGTTTAGATCATTACAATCAATTGAGCGCTGAAGTTATCAAAATCATTTAAATGAAATCTCTATACTTCATAATTGATATTCAAGGCTTCAGAGATAATAACAATAAGTTTATTTTAAAAGAAATTGCAATACTCTCCTCAACCGGTGAATTACAGCACTACATTATAAGACCGCCATATGGATTCCATTTACTCTCAGCTAACACACAAAAAGCAAACAGATGGCTAGAGAGAAACCATCATGGATTTCAATGGTGTGATGGAGTTTCATATTTTCATGATACTATTAATAATATAAAAAATATGCTAAATGATCGCATCAAAATATTTGTTAAAGGATTTGAAAAAAGGGAATGGGTTGCCAATACTCTGAATAATGCTTATATTATTGATTTGGATGATAATCATTATGCAAATATCAAAACTTTAAAATCAAAATATGAGACAGAAATATCTAAATGTTTAGCAAATCATTCTGGTATATCTGCAGTACAAAATGTATGTTTATTAAAAAAAAAGCCTTAATTATTGTATAACCTGAAATATAATCCTATTTATTTTATATAAGAAATAAAACTATTAAATTATTGAATTTTTTTTGTTTTGTTTATTTTAGAGTTAATAATTTTAATAATTCTTAATACTAAATACTATAAGTTAATAATTCTTAATACTATAAGTTAATAATTCTAAAAAAAATTATATGAAACGTCACTTGAGTTCAATAAGCTTTTATGCCTCACAAAAAAATCTGATATATAAATATTTTATTTTTCACATATCTCTATAGAAAATTACAAAAAACGAAATATTCGCAAAATAAAAAAATTAATTATATACATTTTTTTTCAACTGTTTTACTGGAACACCCCAGTCGCTGTCTTCATCATTATCATCTTCCACTATTACTTGGTTGACATCACCATCATCATCATCATCTAAGGGTTGCCCCAAATCCAGATCAATAAACTTAATGTTGGCAGAACCACCATAATGAGATACACTCATTATAGCATAGTTTCCTTTGTTTAAATCTGATATGTCCTTATCACTTATCATTTTATACATAGTGGGTAAAAACACTCTAAACTGACTAAAGTCAGCTATAATTCGTGGTCCGAATTTTGTGTTAATTCGTTGTAGTTTTACTATTTTATACCGCTTATTTATTTTCAACTCGGTAATTTTCTTTGTTTGTAGCATTTCTGCGCTACCAATATTATTTAGTTTTTTAGTTAAATTTGACATTATTACACTCTTCTATTATTACAAAATTAAACTGATTATTACAAATACTTTTAATTAAATTCTGATTGAAACGAACGACTTGAATTCTTTATAAGAACTGATTCTTTATTTTTTTTATCTTTTAAGTAAATTCATTTTTTTAAAGAAAATAATACAGTTATAATTTCTAACATAAAAAATGTTTAATTAAGCACAAAGCGCATTCAATTAATATATAAATAATATAAACATAAATGGGAAGCATAGCCTTACAATTATTTCTTAGGAAAAAATATAACTATATATACATATATCCACTTAGGAAAGAATTTTTTGAAATTTTTGTGTTTACGTTATATATATATATACATATATACATATATCCACTTAGGAAAGCATTTTTTGAAATTTTTGTGTTTACGATATATATCTATATATACATATATCCACTAATTAGAGTCTTTTATATTTAAAATAAACAAAAAAAACCATAAAAAAATTAATTTATTCATAAACACACAACTTCATACTGCTGATAAGAAAAATAATTTATTCGGAACTTAATATTTTAGAAATTTACTAATAAAATTAGCTAACATGTTCCAACATGTTTCAACCCACGACCACATTCCCACACCACCACAACCTATGCCAAAAAAGCCCACTACAACCCCCACAACCTATGCCAAAAAGCCCACTACAACCCCCACAATCTATGCCAAAAAGCCCACTACAACCCCCACAACCTATGCCAAAAAGCCCACTACAACCCCCACACCACAACCTCAACCCCAATATCTAATTCACCAACCCTGTAATATCTGGCCCAATCTGTCCGATCTTACGTTAACTACTCCCCTTGGATACCTATATGAGGGTATCCCCGATTGGTCGTAAGACTATTATATAAATAAATCCAATCCAATAACCTTAGCTAAAGAGCCTGAGTTAAACTAAAATTAGCTAAAGAGCCTAGTTCAGTTGGATTGGAAGTATATTATTTTATTCTAATGGTAGCGAGTAGCCTAGTTAAAATAAAACAATTGGTTTGACTTTCAAGTTAAAAGTGAATCTTTATTTTATTCATATTCTCTTTTATACCCTAAATCTATTCGTTACATACTTATTATTTATTAGTTACTTATTTCTAATTATTGGTAATATTTGCTAACGCCAGCAATCCTTAAATTTCTTTATAATTATTCTTAGTTTCAAATATTATTTAAAGTATTGCACATATAAATATATATATATACATATATATATTTACATGATTACTAATAATGTTCTCTGTATGCATATATATAAATGCATTGGAATACATGTGTTATTAACATATATACCACACAGAACATAAACATATTTGGTGATATTTTGTAAACAAACAAAGTGAAAGTCGATGCCCGTTTGACCTACACTTTTGTTTACATTAAAACATAAACATATGACGAATATTTTCGTATATGTTTAGTGGCATATATCACACCACCCCTCCTGGCGGAAAAGGAGGAATCTTATCCTTAAATAAATTCCTTCTTTCTAGCGTTAACAGATATTTTCCAAAATATTTTAAATTTATTTTTTTTTTGTCTTTTTTTTTTCCAATTACATTCTTGTTTTAACTTTCTTTATAAAACTTTATTCTTATTTACTTATTTATTTCTAAATATTTTTTTTTTTCAATTTAACATTTCTATTTCTATTTATTAATATTCTTCTTTTATTTATTTTATTTTAATAACATCTCATTTCTACTAATTTTTTTTTTTTTTTTTTTTTTTTTTTTTTTTTTTTTATTGTTAAATCGTTAATTTATTTATTTGTCATCATTAATTTATAAAAAAAACCGGTATAAACCAACCTCTCTCAAATTAAATTACTTTCTTTAAAATAATTCGTTGCTCAATCTTGTATTATGTTGACTGAATATAATTTTAAAAATTTTTCAGCATTCAATCCATAATGCCTTCGAATGTTTGATAATTTTTCAAACTAACTACTAATGTTTCATAATTATGATTAATAATCTAATTTCTATGTCTATATCTATACTCTAAATCTTATACATATATATACTCTTATATATACTCTATTTACTTACTATCTATGGGTTTCCAGGCGTCCCCTTCCCCCTAAATTGTAAAAGAAATTTTTTTTTTTTTTTTTTTTTTTTTTTTGTTTTTTTAATCTAACTCTCAGTTATTATCATTAGATATGTGTAATATGGTTTTAACCTATTCTTATGTACTACTACTTTCTTTCTATCTGTCTTTATCTCGCAGTTTACACCTTTATTTCCTACTACTTCATATGGACCAATATATATTGGATCCAACTTCTTCCTATTTTCGTTTCTTAATAACACTAGACTCCCTGCTTCGTATATACTATCCTTTACCCTATAATCTTTATCAAATCTATTTTTTCTTTCTAATTTCTTTTTACCTAGTACTTCTCTCGCGTCTCTATGAGCTATTTGCAATTTGTTTTTTAAATCGATATTGTAGTCTTCGTAATTGTAAAGTGGTTCTACTTTATTCGTAAGATTTGATGGTAGTTTGCATTGCTTTCCGTATACTAATTCGTATGGTGTATAGTTTGTTTCAGAGTGTACTGCTGTGTTATAGCAAAATGTATAATATGGCAACCATTTATGCCAATCTGAATGATTTTCAGTAACATATGTTCTTAAATACGCTCCTAACACCTTATGCGAATTTTCCAATGCTCCTATGCTTTCATGATGATATGCAGTAGAAAATATTTTGTCTATTTTCAGCATCTTACACATTTCTTTAAATACTTGACTCATAAATTCTGTTCCTTGATCCGAAGCTATCTTCTTTGGTACTCCATATTTTAAAATGAAATTTTCTACCAATCCTTCAGCTACGAAATTTGCTTCTTTGTTCTTCAATGGAACATTTTCTATAAACTTAGTCAATTCGTCTTGTATGGTAAGTATATATTTATACCCTTCTTCTGTGTCATCTAAAGGTCCTACGAGGTCTACAAATATTTTCTCAAAGCTTGTCTCGCTGGTTGATGTTATGACCATTGGTTGTTTTTTCACGTTTATGTGTTTGTTTCGTTGACATGTTTCACAATGCTTAACAAAAGTTGCTATATCCTCTTGCATTCCCGTCCAAAAGTATTTGCATTTAATATTTTTAATCATACGATTAATACCTGCATGTCCACTTGTTGGTAATATATGATAATCGTTTAATAGTAGTTTCTTCATACCTGGGTCAGTTATCCTTATCAAATCCTTCATAATGTGCACTTTAATATTCATATTTTTAAAAATTTCGTTCAATTTCTTTTTCATATTATTTAAATTGTTTTGTCGACGGCCGTCATTCAATTTTAATAATTCAGTTTTCGAGATATATAAATCTCCTATTTTTAATGGACCAATGATTTTCTGCACATCTTTCCACAGCAATCTGCCGAATGTTGTGTTTTGATTTTCTGTGCTATCTTTTGGTTTAACCATTAATAAACAATTCTTCTTCGGTATGTATGCTAATATTTTATTTGGACCCAAAATTATTTCTTGTTGATTTTTTAATTTTTCTATCTCCTCTTCGAAACTATCTACTATTTTTAATTCGACTAATTTCAAACCTGTTAATGGTGGTTTTAATAACTCATCTATAATTTGCTCATCCGTTTTTTCATTGTCTTCAGCCTCTTTGGTTTTTGATCTGGTCATTATTAGAATTTTTAAATCCTCAGATGATATTTGTATTCTACTTAAAGCATCTGCGGTACAATTCTCTTTACCCGGCGAATATTCTACATAGAAATTATATTCTTCTAACAAAAGTCTAAATTTTGTTAATCTCGATGATGGTTCTTTGAGTGAAAACAAATAAACTAAAGGTCTATGATCTGTCAAAATTTTGAACCGTCTTCCAAATAAATATGGTCTATAGTGTTTAATAGCCCATACTATAGCTAGCAGTTCTTTTTCTATAGTGCTATAATTTTTCTCAGCACTATTTAATGTCTTACTTGCATATGCTATAGGTCTATCATCATTATTTGAAAGTACTGCTCCTAGAGCAAAACCTGAAGCGTCTGTTCTCAATATAAATTCGCCTTCAAAATTTGGGAATTGTAAAATTTTTGGACTTATCAAAAATTCCTTGATTGCTTCGAAAGCTTCGACACAATCTTTTGTAAAGTTAAATTTAACGTCTTTTTTCAGTAGTTTATTTAGTGGAATTGTTATTGATGCAAAATTTGGTATAAATTTTCTGTAATAGTTTGCAAATGCAACGAATCTCCGTACTTCGTCTGCATTTTCTGGTTGTGGAAATTTTCTAATCGCGTCAGATTTTGATGGATCTGGCCAAATGCCTTTCTCCGAAATTATATGGCCTAAATATAAAACCTCCTTCCTTAGAAAACTACATTTTCCAGGATGAATTTTCAAATTTACGTCTCTGAGCCTTTGAAAAACTTCGATCAGATTTCTGTTATGGGATTCTAAACTATTTCCGAAAATTATCAAATCATCCAAATATACAAAACATCTAGAATATGTTAACCCTGACATTGCTATCGACATCATTCTTGAAAACGCACTGGGTGAAATTTTCAAACCCATTGGTAATCGTGTCAATTGGTAATGTCCATTTTCAGTGGAAAACGCAGTACATGGTCTACTTTCTTTATCTAACTCCATTTGATAATAACCCTGACTAAGATCTATGCATGAAAAGTATTTCGCGCCTCCTACCATATCATATATATCGGTAATATTTGGTAGTGGAAATTTATCATCCTCAATAACGTCATTAACTTTTCTATAATCGATTACCATCCTAAATTTTTGTAATCCCGTTATTGGATCCTTTTTCTTTGGTACTATCAATACTGGTGAATTCCATGCTGATTTTGATGGTTCTGCTATCTTATTTTCCACCATTTTCCGTATTTCTTCCTGAATATCCTTTTTCTGAGAGTGTGGTACTCTGTATGGTTTTGTATATTTAGGTGTTGTTCCTTCTTTTAATTGAATTTTAACTTTACCAGCATTTGTGATTGTTAATTTGTCTCCATTTAAATGAAAAATGTCGTTAAATTTGGTACAAATCTGTTTTACACAATTTATTTCTTCTGCGTTTAAGGTGTCATAATTAATGTCTTTTAACAGTTTCTCTGCACGTGTTTGTGGTTTTTCTTCTGATAGTTCGTAATTTAATATATAATGGTCGTTTAGACTAAAAGATTCTGGTTCAATCCAGTTTAATTTTACGTCACTATCTCTTGTGTTTAATATTTTGATTGGTATTTTACTCTTTATGGTTTGGGATATCGATCCAGCCATGAAAACCCCTTCGCATAATTCTGATTGATGAAATATGCGTTCACCTGTTAATTTTGTGTCTATCCAATAGGTAGCTTCACAACGTGGTTTTACCATTATGGTATTGAAATTTTCTTTACTTATTATTGGTAAAATGATTTTTTCATCATCTATATTAAGCTCAAGAATAAATTTTTCTAAATTTATTTTGGCTTGAAAATCTTTTAGAAAATTTGCTCCCAAAATACCATCTACTGGTACGGGAAAATTATTTTTAACAATATGAAAATTGTAATCAATGTTTATTGATTGAAAATTTAATCTATTAACACAAGTCCCTAATGTTTCGAGATGTCCCGAAATCCCATGAATAGTTGTTTTATTATTTATATCTATTCTATTGTCTGTTAAAATATTTTCTTTAATGGTACAGATGGATGCACCCGTGTCTATTAAAAATGTCGCGTTTTTGTTATTTATTTTAATGTCTATATATAGTCCATTTGAAATATGTAGTGTGAAAATAACGTCATCGCCTAATTTGTGTAATCCCCTCCCGATTGGTTGGCTGCCCCCTCGGTGGGTTGCTCGTTTCCCTTTTCGGTAATTGCGAGGATTCTTGGATTTGGTACATTTTCGTTGGCTGTTCTGTTGTTATAATTAACATTTCCATTTCCATTTTGACGTCTATTTCCTGTATAATTTCTACTGCCGTTATTATTTGAATTATTATTATTATTGTTGTTATAGTTTCGATTATTATTGTTATTATTATTATTGTTATTATAGTTTCGATTATTATTGTTATTATTATAATTTCGATTATTGTTATTATTTTTATTATAATTTGAATTATTACCATTATTTCTATAATTATTATTATTATTATTATTATGATTATTATTATTTCTGTAATTATTATTTCTATTATTGTTATATCCGTTATCATTATATCTATTATTTGAATTATTATTATATCTATTACTATTTTGTCTGTTTTGGTTATTATTATAATTATTATTTCTGTTATTCATATATCTCATTACTTCGCTGGATCTTTCGGTACCTGGATCCAATTCAAGTAGATGATTACAGGCTTCCTTAAATTCTGTATATCTATTACAGTCCAACACAATTTTGTACCTGTCGTTAACTCCTTTTTTTAGAAAAGCTAAACCCCTTCGGTTATTCGCTGCTGTTAATGTTGGTCTTGCCGTTTCGCTTTGTTGTTGAACTTCCAATTCAGTCATGCGTGAAATCAGACCTTCAATGTCTGTGATGAATTCTCGCATTGGTCGATTTCCTTGCTTAGTATTATTCAATTTATTTTGAATAATTTCAATAGAGTCCTTACAACCACATTTTGTTTTTAGTATATTTTTCAGTTCCGAAAAAGTGGTAACTATGGTTGTTCCAATTTCTGTTAGTGCTTTGCCTTGTATTTTGCATTTTGTTAAGAATTTTATCAATATAGCCCGATCTTCAGCTTTCAATATGTCGTGATAAAATTCTACGCTGTTTATAAAATCTCTGATTTTTTCTTCTCTTGTCTCTTCTTTTTCTATAAGTAATGTGGGCAGCTTTTGCGCCACATTAAAATCAAAATTAGCCATTCTGCTATTTGATTCTTCCACTATATTTTCTGTTAATAAATCTTCTGCCTCCTTATAATCGTCTTCGTTACTTAACTCCTCTTGTTTTATTTCTGTTATCAGTTCTTCTGTATTTTCTTCCTCACTCTCCTCTCTTATTGTTTCGTTAAGATATTCTGCAGATTTGTCATCTAAAATTTTACTGACTTCTTCGTATAATTTATCGAATTTTTCTTTATATGCTAGCGCTAATTGATTGTTTACTATATAAACTTTTCTCCAAGTTTCCGAAAAGTTTGTTTTAATCTCCTGAATAAAGGCTATTTTACTTAAAATATACCCAGAACTATACTTTCTATTAGGTGTTTTCTTAAAATTTGTTAATATACTCTTTAAATTACTTATCCCATTATCTAATATACTTATCATATTCTATATTATATATATATATATATATACTGTCATTCTACAGAAATTATTATTATTTACCAAAATACTATTTATATCCTATACCATAATTCTATTATTAAAACAAAGTTATTTATATAAAAAAAAATCCCTCTAATTTATATTTACTCAAAACTCTCCTATTCATATACTTTTATTTTTATACTAACATACTCTATTTATACTATAATATCCTAATGAAAATATTTTTCAAAACAAAAATCTATAGTACAAACTTCCGAAAAATTTATATATATATAAATTTATATATAATAGAATACCCTTCGGGGTTTCATATATAAATTCTATAAATATAAATTCTTGTGATGTAAAGTGGAACGAAAGTGGAACGATTTTATATATATTTAAATAGACTACCCTCAGGCGGTCGCTATATATATATTTGTATCTATTATGTGCCTACACTAATCTTATAGAAAAACTTAGTCGGTACCCAAACCTAATGTATTTTTTTTTTTTTAAACTATCTATTTTTACTACTAAAATATTATGTGCTACATTTAGCTACTATTCTACTCATAAATTTAGTATTTATTCGGTGATTTGAAAAATTCCGACTACGTGGTACATAGAAGAAGTTTTACTTCGAATTTACTATGTGACCCAATTTAAATGAACAAAATTACTACCAATTCGAATGATTAAAAGATTGAATGAGTAAAATCTTCATTAATATATATTTTTTTTTCATGAATGTATAAAAATTAAATTACGCAATTATAATTTGTCAATTGCTTTGAATATTTTCAGAACTTCTTCTGTTAAGATCGCGTTTGGCACGGCTACAAATTTATTATGTATAAAATTTACGCTAATATTTGCCCTTATTGGGTTATGTAATTTTCCGTTAATATTCTTAATTTTATGGCCTGCCATTTTCAATAATCAAAATAAATTCGTTAATAGTTATAAGAAAAAAAATTTTTTTTTCAAAATATTTATCTACAACATTTAAATTATACTGCGGCAAGTGTTACTTGCCGTTTAATGTTATTATCTAAATATTTCTTTGCTTTGTACAATACGAAATAAATCACGATAACCAGTGCTAAGATAATAATTATTAATTGAATGTCCGAATAGCTTCTTTTACTATTATCGACACTGTTGGTGGATACACCAGCATTGTTATTAACGAAGATTTCTTCCTCTTTGGTGGAAGAGCTTCCCATGTTAAAAAATATATTATTATCAACACAATGCAAAGAAATATTTAAATATAAGTAATGTTACGCTATCGAAAAGAATTTTCAAGAAAAAACAAGAATCATTTACGATACATATACAGATGTATGTATAAAGTAATTTATTTACTTTTGGGTTATAGTTTATTTTGGGTTATGGTAATTCGGTTTTTTTTTTCCAAAAAAGAGATGATTTCTAAATTATTCTTTATATTATGTTCATTACTAATAATGAAAATTTTCCGATAACATGTGTTATGTATATATCAAAGTATTTGGAATTTGATATTTTTGTTTTATTTATGTTTTTTTTTGTTTTTAGTTATTTTTCTTTTTCAAGTGCAATTGACCCTTCATTTGTCGTATTGCATATTTATTTATAAAAGTAAATTTTTTTTTTCCGTTATTTTTCTTTTTCAAGTGCAATTGACCCTTCCTTTGTCATATTGCATATTTATTTATAAAAGTATTTCAAATTATATATTGTATATACTTATTATTATTTGTTTTCTTAGATATACATATATATTTCCTAAGTATTGTCTATATACTTTGTTTTTTTTTTGTTTTTGATATTTAGTTCATATTTATTATTCTTTAAATTTTCATATACATAGGATATTTATTTATTATTAAAATTACATATACATAGGGTATTTATTTCATATTTATTGTTTTCTTTAAAATCATATTTATTATTTTTCTTTAAAATTACATTTATTTCATAATTATTATTCTTTAAAATTACATTTATTTCATAATTATTAAAATTACATTTATTTCATATTTATTATTATTTATTTCATAATTATTATTCTTTAAAATTAAATTTATTTCATATTTATTATTCTTTAGAATTACATATATTTCCTTTTTTTTTTTCTTTTTTGAAATATATATATATATATATTTATATTAATTTATCTATTTATTTAAATTTCTGTAGGGCAACAGTCAAAACAGCGTTGAAACAATTCGTCCAACTTGTTGGCGTTGTTCTTTCTTCTTTCTTTTTCTGCTGCCTGCTTCTCCTTGGCCAGCGCCTTAAATCTTTCTTTCTCCTCTGGTTTTACCGCTAATCTTCGCAGTCTCTTCAGTTCGCCAATCTCCTTCCTGGCTTTTGCTGCCTTTCCTCCTCGTTTCTTTATTTTTATTGGTGTTGGTACTGCCTCTACGACGTTGTTGTTGTTGCTGTTGTTGAAATGTTTCCTTCTATATTCCTCCAGACTGATTGGTCTTGGGCCAGCCTTCTTATCTTCTTCAAGTGCACTTTTTAAATCTTCTCCTGGCAGGATCGCCATGTAATATCTGGCCCAATCTGTCCGATCTTACGTTAACTACTCCCCTTGGATACCTATATGAGGGTATCCCCGATTGGTCGTAAGACTATTATATAAATAAATCCAATCCAATAACCTTAGCTAAAGAGCCTGAGTTAAACTAAAATTAGCTAAAGAGCCTAGTTCAGTTGGATTGGAAGTATATTATTTTATTCTAATGGTAGCGAGTAGCCTAGTTAAAATAAAACAATTGGTTTGACTTTCAAGTTAAAAGTGAATCTTTATTTTATTCATATTCTCTTTTATACCCTAAATCTATTCGTTACATACTTATTATTTATTAGTTACTTATTTCTAATTATTGGTAATATTTGCTAACGCCAGCAATCCTTAAATTTCTTTATAATTATTCTTAGTTTCAAATATTATTTAAAGTATTGCACATATAAATATATATATATACATATATATATTTACATGATTACTAATAATGTTCTCTGTATGCATATATATAAATGCATTGGAATACATGTGTTATTAACATATATACCACACAGAACATAAACATATTTGGTGATATTTTGTAAACAAACAAAGTGAAAGTCGATGCCCGTTTGACCTACACTTTTGTTTACATTAAAACATAAACATATGACGAATATTTTCGTATATGTTTAGTGGCATATATCACAACCCCCAACACAACACTAAAACGACAGACCGACAGACAAACGACAGACACCACAAACTACCAAGACCAAAACACACCCTTTAATTAGCGGATGTACATATCAATGATCATTTGTGAAAGAGATAGCGATATGTGTGCGAAAGAGATAGCAGAATAGTACTTTGGGGGAAACCCCCATTTAAAAATACACGTAAATTTGTGCCAGAACACCCTGCTTCTATGTTAAGATTTACATAGATTTATGGATAACGGCAACCCTCAAAACGTCATTTTAGATCCCCCTTTAAAAATACACGTAAACTTGCGCTGGAACACCCATAGCTTATCTACTTCATACATTAATTATGTTACCATTGCCCATTGTGCTGATAACGACCCATATTTGTTGAAATGAAATATCGCCCATAAATATGGGCTTTATTTCATTATTTGTGGGCGATATTTCATTTCCTTAAATTATACTTTATTATTATTAGTAAAGCTTATGTGCTTTCGTTTATTTACTTTAGGTTTATTTACCTTTTTTATTTAAATATTTTGTTCTACATTTTATACATAATAACTTATTTGTGTCATTATGGTTTTGCTTTATTTTATAATAATAGTGTAATACGATGACGTATTTTATTATTGTTTTGGTTTTCATGATATAGTATAATGCGCTGCCAACACAATGCGTTTTTAGGCAATGACGACATAAATGTATGAATGTTGTCACACAACACACGTTAACAGTGAAGTACTAAAGCTGGTGGACAATACTAATTTAACAAGGCGCTTGAGGAGAACCAAGCCGTTTGAATTAGCAACAGACACATCTACAAGACGGTAACTTCATAAAAGCCAAAGTGAGCTAAAAATTAATGGTTAGTCCTAGGCTTGTCCCTAAATCAAAGCGTATGGTGTAGGATTGCTGTCATTCCCATCTAATTTGTGGTAAGTCGCGTACTCGAGCGTATTGATTATGGTATATGTGTGGCCTTAAAGACACGGCATCAATTTTTATTTTATTTTTTTATTTTTCTGTATGGATGTGTAAAATTAAATTTGGGCGATTTTTCATTTTTTCATTTTTAAATTGGGCGATATTTCATTTCTTTTGGGCAATATTTCATTTTTTGTTTCATACATTTAAGGTAACCTCATTATGAAATGAAGCCCATATTTTTTGGGCCTTATTTCATTTTATTTTGTGGGCCTTATTTCCATCGGCTTTATTTCCCTGCGCCATCAAAATTACTCTATATTTTACTTTCCGTTTGTATAATTATCGTTGCGCGACCTAAAATATGCATGTATTTTAGTATCTTTACATGTATATTTCAAAAAAAATAAATTTTATCTGCTTAAAAACTGCTGCCCGAATTAAAAAAAAAAACTGGCTTAAATTTATATTAGTAAAGTGCTAGTCACAGTGATTTCGCTTCGAACGGCACTTTCGAATCGAAAATTTCAAATTTTGACAGCCCCATATATTTTATATGGTATGCCGGATTGCAAGTCACAATGAACGTGTCGAAATGAATTCATTCGAAAAGAGTTAAAAATATTTTAACTTTGCCGGATGGGTCGAATGACATAACCTATAAATTATACATTTGAAATTTAAATTTTTTGAATTATTATGGGGGAGTTTATTGAAAATGTTAAGAAGCATCCAGTATTGTATAATAAATGCAGAAAATATTTATTTTAATATATAAAATAGAGATTAAACATATTTTTTTTTATATAAACGGAACGAATTCATTGTGACTATAATTTCTTTTCGAAACGATCGGTTCGAATCGATTCGAATCGATTATATTAGTAAAGTATCTTATGGCCCAGTGGTATATGTAAACATTTTTTCTGGAGGGGTCCGTTTTATTTATATACTCGAATCGAATCACTGTGACTGGCACTTTATGCTCCTTTCACATAATATCTTTTCATTCGTTGATCTTTAGAGCAGGGCTTCTCCAAGTTTTTTACTTGGCGACCCCATGAACGCAAGCATATATTTTTCGCGAGGTAAAGAGATAATAGTAGGAATATGAATTAAAACATTTCCGATATTAAATCAAAAAAATAATTTATTGCAAATCCATTTTATAATAATAATAAAACTAATAAAAACGTAGTCAAAATATTCATAATATTAATGAGTTGGGTGTGCGTGTGCTTGTTTATTTTTGCATAAAGCCATAAATCTTGTAGCAATATCTGATATGGCAGGACGTAGAGCATTTTCAACGTTTTGCACAGTTGACCGATTTTTTGATTTTATATAAGTTAATGCTGAAAATGCCGCTTCGCATAAATATGTAGTACAAAATGGTAGAAGAGTGTTTAAAGCCATTTCAGAAAGTGTTGGAAATTCTGTTCTAATCCCCATCCAAAATTCATTTAATGATTTTTTAGAAAAGTCCAGTTTTAACTCTGTGTCGCTCGATAATTCGGCAAATTCCTCTTGGGCTTTTAATGGCAAATGACTGACATTATTCATATAAATTGAGTATGGTTTGTGAATCCATTTTTGTTCTTCAACATCAAAATTTGTATGAAAGTATTTTTGAAATTGTATCTCCAAACACTTCAAAAGATCAATTATAACTTTTAAAATTATAACTTTGGAAAGTTTATTTTCAATTATAAATGCATCTACAGCCGTAAACATTTCTAAAGATCCATTTTCAACTCTATTTTTCCATATATCCAGCTTTTTCACAAAACTTTCAATTTTATATTTTAATGTAAATATGTTACAATTATTTCCTTGAAGTGAGACATTTAAACCATTTAATTTTTCAAAAATATATGACAAATAATAATAAGCAGTTTTCACTATTATAAACTCACAGACTCAATATATGTATTAAGTGTTGTTGCTAAACTGAATTAATTATTTCATGAATTAATTTATGGTATTTTTGCAACCAGAACTTTTTCGGTTTTACTATAATTTCTGCGACCCCAAAATTTTAGTTATGCGACCCCATTTGGGGTCGCGACCAACGATATAGAAGTATATGGATAAGGCATAAATGTTCCCTCTCTTTTTAACACATTAAAATTTTAATATATTGAAAAATTGTTTATGAAGCCACGATTTTGGTAGTTCTCTTTCCTTTTGCTCGCCGAAGTGTCAAATTAATAATATGAAAAATATTATAACAGCTGATTTTAGATTGACAGGGCTGGCTTATTTTTTTAAGTTTAAGAGTCTCAATATAAATTAACAATATTAACTAGCTAAACAAATTACTCTATTTTACTTTCCATTTGTATAATTATCGTTGCGCGACCTAAAATATTCCTTAGGATGATCTTTACTTGTATTTTTCAAAAAAAAAAAAATTATCTCCTTAAAAATTGATGTCCGAATGAAAAAAAACCTAATCCGCCCCTAATTTCTCATTTTTATATTTTGACAATTCGGCTAGCAATAAAAGAGACAACTATACCCGGCGTGGCTTCAAATTTTTATATTTATGCCCTATCCATATAACTTCTATATCGTTGGTCGCGACCCTCACTTTGAGAAGCCCTGCTTTAGAGTATTTTATATACTCAAAGGTGTCATCTAAATTTTGTTCAAAAGGTGTCATCTAAATTTTGTTTTAATTCTCGAGAAATTAAATATTGTAATTAATTTTTTTTTATCATTTGTATACAATAAAGGTTTTCGACCATACCATTATATGATTACATCGCCTGTAATGAATTTGCTATATTTATTTTCTTAATTCGAAGGTTTGAAATTGAAAAAGGACTTTATGGCGACATCCAATGTCCCTGAAAGGAATATCGAAATTAAGGCACGGATTCCATCGAATGCAGACTTTGAAAAAACAATTGAAATTGCAAGAAAATTAACGTCAACCTCTGGTGAACTCATTGTACAAAAAGATGTCTTCTTTAATGCACCATTAAGTGGACGATTAAAATTGCGTTATTTACAAAAGCATAAATCACAACTGATATTTTATGATCGTCCCGATGTATCTGGTCCAAAACTTTCCAAATTCAATAAAATAAGTGTTGATGAGCCCGAGATTCTTGAAAAAATATTAACTGCAAGTAATGGAACTAGAGGACTTTTAAAGAAGCATAGATTATTTTTTTTATATGAAGGGAAACATAGAATTCATTTAGATAAAGTTGAAAATTTAGGTAATTTTTTGGAATTCGAAGTTTGTCTTAATCCACAGGAAACTGCTGAACATGGTAAAATTATAGCCGAAGAACTTATGAAAATATTTCATATTGATGAAAAAAATCTCATGACTGGTGCATATTTTGATGAATTAGAAAAAACTAAAACCAATATCAATATTTAGTTTCCCATTCTATTTCTAGACTATAACTTCATGATTTATTATTAATTTTATGTACACTATTAATGAAAAAGTGTAGTTTTTGAAATACTTTTTAATGGAAAATAAATACATCACAATCACAAAATATTTGATCCTATAGTTATTTATAAAAATAATTAAATATAGTTCTTTATTAAGGATACAAGCTATTATGATTTCAACTTTATGGAATGTTTAAATAAAAAAGAAAACTAAACATTGAAACAAAATTGGTAAAAAGGATTTTGTTTTAATTCTCGAGAGTATATAATTATATTTGTCTCGATAAATTTATATTTTTTAAATTGTTCATTTTTAGTATTTCAATAATATTTACGATGTAAAAATAATTCTAGTAACCTAACCATAGATTCACATATATTCTAAAATTGTTGTAATTAATTTCAAATATTTTCTCTACAATCTACTTATATTGCTTATTTCTGTATAAAAATGCTTTTATGTAGTTTAAATTTAATTTTTTTTTGCAGACGTGAATAAATTCAATTCCATAGTAAATATTTTAACTAAATAGTAATTATAAATTATGAAATAAAAAAATATATAAATAAAATGGGTAATGATGAGCAGTAGTTATTCTTTTTTTGTTCTAATACGCAAACGAAAAAAGAAACTAAATTGAATATAATATAATTGTTCGCAACTTGGTATTTAAATCATTTTATTTGTTATTCCGATGGGGTAAGATCCTTTTCAAGTTCATTTTCATTCAAAATTTGCGTTAACAAATCAAAAACAGGCTCGAAAATTTTTTTTGAACCTGAATTTGTTAGATTTAAGTAATCGAACATATCATGATGACTTATTGTACCATCAGCCTGAATAATTCCCTTATCAATGCAAACAATTTGAACACGGCTTAATCCAATACATTTTTCCTTAATAATGGTATTTATTTTGGAGTTTTTTATACGTAAATTATTTGGTTGCTGTCCTCTAGGAAGAATCGTCTGCAAATTATAATAATTAATATATTTTATATATGTATATGTTTAATATTTTAAATTTACTGGTAGCACGATGTATGTATCAGCCAGTTTTTGACGTATTTTTTTAATTATTTCATAAATGCCGTCTGATATTTCTTCGGCTGTGTCATTAACATTGTTTGTACCTACGTGTAGCACGACAATCTGAAATTTACATTAAGAAAGTTATTTTTAAAAAAATCATTTGATTTTGATATACTTTTGGTTTAACATTATCCAATTCTCCATTTTCTACTCGCCACAAAACATTTTCAGTACAATCATTACGAATGCTGAAATTAAGGCAATGCATTGGAGCAAAAAAATGATTCCATGTTTCAGTGTGTTCGAGTGATTCAGTAATACAATCTCCCAAAAAAATTACATCTGGATCTTTTTCTCTGCATTCAGAAATAAAACGTTTGTGAATACTGACCCATCGGCTATCGCCGTCATTATCTTGAAATGGTGTAGGAATAGAGCAGGAATTCATATTGTTATATATTATATTTTACGTTTATTTATTTATTAATAAGATTAATTGCTGTTTATTTAATAAAAGGAATAAATTCAGTTTAGAAAAATTGACTTAAAATTATAAAATAGTTGATCTTATGGGTAACTAAACAAAAAATAATAAAAAATTCAACGATAGAGCAATAATAGCGATGTCAGTTTAGTCGAATATTAAAAAAAGTCATTTCCATTTGGCATGTCTCTCGTCTAATTTCCATTCCATTATATTATACCTTGTTTCCATTTTACCTTGTTGCCATATTACCTTGTTTCCATGACGAGTTGAACTCGAGTTCAACTCGAGTTGAACCCCAAGGAAAAACGAGTTGAGTTGAGTTTTCGTTAAATCCATTTCAACTCCACGAAACTAGTGGGATTGAGTTGAGTTATGTCATTGCATTAGTAACCTCGTATTCTATTGGTAGGGAACTAGGTTTTTTAACCCGCTGTCAGTTCATTTGACCCTAACGTCAGTTCCAAAAACCTGACTATTTTTATGTCAGTCCCAATGAAACATGTTTCTATGTATTGGTGCGCACTGAATATACACATATTAATTGTAAAATTTTTTGTTTATGTAAACAATTTTGTAAACAATTAATTGTTGATTATGTAAACAAAATATTATTATTTTGTAAACAAAAAATTTTGTTTTTTAAACAATAATTTTTTTTAAAAGCCAATGAATTATATTTTTTTTAATAAAAACTTTATTGCAATAAATAATTGTTTATTGCAATAAATAAGGAATATATATTTTCATTCGTATTTTTTTATATCATGTTTAATATTACATTATAAATACCCACAAATAACATATCATAACAATTCTTATATTTAAAAAACTGTTGAAATATTTGTATCCAACAAAATTTATAAATCTGTTAAATAATTAAAAATAATTATTTTACAATAATATAAGACATAAAGTTAATTAGACAATTAATTATTTATACAATAAATAATTATTTCAATCAAAAATTTAATATTTATATAAATTCAGTTATTCAGTACCAATTTTCAAAATGGCCAATAGTTTTTATTTTGAGAAATTATTTCAAATTTTTTGAATTGTTTACATTTTCAAAAAAGTGACATAAATAAAATTGTTTATGTAGTGGAAAGAACTGAAGGGGAAAAATGAACTGAAAAAAAATGAGTTCAAAAAGATGGCGGAATAAGGAACTGGATTTACACTTTTTGAAATGTCAAATTCCCAATAATACATGCTAGGGTCACATTTTGACGTAAAAAAAGGGGAAAATTGGGAACTAGTTCCGCACTTTAACCTAGTTCCCTGCCAATCGAATACGAGGTAAATAGACATTTTATATCTTTGTTATGTGTAAATGAACAAAAAATTATTATTTTTTTTAATAATAATGGCGTCAGGAAGACTTTTTTGGAGTGACGATGAAGTAAAAATTTTAATATCAGTAATGGAGGAGAAAAATATATTAAAATTGATGACATAAATTTAATTATTATGAAATAAAAAAACCTGTTTTATTATCGTGTTACCAGAACTGTCAGTTCAACTCAACTCAACTCGAGTTTTAGCATGGAAACGACTGGGGTTGAAATATGGATTTTTTCAACTGAACGATTACTCAACTCAACTCCGTACATGGAAGCAGGTAAATGTCGACCCTCTAAGACAATAAACGAATACGCTTTTGGCGAACGCAAAACGTACCGCTTCTGAACCGCCTTTTCACCAATGAATTAACAAAAAACCAGTTTAGGTAGAAGAGCATGCCGTAAAAAAACATGGTGTGATGGATCGTTGTTTTTGTAAAATCAATTACGTCACTGAGGGTTACTTTTCATATGATTTTTTTTTTACATTAATGGAAGTTTCAATTAAAAAAATAAATTTCAATACAAAACTAATGTGGATTTCGATTGGCACAGATCAAAATTTAAAAAAAAATCAATTTTTTTTATGTCCAATCGAACGTAAAAACAGATCAATTTTTTTTATCTATGAAATCCATTTTTTTATCTATGTAAATATGTCACTGTCATACAAATTGTATGGTATTAGTGAATGGAGGGGTAAATCTTTAAAAAAATCCAGATTTTTGAAAATTGATCTAGATAAAAAAAAAATGATTTTTTTGTCCAATCGAACACAAAAATTGATCTAGATCACAAAAAAGATTGATTTTTTTAAAAAAAAAATTGATTTTTTTGTCCAATCGAAATCCACATAACCCTGAGTGACGAAAAAAATTTAAATTGGCAGTTGTCATTTCATATTCGTCACACATAACTTGTTTTTTTACATCATGGTAGAAGAGTAATAATTTTTTTTTTGTGAGTAGTATAAGAAATAAAACATAGGCACAATTTTAATTTTATTCAAGCAAATATACGTGTTTTTATTAATTTACGATAAGTAAAATTAAAAATATTTAATACTCTAAAAATAATTTAATATGAAAGTGAAAAAAATATATATTACGAAGTAGTCCGTGTCCATGAAATTAGAAATATTGGTATTATTCATAAAAATATTAATATTAAATTCCTAGAAATAAGTAGAATATGTATTAGGTTCAAGTAAAATTTAAATCCTGATTTTTTGTATTAATTATTTTTATAATACACATTTTCAACCAATTATTTTGAATTAAAAAAATTCCAGACTTTTTATTTACTATATGGATAAAATCAGTACATAAACGAACCGTATTGGTGATTCGCTAGAGAACCGCCTTTGGCGAATTATTGTATGAAGAAAATTACATACAATCTGAAAATTTAATCAAAAAAAACTGTCAGGAAACAGCATGTAGGGGCAAAAGTATACCATCCCTCTAAGCAAAGCGAGCCGTAAACGGCATAAAAATGTAGTCAATTACCTATATAAGACTCCGTTTTCGAACCGCCTTTACGGCGTTAAAGCGGACTGTTTCTGTTCCCAAGGGCGTATGGAAATTGAAATAAAAGACGGCACGCTAAAGCGTAATTTTTTTAATGCCGCATTTGCGATACAATTTTAAATGTTTTTGACTGGTTTTCCCGGAGCCGAGAGATAGCATTTCCTGATTATTGGTGTGTTTGTTATTTACGCTCAGACCAGTCTGATCAATCATATTAATCTGAAACTTTTTCTTATTTCTGCTCATATCAATCTGATCAATCTGATGGCTGTTTCTTATTTCAATTTCAGATTAATCAGATTGATTTTTTTGATCGGAGAATTCTTTCAGATTATTCAGATTTATTATTGTTTGTGGTTAACTTTGTGCTTGATTTTGTTGTTATGGCTAAACTATTATCAGATTGTCATATCTCAATCATTTGTTTAACAAATTTTGTTTTAATTATTTATATTTTTTGTACATTAATAATTGTAAGGGAATCATAAACAACAACTCTTTACTAGAGGGTAATTCTGAACATACCCTAATAATTATACTTTACTGAATGCAATACACACATCCTAACATATTTTTAAGTCAATAAATCTTGTTCTTGCAATATGTTTATTGAATATTTTCATGTATTGGTAATAATAATTATCATATTTTCTCAGTCTTACGCGTAATGATAACTATTATTGCACTCTTATAATAATTTACCGTAAAATCATCCGATGATGGAATTTTCCACAAAGAATTTGATTTTACAAGAAAGAAATTTTAATTGTATTTTGGACGGTAAAGAGAAAAGTCTCTTTGTGGTACAATTTTAAAACATGGGATAATTTCATGATTTTGTAAAGCTAAAATAAAATAAATAAATAAATTATATTAAATTAAATAATAATTAACATTTCATATTTAATGTATAAAAATAATATTTTAAAATAAAAATAAATAAAGAAATTATTTAAAAAAAATATTGTGCATTTAAAGTTCAGGCTGCCTACCGGCTAAGAAATTCGAATTGTTCGAATTTCGGATTAGTCAGATCCGAATATCGGATCAGTTAGTACCGCGTAAGAGATTCGGATCGGAATTAGTGCTGCCATTCCAGATAGATTTTGACAGAAAAAAGTATATTTTTCTCGTATTTTTATTTGTTTATGTTTCCGAAATTTTTATTTTTATTTTACATTATAAATTAAAATGGATTGTGTAGCAGTATATTTTAGTGAAAGTGATGAAGGAAACACACCGATTGAAGAAAATAACCGAAGAAAATTATATTTGATGAGAAAAATAAATAAAGATAAATCAATATATTGGATTTACCTTGCGAAAAGGAAATAAATAAATTACTTTTTATATCTGTAAGATAAATTGAACATTGAAGTATAATCTATCTTTTATAGTTTAATAAATATGGATTCGCAATTCAATATGTATGATTTTGAAATTGTTCAAAGTTATTTAAATGCTGAAACTCTGATTCATACCAAACAGGGCAATTTCAACATAATTATATATATATATATATATATATATATATATTTAAATTCTTAAACTACTTACTATATTATGCCTATATATGTATATATCTAACTACAAACTATTTATTATAAAAATACTATATTTTAATCCTAATTATTTATATTATTAGTACTAAAAGAAAACTATAATTCTATCTAACAACTAAAATAATAATAAATTACAACTAATATTCTAATACATATAAATAATATACTCTATAAGGGACATTAGTTAAGTTTTTCATATTAAATTTAAAAAATCAGCGGTCTGATAGTGGAGACAATCAACAGATGGCGATTTGCCTTTTCTTCGTTATTTCATAGCGCCAATTAACTTCCTCGCCAGGCCATACAGGCGCCTATCTTAAAAACTTGTCGCAAATTTTTTACAGTTTGATTTGACTACCCTTTAAGAAAAGCGAACCGTAAACGAACCACCGGCGAAGTCTTTTGTTCATATATGAGTTCGTTTACGAACCGCCTTGGCAGTTCGTAAGCGAAACGGAAACGTAAATGTTAGAATAAGAACAGTAGAAAAAAAACGTAACGCCAAGAATTCGCTAAAATCGGTCCGTTTACGAAACGCTGCAGCGATTCGTTTTGGAACCGCCAAATTCGGACCGTTTACGAACTGATTTTATTTCTAGATATAAAAAATACGGAAAAGTAATATTTTTATTTTTTTAGCATTTATTTCATATAAAAAATATAATTTTTAACAATAAATAATTATTTCACCACTGATTTAATTTTTTTAAATTTTATTACTTAATTTATTATATAAAACACAAAATTACTTATTAATATTTATTTTATTATATTTAACAAAATACTATTATAAGACGCAACCTTCGTCACTCCTGTTTATTTTTGTTATGAAATTATAAAGTTTATTTTAAAAAGGCGTTACTTATCTAGTTCGTATACGGTTCGCCAAAAGCGAATTCGCTTATTTTTCTTAAAGGGTAGAAGCACTCTCCTCGACGCCTTGACATTTATTCGTTAAATTCGTTAAATTTCTGCCAGCGCCATCTTTTGATTGTCTCCAACTAAGACCGAAAAAAATATACCCATGTCCCTTATATAGTATATTATTTATATGTTCTAATACTATTAAATATTATATTTAATAAACTAAAAAACTATATTTTCACATTTAATTTACTAAACGCCCAGCCCATATTGCCCGATAAGCACTTTTTCGGACATAAATGTGCGAAGATTGCATTGAGTTTTAAGAGTACATTTCAAAGATAAATAAGTAAGGCACGCTACATGCATTTTAAGCCATTTATGTTACGATTTCAACAGGTATTTTCCGACCATTTATATAAGGCATACATTATGCAATCATTAAACATAAAAGTTCGATATACATTGTGCATATGATGGGCATAAATGCATAACATAAGTATGCTATTTTCGTGCATTTATATAGGGCATCAGAGCAGCAGTTTGCAGGTACTATTATAATGCATACAGCATGCATTTATGTAACATAAATGTACAGTATATATCATACATGTAGAAGGCATAAATACTTGATTTCAGTATGCAGTTTACATGCATTTGTGTAGGGCATCAAAAAAACATTTTGCGGTCGCAATTATAATGCATGAAGCATGCATTTATGGAGCATAAATGAACAGTATATTTCGTACATAAACCAGGCATAAATTCATGACTTGAGTAGGCAATTTTCATGCATTTATATGGAGGTTTTTTGGGGCATTTATGGAACATAAAAATGTACAGAATATATCGAACATAAAGAAGGCATAAATTCATGACATAAGTAGGCACTTTTCGTGCATTTATACGGGGCATCAAAGCAGCATTTTGCGGACATAATTATATCACATGCAGCATGCAGCATGCATTTATGGTACATAAGAATATATCGAACATAAAGAAGGCATAAATTCATGACATAAGTAGGCACTTTTCGTGCATTTATACGGGGCATCAAAGCAGCATTTTGCGGACATAATTATAACACATGCAGCATTCAGCATGCATTTATGGTACATAAATTAACAGTATATGGCCCACATATTAAAGTCACAAATAAGCGAACGTTTATCAGCAAAATGATAGATTTTAATTTTTTTATTAAAATAATTTTAATATTATTAAATTTTTTATTTATATTTTATTTTTTTAGCAAAATTAACATTGTTTTATAAATAATTTTAATATTATTTTATATTTTATTTATTTTTAATTTTTTTGTTCCTCGAAACATTTATCACCAAAATTATTTTTGTTTTAAAATAAATTTAATATTATTTAATTTTTATATTTAATTTTAATTTTTTTGTTCCTCCAAACATTTATCAACTTAATTAATTTTTTTTTAAAAATAATTTTAATATTATTTAATTTTTATTTATTTTTAATTTTTTTAAGCTCTTCATTCCTACTTTGCGGCACCCTTTTCATAAAATATGTTATTTCAGGTTCTATATATCTGCATGTTCCTCTTTACTTCCGATTAAATCCATTATTAAATTTACGACGTTTTCTAATTGCGAAAATATTTTTTTCAATTAATGAGAAAAATTAATATTAAACAGAAAAATTAATAATTTTTTAAAAATAATTTTAATATTATTTTAGTATATTTTATTTAATTTTTTTAAGCTTTTCATTCCTACTTTGCGGCACCCTTTTCATAAAATATGTTATTTCAGGTTCTATATATCTGCATGTTCCTCTTTACTTCCGATTAAATCCATTATTAAATTTACGACGTTTTCTAATTGCGAAAATATTTTTTTCGCTATTTCTGTAAATGGTTGATTTTTCTGTGAATGGTGTTTTTATAAGTTAGAAGGAAAATGTCTTCCTTACCAGTTGAATGAAGAGATGCATTTGCTGACCAGGAATACTTAATTAGCGATTTATATGGAAATAGTTTTTCCATTAATTTTTTTACTGTTCCACGCAGATTCGCTCCCAAATATTATGTTGGTTCGATATTTTATGAAACTCGAAAACAAGGATATAATATTGTTTTGAAATATTTTGAAATATATGTAAAGTAATAAACTTACAACTTGGTCTCTATAATCTTGATTTGATAATTTTTTATCAAATCGAACAATTTCTTTAGATTTTTGAAGTGGCCAAGAAGGAACAATAAAAGTTGGGTTCTTTCTTTTTTTTTATCATCACTACTAGTTTTCAGTGTTTCCATAAATTTTATAAATAGTTTATTTTGGGATATTATTTTGTTGTTTTGTTGGATTATACTATTATTTTGTTGTTTTATAAAATAAATTTCTTTTTCTATTATACGTGATTTTGAAATTTCTGAAAAATATTTTTTTAATAGTGAAATTTTTAGTTATTTTTAAATATTTTTATTTTAAATTAGTATTATTAAATTCCTGCTTTACAGAAATCGAAAAGAATTAAATTTAATTAAAACAAGTTTTGTGCTAGGAATAAATACTAATATGAATAAAAAAGATTTAAATTGAATTCATAAAAAGACTAATTTAAAGAAATAAAAAAATACTAATTCAGAATAAATATGGTTTTCGGCTTGATTTAATTGTAATTAAATGAAGCTCTTTTTTGCTAAATATATATATGAATAATGTACCTGATCGTAAAGGTGTGTCTTGAAAATCTGATCTGCTGACTGAAAATAATAGTAAGTAAAATTGTTAGAGAAATATAAATAAACTTTTTATAAATATTTTTACTTAGTGTGGAAGGAGTATTATTAATTGTAGATGATAGTGGCTCTTCTAAAAATTGTGCTTCTTCACCAATTTCTATAAATCAGACGTGTAGTGACAAGTTATAAAAAAAATTATGTAGTGTAAAATTTAAAATAAAATTTATTTACCTGCAATTGAAATATCCAGTATAACTCTCTTTCGGTTATTACTAATGGTAGATACTGGTGAATAAACTGTAAATTTATATTATTTGTTTTTAATATTAATGTATAATTTATTTGTTATAGTTTATACCTGGAGTTAATCAAGCAGTCCATTGTAAAAGCGGTGATTTGCGCCATGTTGGAGAGGTTGCTGCTGTTTTTGGACTGCTTTGGAGTATTGCTAGTTATATCAGTATACGTGATATACTTATATATAACATAATTATTTTCCCACACTATACTTAAAAATAACATAATTCTTTTCCCACACTATGTAATACTAAAGTTCTAAATAATAATTGCAATGTATGTTACTTTTATAATAATTATTTTCTCACACAATATAAAACATTTTCGTCTTAATAAATAGTTTCAGATTACAATTAAAGTTAAATTAAATTAAATAATATAATCTCATTAATCATATTTCCAAAAATAAATAATTTAAATAAATCCATTAGTTTCAACATAAACAAATTTTAATATAAAAAACAGATGATTGTCACAATTATAAAATAAAAAATTCAGTCTGATTTGAGATTTGAAATAAACAAGATCAAAACTTAACAAACCGTTTTTTATTTTACATAACTGGCGCAGTCGGTAATTCTGTTGCAAAGTTCTCTATCGAAGATAACTTTTCTATTTTAATAGTTAGGCACAGTGAATTTACGAACAAAATTTAAAGAAAAAAAAACACGTTCAAATTTGCATATAAAAATATAGTATTGTATTCAATATTAAATAAAGTGTAATTGTTTTTGAAAAAAAAAGAAAAAAAAACAATCTTGTTTAAAAAGAAAAAAACATTGCACTTAACTAAATAATAATTAATACGGTGCAAACAAAGTGCAAAGTTTAAAGTGCTAAAATTTTAGTTGTAGTTGATATTTTTTCTAAATTTATGTATGTAAAACCATTAAAAACTAAAACTGGTGCAGAAGTAACTCAGGCTTTAGCCGATATTATTGCTGAAAATAAGGTACCGCCTCACAATATACATTCAGATGCTGGAACAGAATTTTTCAATAGTAATTTCAAAAAAGTACGTTTGATAAAGTTATCTACCAAATTGGTCAAGTGAAATTTTCACAATTTATAAAATTCAATTAAGAGGATTATCTATGCAAAAATTTTTAAACATGTTTCATTCGACGAAATTTTCAAACAATGATAAGTTAGTTTTAAGTTTATTTAAAAAAATTTTTAAACATTAAATTTCTAGAAATAAGCAATATATTGTATTTTTTTTCTCTATATAAATAAAAAATTGATTATAATAAATATGCTTTTCATTTATTTTTATGTTTTGTTTTTATTTTATTTTACAGAATATTTGTCTAAAAATCTATTTTATTATATTTTAATAAAAACATGTAAATATTTATGCAGTTTTTTACCGCACATCGTGTTTTTTTATCATTGTTGTCATCATGAATTTTACAATTATATTTATAATGATATATATCTTCCAACTTGGGAATATCCAACAGATCTATTACAATTAATCCTGCAGATTTCGATGGTAAATACTTTAAGAGAATATCCTTCTTCTGTTGTCCTTTCACGTAAATTTTCGAATATATTTCCAAGGTTCCTATTATAGTAGATATATAATTATAATCAAAAATACCAGAATCCCATTCAAGGTTATTAATATTTTCAGTAATATAACAATTTTGTCTTATAGCTTCGTGAGTCAGTTCTTCTTTTGGATATGGAGATTTGAAGTAATACGTTTGTGGAGTTAATGAACCCTGTTCTAAAATTGCCATTTCCTTAACAAAATATTGTTTTCCATTTCCAATTACAAATTGAAAGTCATAATATCATAAGGTTTCCATAAGAATCAAAATATTCCACACATCCAAATTTGGGAAAATATAAGGCAAACCAATGTAACCCAGGATGGGTATCTGGATCTGTATTAACAATAATGAAGGATGGCTTGCTTTTGATGACATGGTATACGATTAAAGGCATAAACTCCTTTAAAAGTCTTTCTTGTAAATTTATTCTTCTGAAGAAGATTCTTGATCTCCAGTGTGTTCATTATTTTTCATATTTGAAATATCTAAAATTGTTGAAGTACATTTCACATATTGCTCCAAAAATTCTTTCTTTGTTTTTCCATTCACCAGCACTAAATCAAATTTGTTCAAAACACTTTTCAAACTATGTGTAATATGTTCGTTGTGAGAATTACCATTAATCGAACAATTCTGTTTCTCAAAAACTATTTTAGTTGTCGGATATAAATATTTATAGTCATAACGTATACTTTTACAAGATTCTTCTATCCCAACAACATTCACTTTTCGAGCAAGTTCGAAAATTGCCCATATTGAACATCTAATAACTTTTAAACCAATAAAAATTTTTGAGGTCTGTAAAAGCCATAAGATAGTAAAATCTTTTATCTTAATTGTGAAATTAACAAATTTTTTAAAATTTAATTCTTTGATGTATAAAAATACCGTTATCTTCATACAACTTTTTTTAGTTTTTTTAACACCCTGTATTTCCCAAACTGCTTATTATGGAAGGCTGAAATTTATGTACCAAAGAGATATCTAAAAAATAACTAGAGTCTCTGAAGAAATTGTATCCGTATCTCCCCTCCTCTTTCCGTTGTGGCCCTTCGAAAATCAAAAAATTACATTTTTAATTTACTTGTAAAATTATAACTGCACAATATTTTTAAAAACAAATATTGAGAAAAGTCCGAAAATCATATTTCTTTAAAGTGCAATAATTAGTAAATTATAGTCATTTGCCTCACACTTATAATTAATCAAAATTCTTAATCATGTAAAATTTTGCAAAAAATGAACATTTTGCATATTTTTAGGAGCTTAATAAATGGAATATTGGATATTATTTCATATCACATTATATGTTCAATTAAAAGCAAAATTAGGGAAAACTTAAATGATACGTTTATATATATTTTGCTGGAATAATGACCTTGGAAGCAAAAAAAAATTAATAAAATCGAACAGGGACACATTTTTTACCTATATTTACCATATCATTTTTTATCTGTCCTTTACATTGAAAATACTACTAAAAAATACTATACACGTATAGGAATTCCCATTGTTTTAGAATAGCTCATAGTTCTACATGAGGCGATTTTGAGGAAATGTGCTTTTGACAAATCCGGGGTTTGTTTATCGTATTTTTATAGTTTTACGTTTTTTTTTTAATATCATTGAGGTATTATATTTTTTTCTTTTTATACCACTGCCGTACATTGAATGTAGTTGATTTATAGCTGTATTTCTTAAATTCTATAAGCCTGCTTTAGCTTGATCTGCAAATGCTTCTTTTGGATTAGCTCCTGATGCTCTATCCGATAAAATATTACCACCAGTTTTCAAAGCTTCATCTTTCAATAAATTTAATCCTGATACTAACGAAGGTTTAAGATACCGAAATAAACTTGCAAATAAGCTTCCAAGACCACGCCCACGTTGAATAGTTGGGTATGATTGTAACAGTGGTCCTATTTCGTCTATACTTCCACCAGCTTGTGATAGGTAATATTTAATGTACTCACGATGCATGTTTGAAAAAAACAATACACTTTATGACATATGTTGTTATTTATATAGTTTTTTAAAAAAGTTTAAAGTGTAATACAACTTTTGTTGGATAATAGTTTGGTACAAAATCAATTTTTTTACCATACTGATCACAAATATTAATAGCTATAATCTCAAAAATCTTTTTTCCCACAGGTACGTATTGAATATTTTTAAATTCTGTATTAATTTGTTTTCTACAGTTTTCAATATTTATTGCACGTAAGGCTCTTATTTTATTATTTCCAAAAATTTCTGGTTGAATAATATCACTATATACCATTACCATGCCTCTTTTTTCATCATTATGTTTATCCACAGCACGCTTAAAAATATCAATCAATACTTTTTTGTAATTTGCAATGTCCTTTTTTTGCTGAAAGAGTTCTTTCATCATATCTGGTATAGTATAGTTATGATTTTGTTTTAAATAATAACTTCCTGTATCAAAAGTTTTTGACAAGCGCACAAGTTTTAATTGGTCTGCAGCCGAAACTGCTTTATAAGTAATATTTTTAAATATTTCATAATCTAATAAAATTGCCATTACTTCTGTTTGAAATTCTCTTAGCATCTGGTCTCGTGTAAACCCTTCAGATGGCGTTAAATTATTGATAAGTGTAGGTACGAAATTTATTTTCCAATCATCATATTTAAATAATGCGCTTTCCTCAGGATAAAACGTGTAACCAATACGTTTTTTTACTCTTTCTTTGTTCTTACCTACTAAGACTTCATGCACGCCCAATGAAATCGTCACACAAGTTTCTTTTTTATAGATGTCAGTTTGCAGGTAATCATGCATAAATATTTCTGAAAGACCAACTTTCCAGTTGCCTTTTGTTAAATCTAAATGTGTTGGTATTCTGTTTTCAAAAGTTGATAATGTATTATCCGGAAAATAATTAATAGAATCATTACTAAATAAGGTAAGGTAAAATTCATCTCGTGAATCCATACTCGCAATTTATATTATTTACTTATAAGATGTCCAATAGGGTGGAGTATTTAATTTTTTATATTGTTTAGGTGGAGACCGGCTTATATCAGCAAATAGTTTTCGTTTGCTTGTATTTCGCTCTACTGGATACTTTGATAAAATACTTTGTCTTATAAATGAACCTGTTGTATGTAATCGCTGTCTCGTATTTATAGGAGATTTTTCAGGAAGTGCTACTGTAATAACACCACCTTTATTTGTATCAAACATTCTTACATTGGAATTTGAAGATAACCTTCTAGTTAAACGTTCATCTGGTAATGTATCTTCTAAAGCTAGTTTTTGCGCAGCTTCCTCTTCATCCGTTTCAAAATCATCAACGTCCATATCAGGATCGTCTATTTGTTGCTTATATTGTTGTTGCTGTTGTTGCTCCTTTACTGGTTCAAAATTAAAAACGTCATCATCTATATTATCAAAATTTATTGAATGTTTTTCTACTAATGGTTGCAAATCGTATTGTGTTACCTTATTTTTTAACAGTTTAAATTTGGTTTGAGTATAAGCATTTTTTGAATCAGTATTTTTTCCGTTTTCTTTCATATATGCAGTAGGTAATAACGAGATTCTTCTTTTCTGATTACTGTATTTCATTAAATTTTGTCTATATAAGTACCATTTCTGAATAGTATTAAGATTCTTATTGTATAACACTTGTTTCATGTTCTGATCCAAAATATTTAAGATCCAAAATTATCATCGTCCATTAACTTTTTCAATTTATTGAAAACTTCTGTGGGTCTAACAACCATACGTTGCATATTATTCATTTTATGTTTGATAATCACTTATTAGCTTGCCAATAATACCTGATAACACTGCTCCTATTAATACGGGTAAGAAACCACCTTTCTGTATAAGTATTTTACGTTTTGATTTTAAACTATTTTTTGGACAAGCTAAATATCTTAACACTTTTTTATTATTTTTGATAATTGAAAAATGTTTCTTAGAAAGTTTATTATTTCCGTTTACAGTATTAATCACAATTTCAACTAACGCCTTTATGACATCATCATCGCAACTTTTTTAATACTATTTCGAATTTTTTTTTTTGAATTTTTCAATAGCCGTAATATATGTTGGTTTTTCTTCAATAGCTTCATATTTTTTGCAATATATTTTATTATTTAAATCATTAGTATTACAATAACATACACAATAATTTTTTTCAAAAATATTGCTACGAATGCGGAATAATTCGTTACCGTTTTGAGTCAAGTCTAACACAATGTAACCGTATGGCAACGATGTGATCTCATTATATACCTTTAGAAACTCTCGAAAATTTTCAGGATAAATTTGGCGTGCTAAAGGTATAATCTGAGATTTGTCGCGTGGATTTTTAAACAGCACTAAATATTTAACATTCAATGATATATCACGACAAAATTTACCCTGGTGAAACACATTCTGAATCAATAAAATTATTGATAAATTCCTATAATGCGAACCTTTATTAAATAGCTCACACACTTGTTTACTATAAGTATCAATCATTAAATCATCTAAAATTATTAAAATTTTATCATTATTCTCATTGTTTATTTTTTCTGGTAAATTGTTATAAAATTCAATATTTGGAAAATTTAATTTTTAGGTAAAGCAGCTGATTCAGGATTACACCAAATTATTTTTGTTATATTCGGTTTTATTAAGTTTTTATTTTGTTTTATTAAATTACATATAAAAGTAGTTTTTCCGCACCCAGAAGGGCCCGCAATAATCATAGTAAATGGATGTAAAAATGGCAACATTTCTTATATTTTTAAATTTTTTAATCTGCTTATGAAATTTTCAAATTTGTTTTTAAAGTTTTCCATAACTTCGACTGCGTCTCTAAATTTAAAGCTTAATGTAACACAAGAACAAGTATCTGGACCTGATGTAGCTTCATTTTGTGACCAAATGCAATTAGTGAAGTGGTTACCATATTTAGATTTTGTAGTCCCATTGTGTTTTGCATATTTTAATTCCTCCAAAAGTTTTTCAAATTTTTTAAAGTTTGTATAATCCATATACTCGCTATATTCATTTAAAAAATTACTAATAATTTCAATTTTTTGATCTACACTCATTATATTATAAAATTATAAAAAATTATTACTTAAACTTATAACTGATTGTTCGTTCCTATAATTGGTTTTGTTTAATGTTAGAATGCAAATCTAAAACTAATTTTTGCTTTAAAATTCAGTGCCTTTTATAAGAATTTTTTCTCAACTATAAATCCAATTATTATAAAATTCACATTGTTATACGCATTATTCTACTTTTTATCAAACAACAGAAAATTATTTCTAAAAAAGTAAATAGGTATAAAGCAGTAGAAAATATAACGCAGAAAAAAAATTTCTGTAAAATAATTTTAATCAATATATATATATATTAATATATATATATATAAGTTAATGGTATTGATTACAATGTCATAATGTTTAAATGCAAGTTCAAAATCAGGAAAATAATTTTTTAATATACAAATTAAAACAAGTTTTTCGTTATATGAAATTGAAATGAAATAATTTTTAATAAACCAAATGTGTAAAAGTTTTATATGGTAGACCACAAAAGAGAATACAAAAAAGTTACTATGCGTGAATTTATTGTGGTGTAGTAAATTTTATTTTATTTTAAATTGAAAGAGAAACTTATATTCGGATTATATACCGTCGAAGTGAATTCTAAAAAGTATGTGCGTGAATTGTGTAAAAAATATATGTGGATATCGGGACAAAGCAAAATGGAAAAAAGTTGTGTTGTGAAGATTTTATATTGAAAAGTATATGGATTTTCTGGCTCAACTGAGAATTTTAAATTTTCAAAAAAAAATTGTTTTTGTATGGAAAAAAGTGGTCCAGAACATACATATCTATATGGTAGACCACAAAAGAGAAAAAAAAAGTTACTATGCGTGAATTTATTGTGGTGTAGTAAATTTTATTTTATTTTAAATTGAAAGTGAAACTTATATTCGGATTATATACCGTCGAAGTGAATTCTAAAAAGTATGTGCGTGAATTGTGCAAAAAATATATGTGGATATCGGGACAAAGCAAAATGGAAAAAAGTTGTGTTGTGCAGATTTTATATTGAAAAGTATATGTAGATTCTGGACCAACTGAGAGTTTTAAATTTTCAAAAAAAATTTGTATTTTGTATGGAAAATAGTGGTCCAGAACATACATATCTATATGGTAGACCACAAAAGCGAAAAAAAGTTACTATGCGTGAATTTATTGTGGTGTAGTAAATTTTATTTTATTTTAAATTGAAAGTGAAACTTATATTCGGATTATATACCGTCGAAGTGAATTCTAAAAAGTATGTGCGTGAATTGTGCAAAAAATATATGTGGATATCGGGACAAAGCAAAATGGAAAAAAGTTGTGTTGTGAAGATTTTATATCGAAAAGTATATGTATGTTCTGGCTCAACTGAGACAATTTTAAATTTTCAAAAAACTTGATTATTTTGTAGTTTTGTATGGAAAAAACTGTGCCAGAACATACATATCTATACTACTCTCAACTTTATAACACTCCTGGCCTTGCTTGGCAAGCTATGCTTAAATATACTAAAATAGAATCAGAATTGTTAACAGATTCAGATATGTATAATTTTATTACAAGTGGTATTCGCGGTGGCATTAGCCAATGCTCTTTAAGAAATACAGTTGCAAATAATAAATACATCGGTGAAGAATTTAAACCTGAAGACCCAAGTACTCTTTTAATGTATTATGGCTGTAAGAACTTATACGCATTTGCTTTGAGAGAATGTTTACCATATAGAAATTTTAATTGGATAGAAAATCCTGATAGTTTTATAGATAAAATTGAAAGCATTAAAGATGATGCTGAAACCGGTAATATATTCGAAGTTGACTTAAGCACAATGATTTACCATTTTGTGCTGAAAATAAATTAACTCCAAATTGTAAAGATACAAAATTAATTTTAGACTTAAATGATAAAAAAAATTACATTGTTCACTATAGAAATTTAAAACAATGTTTAGATAATGGACTGCAATTGAAAAGATAATAAGATAATGGACTGCAATTGTTAAATAGAGATATTTTAACGCTTAATAGACCGGTTTAATTTAGGATTTACAGTATTGGATTTATCGAAATGGTTAATGTATGATTTTCATTACAATTACACCAAAGCGAAATTTGGAAATCATATTGACATTAATTATATGGATACAGATAGTTTTGTTTATACTATAAAAACTGATGACTTTTACAGTGACATAAAAAGTGCTACTAAATTTGATACCTCGAATTATGAAAGAGATAATCCTTATAATTTTCCGCTAGTAAATAAAAAACAAGTTGGCTTTTTTAAAGACGAAAACGAAGGCAAAATTAAAAGGGAATTCATTGGTTTATGTTCTAAAGTATACATGACTGATGTTTTCGATCAAAAATTAATAAAAAAGGCTAAAGGGGTAACAAAATGTGTTCTTAATAATATTTCACTGAATAATTTTAAAAATTGTTTATTGCAAAAAAAATTATATTACAGAAATATGAATGTTATTAGATCTAAGTTGCATACAATTTATACTCAAAATATAAATAAGTTAGTTTTAAGTTCTAATGATACAAAACGTTTTATTTTAGACGATAATATTAATACTTTGGCTTGGGGTCATTATAAGATAGATGTAGAAGATATAATTATATCAGATAATGAATTTTAAATATGTATAAGAAATATTTGTAATTATTAGTACATAAGCAATTTGTATGAAGTATTAAACGATATTAATAAAAAAGTATAAATATGAGACATTAATTGAGCCAATCTTGCAAAGGGTTGTTAAAATTTTCTCTTTAGTATAGAGAAGTGCGTAATTCTATTTTTTTTAAATGTCTCAAAAAAAAAATTGTTGTTGATGAATTGCATAGACCTGCTAGGAAAAAATTTGTTCGTAGGAGATACATACAAAAAGATATGGAAACTGAATTTTTCAATACACATTTTAAGAATTTGATGAAAAAACATGGTATTAATCATTATACAAGCTTTACAATAATCAAAGCTGGAATTGCTGAACGTGCAATACGTACTCTGAAAACTAAACTCTATAAAATGTTTAGTTTAAATGGAAATTACAATTGGGTACATATTTTGAAAAAAATTGTCTATCGGTACAATAATACATATCATCATACGATAAAAATGAAACCATCAAAAGTTGAAAAAAGACATGAAAAACTACTCTTGAATACTGTTTATAACAGACCAAAAGTTTTTCGAAAAGGAAAATTTAAAGTGGGCGATTCTGTGAGAATATCAAAATATAAAGGTAAATTTGATAAAGGTTATTTACCAAATTGGACAACTGAAATATTTAAAATTATTAAAGTTCAACTTACAAATCCTGTAACTTATACATTAGAAGATTACCAAAATCAAATTATAAAGGGAGGATTTTACGAATTCGAATTGCAAAAGGTTAAAAACAAAGATGTTTATTTAGTGGAAAAAATTATTCGAAAAAGAGGGGATATGGTCTATGTCAAATGGTTAGGTTTTGATGAGAGTCATAATTCTTGGATACCAAAGAGCGAACTATTATAGTAAAAGTATGTTTTTAAAAGAAATACTTTAGTTTTTCGAATTAATAATTTAGTAATATTTTAGAGGTAGAAATGTACTCATCAACTGAAAATAACATTCAAAGAGAAGTCGAGCTAACTAATGAAAACAACATTCAAAGGGATAATTTAATGCTGGCCTACCATTTTTTCCTCAACGATGAGCATACTGCAAAGATTTCAGCTGGAAATAATCCGTCTACATTGGAAACTAACATTGTTATAGATAAAGTTGGAAAATCGTCAATGATCTTCACATACTATTTTTGGAATTATTTTGCAGAAACTATTTGTAATGCAGCTGAAATTGAAAACATGACATTATGTTAAGTAAAGATGAATGGAAAAAATTATATGAAATTATAACTTCTTATTCATATTCACATTGTATTAGTGAACCTTTTATAAAAAACTATATATATCAATATTTTGAAAAATGTAATCAATTAAATTTAAGTAAGTTAAGTGCAAATGATTTTTTTTTACCAAACTTTAATTCATTTTTTAATTTTTCCAAGCTATTTGTTGAAATACCAATACTTTGTAAAGAATGTAATATTATCAAAGATAAATAAATGCATTTTTGGTTTTATAAAAAAGTTTTAAGTGTTTTAATTTTATTTCCTCACCACAAATTTTAAATAGGATATATACAGTGTTACACATCTTCACTGACATCAGTTGTATTATATCTTATAAAGTGTAAACAATCATGAGGTGGCATTTGTAGACTTTCAATTTGTCGTTGGAAATGATCGACAACATTTTGTAAAAGAAATGGCTATATAAGAGCAAGGATCACTTACTCCAAAAGTATTTTGTTTCAAGCCGCCATATCCAAAACAGGAACTTGAATATGATTCAATTAATCAAAATAAATATATTTTCGAAAATATAAACATCTTGAAATGGGACTCTGGAATATACGACTACAACTATATTGCAACTATTAGCAACTATTATAAAAACTCTTGGATTGTATTAAAAAATTTATGTTAAAGAGTTACAGAAAAGAGATATTTTGATTAAATATTTACCAGGTGCATCATCAATAGCAATAATTATAGATTTGATGAATATTCCAAGGTTAGAGGACTTGCACTACTACAGTTCACATTGTGAAATTCACGAGGAAAATAATAAAGATAAAAAAAAATTAAAAAGCTGTAAAAAATTGTATAAACATTTATATGTATTTATTAAAAAATAATAAAATTGATTATTAAAAAGTCGTATACATTTTTTATTTATAATATTTATTTTAAAATTTTTTTTAACAATGGGCGTAGATATGAATGAAAAAACATAGCCAGCATGGCACCTGTTTGAATTTGAATGACCTCCTTTATTTTGTAAACAAAAGTTGTGTTTATAAAAAACAAGTTGTAATAAAAACTAAAACATATGTTCATAAAAAACGTCTTTACAAAGTTTATTAACATTATCATAGTTTATTAGCATTATTTTATAAATGCAAAAAAAAAAAATATCTTATGCAATAACAAAAATTGTTTTCGTAATGTTAATAAATTGATTGAACTTGATTTTTATAATTCCAGGTTATCAAAGTTATTAACCCTATTTTTTTTTCATGTGAAAAACTTATGCTCTAAGAAAATTGTTTTTTCGTATTTGTACAAAAATTTACATATGATAATAAAATTGAACTTTTAATTCAAAGTTAAATTTTTCAAAGTTTATTGACATTATTTTTATATGGAGGGAATATTATGCGAAAAACCTACATACATATTGAAAATAGTTTGTTGAAAGTAAAAAAAAAAGCCCAGCAACTGAGTTTTAGGATTTTTTTTTTTGCGTGAAAAATACTAATTATTTTTTGATAAATTTTACTTATTTTTTATATAAAACATAGATGTAAGCGAAATATTTTAAAATTTAATTAAATATTTTACGTTATCAAATAAATTATATATGTACATATTAATATTATATATATATGTATTATAGTATAAAGTAAAAAATATATGTGTTTAACTGCTGATTCACAATGAGAAACGATGCGCAAAGCAACGGAACGCAAATCAAAGTTAAAAAGTTGAACTATATGAAAACAATACTTCTGTTCACAATGAAGAGAGAGAGAGAGCCGACGCGACGCGTAACAGCAAAGGTTGGCCAACTGTCAACTTTTACGATAATCAACGCGAGTAATTGACAGATAATAATAAAAATATTTCTCATTCTCAAAAGTATTTGTGGAAAACTAGATAGAAGGAATTTAATTTAAAAAAAAATAGTTTAAAAAAATTATTAATTCGTCACCTAAGTTCTTAAGTGTTCAATAGACCATTTTTTGACAAAATGCGTTAAATATGCAGTTTTACTAATTTGACTACGATCTTTCGATTGACGTAAAACGTTTTGTTATATCACAAATCGTTTCCAAGATATTCTTGAAAAGTTATGTTCAAAAGTTATTTATAATTTACCGGTCTACATATAATATACTGTTAATATCCAATTCGACATCGATCACTAGTTTTTTTTAAAAAAATATAAATTATAACTATTTATAAATATTTTTGTTATCAAAACTTTTATGCTAAATCATAAATTTCAATTTCACAACATTTTTATTTTTGGACATAGAACACTTAAGAACTGAGGTGACGATTTGTATATTAAATACATATATCAATTCTAGTAGTATTTAATACTATTAATATGTTTTTTTTTATTTTATTATTTTTTGTGGAAAAAATGGACAAATGGATAATTGACTGACATAAATGAAAATCAAAAGTCATTTAACGCTGGAAATACCAACACATTGTGATTTGAAAAATTATTATACTGTCGCTTTGCTTTGCGCTTGCTTTGATTTGCGTTGAAGAAATTACATTGTGAATCAGCTATAAAGTTTAAAATATACAGTCAAAACTCTTCTAACTCGAACAACCACAATTCAAAAATTTCTCCTAGTCGAATACTTAAAAGAGTTCCTTTATTATCAAGTAAGGATATGATAAATATGGAAAAAATTTCCCATAAATTAAAGTTAATTTAATTAGACTTTTTTCTAAGGGATGTATTCGACTTAACGGAGTTTGACTGTATATAAATATAATTTTTTTGCTAAGGTAACAATAAATTTATTAATTTTAATTTTAATTCAAACCAATATTTTTTTCTTTTTTAAAACGTGTGAAAAATATATTGCAAAGGTAAGCATTTATAGGGTATATAATCAGGTTTTGAATTTTAATTCTAATCAATTAAAAATAATACTTCTTTTTACAAGTAACTTATTTTTTAATCCAAAAATGAATTGTAAAAAAATTTTAAGTATTATCCTATATCCTTGGAGTCAAATAAACAGCCAAGATATAAAGAATATAAAATTAAACTTTTTTGAAAATAACAACAAGGGAGCGGTAAACTTTAACAACAACATATGGGCTACAATAAATATAGCTCATATGCCAAACAATATAACATCGATGGACGAATATGAGATAATCCCTGTGTCTGCTAAGACACCCAAAAGGCGACGACCAAAAACTGAAACAATAACAACAACAACAACCACTCTAAAAATGGCTGAAGACTCGGAATATCAGTCCCAGGAGTCCAGCTCTATGGAATCAACTACACGGGCCTCAAGGAGATATAGTTCTAGAGCTACACCAACGCCTACAACAACAACAACATCAACAACAACAACAAGACCCAACACAATAGAATCGTTTGAAAACGTAGAGTCGAGGTCTGTAGAAGAAAATATTAGAACCTCCTTTGTAGAGTAAGCTAATTTTATATTTTATTTTTATTGATTTTTTATTACAGAGAAAATTGTGATTGTTACAGACGAGGCTCAGGAGGCCACGATCACGAAGACTATCATGGACGATCAAGAAATGGCAGATTCCGCAGTACTAGGAGAAATTAATAAAATAAATTTTGTTATTTTTTATTAAGATTTATTTCAATAAAATTTTTTAGTACAAAATCAATTTTTTTAATTCATAAATTTTTCTCTTTTGATGTTTTTTCCACATCCGTTGTTTTACTTTGACTGTTTTATTTTAAAGGTTTTTTAACTTAGGTTGTCCTATAATAAGGTCTTTTTTTAGCAAAGGTTGTATTCCTATAATAAGATGTAAAGCCTATAAAATCAAAAAACAAAAACAAATTTTTTTTCAAATAAATAAATAAAAAGACAATTTTTTGATTATAAACAAAATTTGTTTTTTATTAAATTTTGATTATTAAAAAATTTAAATTTTTAGTATTAAAAAATCTACAATTTGAAATTTTTGATTTAAGACCGATCTTCAATGTGGGCGTCGGCGCAAAACTTCGGCGTCAAAAAAGTTAATCATATGGGAATCAATGTAAGTATCTCCAATGTGAGCGCTGGCGTCTGGCTTCAAAAAACGCCAACGCTGAGATTGCTCAATGTTCAAAAAATAAAGCTGAAGTTTCAGTTGTGCCAACATATTTTTAAAAATTTTTTTTTTCTGAATTTTTTTCATGATTTTTTCACTGAGTTTTTCAAGTTATTTTAAAATTTCGGTAGGCGTTTTAAAAAAATTACTAGAAGTAAAGTTTCCGTCATATTTATATATATATAAATTTATAATTCATATTCATATTTGTTCATATTTATATTTATATTTTATTTTTAAGTTTAGCTTCCGTCAAAGTTTTGAATTGTAATAACGCTCACATTGGAGATTGTTTGGCTTTTACGCTGGCGTTCAACTTTTTTCACCGCCGAAGTTTTGCGCTGAAGCCTACATTGGAGATCGGTCTTTATAATTTCATAACCAAACATTACAACTTATTTCAAAATTTATATCCTCAAATTTTAGCAATACCTCAAATTTTTAAAGGAAATTGAAGACAGGAAAATTTTAGTGTTATATTAGATAATTCTATTTCGATTTCTGAATCTTCTATAATATTAATTTTATATGATGTCTTATGCTTAAGTAAACTATTTTTTAATATTACATATTACCTAATTACTTTAAAAAATTGCTTATATCTAGTTCATCTTCTTTTTTATTTTCGATTAGAAAAGTCTTTAACCCATTTTTAAAACAAGATTTAATTAATTTTGCATTGTCATTTATAGTTACCATACAATTTCTTTTGTAATTGTTCGTTTTCAAATGTGATGTCCAATGTTTACTTCCCATATATTTGTTGCATTCTTTACAAAATTTATTTTTCTTTAAACTTGATGCTATTGATTCTAAAATTTCACCAATTTTCTTTACTTTTACTTTAAACTTTTTTATCATTAAAGCATTTTTTTAGGGATGTTTGTGGTCAAATATGTTATCCAGTTTTTATCGCTACAAATTTAGTACAATCCAATTTTTATCGCTACAAATTTAATACAAAATATTTCGTATGCATGCTTCATTATGTGAAGTTAACTCTATGTTCATCAAGAAAAAATTTCGATAAAAAAATTTACCACGCTTTTCACATAAAAATAGTTTATCAATATTTTTGATTTTCAAACTTTATATTTGTTATTGTTTTACATTTAGTTACATGTTTTTCAAATTTTTTAGGAGAATTATAATTATTTCGTCCTAAATATGTTATGTATATATTTGCTGTTGTGTTTTCTAATAAATTTATTTTTTCAGTCACCGGATTAAATTTTGTAGGCAACCAATATTTATAGTCTCCATCAAGATCTAACAGAATACTTGTACCGATACTTCTGATTTTAACACTTTTAACAGACAATCCGATAATTTTATAAGTTTTATTTACTTTCAACTGATTTGTATTTAACATTGAACTTTTGTCATTACAAGTGTTAAAAGAATTTAACAAATCAATTAAATTCTTATTCATAATTTATTTAAAAAAATATTGTTATGTTTGATTTTTTAATGAATAGTACTTTTAAACTGTGAAAAAATAGTTGCATATTTATAAAAAAATTTCTGCAGAACTTTACTATTAAATTTTAATTGCCTCTCAAAATAATCAATTAAAGAAAAATATAACATAAAAATTATTTAAATGGTAATTTTTATTAATAAAAACAATATACCTAAAAGCTATAATAAAAAATCATATCAATAATCATCTGATATGTAAATCATAATTTAGAAGCTAAAGACTAATTGATTTTTATTATAAAATCGTAATCAATTAAATTATTTTAAAGAATCATATTGATTATTATTCAACGTTTTATCAACATTAAACATAAAAATTAAAAGTTAGTGAAATTGTGATAAATGATGCATATGATATCAATTTATATTACATATTTGTAAATAATAATATTTTATAACAACAATATGATATAAATATCAATTCAACAAAATAAAGTTCTTAAAAATTGCTTTTAATTTATAAAAATCCTTGAATAAGTCATATCTGATTAATTATAATTTATCGGACTAAAATAGAATTTTTAAAAAGAAGTTAAATTAAAAAGAATTTAATTTATATTGAATCTTATTAATTATTATCTGATATATGAAAAATAATTTCAATCTAAAAATTATTTACACATAAGATAAAATATATCCATATCCGGTCAAAATTTTAAATAAGGAAACACTATCAATTGTTTATAGAAATTAATTTTAATAATATTTGACTATGACTATAATTCAAAATTCGGAATTCTTTGTCGCAATTTGACCCAACATGAAATTGACGGAACAATTTTATTGTGGTGAAATTTATTCTTTTTATCATCGTAAAATGTATTTATAACATTCTCTTCAAAATTATAAACATTTTTTCTAAAATACTGCAACCTATTACTAAATCTTTTTCGAGGTTAACAATTTGATTATTATTATATATTTAATTTAAAAATATGAGATAAAAATATTTTAATAAGGCAACTTTCAACATTGTGACACCATGTTTTTGTTGTTAATTTATAACTAAAAATAAATACTTAAAATAGTTATTAAGATACGAAAGGAAATTATAAAGAAAATTACCATTTATTTGTTTTACGTCTTGTCCAACATGACGTCTATTATTTATATACCGGCTTGTCATATTCCAGATGTCAGCAGACGGCTGAATTAAATTTTTTTTCTGTAGGTTGGTAGTCATGTTAGTATTGGTTCGAAATTCCCGTCAGCGCTGCGGTCTCTTGATTTTCGGATCAAAACAATAGACAACCTTTGTTGCCCTTGCGGGTCATGTTTTGATTCCGAAAGTCAAGAGATCACGCGATCGAGGAAACAATAGAGTTTTCGAATTGGAATAAATTTGAAAATTCGATTGTTTCGGGGGAGTCGGTTAAGATTTTGGTTGCCGGACGGTCAGGTTTTTGTGGTTGTTTTTTTTTAGAAAAAATATTTTTTTGATTGGATGCGAAAAGGGAATGAGTTGTGATATCGGTGAAATTAAAGTATTAGCTGAGAAGTAATAAATTTGGAAAAAAATTAAAGAGAAGATTGTGGGAAATAAAAGTTTTTTTTAAATTAAAGACCAATAAGGCAAAATTAAATAAATAATTATTTGTATTAATTATGTACCACAATAATTTATACCGCGTCCGGCACGGTCCTAAAGAAAAAAAAAATTAATAAATTAGTGAAAATATATATAGACAAATATATATAGACACAAAATATATGTCACATAAAAAAAAAAAAAAAATAATTGACTAAATAGAAGAAGAAACAAAAAGAGGAACAAATCCAAAACCGATCCAGAATTTTGTTCCTTCCAACTGTCACCGAGAACCAGAAAAAAAAGAAGAACCATAAAACCATCAAAGCGATCTTATTCCCAGCGAATCTTTGACGTCGGAGCAGCGTGGCGGCTACAACGTCCACGTTTTGTTTTTTGTGTTAAAATTTTTTTTGGTGGTTTTTTTTATAATTTATTGTTGTGTAGGTACAGGTAGCTGGTTCCAGTCCTGGCATGCCGGAGCAGGAAGCAGTTTTTACCAGGTATTGTCATTTTTTTTTGTTATTTAATTATTTAATGTGGTGTACGATTTAATTAAATTTTGCGTAGCTTTTGCTGAGGTTTTTTTGTTAAATTATTTTTTTTTGTAAAGTAAAGTAGACTTTTTTTGTAGAATAAAACGTAAAATTTATTTTTGTGTTATTTATTGATAATTATAATGATAATCGTAGTCATTAGTTAATAGTAGTATACCAATATTAGTACACCACATATTTTTTATATATATATATAAATATATTCAATTAAATTTTTTCTATTTCAAATAAATAAAAAACAACAGAAAAACCACCGGTTTATTAAGAAAAAAAAATACAAATAATATCGTTTTATTTATTATGATTTGTTGGAATTTTTGATCATTTTTTTTTAAAAAATTCCAAAATTTTTTATTATTTTATTTGAGTTGAGTTGGCACCGCTGGGTTGTTGCTGCTGGGTTGTTTTTTTTTGATTTTTTTTTGTAGAATTTTTAGAATGGCTGATTTTTTTCATACTTCCGCAGGATGGATCGCAATGGATTTCTTGTCCTTCTTTCTCCTTATTCCTTAAGCGATGGTGCTTCACTCTAAAGATTTTTTTTTGTGAAAATCTTTATTAGTGAAAGCATCATCGTATTGTAGTATTGATTGCCGTTTGGATCACTGGTCGACTCACGCCCCACAGGCTGAGCATAGCTGGCACACTTAGGAGGAAATCCCAGTGGTCCAAGGAGTTCTAGTAATAGAAATTTTGGTCTAGCGTTTTTTTTGTGATGCGCTTTTGGTCACCCTAGACCTGGTGCCCACTTCACTAGAACTCCGAAGTTACCTCCTCAGACTTACCTTATAGCTAACAGGTGGTAATTTTTTTTTCAAAATTACTATCCTGTTACAATTGGCGCCCAATTTGTGGCTTACGGATGCACCAATTGATGTTACAATTGGCGCCCAAATTTATGGGACATGAAGATGCACCAATTGTTTTACAATTGTTGTCCAAAATTTGTGGCTTATTAAAATTTTTTTTTGTGGAAATTTCCATCCATCTGAGGTTAAGTCGGATGGAGGGGCGATCAATACTGCAACGTCTTCCCCTTCCATGGGTGGTATTCTTCCTTCGCTATGGGGAACATCGGAGGTTGTTCCATTTTAGTTTTTTTGCTGGTAGTTAGATAAGGGTTTTGGTTGTCCATTACCTGTCCTATCAGTGTCCTTTGTATTATTTATTTTGGGGGTTAGAAATTGCGTTAAGGTGGTCCTTGACGTATCCTCCCCAAAGTGTCCGTCCGCTAGTTAGACACCCGCTTTTAGTAGTCTAAAAGGGGGTCCTAGCATGTTTGTGTTTTGTGTTCAACGTAGGTTGTACTTTGTGTGAATTGGGACGGCCAAAGATTTTTTTTGTAGTGTTGGGGGAATATTTCTCATTGAAGTTTCCTTTCTCCCTAACCCTCTACCTACCCGAACCCCTTTCCTTCATTTTAAAAAGAAGTCCTGTGTGCATCCATTCTGGGGTGTTTAAAAAAAAATTACGTATTTTGAAATTTTGATTTTTTTTGTATTATTTTGGATTTATGATTTTTGATTTTTTTTTTGCTGAGATTTTTTTTTGGTTCGAGATTTTTTTTGGTTCGAGATTTTTTTTGGTTGCGATATTTCGTTTTGATTTTTTTTTGTTTAATAAGTTTTTTTTCTCTATTGGTTCCTCGGTCTAACGAGCGCTGACGGAGGAAGTTTTGTAAATGGATGAGAGAGCGGAGAATAAATGAAATAAAACGAGTAGTGTTTGGTTTTATTTAGTTTTGTCTCTTATTTATTTATGCAATAATTGTTATTTATTAGTATTTATTATTATACAATAATTGTTAGTTTATGCTTATCTTTACAATATTCGTTATTTATTAGAGTTGGTTTTTCTTTGGTTATATTAGTTATATTAGGTGTATGTATGGTTTTTTTTTTCCTTACAATTATTGTTATGTATTAAATTATTTATTTTTGGGTAGTCTTATTTAGTCTTAGTCCCTTTTACAATTAGTGTTATTTATTTTTACACTATTTATAATTATTAGTTTTTTTTGTTAGATTAGTTTAGTTAGAATAATTATTTGGTCTAAAATCCTATTTACACTAATTGTTATTTATTTAAATTATTACCTTTGTGATTGCGATTCGGGGTTAATAGTTTTTTTTTGGGTTAATTTGTTAAATTTTTTTTGTTAAATTACTACGGCAATGGCTTCACATAATTTTGTAGCTGGTAATACAGAAGAGGAGGCGGGTAGATGCGAGGCAACAATATTGAGTTCAATGGAACAAACAGTGGACTATTGTTGCTCTTTAAAAGCCTTTCTACAAGGTAGTTATGAAGTTATTTCAGAGGGTTTATATCGTCATCCATTGGCCTCAATTTCGAGTCTTATGAAATTTAGTTTTGACATAAAGCATCGTCCTCTAATGTGTCAATTGGGTGCATTACAAGCAATTGACAGTTAAGTATATTTAGATCATGCAGCTCATGGTCCTAAACCAAAAGATGAATGTTGCAATTCATTACGGCGTTATGCATTAATGGCAACAACAAATTTAACATTTGGTGACGGTAATAATAAAGCATTACTATGCTCAAATAAGGAATTTATGGTAGCTCTAGTGGAGCAATTAGATTCCGCACCAGATGATCTCCTCCAAATAATGGCAAGTGTTTTGCTTAATTTATCGGGGCAAGCTAATAGTAACATGAAAGCGATATTAAGTAAAATTGGAACCGTAACAGCAGTGTCTAAAGCTGCCATGAAAATTAAAAATGAAACGACTGTGACAGCAATTTTATCCGTATTATGGAATTTATCAGTGCATAACCAAACCAATAAAGTTGAGCTGTGTGCTGTTGGGGGTACATTAGCATGTATAGTTGACCTGTTATCGGATGTTGGGCCTAGTAAACCCTTGAAAACAACTGAAATTGCTGGTGGAATTTTAAGAAATGTTTCTAGTCATATTGCTGTTCGAGAAGATTATCGCAAAATTTTACGACAACGTAATTGTTTAGGGATATTATTAAAACAACTGAAATCAGAAAGTTTAACAGTAGTAAGTAATGCATGTGGCACCCTATGGGATTTATCTGACGGTTCGCCCCAAGATCAAAAATTCCTTTGGGATAATGGAGCAGTACCAATGTTACGGTCATTAATTCACTCAAAACATAAAATGATTTCAGAAGGTACTTCAGCAGCACTTAAAAATTTACTAAATTTCCGACCTGGTATTTTAAATTCTAACAGTTTGGATCCAATTGCAAAGTCAATGGGATTGAAGGAAGTGCCTACGCTGAATGTTCCTAAAACGAGTGGATTAGAGAGCGAATTATCTCCAATAGTATCGGAAACCTTCGATACAGGAGAAGTAATGGTTAGGGGTAAGAATTCTGCAACTTGTTTCCAGTGTTCAGAATTCATATCTAAGAGTTACTCCACATTGGTTGAGATAAAGACAATTAGCTTAGATAAATTAGATTTAGAGGAAAATAAAATTAGCCTAGTAATAAAATATTGGTTTAAAAGGAAAAGGAGCAAAAGAAAAGAAAAAGAAATGAAAAATAATGATTGATTGGAAAATATACAATTAATTGCCCGGCTAGCTCAGTCGGTAGAGCATGAGACTGGTCAGGGTGTGGGACAGCCCCACGTTGACTCAGATAATAAAATTACCACCTGTGATATTTTCAATTGATTGTTATTTATTTATTTATTTATATTTTTTTTGAATTTTGTTTGTTAGTTAGTATTATGATTAGTTCGTTAGTATTAGTTAATTTACACTTATATGTAGTTAGTATTAGTTAGTATAGTTAAATTTTTTTTATTTATTATTATTTGTTAGTAAGTAGTTATTATTATTGATTATACACATAAGTAATTAGGGTTAGTTCTTGTTATTTATTAGTATTATCGTAGTATTGGCATGGCTACCAACCTTAATGAATTAGGTAATTAGAGTAAGTAGTATTATACATTAGTTATTTTTCTGTTGGTTATTATTATTTATTGTTAGAAAATTTATTAGTATTAGTCAGTTGTAAGAATAGTTAAAATTTTTTTTTGTTATTTATTATGGGTGATTATATTTAATTATTTAATTATTAGTTAGAGAATTAGTTATTTCTTAGGTAAATTTATAATTAATATAGGTTATTTATTATTTATATTATTTATAGTATTATTTAGTTTGGTTAGGTATTTATTAGGTGTTATTTATTCAGGTTATTATTTTATTTTTGGTATTTATATGTAAGTAGTATTATCAGACATCTGGGGTATGACGAGTCGGTGTTTTCCAGGCCTATCTGGAACGCTAAGCTCCAGATAGGTCTGTTTTGTGACACCATGTTTTTGTTGTTAATTTATAACTCAAAATAAATACTTAAAATAGTTATTAAGATACGAAAGGAAATTATAAAGAAAATTACCATTTATTTGTTTTACGTCTTGTCCAACATGACGTCTATTATTTATATACCGGCTGGTCATATTCCAGATGTCAGCAGACGGCTGAATTAAATTTTTTTTCTGTAGGTTGGTAGTCATGTTAGTATTGGTTCGAAATTCCCGTCAGCGCTGCGGTCTCTTGATTTTCGGATCAAAACAATAGACAACCTTTGTTAAACATGACCCGTTTTGATTCCGAAAGTCAAGAGATCACGCGATCGAGGAAACAATAGAGTTTTCGAATTGGAATAAATTTGAAAATTCGATTGTTTCGGGGGAGTCGGTTGAGATTTTGGTTGCCGGACGGTCAGGTTTTTGTGGTTGTTTTTTTTTAGAAAAAATATTTTTTGGATTGGATGCGAAAAGGGAATGAGTTGTGATATTGGTGAAATTAAAGTATTAGCTGAGAAGTAATAAATTTGGAAAAAAATTAAAGAGAAGATTGTGGGAAATAAAAGTTTTTTTTTTAAATTAAAGACCAATAAGGCAAAATTAAATAAATAATTATTTGTATTAATTATGTACCACAATAATTTATACCGCGTTCGACACGGTCCTAAAGAAAAATTTCACTAATTAATAGTGTTTTCACTATTAATAAATTAGTGAAAATATATATAGACAATTATATATAGACACAAATATATGTCACATAAAAAAAAACACAAATAATTGAATAAATAGAAGAAGAAACAAAAAGAGGAACAAATCCAAAACCGATCCAGAATTTTGTTCCTCCCAACTGTCACCGAGAACCAGAAAAAAAAGAAGAACCATAAAACCATCAAAGCGATCCTATTCCCAGCGAATCTTTGACGTCGGAGCAGCGCGGCGGCTGTCATAGGTGTTCTGAATCTGAACGCACTCTATGAAGTTGTAGTATTGTGTAAAGGGATGATAGTAGTTTTTAGTCTTTAATAAAAGCTCAAGGCGGAATGTTGTGTATGATATTATAATTTAGATAATAATTAATAAACAGTAAAATAAAATACAAAAGAAATGTTTAATTTTATGAATATAAAATATATAAAATAACATGGGGAAGTCGGTATAAGTTACAAATAATTGAGAAAAACGAAAAAAAAAAACTATAAAATAGAAAATGGCAGAAAAAATTTTTTTGATGCCACCAGAAAATTTCGTATTTGAAGGCGCTTTGGCAGAAAAATGGCGCGTGTGGGAAAAGAGATTTCAATATTATATAGAAGCCATAGAATATACAGGAAAAGACGATAAAATTAAAATAGCATTGCTGTTACATTGTTTGGGTGTAGAAGCTCAAGAAAAAATAGAGACTTTTGAATTAGGTGTAGATCAGAAAAAAATATTCAATGATGTTCTAGAAGCATTTAGAAAGTATTGCTGTCCTACTAAAAAAGGAGATAGCATAAGTCGTCATTTATTTTTTTCTAGATCACAAAAAGAAGGTGAAAATTTTGAAGAATTTTTATCAGATTTGAAAAAGTTAAGTCTGAATTGTGAATTTGGAGATTTGAAAGAAGAATTAATAAAAGATAGAATCGTAGGAGGAATAGTCAATAATAATTTAAAAGAAAGATTATTAAGACTGAAGATTTAAATTTAAAAAAATGTGTAGAGCACTGCAGAGCATCAGAGATGGCTGAAATGAGAATTAAACAATTAGTGCAACCAAATTCTATAAATTACGTTAGAGAAAGAAAATATCATGAACAGCAACTGAATAATAGAAGTAACAATTTAACTAAATTTCAAAGAGACAGGAAATTCAATCAGCAAAAGAATGGAAATTTTGTCAAAGAATGCCAAAGATGTTCAGGTAATCACTCTTTTGGTAAATGTCCAGCAATGGGTAAGAAATGTAATAACTGTAAAAAATATAATCATTTTTCAAAAGTATGTAAAAATAAAAAATTTTTTAATTCTGTAGTAAATATTGAAAATAATAAAAATAATGATACTTTTAGGTTAGAAAATGAAAATTATATGCTAAGTGTAGTCAACAAAAATGTAAAACCAAGAGATTGTTTTGAAATAAACATAAAAATAATAAAATTTAATAAAACCATTAATTTTAAAATGGATACAGGTGCAGATTGTAATGCAATAAGTGAAAAAACATTTTTTGATGTATGTGCTAACGAGTATTTTTTAAAACCCAGTAATGTCAAATTAATGAATTTTAACAATTAAAAAATTAACGTCAAAGGAAAAGCTATTTTTTTATGTGAAGTTAATGGGCAAATAGAAGAAATTGAATTTATTGTTGTGAATGAATGTGCTTTACCAATAATAGGGTTGCCAACAATACGTTAATTCAGTTTAATATCAAATATTGCAAGTGTACAAGTGATGGATGATGTTATGAAATGTTTTAATTATATTTTTGAAGGTATAGGTGAATTAAAGGACTTCGAATATGAATTTAAATTAAAATCGGATTATAAAGGTAAAATAATACCATGTAGGAAAATTCCTTTTAAATTATTGAATAAATTCAAAGATGAATTGAATAAAATGGAAAAGGATGGAATAATTAGACGCATAAATGAACCAACAGAATTTGTCAATGCAGTGGTTATTGTAAAAAAACCTGATGATAGTTTGAGAGTTTGTCTAGATCCACAACATTTAAATTCATGTTTATTAAGAGAACATTTCAAGTTACCTACTTTTGAAGAAATAGCGTCTAGGATGTCAAAAGCAAAAATATTTTCAATTTTGGATTGTAGCAAAGCATTTTATCAAGTCAAATTAAAGGAAGAAAGTTGCAAATATACAACATTTAATACACCATTTGGTAGATATTGTTTCTTAAGAATGCCATACGGAATAAATACGGCACCAGAAATTTTTCAAAGAAAAGCCAATGAAATATTTGGTGATATAATGAATACCGAAGTATATATTGATGATTTAGTAATAGGTACCGAAACTATGGATGAACATAAAGACGTGCTTAAAAATATATTTGAAAAAGCTAGTGCTAATGGAATAAAATTTAATAAGGAAAAATGTCAAATAGCTAAGACAGCAGTCAAATTTTTGGGTCACTTGTTCACGGACAAAGGAATAAAGATTGATCAGATGAAAGTGGAAGCGATAAAAATGTTACAAACACCGAAAAATAAAAAAGATGTTGAAACTTTTTTGGGCATGATTTCATATGTATCGAAATTTTTACCAAACATTTCGCTAGAAACCGACAATTAAGAGAAATAATTAAAAAAAATGCGGTATTTGAATGGACCGATAATCATCAAAAAACATTTGAAAATTTAAAAAATATGCTGTCAAACTGTCCAATTTTACAATTTTATGATCCAAATGTGGAATGCACTGTAAGTGTAGATGCATCAAGTGTTGGAATGGGAGCAGTATTATTGCAAAAGAATTTACTAGTTGCGTATGCATCTAAAGCTTTTACTGATACTCAAAAAGCATGGGCACAGATAGAAAAAGAATGCTATGCAATAGTATTTGGATGTGAAAGATTTAGACAATATATACTAGGAAGACCAGTAAAAATTGAGAGTGATCATAAACCATTATCACCAATTTTTAAAAAGGCCTTAACAGAAATACCATTAAGGTTACAAAAAATGAGATTAAGATTGCAACCGTATAACTTACAAGTAGAATATAAACCCGGTAAATTACTAATGATAGCTGATGCGTTATCACGGCTTCCTAAATTCCAATTGAAAGCAGAAGAAGATATTGATTGTAATGCTCATATAATGCTAATACAATTAAAAGATTCTATGACAGATAAGACATTGCAACAATTTAAAGATAAAACTCTGGAAGATGAAGAACTTCTAAACGTAATTAAAGTTGTTAATATGGGTTGGCCGAATACAAAAGATAAAATACCAGAAGTGGTAAAGAAATATTTTAATTTTAAAGAAAATTTTTATATGGTAGATGGATTATTATTCAAAAATAATGCTGTAGTAGTACCAAAAGTATTGAGAAAAGAAATGTTAAATAAACTACATTATAATCATTGGGGTTTAGAAAAAACAAAGAATAGAGCTCGAGAAATATTATTTTGGATAGGAATGAATTCTGAAATTGAAAATATAATTACAAATTGTGCAATATGTATTCAACACAAAAGAACAAATTTTGTGGAACCGTTAATGCCGCATGATATACCAAATGGTCCTTGGATGAAGTTAGGAACAGATATATTTCATTTTGCTGGAAAAAATTATTTACTACTAGTTGATTACTTTAGTAAATATGTCGAAGTGAATCCATTAAGGTCAATGGAAACAGAGTCAGTAATATATAGTTTAAAATCAAATTTTGCCAGATTTGGGATACCGAATACGTTACATTCAGATGGTGGTCCACAATTCACATCGTATAAATTTAAAGAATTTTCAAATGAATGGGGATTTAAGCATATTATTTCTTCACCACATTACCCAAGAAGTAATGGAATGGCAGAACGTTATATACAAACAGTTAAGTTAATGTTAAGAAAATCATTAGCTGATGAGAAAGATCCGTTTTTGTCGTTATTGGAATTAAGGAACACACCAATATCAAAAGATATAAGTTCTCCCAATATAATTATGTTTGGAAAAAATGTTAAAGGAATATTACCAAATTTTATGGAACAAGAAATATATTCAAATCAATTTGTGAAAGGCAAATTAAAAGAAAGACAAAATGAACAAAAATACTACCATGATAGAAAAGCAAAAAATTTAAAAAACTTTAAAAAAAATGAGCAGGTCAAAATATGGGATAAAAATAAGAAAATGTATAGTAGAAATGGTATAATAATTAATGATCAAATGCAACAAAATCCTAGAACGGTTGAAATATTACAAGATAATGGAAGAGTTATTAAAAGAAACAAACATCTTATTACTCATGCATCAAAAAATGACACTTTTAATGTAAATGTTGATGTAGAATAACCACAATCTCTTGGTAATCGAAGTAATTTAGATAATAATATTAATATAAATGATTATGTTAGTTTTGATAACAATATTAATATAAATGATTATGTTAGTTTTGATAACAATATTAATATGAATGATTATGTTAATTGCAATAATAATATTGATATAAGTGATAATGTTAGTTTGAGTAGAAATGTTAATTTAGATAATTACAATAGAGAGATACAGAGTGACAAAGGAATTTTAAATAATTCAAATACTAATAATATAACTGAAATTGAAAAAATAAATGATACACTAATGTCAGAACCGAAAGTTGTAACAGAAAAAATTAATAATAATGTAAAAACTAGTAGGTTTGGGAGAAAAGTTAAATTACCTCAAAGATTTAAGAATTATGAAATGAATTAAATTAAAAATAAAATTAAATATATATATTATTTATTACAAATTAAATATTATGAATTAAAAATAAATTAAATATATATATTATTAATTACAAATTAAATATTATGAATTAAAAATAAACTAAAATATATATTATTCATTACAAATTAAATATTATGAAAAAACTTGTGATTAAAAAAAAAAAAAAAAAAAAAACAAAGAGGGATGTCATAGGTGTTCTGAATCTGAACGCACTCTATGAAGTTGTAGTATTGTGTAAAGGGATGATCGTAGTTTTTAGTCTTTAATAAAAGCTCAAGGCGGAATGTTGTGTATGATATTATAATTTAGATAATAATTAATAAACAGTAAAATAAAATACAAAAGAAATGTTTAATTTTATGAATATAAAATATATAAAATTACAGCGGCTACAACGTCCACGTTTTTTTTTTGTGTTAAAATTTTTTTTGGTGGTTTTTTTTATAATTTATTGTTGTGTAGGTACAGGTAGCTGGTTCCAGTCTTGGCATGCCGGAGGAGGAAGCAGTTTTTACAAGGTATTGTCATTTTTTTTTGTTATTTAATTATTTAATGTGGTGTACGATTTAATTAAATTTGCGTAGCTTTTGCTGAGGTTTTTTTGTTAAATTATTTTTTTTTGTAAAGTAAAGTAGAGTTTTTTTTTGTAGAATAAAACGTAAAATTTATTTTTGTGTTATTTATTGATAATTATAATGATAATCGTAGTCATTAGTTAATAGTAGTATACCAATATTAGTACACCACATATTTTTTATATATATATATATAAATATATTCAATTAAATTTTTTCTATTTCAAATAAATAAAAAACAACAGAAAAACCACCGGTTTATTAAGAAAAAAAATACAAATAATATCGTTTTATTTATTATGATTTGTTGGAATTTTTGATCATTTTTTTTTAAAAAATTCCAAAATTTTGTATTATTTTATTTGAGTTGAGTTGGCACCGCTGGGTTATTGCTGCTGGGTTGTTTTTTTTTGATTTTTCTTTGTAGAATTTTTAGAATGGCTGGCTTTTTCATACTTCCCCAGGATGGATCGCAATGGATTTCTTGTCCTTCTCTCTCCTTATTCCTTAAGCGATGGTGCTTCACTCTAAAGATTTTTTTTTGTGAAAATCTTTATTAGTGAAAGCATCATCGTATTGTAGTATTGATTGCCGTTTGGATCACTGGTCGACTCACGCCCCACAGGCTGAGCATAGCTGGCACACTTAGGAGGAAATCCCAGTGGTCCAAGGAGTTCTAGTAATAGAAATTTTGGTCTAGCGTTTTTTTTGTGATGCGCTGTTGGTCACCCTAGACCTGGTGCCCACTTCACTAGAACTCCGAAGTTCGACTTAACCTCCTCCGACTTACCTTATAGCTAACAGGTGGTAATTTTTTTTTCAAAATTACTATCCTGTTACAACATTATATTCTGCAATTGTCAAGTTAATCATTGCATTTATTTAATACTAAATTTTATCAAAAAATTAAAATTATTGTTATCATAAATTGTAAGACTGTCAAAATTATTTATGATAATGTATCAAAGTACTTTAAATTTAAAATTATTGATCCTTTAAATTATATAAATTGCAAGTTATATACAATATTTATAATTATAATAATTAAAATATACTTAATCTGATGAATAATAGAAAATACATTATTTATTTGTTAATCTTAACGTTGGAAGCAAAAAGTAATCCAGCATATTGACTTTTACATAACTTTTGAAATCAGTTTACATCTATTTATATTTTTACATTTAAAAAAATTAAGAAGGATTTTTTCAAAATTCAGCATTTTTTGTGTATAAAAGTGCTGCGATGTATAGAAGTATTATCAGTTAAAAAAACAAAATTATCAAAAGAGATCCCGGGAACAACCAAAGAAGACTTATTATTTGTTCTCCAGCAATCGATCTAACGATTGAAGATGATGAGAATCTAGAAGTTATCGATTTAACTCTACATGACGAATCATGTCCGGTAATAATAATCGATTTAATTTCCGATGAAAAAGATTATGAAGAAGAAGGTGAGCAACAGCAGCTGTTGTGCCTACTACATCAACAACAAATGCTGCTCCGGGTACTTCAACATCAACAACAAACACAACAAGATCAAGAACAAGAACAAGAACAACTGTTATTTACTAGGAGAGAAGAATGTAAAATTTAATATAGTAGACGATAAATTATAAAATAAATATTTTTGTAATAATTATATGTAGGTAGTAGGATAAATTAAAAAATTATATGTAACCAAATATGTAAAAATAATATTTATGAAAAAAAATAAAGATTTTTTAAAAAATTGTTAAAAATTTAAATTAAAATCTAAAATTGTTTTATTTTTCAAAAATATATACAAATATTTTTAATTTACAGATAAAGTTCAATATATATCATATAATATTGATAATAAAATTAATGATGTTGTTTTCACTTTTTAAAGTATGTAATAATTTTTTAGCTCCAGTTATGCTGCATCATTTATTTGATATGCATATATTTCATTTTTAATACAAGCATATTTAAAAGTTAATTTTCATTTCATCGTTTGATAATGAAATTTAAAATATATAAGGTCAAGTTCAATTTATATTGAAAAATATTTTATGAGGTATGCGCGTGCTGATGAATGTCAATATTTTATGAGGTATGCGCGTGCTGGTGAATACATATATTTTATATGTAATATGCGAATAAGAATACATATAAGAAAAACAAATTAATTACATATTATCAACATTTCAGTGTAATTAAATATTAATAATAATTAAATGATATCTCAAATTATAAGATATGCGCAACAAAAAAAAAGTACGAATAAGACAAAAAACCATAACCAATCAACCAAAATCTTGTTATATATATATATATATATATATATATATATATATATATATATATGTATATTTATATATAAATATATTCTAGACTACTTGCATGGAAAAAGTGTTCCATCATAATAATATAGATCAGGGGTTCCCAAACTTTTATTCAAAATAAGTTGTTGATAGGAAAATTTTGCAAGCAGCTAAAAATATGTTACAAGCTTTTGGCACAAACATATGCCTCTAAAACTATTGACTCAAGTTATTTAAGAGCAAATTTATATGCAGATAATTAATAGGAACAAACAACTAAATAATAATTTTTTTGGCGACCCACTTTAAGTCAGATCGCGACCCACCGGTGGGTCGCGACCCACACTTTGGGAACCTCTGATATAGATACATGGGTAAACAAATTATTGGTAAATCAAATATTGTTTTGATATGCATCATTTATTCATATGCATACATTTAATTTTTAATAAGTATCTTTACCAGTAAATTTTTAATTTTTGTTTGCATGAAATTGAAAGTAAAAGGTCAAGTTCAATATAAATATTATATGCGGTATGCGCGCGACTTAAATAATGCGAATAAGATGACATTGATTTTATTTATCATATTATTCGTACTTTTTTTCTACACATTTTGACCAGTTTTTTTTATGAGAAATAAATACTTTTTTCTACACATTTTGACCAGTTTTTTTTTGTATGAGAAATAAAACCCAGAAAACTGGTAAAAAAGTAGATTTTGTATGGAAATGAGTGATCCAGAATGAGTGATCCAAAAAATATAGTATAGTATAGTAAATTATCATTGATTTGTTTTTTTTTGTATCATCTTATTCGTACTTTTTTCTACACATTTTGTTAGACCACTTATTTCCATACAAAATCTACTTTGTGACCAGTTTTTTTTGTATGAGAAATAAAACCCAGAAAACTGGTCAAAAAGTAGGTTTTGTATGGAAAAAAGTGGTCTAGAGCATACATATAGTTACTACTTGCGGACTTGACCATCTCTGCCAACATTAAATTTTACAACCTTTCCGCGTCGCCACATACCTCTGTATTGACCATATTCACATATCATTACTAAATCATTAACTTTTATTGGCGATACTCTTTGACACCATTTGGTTCTTCTTGTTAGTGTTGCCAAATATTCATGTATCCATCTTTTCCATAGTTTAAATTTTAATTGTTGCAGAATTTCCCATTGTTTTTTACAATAATTTTTTTCTTCTATGATTGGTATAGCGACTGAGTTTATAGTTCCCAACAAAAAATGATTTGGTGTAAGCGGTTCGTCATCTTCCGACATAACCGGCAAATGCGTAAGCGGTCTTGAATTCACCATGTTAGCATCTTCTAACAACGAACTTCTTAATGTTTCTAATCTGGGAGCATCAGCTTTTAATGTATGTTCTAATATTTTTTTTATACATTGGACTAATCGTTCCCAAAAACCACCTGCGCTGGGATTGGATGGACAATTAAATACCCATTGTATTCTACGGTTAGTCAATTGAATTTCAATAGCGTCGTTATCCCAAGCAAATAAACTTCCATCAGCTTTTAACTCCTTATTGGCCGCAACAAAATTTGTGCCGTTGTCGCTACGAATTCGTGTCGGTACTCCTCTGACATTAATAAAATTTCTAGTACATAAAATACATGCATCAGATGAAAAATCGCCTGCCAGTTCTAAATGCACAGCTCTTATCGTTAAACACGTAAATAAAGCAACCCACCTTTTTTCTTGTCGTCTACCAATAGCAACAAAATATGGTCCAAAATAATCGAATCCGGTAAATGTAAACGGTCTAATATACGGCGTGAGACGATCTTCCGGTAGTTGACCCATGAGCGGTACGTTCGGATGTGCTCTGTTTATTTTACAAGTTTGGCATTTTGATTTTATTTTAGTTGCTAAAGCCCGTAAATTTGGTATCCAAAAGTTATTTCTTATTTCACATACAACAGTTTCCCGATTTTGATGTTGAAATTGTGTATGATACCAATTAACAATTAAATTATTGGACGTTTTGTGTATTAATTTACTATGTTTGCTGAATCAATTCTTCCAGCAATTCTTAATATATTATTTTCCTGAATTCCAAACTTCTTGCATTAATATTTTCGTAAATATCATAAAGTTTGCTAAAAGGCCAAATGGATAAAAAAAACATTACTATGCTTAACATTTCACGTTTTGTTGGAGGTCGAGAACCAGCAATAATTTTTTCATCTATACGATCAAAGTGAGATTGGAACGTAAATTGATGCATTAATATTTTCGTAAATATCATCCCTGCGCAGGTGCTACACATGCCGAATTAGATACAAACTTTATTAATTCAAACCCAGCTAATTTATGTATGTTTTGTACTTGTTCACTGATTTTTATTGCTTCATTTTCATTTTTAAAACTATGCACGTAGTCATCAACGTAATGATTGTTGATTATTGAACTAACGGCTTCTTTATATTGATTGCAATAATTCATTGCATTTTTATTTTTTATATATTGTGCTGAACACGGTGAGCACGTAGCACCGAAAGTCATAGCTGCCATTACATATATATCTATTGAATTATTTTCATTGTAACGCCATAAAAAACGCTGTGAATCTTGATCCTGAACAATTATTTTTATTTGATGAAACATTTCTTTTACATCACCACAAACAGCTACTGCACCTTCCCGAAACTGAAACAAAACAGTTGGCAATGGTCTATATTGATCTGGACCAGTTAATAATTTTGAATTTAATGAATCACCATCTACTGACGCTGCTGCATCGAACACTATACGTAATTTTTCTGGTTTATTTATATTTTCTACTCCAAAATATGGTAAATACCAAGTTCTATTTCCACTACTATTTATTTCATCATTATTTGTAAATTAAACGCATAGCCTTTTGCTATATAATCTTTAATAATATTTTTATATTTTTCCGCATATACTAAATTCTTTTTAAATTTCTTTTCAATTTTTTGAAAACGTTTCAGTGCCATGTTATAACTAGGTACTACTCGAAAAATTATTTTGACATTTCTTTTTATTTGACAGTTTAAAACTGTTGACATCTGTATATTATTATTTTGTGAATGATTTCTTTCTATAGGTTTTTTATTTTCATTGTCTTCGTGTAATAATTTGTGGTGAAACTTTTTACAATCATTTATTCCGCAACATTTTTTATTTTCACAATTGTTCCTAAAGTGATTACGTTTTAAACAACAAAAACACAAGCGTTTTTTCTTTATTACTTCCCATTTCTTATTATTTTCGAGGCTTCGAAACGAAGAACAATCAAATATTTTATGTGGTTTTCCACAAAATAAACATATTTTTTGATTTTGTTGTAACTGAGGCATCAAGTTTTCTTTTGCGTGAAATAATACATTTCTACTCTTTTGTTTTTTATCGGGAAAATTTGTATATTCATGCTTTTCGTGTGTTGTTGGGCAGACTAGACTAACAAACTTAGCCACATCATTTATCCAATCGCAAAAATGATTAATTCCAGCGTATGGTAAAATTTGACATGAATACCTTGCCCATTCTATTCTTTTGTTGATTGGTAATTTTGACACTAATTCATCCATTAGCGTTGGGTTTGCTAAATGTTGTGGGCTGTTTGTTGTTTCTAGAAACGTAGTGAGATTTCGAACTTTAGTAGCAAATAAAATTATTTGATCAATACGATATTCTGTTATAGGTGGAAATTCTATAACTTTTGCTATTTGACTTCGAATTAAATAGTCGGCCCTTCCAAACCTAAAATGTAATTGTTCTAAAACTTTGTTTATATTATTTGGATAAATTAATAACGATTCAACTGTTTCTTTAGCTTCTCCTTTTAAACATTTTTGAAGGCGTAGAGTATTTTCGAAATTAGAATATCCAAAACTAGCTGTTGATTCATTCAATGAGGTGATGAACATTGGCCACTCTTTTTTATTTATTTATTTATTTATTTCTAGCTTAATACAAGCAATACATAGTACTTAAAAAATAGTGTTCTTAATAATTAAATTAAATTATCACGTCAGTGCTGTTAATATATGCAAATATAAATATTGTTACAAAAAACTAAAGTATTAAAAAGTTACAATTAAGTTATAGTAGCAAATTAACTATAAATTTAGAATTATAAAAAATTGAAAAATAGTTGCGTCCAAACAAAATTAAAAATAAAAGAATTAAAATTTACTTTACAAACTTAACAATTTGACAATTTCATATGTATAAAAAGTAACAGAATAATAAAAGGTATTTAATATGTATATGAATTACATAGTTATATAATTAGTGCTATTAAAAATTTATAGATGCATTTGTAGAAGAAAATAGTAGTGATTAAGGGAATATATGGAGGGATAAAAAAATATGTATTCAAGTATTCCGTCTGGTATAGGTTAACGCATGTCTCAATGTTGAGTTATTGCTGTTGAAGTCGAATTCGTTTGAATTATGATTTGCTGTTCTAAGCATTCTAGTGATAGGTTCATTTTGACCATAGTCAGTACGGTGGATAGTTAAATTAAATATGGGAATCGACCTTAGATTTCGATTATTTATATTAAAAGAGATTTTCCGAAGTAGAGTCTGGCAGTCAATGTTCCCAGAGACCAACTCGTGAACGAAGATGGTATCGGCTATTTCACGTCTTTTATATAAAGGTAAAAGGTTGATGAGTTTTAGACGATCCTCGTATGGCGGCAAGTTATAAATATCTAACCAACCAAGACCACGTAGAGCGAATCGAATGAACCTACGCTGGACGGCCTCAATTCTGTGAATGTGAATTGCATGGTGAGGTGACCATACCTGACTAGCGTACTCAAGAAGTGGTCTAACGAACGTCATATAGAGAGATTTAGTTACATAAGGATTGGAAAATTCCTTTGACCATCGCTTAACAAAACCCAGCATTTGGTTAGATCTCCGGATAATGCTATCAAGGTGAGATCGGAAGTTGAGCTCACTATCACATATGACGCCTAGATCACGAATTGATTCAACTCTATTTACGAGTGCTTTGTTAATGTAGTAGTTTCTTGGTGATGAATGTATACGCTTCCGAGAGTAAGTGATAGTTTGGCATTTATCCACATTAAGTACTAGAAAGTTTTTTTGGCACCAGATGGAAAAGTTATTCAGGTAATTTTGTATATGGTGAGAATCAGAGGCTGATGTAATCTGTCTGTAAATTTTCATATCATCCGCGTATACTAACAGGTCACATATTTTGATGACATGATCAACATCATTTACAGATAGAATAAATATTAACGGCCCCAAATGGCTACCTTGTGGGACTCCAGAAGTCGGCTTAATAGAGTTAGAAATAGAGGATCTAAATAGGACATTATATTGTCGATCACTTAAATAAGATTCCACCCACTGTATGAATAGTGGATTAAAACCAAGAGCTTTGAGTTTGAAGAGAATAATTTTGTGAGAAATTTTGTCGAAAGCTTTACTGAAGTCGGTCGAGACAACATCAATCTCTTTACCATCTTCCAGCTCACCTAAGGCGTTCGAGACAAAAGCAGTCAAGTTGGTTGTTGTAGACCTTCCCTTGAGAAAGCCATGTTGTGCTTCAGAGAAAATAGGTTTACAATGAAAGTACATTGAGTCGTATACCATCAGGACCAGCAGAATAATCATCCTTTAGTTTTTTTATTTTGTCAATAACAGAAGCGATATCAATATCAACTGACACTAGAGAAGTCTGGGGACACGAGCCCATGTAGCTAAAATAATTTGCATCAGGTTCAATATTGCTATCCGAAAACGCCTGATTAAAGAAGTTTGCGAATAAATTAGCGATTATTTCGGGTTCAGCAGAAGATTGATCATCAAGTTTTAATATGGTAGGGTAACCATCTGATTTCCTTTTTAAATTAATAAATTGGTAAAAGCGTTTAGGATCAGAGATTATATCTTGTTGCATTTTGTCGAGATAAGAGGAGTAGAGAGAGTCACATAAAACAGAGAAATTATTGTATGCTAAAAGATAAGCTGAGTGGTCTGATTCCGATTTAGATTTTAGATATTTTTTCCATAATTTATTTCTCAGGTTTCGAAGCGAACGTAGTTCTTTAGAGTACCAGGGTGGGGATGAGGAAACATTTCTACGGGGTAGGAAAGGAACAGTTTAAATGAAGCAGTTAAAGACAAGGGAGTAAAATTTTTTTAGAGCTACATCCAGATCATTGGATAAATCCAAAATAAAATCAAAATTTATGGAGCTTAAGAGATTATGAAGTTCATCGAAATCCGTTTTTCTGAAATTAAAACTGTAAGACTTTTCCATGTCGAAAGTAATATTTTCATTAGCATATGATAACGTTAAGGACAATGGAGGATGGTGTGAGTCCAAAGTAGAAAGAAGGTGATTACTTTCGACTACGACACAGTTATCAACATCGGTCAAAAAGATAAGATCGATTTGTCGATCAAGATAATTTTTAACACTGCTTGACTGGAATAAACCTAAATCCGCCAAGCGATCTGTAATTAAAATTTCTTTGTCCGATGTAGCATTAGCCGCGATATAATGAGACTCGTCTTCCGAAATGACCCAATTTAACCTTGGAAGATTGAAATCTCCTAATAGAATTATGTCGTCGGCCGGGTTAATGGCTTCATTCAAGATATCGATAGCGTCAACGACTGCTTGATACGCATCACTGTTTTGATTAGGGCGAATATAGCAACAAATAATGTATATGGAACGTCCCGGTATGTTTATTTTAGCACATACTAATTCACAGTTGACGGAGTTGGGAATATCAAATATAGATGAATCATATTTGTTATTAACTGCTAAAAGGACCCCACGGCCCTTGGTAGCTTCGTCTACTTCCAGGACATCTTTACGATATACATTGAAATTATTATCAAATAATTCATTGTTATTATAATCATATGTTAAATTAGTCTCAGTCAATGCGAAAACATCGTATGGGAGCTTTTGTGAGTTAAGATAAATGTCACTGGTTTTTGTTCGAAGCCCCCTGACGTTCATATAATATATGGAAAGACACTGCAAATTTCCCTGATAGAGACGTGAAGAAGATACTGAGGGGGTGGTATTAGAATCTAAGGTAATGGGATTTGTAAGAGGGAAGGTATTTATTGTAGAATTAGAAGTGAAGTCATAAGTTGAAGGTGCTAATGTTGATTTACCAGAGGGGAGATTTTCTTTCTGGTAAGACACGAAAAAGTTTATTGGAATCTTCACGAAATTTTTGCTGAAGTGAAATTCTCTTAGAGTTTAAATGGGAAGCATAAGAAGAGAGACTTGCTCTGCTGAAATATCATAGTTTTTGTGAATATTATAATATAACTGGCTCAAAGTATTGAAGTTGGTTGGTAACCCTTCTTGTCGAATTGCTACTAGAACATTTGTTTTTGTTTTGCCTTCAATACAGACCGAATTAGGTTGATCATGTAAATAAGCAAGATAAATACGCAAATTATTATAGATCCTATTATCTGTCAAACGAGATAAAAGGTAACGTTTTTCGGTACTGTTAGCAGAGAGTATTGTCGATTTAACATTAGGCGGTAATAAAGGATCCAAAAAAGATTTTTCATCAACATGAATTAATTCTTTAGAAGTGTCGGAAGTTATAGTTGGGCGTGTATAATTTGTTGTGTCAGAGTATAGATGAGGAATATCTTTAACGGGTGTAAGAGGATTTAAAGTAGGTCCTTGAATAAAGGTTTGAAATTTTTTGAAGTTTTTTGATATTTTTCTTCTGATGGAGTTACTACTATTGCAATTCCTACTTAAATTACTATTACAAATTGTGTTAGTCTTAATACTATTTACATTATTATTATAATTATTATTATTATTGCTATTACTATTGATGTTTGTGCTAATATCAATATCGTTATTATTATTATCATTGTTATTATTATTATTGTTACTATTATTATTATTATTAATAATATTATTATTAATATTATTATTAATAATATTGTTATTGTTATTGTTATTGATATTGTTATTACTAGTATTAGTATTATTGTTGTTATTATTATTATTATTATTGTTATTATTATTATTATTATTATTATTATTATTATTATTATTATTATTATTATTATTATTATTATTATTATTATTATTATTATTATTATTATTATTATTATTATTATTATTGTTATTATTATTATTATTATTATTATTATTACTATTATTATAGTAGTTATTATCATTGTCATCAATAGTAATAATGTCATTACTAGTATTACTTGTATTATTATAATTACAATTGTTGCTCATATTATTAATTAAAAAGTTCTTGCTATTCCTAGTTTTCTTTCTATTATTATTATTATTATTGTTATTATTAGTCATATATTTATTTTTGTTGTTTATAATAAGATTAGACTTAATGTTATTACTATAAGATGATTGTGAATTATAATTATTATTGGATTTCTTAAAATTAGTCCATGGCTTAATGTACCAATCACCTATTTTAACATAGTTATCATTTGGACCTCTGAATAACCATGAATATTTGGCCGGAAGCTGGATTTTTAGAGAAAAATTTGTTTTGACGGATCTATACTTCTTAGACTTAGGTCGTAGTTGAGAACACGAGATCACATCGATATGTAGTGTTTCTTTGATGTATTTTAATACCAATGATTGACTAAAAAAAATATTATTATTATTATTATTACCTTTAACATGGAAAATAGATACGTCCGGATGTTGATTCATAATTGTGTTTGGTTTATTTAATTTGATTAATCTATTGTTCCATTCAGTTTCAGTCCATAGAATACCAAACTTATTGATAGGAACCTTGAAGGACTGGTTGGGAATCTCTATAGATCGATTGATTATTTCAGGTGTTTTTGTTGGCTCTAAACTGGATTCGTGTATTAATTCAGATGTAAGAGGAATTTTTCTTAATTTAGAAGGCGAAGAGATTGGTGGTGTATGAACATCTGCACGTACTATAAAAATATTGTTGCTATTCGAGTTACTGATCTTGTTAGAATTATCAAACTCTTCACGAATAGTGTCCAGGTTCCGGTTTTGAACGTGCACTGGTGTAAGATCATCCGATATAACGAGGTCGCTTGTTCCTAGTGCATTTTTTTTTAGTACTGAAGGCGAAGAAAGCGGTGTGTGAGCATCACCCGATATTGTATTATTAATATTGTCATCATTATTACAATTAATGATTTCGTCAAATATAGATGTATGGTTTCTGTCGTAAACTGCACCAGATGAAGGTATATTCGAGCACATACTTTTTATCTCTTCAATTCCATCTTTAAAAGTTGATTTAGTTGACCTGAGCTCGTCACCAAAGTAGTCCAATTGAATTTTAATACCTATCATGTTATCATCGTTGGTTTGTAATTTAGATAATTCTTTAAGGACAATCTTAAAATTTTTACAGTTTTCAGAAAGAATATGAGTCAAGGTTGATTGATAATTTTGAATATTAGTATTATAACTATCTGAGATAATTTTTAGATTTGTCAGAGAATAATTTATGTTGTCTAGCTGGAGTTTAACTTTATCATTTGTTGAGTCATTAATTATTTTATAATTTTCGTTGACAGATTCAATATTGGTGCTACACTTGTCAACTTTTTTAGATAAGTTGGTAATACTTTCTGATTGCAGATTACATTTTTTGTCTACATTATCAATCTGAGAGCACAAATCATGAACTTGTTGCAATATTGATATCATGTTTTCATCAAGTTTTAGAGTTTTTTTCTCAGCACGTATGTTTTTTTTATTGATTGATTCAACGACATCAGAAAGGTGTTTTAATAAATCGTTATTTGATTTAATGGCTAACATAATATGCGATAGAGTAATTGCCTTACACTCATTACAATAGAAAGTGAATGCTTGGTCGTATTCCTTCAAAAACTTGATAGCAGATCGTGATAAACCAAGACAATGGGGGTGAAAAGATTTTTGACAAATTCCATTACAGATAATAATTTGGTCATTCTCAATTGAAGAACAATGAGTACTACTGCACTTATACATATTAGAATTTATTATAATATTAAGTTATTAGTAAAGTTCAATGTCAATGAAAGTTAATGCACTATGTTTTTTTTTTTAATATATACTTTAAAGTTAGAATAAAAACAACAATAAAATTTATTATTTTTTAATATTATGAGTAATATGATCACAGCACAATGAAATAAGGTTTTATTTTATTATTAATAATTGTTGTGTTTTTTTTTTTATTTATGTATATTATTTTTTTGTTGAGTATTTTGAAAATAATTTTTTTTCAATATTCGAAAAAAAATTTGCACACGCGATAAATATAGGTGAATGTACTTTGTGAAGGTGAGAATTTAATTAGCGGAGCAAAAATTAAACACGTCCGATTGATTTAAAAGTTAATTCTTCTGGTTTTCCTTCAAAAATTGGCAAATCATATAACTTTTTTCGACTGTCGTGAAAAGTGTTCGTTGAATTGTTTATAAATGGTGTTTCACTATATTGTCTGGCCGACTGAAAAGGATGAGATGTATTATATTTGGATTATTTGGCACTGGCTGTGCATGTTGATAACCGGTAGTAGTTATGGTTACTGGATTTGGTATTGAATGTTGAGAACGTTCATTATTCATACTTGGCATAAAATTTGGCGTAAACGACGACGAGTTTCCTATATAATTATTATTTACCATTGATGGCTTCCCTTGGTAATTATTTAATTGTACCGGCTGTAATGTTAACGACTGTACCTGATAATTGTTATTTGAATTTGTGCTCGAAATTAAAGTTGACTCACACAGTGGCGGTTGTATTGCTGATGTATTTGAGTTTGAATAAACATGTTCAATCAACATTTTAATTGGTGATGACGTTTTTTGTTGATTAGACGATACACATACATTTTTAATTCGTTCTTCGGCTAATTCTTTTTTCTTTATGTATGTATACTTTTTCGAGGTTATTTAAACGCGTGGTCAGAGTAGAAATTAAATCTGTTACATAACCTGGCAATTCGCCATCAATTTTGTTGTTGTTGATTTGATTGGTGTTGGTGGCTCCTAACACGGTGTTATTTGCAAATGTTCCCAAAACGGTATTATCCAAATCGTTGTAGCTGATATTGGCCATATCAGTGGATTCCTCTGTTGCATTCAAATCAAATTCATCCAAATAAGCCGGCAATTTTCCTCGTGTTTTCCTTGTAGGATTCGACATTTTCAGTACTCAAACAAATAAAAATTTAGAATAAACTTTGTTGTTCGGCTTCAATTAGGGGTGTATAGAATTAATGAATAACCCAAATAAATTTGCAAGGTTTAAAATTTTTATTAATTGCATCAAACCATGTTATGAATATTTAGTTATAAATATTTATTCTAAATTTTGTACCCCTGTAGCGTCTTTATGACTGTATTAATATTGTTTTGAGATGTGGCAGTGGAATTATTGGACAACGGATTTTGTCCGAGAAGCTGATTGTTTCTTTGGTGTTGAATAAAACACTAAACTTTTAATTTTACACTAAGAAAATTTCCATTTTATTTAATTTAAATTATATATAAATGTCTTTGATTAAATAAAAATGTCTAAATCTTTACTTTTAAAATTTAATACGTTACTTTAATTTTTACATTTAAAATTTAATAATTTATTTTTAATATTCAATTCTATTTTTGTTAACTAATTAATTCGGATGTTCAAATTATTGTGACGTAGGTATCTAGAAAACTATGATCTCTTGCTAATAATAAATACAAATATAAATTTAGTAATAGATTAATAGATTTAATATAAATAGTACTAGATATAATTTTTAATAGTTAAAATTTGATACAATAATACGTTACGCTACGTTGCGTCACGCAACATTCCGCCGGTCTTGAACACATTGAGGGTTCAAACTTAATTTTCTGCTGATACAGTTTCGATGGTACCTTTCGGCATTAACCATGCGTAAACTGTACCCTGGATACAAGTAGGTACATAATTTATTTATAGGCGGTCCTAACTTTTTTTAATTTTTTGGTTATGATGTCGCATCAAGTCTACGCCGAAGTCATATCTAATTTTGGTTATGCGGGTGGTTAATATTATGATTGTGTTGTGAATGCGATTGTCATTTGACATTTATAGTAATAAATAATTTTAACATGTGCAAATGGTAATGTGTAAATAATTATTAGTTTAATAAATTTAAGAATAATTAATAATATAATATAGGTGAGTGTTAATTCATTATAATAGTTTATTTTTAATTAATTTTAAGATTATTATTATAGCGAATATGGTGTTAAATTATTAATTTTGTTCTGAGATATCAAAGTGAAAATTTGTTGCATGTGAATATACTTGTGTTTATTATTTTTATTTTAAATATAAAGTAAATTTTTTTTTTTATTTTAACTACGAATTTATGTTATTGTTTCTGATGAGACTGCTACTTCCTCCATTGGTAATATACATATTTTTGAAATTGGTCGTTTGATTACCCCACGTTGTGTTTTAATGGTGAGTACCCTTACGATACCATCTAATCCAGGATGAATTTCCATTACTCTTCCTATTTGCCAATTTGTGGCGGTGCATTCTCATCTTTTAAAATTACCATAGTATTTATTGGTATATTATAATTAGTGGTTTTCCATTTTGGTCTATGTTGCAATCTACTTAAATATTCTGATTGCCATCTTGACCACAAGTTTTGTATTCGTTGTTGAATAAGTTGCCACTTTTTTAATGTATTTTCTCTTTTTAATTTTAGATTTTCTTCTGGCACGGACAAGAGGGGTCTGCCAATCAGAAAATGATCTGGTGTCAGCAGATTTAAATCTTCTGGATCATCATTAAGTGGTGTTAACGGGCGAGAATTTAGACATGCTTCAATTTGCGCTAAAGAAGTGGCTAATTCTTCAAAGGTAAATATTGCATTACCCATAATTCTTTTAAGATGATGTTTGCATGATTTGATTGCAGACTCCCACAGTCCCCCAAAATGAGGAGATCCAGGTGGGATAAAATGCCACCGAATTTGTTGTGTAGCATAATACTTTGCTCCTTCTTGCGTTGCTTGGAGAAACGCCTTTTCATGCTCTTCTTTTATTATTCTTTGTGCTCCAACAAAGTTGTTTCCATTATCGGAATATATATTCGTAAAGGAAAGTGGGATCCTTGACCCGAACAATTGATTAGTTTAGTTTAGTTTTTGAACCTACGACGGGACCACAATGGATCCATCGAGATCTCTAGTGTTGAGCAGTGACCACGCTATCATTGCTCACCCTTCTCAACCTAACCTAACCTAATAATAATTTTTTGGGCCAAAATTCAGAGCTTTTCTTTAAAAATTCGGGTCCGTTCCACCATAGTTCATTGCTTTTTAGTTCGGCTGGTGAGATTCCACGAGTTGGAAGATCAGCTGGATTTAATTTACTTCGAACATGCCTCCATTCTATGGATCCAACATTACTGATGATTTCAGATAGACGATTTGCTACGAAAATTTCACGTTGATTTGGTAGACCTTCTAACCATGACAAGACTATGGTAGAATCAGTCCAGGCTACCGTTTGTATTATATCAATTTGTAGTCCACTAATTAAATTTTTCATTAATCTAGACAATAAAACAGCGCCACAAAGTTCTAATCGTGGAAGGGATATTGTTTTTACCGGAGCCACTTTTGATTTTGCTGTGATCAGGTGGACAATATATTCTTTATCATCAGTCCAACATCTTCCGTAGACAGCTGCTGCATATGCATATTTGGACGCATCACAGAATCCGTATAATTCAAATTTTTTATTTGCCGAGTATTTAATCCAGCATGGAATTTTTATCTCTTCTAGTTGTTTCAAATGGCTTTGAAATATTTTCCACTCCGCCAAAAGGTGTGATGATACTGGCTCATCCCAATTTTGACCTGCAATCCAGAGTTTTTGCATATAGATTTTTGAGATGATGACAAATGGTGCTATCCATCCAGCTGGGTCAAATAATTTTGAGACACAGGATAAAACCTTTCTTTTAGTGATTGGGTAAGTAATTTCTTCACTTTTTATTTTATGCATTCCAATAAATTCCGAGAGCTTTGATCATTGAATCATCATCAAATAATAGCTGATCTCCTTTGATATGATATTCAATTGGAATTTGTTGTAAAAGCGATGAAGTATTGGATGCCCACTTTCGTAATTCGAATCCAGCACCTCGTAGAAGTGATACTAATTCTATTTGAGTTTTACACACTGAATCGATCGAATGACCACCTGATAGAACGTCATCAACATAAAAATCATTGTGGACTACCGGCGCTGCTAATGGATATTTGGCTCCATATTCTAATGCTAGCTGCTTAAGTGTTCGGAGTGCCAGAAAGGGTGCACACGATATTCCGAAGGTCACGGTTTTCAATTTGTAATCTTTGATGGGTTCTATTGGAGTATTACGATGTAATATCCGTTGATACTCGGCATGAGATGGATCAACCAATATTTGTCTATACATCTTTTCAACGTCGGACGTATAAGCATAGCGAAATTTTCTCCATCGTAATATGATCATCATCAAATCATTTTGTAAGGCTGGTCCAGCATATAATACTTCATTTAATGATATACCAATATCTGTCTTACAGGAACCGTCAAACACAACTCGTACTTTCGTTGTAGTACTCTCAGGTTTAAAAACAGCATGATGTGGAAGATATGAATGTGAACATGATGGAGAGGAGCTTTGAATATATTGGACCGCTTCCATTTGATTGGTATTTATATAATCATTTATTTGTTCGTTATAAATTAATTGAAGCTCTAGTTTTTTAGATAAGCTTGTGACACCGTGTTTTTTTTGTTAATTTATAACTAAAAATAATTAAAATGGAGTCGAAGAAAAATTTTGTGCCGGACGGTCGGTTAATTTTTCGTTTGTTTTTTTTATTAAATGTTTTTTTGTTTTTTTTTTTGAAAATTTAAAAAAAAATTAATTAATATAAAATTGATGGTATTAAATTTGGTTGAATGAAGAAAGAAACAATTTAAGAAAAATTTTATAGAAAGTTTGTGAGAAGAAAAAAAAACCAAATTTAATATGGAAATTCAGTTACAAGAAGAATTTTAAAATAAGGAATTAATTTGATTAATTAAGTATAAAAACTAAATATACCGCGTCCGGCACGGTCATAAATTTAAAGAAGAGAAAAAAAAACACAAATACATTAGTCATAATTTATATATCCGTAACAAAATAAGTGTCGTGAATTACAAGACACGGCCCAGATACAGCCGAGCACAACAACAAAGAAAATTAATCCAGATTCCTAGACGTCGGAGTAAAGCGGCGGCAACAGCGGCAACGTTTTTTTTTTGTTTTGAAAAATGTTTGTATTGTTTTTGGTGGTGAATGTGTTTTTTTGTGTAGGTGCAGTTAGCTGGTTCCAGATCCAGACATGTCGGGAGAAGGAAGCACATAACCAAGGTACTGTAATTTTTGTTAGTTAATTAATTTATTTTGTGGTGTACAATTAAAATTATTTATTTTAGTTGCTTTTGCTCGGGTTTTTTTTGTGTTAATTTATTAGTTTTTTTTTTGTGTTATTTATTGAATGTTAGTATCTAGAAGTAGTCCGAGAAAAAAAGATATTTTATAAAGTCAATTAAATAGTATATTATTATCCTGCGTACACAACACCTACAATTTTTATTAATTATTATATATATATATATTTTCGTAAATTTTTTTTTATTGAATAATAAAAAACATAAAAAACCACCTGTTTAAAAAAAAAAATATATACAAAAAATATAGTTTTATTTATTATGATTTCTTTGGAAATTTAATTATTTTTTTTTGAAATTTCCAAAAAATTTTTTTTGTTATTTTGTAGAGGTTGTTGCTGCTGTGTTGTGGTTGGATTTTTTTTCTCTTCCGTTGACTTTCTTTTAGAAATGAGTTGCTGATTTTTATAATCATCCCCCAGGATGGATCGCAATGGATTTCTTGTCCTTCTCTCTCCTTATTCCTTAAGCGATGGCGCTTCACTCTAAAGATTTTTTTTTGTGAAAATCTTTATTAGTGAAAGCATCATCGTATTGTAGTATTGGTTGCCGTTTGGATCACTGGTCGACTCACGCCCCACAGGCTGAGCGTAGCTGTCACACTTAGGAGGAAATCCCAGTGGTCCAAGGAGTTCTAGTATTATAAAATTTGGTCTAGCGTTTTTTTTTTGTGATGCGCTGTTGGTCACCCTAGACCTGGCGCCCACTTCACTAGAACTCCAAAGTTACCTCCTCCGACTTACCTTATAGCTAGCAGGTGGTAATTTTTTTTAGTCGATAGTAAAAATTACTCATCATGTTACAAGCTGCTTTCGGTTCGAAAAAAACGATTAAGAGCAATATTTCGTGATTGTCGAAGACAAATTTTGTGGTCGAATTCTTTTAAAAATGGAAGCTTAACCATATAACGACCTTCTTTATTACGTGTATGTGTTGAACGAAAAGTTCTTCGCATAAAATATCTTCCTCAGATGGTTTCTTAGATTTTGGTAAGTCTTCAATCATCCAGAATTTTTCCAGTTGTGTGAAGAGTTCTACAGCATTGAAAAATGCTAAGACTTGTGGACGTCGTTGTATTGATCCAGGAAGTAACCCTGATAGAATCCACCCAAAAATAGTGTTTTGAGCTATGGCTTGTTCAGACGAAGATTTTCTCATACCATTAATCATAATCGATGCGTATAGACAGTCGTTGGTTGTATCTAAAATGCCTTTAATTGCTGAAGCATTTTCAAAGTGAATAATCGGTAAAGACATTAATTTTTTCATATATGTATTGACTAATTTTTTTCCATTTCTGTTAGATAACACATTCCATGCATCTCCATAATTTGCATTGGTAATGCTATAGTTTTCTAATAGTGCGGCAGCTTCTCCAGATAAGCTGGATTTCAAATATTGGAGTTTTTCAACGGGAGTTAAATCCTTATTTCTTTCTACAATGGATTGATAGAGGTCCTGAAACGATGTCCATGTGGCATAATCTCCACTAAATATAGGAATATGAATTTTTGGAAGTGGAATCGAGCGTTGAGTGTGATTGTTTGTCCAGATTGTAGCGTTCATATCGACAGTTTCTGTTTCTTTTTTGGGTTCTGGACAAAGAAGTAAGATTTTATCATTGAATTCACTTTCATATTTATAACTTAAATCTTCTATTTTTAGGTAGTCTACGGTGATGTCTTCAGTCTCGATTTGTTTGGATTTTCGATTTACGATAAGTTTATCATAATTTTCGGTGAGCTCATTAAATAATTCCTTGAGGCCTGTCTTTCTACATCGCAGGTAACTTAAGGTTGTAGCGGACTCATTTAAAAAGGATTGGTAAGAATGCTCTATTCGCAATTTTAAATTCTCATGTCTACCAGTGAGTGTACTCGACATAATGTAGATTTATATTTGCGTAGTGTGAATGTTAGAAATCTTATAGTGTATTTAAGGAATATTAAAATCAGTAGACAAATCAAAGAAAAAATATTTTTTTTTTGTTTTTTTTTTTTTAATTTATTTATAAACTTAATAAATGAATTATTAAATTTTATGTATATATTAATTTTAATTTGAAATATTAGATATATTAGGTTTTAATTAAAAAAAATTAATAAAATTAATTTAAAAACTTAATAAATTAATTATTAAATTTTGTGTATATATCGATTTAAATTCAAAGTACCATATATATTAGATTTCGATAAAAAAAAAATTAATAAAATAAACCTTTTTTTTTCCTTTAGATTCAACAATGGAATGAAGCTAAATTTGCGCGCCTAAAAGTTATCAGGTATACACTTTTATTGTTTTTTATATATAAAATCAATAAATCAATTATTTTTCATGTATTAGGTATATATTAACACTTATTTAAAATATTATACATATATATTAAGTTTTAATTAAAAAAAATTAATAAAAATTAATTTATAAACTTAATAAATTAATTATTAAATTTTGTGTATATATCTTCTTTTAGGTTCAACAATTGAATGAAGCTAAATTTGCGCGCCCAAGAAGTTATCAGGTATACACTTAATGTTTTTATATATAAAATCAATAAATTAATTATTTTTTATGTATTAGGTATATATTAAAATTTATTTAAAATATTATACATATATATTAAGTTTTAATTAAAAAAAATTAATAAAATTTATCTAAAACCTTAATAAATTAATTATTGAATTTGGTGTATATATCGATTTAAATTCAAAGTACCTTATATATTTGATTTCGATTTAAAAAAAAATTAATAAAATAAAAATTTTTTTCTTTTAGATTCAACAATGCTAAATTTGCGCGCCTAAAAGTTATCAGATATGCACTTTTTATGTCTTTTATTTTTTTTTATATTAAAATTTGGATAATTTTTCAATATAGATTCGCACCTTTTAACCATATGACGCTGGAGTTTTGGCGGTAGACTTGATGTTTCTCAGCTTTGCTATATCGTGGTCACGGCACCAAAATGTTTTGAGATGTGGCAGTAGAATTATTGAACAACGGATTTTGTCCGAGAAGCTTATTGTTTCTTTGGTGTTGAATAAAACACTAAACTTTTAATTTTACACTAAGAAAATTTCCACTTTATTTAATTTAAATTATATATAAATGTCTTTAATTAAATAAAAATGTCTAAATCTCTACTTTTAAAATTTAATACGTTACTTTAATTTTTACATTTAAAATTTAATAATTTATTTTTAATATTCAATTCTATTTTTGTTAACTAATTAATTCTGATGTTCAAATTTTACTGTGTCTTGATAACAGGTTATTGCCCCCGTTTATGCATTTTGTTGATGTTGACGTAGGTTATTGTGACGTAGGTATCTAGAAAACTATGATCTCTTTCTAATAATAAATACAAATATATTTAGTAATAGATTAATAGATTTAATATAAATAGTACTAGATATAATTTGTAATAGTTAAAATTTGATACAATAATACGTTACGCTACGTTGCGTCACGCAACAAATATAATAAAAACAAAAATTTAACATTTAGAAAATTGAGTACAAAATAAGAATTAAATATACCTGTATGATTTTCAAACATAAAAATTATCAAACTTCTGATAGCAATAAATAATTGCACTTTACTTTAATATATTGTTATCAATTAATTTTACGTTAATTATTAATTTTATTTTATAATATTTTTCAGGATCTCACTCCATCTGCGTCTGTTCACTCCAAACCATAAATAATACTTCCCCCTTTCAAACTTCAAAGTGAAAGCATTTGCTCTCATCCTTCAGAAACTGCTCGCCTAAGTTACCTACAGACAACTTTTTACTCTGACCAACGCGCGCTGCATTTTCGAACGTAACAGGCAGTGAATTTTAACCTATTCTAATTATGATTCTTTATCAGGGATGATAAAGAACACGTATGGCAGAATTGATTTTTATATTAATTTGTTAGAAAAATTAGAAAAGATATAATTTTTTATTGTTGAAACGGATGTCCTACCGAAACCATTGCTACTTGGACGTGATTTCTTGAAAAATTTTTATATTAAATTTATTATGGAAAAAAAAATTGTTTTCAACAATTATTGTCATAACAAGTTCATCCCAAATATATTTAAAAAAAGAAAAAATATGAATAAATTTATTTCTAATAATTTTGAAGAAGTTTCTCGTATATATGCCAAATGCCACAAAACAAAACACGAATATGATAAGTCTCCTAATACAATAATTCAAATGGATAAAGATTAGAACGACAAAAAATTAATTGAAACTGAATCATATAAGACAACTAGTTTAGGTAAATTATGTGACAACAGCGATACGTTAGATACCTGTCTTGAAGAGATCCCAGAAATTTTTAGCAGCAATTTAGGAACAAGTAGTGAAATTGAAAGATACAACATCAACCCTAATATTGACATAGAGACCCGAACATTGATCTTAAAAACAAAAACTGGCTCTTACGAAAATACGGCATTTAACAAACCCAGTGAACATTTATTGCAAATGCAGATTAGACTGATGACCACTGATATACCTGTAAGGTGCTGCCCTCGACGGCTGTCATACCACAATAGACTAATTGTAAAATTGTTGATGACCTAAAAATAAAATCTATAATACGCTCTAGTGATTCTCCTTACGCTTCCCCTATATTATTCGTAAAAAAAATGGCGATACAAGAATGTGCATTGATTATACAGAATAACATTACCCGATAATTACCCACTACCATTAATTGAAGATTGCCTTGAGCACCTAAGAAACAAAAAATATTTTACATTATTGGACATGAAAAACAGTTTCCATCAGGTTAAAGTTGCGAGTGATTCGGTAGCGAAAACAGCATTTGTGACACCTTTCGGTCAATTTGAATACACTATAGCTGTGTTTTTAGGGCTTTTTTTAAAAAAAAATCCCTTAAGTTAATGCTTTTCTGTCCGTCTGTCCGTCTGTCTGTCCGATGTAAACAATAAAAAGCAGTTATTTCACATAGTTACTGTACACTCAAGTTTATGATAGACCCACCGATAGAAAGCTTGATTTATTGAGCACCAGATGTAATTGATAGAATTTTAAAATTCGGCCGGTAGGCGGCGCTATTCGCATTTTGCCAAAACATCTTTTTCCGAATAAAAATGTAATTTTATATAGTAAATGTGCACCAAAAATAAAGTTTGACCACTCGTTGGAAAGGTATTTAAGAGTAGAATACGATTTAAGTAACCGTATTACAAATTTATACCGCTGGAGGCGCTGAATACTAAAATATATAAAATGTTAATTTTTAAATGTGATTTCCAATAGTCAATAAGCCCCAAAAATAGGTTTAATGTCGCAAATGAAAGGTACTAAGTAGTAGTATAAAATCAGAGTTGTAATAATTTCAGTTTCTGCTACTACAGGGCGTAACAAATAATTATAATGTTTTTTAAAAATGTTATTTAACTTGGTGAATTTTTACCAAAAATGAAGGGAAAGCCAGCGAAGGCAAGCTAATCTAAAATAAAACAAATTAGACAACCCTATAGCGAAAACAGCATTTGTGACACCTTTCGGTAAATTTGAATACACTATAGCTGTGTTTTTAGGGCTTTTTTTAAAAAGAAAATCCCTTATGTTAACGCTTTTCTGTCCGTCTGTCCGTCTGTCTGTCCGTCTGTCCGATGTAAATAATAAAAAGCAGTTATTTCACATAGTTACTGTACACTTAAGTTTATGATAGACCAACCGATGGAAAGCTTGATTTATTGAGAACGAGATGTAATTGATAGAATTTTGAAATTCGGCCGGTAGGCGGCGCTATTCGCATTTTGCCAAAACATCTTTTTCCGAATAAAAATGTAATTTAATATAGTAAATGTGCATCAAAAATGAAGTGTGACTACTCCTTGGAAAGGTAGTTAAGAGTAGAACACGATGCCATTACCTGTATTTCCAATTTCTACCACTAGAGGCGCCGAATACTAAAATCGATTTTTCAAATTGTGAATAAGCTCCAAAAATTAAGTTCAACATCGCATATGAAAGGTAGTAAGTAGTAGTATAAAATCACAGTTATAATTTTAATTTCTGCGGCTCGAGGGTGCAACATATACTCCAAATCTGCATTTAGAGTACGTAGTTGAATTTAAAAAAAGCCAGTAATTATAAAACTGCTGATCAGTAGCCGACTTTGTTGAAGAAGTTTCAGGAGGGCATACAGGAGTAAAAAGAACTATAAACAAAATAAAACAGCGTTATGTTTGGAAAGATTTGTAAATAATTACAGATATATTTTAACAATACAGAGTGAATTAACAAATTATATAAAAGCTATTCCGATAGAAAACAAAGAAGCAAAGAAGCAAAAATTAAAAAAGATATTTTTTTTTATTTATACAATTGATATAAAGTAATTTCTTATAATTAAAATATATCTTAAAATTTATTAAATTTAATTTTCTTTGTTATATCCTAATTTTGAAGAAAATTACTTTTAACCTATTGTTATGAATTTATTTTATTTCATTACCTATTTTTATTTTGGTGTTTACACCTTTTAATTCTACAACTTCATATGGCCCTTTATAAGGTGACTCTAATTTTTTACGCGTACCTACTTTTAACCATACAAAATCTCCTATTGATATTTTTAATATATTCATAGTTTTATCAAACAAGTCTTTCCTTTTCTTTTTGGCTATTTCAATGAGAATTATGGCTTTTTTATGAGCTTGTAAACGAAATCTCAGTTCTTCAGCATAATTATCTATACATCTATCGCGTAAAAACGTATCTAGCGCGTAAAAACAGAATACATATATTTCCTTACCCTTTCTATCTCATACAAATTTTTTCCTTTGTCTCTATTTTTTCTTCCTTATTCCTTTTTATATTATTTTAGTATACAGAAAATAAAAGAGTGCATATTATTAAATTTCACCATGAAAAATGTGTGTACCTTCTATCGTCTCTATACAATTTCTGCGTCTTATCTACAAACTCGTTATTTCAACTTTCTTCACAAAAATATTTTGATGTGGTGAACTACTCATGTTGGCCACCTAATGTTTTCAGTTTTTTAAGTCTTTTTTAAATTTTGAATATCTTTATATTATATACGGCTTTGCTAAAATATCCTAATTTTGAAGAAAAAATTCATATTAACAACAGATGCTTCACAATTCGCTTTAGGAGCAGTACTGTCACAAGGTGAAATAGGTCAAGATTGACCAATTTCTTATGCCAGCACAACTTTAACTAAACATGAAATAAATAAACCTATTATAGAACAGAATTATTAGTTATACATTGATCAATAAATTTTTTTCGACCATACCTATATGGTAGAAAATTTACAGTAGTAACTGACCATAGACCATTAGTTAGCTTATTTGCACATAAAAACCCATCCTCAAAATTAACAAGAATGAGATTAGATTTATGTGACTATGAATACTATTTGACATAATATACAAAGAAGGTAAAATGAACACAAACGCTGACGCATTATCACGAATAAAAATAGACTCAGATTACTTAAAAGCCATGATTCCAACAGCTGATGTAAAAGTATTAACTCGAGCAATGGTAAAAAAGTACACGAAAATAAGAACTGAAAAAGCAGATGACATAAAGACTGATCAACTTTATATATGGAACTGCACATCAATATCAGAAATAAAGAAATTAAAAAATTTAATATTTAAAAATAATAAAAAGCGCTATAGAAATAATGGAATAAATGAAAATTATGGAAAATAGAATAAATGTTATATAAGCTTGCCCAAAATAAATATAAATGAAAAAGAAGTAATTATAGAAATTAGTGATAATTCATATCAATACTTAGGTATGATTTTGGATAAGCTAATATCTGAGATGAATAAAATAAATATAAAATCGCTAGCATTAAAAAATAATGATGAAATATTTGAGCATATTAATATAAATGATTTTGAAAATATCTTTAACAAATTAATGAAAAATAGGCAAGAAAATTGATGCTCCCATTAATATAGAAAGTGACGTCACAACAAATAAAATAATAAAAGAATTCCATAATTCACCACATTCAGGAGGGCATACAGGAGTGAAAAGAATTATAAACAAAATAAAGCAGCGTTATGTTTGGAAAAATCTAAATAAAATGGTAAAAAGATATATAAATAATTGCGGATTATGTGCAAAAAATAAACATTGTGACACCGTGTATTTTTTTTATATATTTTCCTAAAAAGAAAATAAAAAAATTATTAAATTAAAATAAATTAAAAAAATACCTTGTTTAGTTGTTTACGTCTGCGTCCATCTTGATGTTATTTGTATGCCGGCTTGTCACATCTCAGATGTCAGTTAGTAGACAGGCGCGGAGGTAAATTGGAGGTGGGTAGCCATGTTAGTAGTAAGTCGAAGTTCCCGTCAGCGCTGCGGTCTCTTGATTTTCGGAACAGAAAACAATAGACAACCTTTGTTGCCCTTGTGGGCCATGTTTTGATTCCGAAAGTCAAGAGATCGCGTGATCGAGGGAACAATAGTTTTTCGAAATGGAAATTTTTTTGAAAAATTGATTGTTTCGGGGAGTCGAAAAAAATTTTTGCTGCCGGACGGTCGGACATTTTTGGTGATTTTGTTGGGAGCAAAAAAAAATGAAATTTGGTTTTGAGAAAAGATTTTGTTATTGGGAGATTTTTGATTTTGTATCTTTTTTTTTGAAGTGGTTTAAAATTAAATAACCCCAAAAAGAAAAAAAAGGGAAAAAAATTTGGGAATTAGTTAAAGGAAAAACAAAATAATAAATGCAAATTAGGATAGAAAGAAAAATTTACTAGAACGAGTGTCGAAAAGAAAATAAAAAAAACAATTAAATTGCCGGCCGTGAAATCATTTTTAATTATTTTAACCAAAAATTAAAGTTAAAATATCATATAAAAATCCAAAAATAGTGAAAGAAAGGAAAGGGAATCCTTAAAATCACAAACGGATTGTTGTAGCGGTGTTAAAGGAAACCAACAATTAATTAAGGGAAAGAAAAAAAAGGGGAAAATGCATAAAAAACAAAAAATCATAATATAAATATAACTTCAGTGCCGTGAATTACTTGCACTGGCCAGATATCCCGTCGAGAACAACAACAAAAGAAGAAATTTAAAATTATACTAGCAACTTTATTGTTGGAGCAGAGCGGCAGCAGCGTCAAGGTTTTTTTTTGTTGTTGATTTTTTTTTAGAATGGCTGGCTAATTTCAGTCCTTCCCCAGGATGGGTCGCCTTGGGTTCTTGTCCTTTCTCTCCTAATTCCTTAAGCGATGGTGCTTCACTCTAAAGATTTTTTTTGTGAAAATTTTTATTAGTGAAAGCATCATCGTATTGTAGTATTGATTGCCGTTTGGATCACTGGTCGACTCACGCCCCACAGGCTGAGCATAGCTGGCACACTTAGGAGGAAATCCCAGTGGTCCAAGGAGTTCTAGTATATAAATTTTGGTCTAGCGTTATATTTGTGATGCGCTGTTGGTCACCCTAGACCTGGCGCCCACTTCACTAGAACTCCGAAGTTACCTCCTCCGACTTACCTTATAGCTAACAGGTGGTAATTTTGTTTTTGAACATTTTTTTTTTTTTGAAGTGGTTTAAAATTAAATAACCCCAAAAAGAAAAAAAAAGGGAAAAAAATTTGGGAATTAGTATTAGTTAAAAATAGTGAAAGAAAGGAAAGGGAATCCTCAAAATCACAAACGGATTGTTGTAGCGGTGTTAAAGGAAACCAACAATTAATTAAGGGAAAGAGAAAAAAAAGGAGAAAATCCATAAAAAACAAAAAAACATAATATAAATATAACTTCAGTGCCGTGAATTACTTGCACTGGCCAGATATCCCGTCGAGAACAACAACAAAAGAAGAAATTTAAAATTATACTAGCAACTTTATTGTTGGAGCAGAGCGGCAGCAGCGTCAAGGTTTTTTTTTGTTGTTGATTTTTTTTTAGAATGGCTGGCTAATTTCAGTCCTTCCCCAGGATGGGTCGCCTTGGGTTCTTGTCCTTTCTCTCCTAATTCCTTAAGCGATGGTGCTTCACTCTAAAGATTTTTTTTGTGAAAATTTTTATTAGTGAAAGCATCATCGTATTGTAGTATTGATTGCCGTTTGGATCACTGGTCGACTCACGCCCCACAGGCTGAGCATAGCTGGCACACTTAGGAGGAAATCCCAGTGGTCCAAGGAGTTCTAGTATATAAATTTTGGTCTAGCGTTATATTTGTGATGCGCTGTTGGTCACCCTAGACCTGGCGCCCACTTCACTAGAACTCCGAAGTTACCTCCTCCGACTTACCTTATAGCTAACAGGTGGTAATTTTGTTTTTGAACATTTTTTTTTTTTTGAAGTGGTTTAAAATTAAATAACCCCAAAAAGAAAAAAAAAGGGAAAAAAATTTGGGAATTAGTATTAGTTAAAAATAGTGAAAGAAAGGAAAGGGAATCCTCAAAATCACAAACGGATTGTTGTAGCGGTGTTAAAGGAAACCAACAATTAATTAAGGGAAAGAGAAAAAAAAGGAGAAAATCCATAAAAAACAAAAAAACATAATATAAATATAACTTCAGTGCCGTGAATTACTTGCACTGGCCAGATATCCCGTCGAGAACAACAACAAAAGAAGAAATTTAAAATTATACTAGCAACTTTATTGTTGGAGCAGAGCGGCAGCAGCGTCAAGGTTTTTTTTTGTTGTTGATTTTTTTTTAGAATGGCTGGCTAATTTCAGTCCTTCCCCAGGATGGGTCGCCTTGGGTTCTTGTCCTTTCTCTCCTAATTCCTTAAGCGATGGTGCTTCACTCTAAAGATTTTTTTTGTGAAAATTTTTATTAGTGAAAGCATCATCGTATTGTAGTATTGATTGCCGTTTGGATCACTGGTCGACTCACGCCCCACAGGCTGAGCATAGCTGGCACACTTAGGAGGAAATCCCAGTGGTCCAAGGAGTTCTAGTATATAAATTTTGGTCTAGCGTTATATTTGTGATGCGCTGTTGGTCACCCTAGACCTGGCGCCCACTTCACTAGAACTCCGAAGTTACCTCCTCCGACTTACCTTATAGCTAACAGGTGGTAATTTTGTTTTTGAACATTTTTTTTTTTTTGAAGTGGTTTAAAATTAAATAACCCCAAAAAGAAAAAAAAAGGGAAAAAAATTTGGGAATTAGTATTAGTTAAAAATAGTGAAAGAAAGGAAAGGGAATCCTCAAAATCACAAACGGATTGTTGTAGCGGTGTTAAAGGAAACCAACAATTAATTAAGGGAAAGAGAAAAAAAAGGAGAAAATCCATAAAAAACAAAAAAACATAATATAAATATAACTTCAGTGCCGTGAATTACTTGCACTGGCCAGATATCCCGTCGAGAACAACAACAAAAGAAGAAATTTAAAATTATACTAGCAACTTTATTGTTGGAGCAGAGCGGCAGCAGCGTCAAGGTTTTTTTTTGTTGTTGATTTTTTTTTAGAATGGCTGGCTAATTTCAGTCCTTCCCCAGGATGGGTCGCCTTGGGTTCTTGTCCTTTCTCTCCTAATTCCTTAAGCGATGGTGCTTCACTCTAAAGATTTTTTTTGTGAAAATTTTTATTAGTGAAAGCATCATCGTATTGTAGTATTGATTGCCGTTTGGATCACTGGTCGACTCACGCCCCACAGGCTGAGCATAGCTGGCACACTTAGGAGGAAATCCCAGTGGTCCAAGGAGTTCTAGTATATAAATTTTGGTCTAGCGTTATATTTGTGATGCGCTGTTGGTCACCCTAGACCTGGCGCCCACTTCACTAGAACTCCGAAGTTACCTCCTCCGACTTACCTTATAGCTAACAGGTGGTAATTTTGTTTTTGAACATTTTTTTTTTTTGAACAAAATTACTCCCTGTTAGCTATAAGGTAAGTCGGAGGAGGTAACAAAAAAAAATAATTTAACAAAAAAAACTCAGCAAAAGCTACCCAAAATTTAAATAAATCGTACACCACATTAAATAATTAAATAACAAAAAAAATTACAATACCTGGTAAAAACTGCTTCCTGCTCCGGCATGCCAGGACTGGAACCAGCTACCTGTGTCTACACAACAATAAATTATAAAAAAAAAACCACAAAAAAAAATTTAAAAAAAAAAACGTTGACGCTGCTGCCGCTCTGCTCCAACAATAAAGTTGCTAGTATAATTTTAAATTTCTTCTTTTGTTGTTGTTCTCGATGGGATATCTGGCCAGTGAAGTAATTCACGGCACTGAAGTTATATTTATATTATGATCTTTTGTTTTTTTATAGATTTTCTCCTTTTTTTTTGCTTTCCCTTAATTAATTGTTGGTTTCATTTAACACCGCTACAGCAATCCGTTTGTGATTTTGAGGATTCCCTTTCCTTTCTTTCACTATTTTTGGATTTTTATATGATATTTTAACTTTAATTTTTGGTTAAAATAATTAAAAATGATTTCACGGCCGGCAATTTAATTGTTTTTTTTATTTTCTTTTCGACACTCGTTCTAATAAATTTTTTTTTTCTATCCTAATTTGCATTTATTATTTTGTTTTTCCTTTAACTAATTCCCAAATTTTTTCCCTTTTTTTTCTTTTTGGGGTTATTTAATTTTAAACCACTTCAAAAAAAAATATACAAAATCAAAAATCTCCCAATAACAAAATCTTTTCTCAAAACCAAATTTCATTTTTTTTTTGCTCCCAACAAAATCACCAAAAATGTCCGACCGTCTGGCAGCAAAAATTTTTTTCGACTCCCCGAAACAATCAATTTTTCAAAAATTTTTCCATTTCGAAAAACTATTGTTCCCTCGATCACGCGATCTCTTGACTTTCGGAATCAAAACATGGCCCAAGGTATTTTTTTAATTTATTTTAATTTAATAATTTTTTTATTTTCTTTTTAGGAACCAGACAGGCCTGGAAAACACCGACTCGCCACACCCCAGATGTAAAAAAAACTATACAACTAATACCACTAATAATAATAACACTTAATAAATAATTTTAACTACCAACTACAATAAATATTAACTATAAATAATATAAATAAATAATAAGCTACAATATTAAAAAAAAAACTAAATAAATAATACTAATAAAAAAAAATTCCCCATAAATAAATAAATACCTATAAATCTAACACAAAAAAAATTTTTTAACTAATAATATATTAACTTAGACTAATAAATTTAACTACTAATGAATATTCCTACCCAAATAAATAAATAAATAAATACTTAATATATAATTCCAAATAAATAACAAAAATTTTTTCTTTTTTTTAACGAAACCTTATACTAACTTATTCTCAAAAATGTAATACTATTAACTAATAATAACAAAAAAAAATTTCGTGACTCACGGAGTAAAGGTGGGTAGCCAGGTATTATAGGTTAAAATAACTATAATAAATAACAAAAACTAACCTACCTACATATAATTGTAGATTAACTAATCACTAATAAATAATAATAATAACAAAAAAAATTAACTATACTAACTAATAATAAAATAATAACAAAAAAAAATTAACTATACTAACTAATAATAATATAATAACAAAAAAAAATTAACTAATAATACTAATAAATAACAAATAATTGTAAATAATAAAAAAAATCTAACAAATACTAAATAAATAACAATTATCCAAAATATCACAGGTGGTAAATTTTTTTTTCTGAGTCAACGTGGGGCTGTCCCACACCCTGACTATCTCATGCTCTATTTCTATGCTAGCCGGGCCATAATTTATATTTTTTTTTTCAAATCAATACTGTAATTTTTTTTTTCTTCAGGTTTTTAGATCTTTCGCGTGGACAATGTATTGCCTTAGGGTGTCGCTATCTTCTACAATGTAGCACACTTGACCCTTTTCGGCGACAATGGTGCACTTGTCCAGGGTTTCGAAAATTTCGCTGTAATATTTTTTTTGAAATCGCTTAAAACATGGGTTCGACGGTACGCAACTTGCCCAGGTAAATACTTTTTAAAATTTTTATTTGAGCGCAGGTTGTAAGTTTTTTCGTGTCTTTTTTGTGCTTTTTCCAGATTCCTGACCACCGCATCATGCACATCATTCCGTCGATGCTCCTGGTCAATAATGATAATCTCATTCAGCTAATTTAATTTACGAAGCAACTCGTAAGAAGTACCGTCGGTCATCATATGACAACGATATAGAAGAAATATGGATAGGGCATAAATATAAAAATTTGAAGCCACGCCGGGTATAGTTGTCTCTTTTTTTGCTAGCCGAATTGTCAAATTATAAAAATGAGAAATTAGGGGCGGATTAGGTTTTTTTTAATTCGGGCACCAATTTTTAAGGAGATAATTTTTTTTTTTTTAAATACAAGTAAAGATCATCCTAAGGAATATTTTAGGTCGCGCAACGATAATTATACAAATGGAAAGTAAAATAGAGTAATTTGTTTAGCTAGTTAATATTGTTAATTTATATTGAGACTCTTAAACTTAAAAAAATAAGCCAGCCCTGTAAATCTAAAATCAGCTGTTATAATATTTTTCATATTATTAATTTGACACATCGGCGAGCAAAAGTAAAGAGAACTACCAAAATCGTGGCTTCATAAACAATTTTTCAATATATTAAAATTTTAATGTGTTAAAAAGAGAGAGAACATTTATGCCACTTCCATATATTTCTTATTCGTAGTCATATGATATCCGAATGTAAGGTAGAATGGAGAAAACCCAGTGGCGTCATGGACGACATTCCGCAGAGCGCACGCAATACAGCAAATCGGATTCCAGGAATTTAATGATCGGACCTGTTGTTGCCTGACGCAAAGGTTTGAGTAACACCAATTTCGAGAACTGGTCAAGAACAATTAATATACATGTATTACCTTTTTTAGATCTAGGATATGGACCAAGCAGATCAATATTAATATATTGCCACGGACGGACCGGAGGACTTTGGACAACCAGAGGCGGTCTTAAGCATGTAGTAGGCGCTTTTGCTTCTTTACAAGCCTCGCACCAAGAAATGTAAGTTGTAATGTCATTTCGCATTCTTGGCCAAAAATACATGCGCTGAATTTTTTCTATAGTTTTGTCCACCCCCGAGTGTGCTGACATAGGATCATCATGGAAGTGTTGGATCACGCCGGCTCTTAACGCAGGAGGCACCCACAATTTCCAAACGGGAACATCGGTAAGTTGATGTTCTCGAAAATGTTGCCGCTTGAAAATGACCCCATCCACGATTTTAATGTCTGGGAATTTACCATGATTATTGGCGAAAATGTTCACGTGGCGTTGATATTCAGGGTCTTGAAATGCCGGATCCTTGGCGTCGACAATATTGATCTCTTTCAACTGGACGGTCATCTCATCGATTTCTCCACGAGATAACGCGTCCGCCACAATATTGTCGCTGCTCTTCCGGTGTTCAATCTTGAAATCAAAACCCTGAAGTTTCAAACTCCAACGCGCCAACCGACCCGCCAAATCCTTTTGGTTCATCAACCACTTTAGGCTGGCATGGTCGGTAATCACAGTAAATTCCGTCCCCTCAATGTAAGGTCGGAATTTTTTTATGCTTAGTACCGCTGCGAGGCATTCTAATTCCGTCACGCTGTAATTTTTTTGAGCGGAATTTAATTTCTGGGACATGAACGCTATGGGATGTTCATGCCCCGCTTCATCCGTTTGGAATAGAACACCTCCGACACCGGTCTTCGACGCATCACATTGTACGGAGAACCGACGATTAAAATCGGGATTCACGAGTACGGGGGCCTGCGTTAAGGCCAGTTTCAAAGCGAGGAATGCTGCCTCAGCGGTATCATTCCACTTGTCCGGATTTTTCCCCTTCAATAAATCCGTAATAGGCGCTGCAACTTCCGCGTAATTCTTAATGAACCGATTATACCATCCAGTCATGCCCAAAAACCGTCTGATCTGTCGCACAGTTTTTGGCCTCGAAAAGTTTTGGATGGCGTCGATCTTTTCAGGGTCCGTTTTGATGCCTTCGTGGTCAATAATATGACCTAAATATTTAGTTTCGGTCTGGCAAAATCGGCTTTTCTCGATGTTAATGGTTAGTCCAGCTTCCCTCAAACACCTTGCTACTTTACTCAAGAGCTCCATGTGGATGTCAAAGTCTTCCGAGAGGATCAAAAGATCATCAAGGTAAACAAAGACATCCTCATGAGGCTCGTAAGGGATAACTTTATCCATAAACTTGCAAAGTGTTTTCGGGGAGTTGGACAAACCGAAAGGCATTTGTTTGAAATGGTACAACCCACGACCGGTGACGATGAATGCGGTTTTGTCTCTGGATTTATCTTCCAGTTCAACCTGCCAAAACGCCATTTTTAAATCTAAACTAGTGATAAATTTTGTTTTTTTGACTCTACTAAAATTCGAATTGATATGAGGAAGCGGATAGGCATCACTCTTGGTGACGGCATTCACCTTGCGGGCGTCAAGGCACAACCTTAGGGTGCCGTTTGTTTTTTTCACCAACGCCAAGGGCGATGCCCATGCACTTCGACTCTCTTCGATTATGTCCTGCTCTAGCATTTTATCTAATTCTAAATCTAATAATTTTTGCATAGGCAGAGATAATGGATACGGACGGACTACCTGAGGTTTCGCATCTCCAACGTCGATTTCGTGTTTTAGAATTGTAGTTTTCCCCAGACCAGATGTGCTAAACGACGGAAACGAATCGATCACTTCGTGAAGCCTTTGTTGTTTGTCAATATTCAACTTATGCATTTTTTTTTGATCATTAGTTAATTCAGATAATTCTAGATTTTTAAACGGAGTCGCATTAAAAGCGTCCCAAAAATCCATTCCCAAAATCATGGACCGTTGAATGGAGGGGATCAGAAAAAATTTGATGGTTTTTGTCACGCCATTGTAAATAATGTTCAGGAATGCGTAACCGATGACACCTTGAGGGTTACCATCGGCCGTATTCACACTGGTCGTGATCGGAGTGTACAAAATGTTCAACTCCCGCAACAAATTTTCCCCATCCTTCCCCAAACAACTAATATTGGCCCCACTGTCCAACAAAGCAAAATGGTTTTTATTTGCAATTTGTATCTTCATGACAGGTCGATTGTCTCCATCCGGCCTGAGGTACGTAGCTTTTAACGTTTTTCGGATTTACTCCCTCTTACTAAAATGTTTTTTGGATCTACGATTATTTCTATTATTAACTAAACCTAATTCGCTTATGCTACTTAATGGAGGATTTTTAGAAGCTACACCTAACTTATACCTATCACCGGACTCTACGCTGGAGGATTCGGACGAGGGCGGTAGCTTGGTTGCCTCCAGTTTCCCAAACCCGCTTTGGCGTTTCCCTGAAGGTTGCCGGGATGACACCTCGGACACTTATTAACATAAGTATTTTTGAAACCGCAACGATAACAAAATACTTTTAATGGATGGGGACAATCTCGAAATAGATGTCCCAAATCATCACAATTAAAACAAATAACATACGTATTTTTGTCGGCAGTTACGACAGTGGCGGACGGAACTCTCGGATGAAATTTATTATCTTGGACGGACAGGACTTCTTTTATTGGAGCGGACGGACATGGCGGTTCTGGCAGATTGGACTTTTGGAGCGCCGGATTTGTTAGTATGTAATTTGAGTCAACGTTCTCTTCCAACTCATGCACATACATTCTACGGGGACGAACTTGGTCCTCGGCTGACTCACCAATTTCCCTCCACTTCCTTTCCAGTCTCTTACAAACTCTATCCAACTGATTAAGGGTTACAATATTCTCCAAAATCAGAGCTTTCTTGTAACCCGGGTATAGGTTATATAAGAGCCTGTTAAGAAAATCATCATCGGAAATTTCGTGCGTCAGACGAGGACGAAGTCCCTCCATGTCCATTCGGAAGTCAGAAAATTTTTCCCGAGAACGTTGCTTCCTGGCTTCCATCAACCGTTTGACATCACCATCGTCTTCCCAATCATCGAACTCAATTTTCATGGCCGTTTTCAGGTTGGACCATGACGTGTTCGAATGCCTCCGAATATATTCCCAGTACCAGGTCTCGGCACGGCCCTGAAGGAGTTGATTGATCGACAACACCAAACCTTCCAACGGATATCCATCTCCCTTGGCCAAAGTTTCAATTCGGAAGATGAACTCCGCTAGTGACAGAGCTTTGCCCGAACCATCAAATTGAACCCGCCAGTTAGAAACTGGATTACGACGCCTAAAATGTTCAGGGAGGCGGTCGGCAGGCTCATCGTCGGTATCGCTGAGTGGAAAGGGAGCGACATTTGATGGTTCCCTCACTGGCCTTCCCCCGCTCAGCGGTGGCATTACAGACGGTGGGTAACTACGAACAGAAGCAACAACCCGGGGCGCTGCAGCTGGTTCCGAAAGATGTTGTCAAGCTACCAGCGCTTGGAGTTCGTCGATTTGTTGCCGCTGTTCTTCGAGCAGACTGGACATAGCGGCAATTTGCGTGTGATCGAACTGGGTTGCAGAGGCTATCACAGATCTATCATGAGGTAAGTGGACGCTTTGACGTTTCGATTGATTTTTAAACCGTTTTCCTCTTCTTCCAGACGAACCACTTTTGTGAACGGCGCCTGTGGACAGCCGAGTTGATAACCCCTGTATCGAAGTGGGGTCAGAATGCGGCGAATTGTTCGAGGAGCTCAGCTGACTAACCCCCTTCTGTGCGGTAATGAACTATTGCTCTGAAATTCGAGTGAGCTCCGAATTGAGTTAATTTTTAATTCGCCGCACAGATGCCGAGTAATCCTTACGAGCCGACTTTAATCGAAATAATCTATTTTTAATGTGCTGAATTTTTGTTGCTGCGCGGAGCAACAGATCTTCATCCGTTTCTCGAATACAATCACTGACCAGCGAGTGATGCAGCGGCTTTGCTTTCGCAAAGAGCGAGTTCAGCGGCAGGATCTGGAATGTTAGATTCTGGTTGAGGACGACCCATATGTTGCTCGCGCTCTAAGGCGGTGCAGAATTGAGCGTATTTAGTCTGGGCGTTGCCCGACGACCCTAACAAACCACGCAGCTCTAATTCATATTGAATTTCGTCGGGATCTAAAATGGCTGGATCCATATTTGGTTCAGGCATAAAAATTAATTTTTCGCCAAGACTACTTATAATAAAATTTTTTTATTTGTAGAATATCACCAGCACACAAATTATGGCGTGTACCTACCGGCAGCTTAACCGTGATATTTTTTTTTTTTTTTAATTTTTTTTTGGGTAATATTATTTATATTAGGTGTAGTTTTTTTTTCGTTCATTTACAATTATTGTTATTTATTAAATTATTTTTTTTGGGTTTTTCAACAAAACAAAAAAAAAACGAAGAGAAAAAAACAAATCCAAAATTTTCAAATATCTTTATTTTTAATGTTAATTTAGAACACTCCCCAGAATGGATGCTCTCTGGACTTCTTTTTCTGATGGACAGGGAAGGGAAAGGGTTAGGGTCGAAATAGGGTTAAGGAGAAGGGAAACTTCAATGAGAAATATTCCCCCAACACTACAAAAAACATCTTTGGCCGTCCCAATTCACACAAAGTTCAACCTACGTTGAACACAAAAACACAAACATGGTAGGACCCCCTTTTAGACTACTAAAAGAGGGTGTCTAACTAGCGGACGGACACTTTGGGGAGGATACGTCAAGGACAATCTTAACGCAATTTCTAACCCCCCAAAATAAATAATACAAAGGACACTGGTAGGACAGGTAATGGACAACCAAAACCCTTATCTAACTACCAGCACAAAAACTAAATTGGAACAACCTCCGATGTTCCCCATAGGGAAGGAAGAATACCACCCATGGAAGGGGAAGACGTTGCGGTATTGATCGCCCCTCCATCCGACTTAAGCAACCTCAGATGGAGAACAAAAAAAATTCCATGTTGATATGGAACATAAATTTTCATAATATATAATGATTGATGATCTTCATCATAAAAATTAATTTCAACATCAATAATTAAAATTTTCAAAATTGCCGAAAAAATTTTGGGCGCCAATTGTAAAACAATTGGCGCCCAAAAAAACAACCAAAATTTATATACTAGAACTCCTTGGACCACTCGGATTTCCTCCTAAGTGTGCCAGCTATGCTCAGCCTGTGGGGCGTGAGTCGACCAGTGATCCAAACGGCAATCAATACTACAATACGATGATGCTTTCACTAATAAAAATTTTCACAAAAAAAAATCTTTAGAGTGAAGCACCATCGCTTAAGGAATTAGGAGAGAAAGGACAAGAACCCAAGGCGATCCATCCTGGGGAAGGACTGAAATTAGCCAGCCATTCTAAAAAAAATTCAACAAAAAAAAAAATCAAAAAAAAACAACCCAGCAGCAACAACCCAGCGGTGCCAACACACTACAATAAAATAAAATAAATAAATTCAAAAAATTCAAAAATAAATCCAAAAAAAAATAAATAAAATTCCAATGAAATTATAATAAATAAAACGATAGTATTTATATGTTTTTTCAAAAAAACAGGTGGCTTTTCTGTTGTTTTATTATTAGGCCAATTAGAAAAATTTAAAAAATATATTTATATATATATTAAAAAAAAATTATGTGGTGTCCGCCAAACATACTAGTACTTTTTAATTTCCTTTTTATTTCTACTTCTAATATAATGAAAAATCAATAAATAACACAAAAATATATTTACGTTACTTTACTTTACAAAAAAAAATAATTTAACAAAAAAAAATCAGCAAAAGCTACCCAAAATTTAAATAAATCGTACACCATATTAAATAATTAAATAACAAAAAAAATTACAATACTTGGTAAAAACTGCTTCCTGCTCCGGCATGCCAGGACTGGAACCAGCTACCTGTACCTACACAACAATAAATTATAAAAAAAAAAAACACAAAAAAAAATTAACAAAAAAAAACGTTGACGCTGCTGCCGCTCTGCTCCAACAATAAAGTTGCTAGTATAATTTTAAATTTCTTCTTTTGTTGTTGTTCTCGACGGGATATCTGGCCAGTGCAAGTAATTCACGGCACTGAAGTTATATTTATATTATGATTTTTTGTTTTTTATGGATTTTCTCCTTTTTTTTTCTTTCCCTTAATTAATTGTTGGTTTCCTTTAACACCGCTACAACAATCCGTTTGTGATTTTGAGGATTCCCTTTCCTTTCTTTCACTATTTTTAACTAATACTAATTCCCAAATTTTTTTCCCTTTTAACTAATTCCCAAATTTTTTTCCCTTTTTTTTTCTTTTTGGGGTTATTTAATTTTAAACCACTTCAAAAAAAAAATATACAAAATCAAAAATCTCCCAATAACAAAATCTTTTCTCAAAACCAAATTTTATTTTTTTTTTGCTCCCAACAAAATCACCAAAAATGTCCGACCGTCCGGCAGCAAAAATTTTTTTCGACTCCCCGAAACAATCAATTTTTCAAAAATTTTTCCATTTCGAAAAACTATTGTTCCCTCGATCACGCGATCTCTTGACTTTCGGAATCAAAACATGGCCCAAAAGGGCAACAAAGGTTGTCTATTGTTTTCTGTTCCGAAAATCAAGAGACCGCAGCGCAAACGGGAATTTCGACTTACTACTAACATGGCTACCCACCTCCAATTTATCTCCGCGCCTGTCTACTAACTGACATCTGAGATGTGACAAGGCGGCATACAAATAACATCAAGATGGACGCAGACGTAAACAACTAAACAAGGTATTTTTTTAATTTATTTTAATTTAATAATTTTTTTATTTTCTTTTTAGGAAAATATATAAAAAAAATACACGGTGTCACAACATACAAAAGAAAAATTAGTAATAACACCAACTCCTACAAGCAGTTTTGAAATAATTTCAATATATACAGTAGGGCCATTGAGATTTGTAAATAATTACAGATATATTTTAACAATACAGTGTGAATTAACAAGATATATAGAAGCTATTCCGATAGAAAATAAAGAAGCAAAAACAATTGCGAGAGCATTAGTAGAACAATTCATATTAAAATATGGATGTTTTAAAACATTAAATACAGATCTAGGAACAGAATTTGTTAATGAAATATTTAAAAATATTAGTTCATTCTTGGTTATTAACCATATTACATCAACACCTTATCACCATGAAAATTGATGCTCCCATTAATATAGAAAGTGATTGCGAATCAATAGAAAGAAATCACAGAGTACTGAATGAATACTTATTATCTTTTGTAGAAGATTTTTATTGGGTCAAATGGATACCATATTACGTATTCAGTTGTAACACAACACCGCACACCTATACAGAAGTATCACCATATGAGCTCGCAAGACTACCATCAGATGACAAATTAACAAATAATACACCAATTTATAATATAGATAATTATGCTGAAGAACTGAGATTTCGTTTACAACGAGCTCATAAAAAAGCCATACCTCTGATTGAAATAGCCAAAAAGAAAAGGAAAGACTTGTTTGATAAAACTACGAATACATTAAAAATATCAATAGGAGATTTTGTATGGTTAAAAGTAGGTACGCGTAAAAAATTAGAGTCACCTTATAAAGGGCCATATGAAGTTGTAGAATTAAAAGGTGTAAACATCAAAATAAAAATAGGTAATGAAATAAAAGAAATTCATAACAATAGGTTAAAAGTAATAAACAAAGTAAATTAAATTTAATAAATTTTAAGATATATTTTAATTATAAGAAATTACTTTATATCAATTGTATAAATAAAAAAAAATATCTTTTTTAATTTTTGCTTCTTTGCTTCTTTGTTTTCTATTGGAATAGCTTCTATATACTTTGTTAATTCACACTGTATTGTTAAAATATATCTGTAATTATTTACAAATATTTCCAAACATAAAATGCTGACCAAATCTAAATAATAAGAATTATATAGTTTTAAAGGGAATAATATTTCTAAGGAATTTTAATTGTAAACAAATAATTAGGGTATATAAAGAGACACTTTTATAATAAAAATTCACTTTTCAATCAAAAGTCAACCGAGTCTTATCTTTATTATAAAGCAATACGCTTGTTTAAATTTACAACTCCTAGACTAACTTCTTCAACAAAGTCGGCAATCTTGCCTGTTGAATATTGATGTAGCATTGTTGCTACAAATGGATGAAGTTAGTATGTAATTGAAAATTAATAAATAACCCTATATAATATATGTACGTTCTAAGCATAAACAGTACAACACGTTGAAAAACTGAAGGGGAATTTTTTAAACCGAATGGCATCATAGTGTATTCAAATTGACCGAAAGGTGTCACAAATGATGTTTTTGCCACCGAATCACTCGCTACTTTAACCTGGTGGAAACTGTTTTTCATGTCTAATAATAGCCCTGTTTTTTTGTAGACGGGTATATTGTATTGTAAAATTTTTGCAAAAAAAACGATTCACTGAAAGTAAGGCGACAATTTTTTTATTTCAATCACAATTGAATTTATCAGCTGATAATTTTTTTTAAAATCACAAAATCACATTAACTTTGAGTTTTACAAAAGTAAAAAAAAAAATCATTGAATATCATTAAAAAATATAAAACTTGCTTTTTTTCTTTAATAAATTGCCATTTTCTAATGTAAAAAAAACAACATAGGCTATGCCTTTTTGGTCCAATGTATTTGAAATAAATGAAATAAAATGAAATGAAACGGAATATTGACAACAGAGTCATCTACATGTCATATTATGAACTATTTATCAATTACAATTCATTTGCAATATATAAATAACTACTGTAATTCTAATTTTTTTGCCAACAAATTGTTGTTGTTTTCAATGTAAAAATTTGCTGTACAATATACCCGTCTACAAAAAAACAGGGCTAATGTAAAAAATATTTTTTGTTTCTTAGGTGCTCAAGGCAATCTTCAATTAATGGTAGTGGGTAATTATCGCGTAATGTTATCTTATTTAATTCTCTATAATCAATGCACATTCTTGTTACGCCAGTTTTTTTACGAATAATATAGGGGAAGCGTAAGGAGCATCACTAGGGCGTATTATAGATTTTATTTTTAGGTCATCAACAATTTTACAATTAGTCTATTGTGGTATGACAGCCGTCGAGGGCAGCACCTTACAGGTATATCAGTGGTCATCAGTCTAATCTGCATTTGCAATAAATGTTCACTGGGTTTGTTAAATGCCGTATTTTCGTAAGAGCCAGTTTTTGTTTTTAAGATCAATGTTCGGGTCTCTATGTCAATATTAGGGTTGATGTTGTATCTTTCAATTTCACTACTTGTTTCTAAATTGCTGTTAAAAATTTCTTCAAGACAGGTATCTAACGTATCGCTGTTGTCACATAATTTACCTAAACTAGTTGTCTTATATGATTCAGTTTCAATTAATTTTTTGTCGTTCTAATAATCCATTTGAATTATTGTATTAGGAGACTTATCATATTCGTGTTTTGTGGCATTTGGCATATATACGAGAAACTTCTTCAAAATTATTAGTAATAAATTTATTCATATTTTTTCTTTTTTTAAATATATTTGGGATGAACTTGTTATGACAATAATTGTTGAAAACAATTTTTTTTTCCATAATAAATTTAATATAAAATTTTTTCAAGAAATCACGTCCAAGTAGCAATGGTTTCGGTAGGACATCCGTTTCAACAATAAAAAATTATATCTTTTCTAATTTTTCTAACAAATTAATATAACAATCAATTCTGCCATTCAAAAAAGATATTCAAAATTTAAAAAAGACTTAAAAAACGGAAAACATTAGGTGGCCAACATGAGTAGTTCACCACATCAAAATATTTTTGTGAAGAAAGTTGAAATAACGAGTTTGTAGATAAGACGTAGAAATTGTATAGAGACGACAGAAGGTACACACATTTTTCATGGTGAAATTTAATAATATGCACTCTTTTATTTTCTGTATACTAAAATAATATAAAAAGGAATAAGGAACAAAAATAGAGACAAAGGAAAAAATTTGTATGAGATAGAAAGGGTAAGGAAATATATGTATATTTCTGGTTATTTTGATCTATTTTAACAAAAATTTAGAAACTCATATTTGGAATCTTATATTTATTTTCAATTTTGTTCTGGAAAAAAATAATATACTTTATATGAAGCAAAAATTCTACCTGTTTTGGGTTTTTAAACCAAAGGATTTTAAAAGGATACTGTATTTTAATAATACCCAAACCTATACCTAATGTTTTCAGTCTTTTTTAAATTTTGAATATATTTATATTATATACGGCTTGACTGTTGGCAATTCTTAAATTTAAGTCCCTCGATGGTTGGACGTCGAGGACTGTCTGCGCGTTTCCCGATTGATGAATACAATGTACACGACTTTGATTTTGATTTTGATTCCGATTTTGATACCGATTGGTATTAGTATTATTGTTTCTATTAGAATTATTATTTCTGCTATTAAAATTGTTATTTCTATTGTTATTGTTATACCTGTTATTATTATTATTTCTGTTGCTAAAATTATTATTTCTATTAGTGAAGTTGTTATTATGTAACGAAATCAAATTTTTTAATGATTCGTTATCTGAAGATAAGTTCGGAGGAGAAGGGTTCGGGAGCTGAAAGCGTAGGCCGCCAGGTCTGAGTAAAAAAAAAACAAGACCAATTTTTTTTCTCTTTCAGCTCCCAGGATCATTGGGATTTCCTCCTTATTGCCGGCTTAGCAGAGTCTGTGGGGTGTGGGTCGACCAATGATCCTACTAACCATCATATCACCAACAACTATTCTCTTCAATCCAACCCATTAGTTACATCATAACCAATGATGGACCGAAGAAGAACATGGAAAGGTAAAAAGGAAAAGGACAACTAGAAAGAAAGTCTGCTACTCCGGATCACACATCGGCACCGACTTATTCTGCCATGTCGATACTACAAAATTTCAGGAATACACAAAAAAAATTCCAACAGAAAAAAAAACCAACAGGGACTCATCACTACCAACGATGTACCGACGTACCTGCACAATCCACCAACACAAATATATATATATATATAAATAAATAAGAACACAAATGTATTTTTGTTTTAAATAATTATTAATTTTGTTTATATATTTAGAAAAAAAAAATTTTATAAATTGAATTTAATTGTACGATAAGATATAATATATTATTTATGCAAAAAAAAAATATGAATCAAATTTTCGAAATTTAGAATTTATTTTATTAAAAAAAAAAACAATACCAGAAAAAAAAATTGTCACATACCTTTTTATATTTTGATGTATAGATTTATGATGAAACCGACATGTCCGGATCAGCTGCACCTAAATTAAAAATAAAATAAAAAAAAACCTTCCTTTCTGGTGGCTTAATTATCTCGGAATTACTTTAACACAAAAAAAAAATTCTTTTTTCTGATTCCTTTTCTTTTCCTTCTCAAATACAAATTCAATTCTACTTTAATAACCAAAAACCAAAATACAAATTCTTATAATAAACTACTTAATTTAAAAAAAAATTAAAAGAACCCAACAAATTTAACCCAAAACAATTTCCCCACACTGGCAACGATGACTGGCACTGGATTCCCACGATGAGATGACGGCTAAACAGGACTGCTGACCAGGACACACCAACAAAAATCAGGAACCAGGAACACAGCTAACAGAGACAGTACAGGAACACAACAAAAAAAACGAACGCGCGCGCTGGACACTAATCTATATGTTTAATTTTTTTTCAATATTTTACCGGCCAATTATTATAAATTAATTTTTTTTTTCTTGGGGGATAAATTTTGGTTAGATCACTCCACAATTTCTCTTCTTTAGTTTATATGTTTTTTTTTCTTGGTTCGTGAATTTTAATAATTAATTTGTTTTTTCACGAATATACTTTAAAAGGTTTTTTTTTCCTCTTTAAAAAAAACTAATAAAAATTTAAAATTTTACAAAAAAAAAACTTTTATTTAAAAAAAAAAAACTTTTATTTAAAAAAAAAAACGAGTGACCAAAAAAAACTGACAAAATGATCAACAAGCCGGTATCCAGCGCCACGGTTATCATACGACTTTTTCTTTCTTCGTTTTTTCCAAATTTTTTAAAAATCATGCCCTTTATTTGACCCAGGGTCAAATCAATATCATTCTTTGTTTTCTTTTTGATTTTCGAAAAATTTATATAATTTTAACCACCACCGACACGACATCTAGTTGTTCATACACAAGGACTTACTACATGTAACCAACTTCACGACATATATTTATTCGGACTTACATTTATAATTATTACAAATAACATTGCAGAAAGGTTTACGCCGATGTAAGTTGATTTATATATTTTTGTTTTTTTTTTTGTCTAATTTTAATAAATATTTTTTTTTTCCAGATATCTCACAAAACAGGCTGGATTCTGGCTTCCACTCCAGAACCAGTCTGAAATCACCCAGCTTCCTCCGGGAGACACGGTCTATCCATACTAATAACTCAGTGGCGTGCAGTGACTTTTAGATCCGGGTGTGCTGAAATATTTATTAACTTAAAACAGATATAACCGAGGTAGGGTTGAAATTGGTAAAAAAAAAGTTGATAAATTCTCATATAGTGCTAAAAAATTGTAGCACGCACAATTTCTCCAACTATTCAATAATTGAATATTATACTATATGTACATACATACATAGCAATTAGCAAGCAATATCAATCGCATAATCATTATAAGGAAAACATACATAAATAAAGAGAATGAGAGAACCACAGAATTAAACAAAAAAAAAATACAATGTAGTTTTACATACATTACGTCGTTACGAACGAGTATATTTTATGTATGCATTTTCTTAATAATATTTTTCATATAAAACAAGAATTGTGCTGAGAAAAATGTAGCACGAACCACAAAATATTCATTATATTTTTCCCCTTCCAACAACAAACTGTATATGATGTCGCGTTGTAATGTTGCCAGTTGCCATTCTTAATGTTATACACACATATAAAACTATACAAAATATTTTTATATGAGAATCGGTGCTGTAAGAAGTATAGCACAACCATATCATATATTTTATAAGAAATTTGTGGCGTTGAATTTTTAAATTTGATTGAATATTTCGTGCTGAAAATTATTAGCACTCGCAATCGCAACATCAAATTTAATAAAATGTATGAGTATGGATATTTTTGCATCTAGTAGGTGGGTAGAAATATTATTTTACTGTAAAAAAATGAAGTAAGAGAAAATTTATAGGGTAAACATATTGGTTGTAAGCCAAAAATTGTTTTTTTGCCCAATATTTAAATTTTTTTTTTTAATTTTATTTGAAAATAATTAGGAAAATCAGTAGGGTGTGCTCAGCACCTAGAGCACCTTAGACCGCACGCCACTGTAAATAACTAACTTCTAAAAATATCACTAATAATAATAATAATAGTCTACTCAAATTCTATTAATACACTATTAAACTAACTAATAAAAAAAACAACCCCACTTAATATTAATCAAAATAAATAACAATTAATTGTAAAAATAATTAACTAAAAATAACTAATTAGACTAAAAAAATAATAATAAATACTACAAAAATTTTTGTTGAAAAGAAAAAAAAATATAAATAACACAAAAAAATATCACAGATGGTAATACAATTATTCTTTTTTTAGGCCAACTTGGGGCTGTCCCACACCCTGAGCAGTCTCATGCTCCACCGACTGAGCTAGCCGGGCATCAACTTTTTTCACCGTACTAGGTAAACGAAGACGTCCTCATGAAGCTCGTAAGGGATCACCTTATCCATGAACTTGCATAGTGTTTTCGGGTAGTTGGACAAACCAAAAGGCATTCTTTTAAATTGGAACAGGCACCGGTGCTGTAAGAAGTATAGCACAACCATATCATATATTTTATAGGAAATTTGTGGCGTGGAATTTTTAAATTTGATTGAATATTTCGTGCTGAAAATTATTAGCACTCGCAATCGCAACATCAAATTTAATAAAATGTATGAGTATGGATATTTTTGCATCTAGTAGGTGGGTAGAAATATTATTTTACTGTAAAAAAATTGAAGTAAGAGAAAATTTATAGGGTAAACATATTGGTTGTAAGCCAAAAATTGTTTTTTTGCCCAATATTTAAATTTTTATTTTATTTGAAAATAATTAGGAAAATCAGTAGGGTGTGCTCAGCACCTAGAGCACCTTAGACCGCACGCCACTGTAAATAACTAACTTCTAAAAATATCACTAATAATAATAATAATAATAATAATAGTCTACTCAAATTCTATTAATACACTATTAAACTAACTAATAAAAAAAACAACCCCACTTAATATTAATCAAAATAAATAACAATTAATTGTAAAAATAATTAACTAAAAATAACTAATTAGACTAAAAAAATAATAATAAATACTACAAAAATTTTTGTTGAAAAGAAAAAAAAGCTGCCAATTTGGAAGAGTGCTTCATATACCCTTTTGATCTACCTAGGATTTAGTGAAAACGAAGAATTAAATAAAAATTACGATTTTTACAAAACTCCCAATGTTGTACAATTTAAAATTACAATCAAGTTTTTATAAATAAGTACTCGAATTTGTAATACTATATTTATACTAAATACTCGAAATGTAATATACATATGTTTTTATTCTATAAATTTCGAAATTTTTGCCCCTGTAAAATGAAGAGGGTTGAAGGTACGTGTCTCAATTTTGTATACAGGGTGTAGGTGTGTATTTTTGAGAAAATAATTTCTCATTTTTTCAATCCAGTCCCCCGCCGAGGTGTTGCAGCCTGTTTAATAGATATACCCCCTCACCCATATGAAAAGGGAAACGGGTGAAAATTTTGAATGATTTCGAAAGACACCAACCTATTATACCTAACTTACAAGATATAGGACCCTATCTGAAATGCGGCTTATTTTATAGTCATTTTAAGTTCCAAATATTCATTTTTCATAAACTATATAATAAATTTTGAAATGTAACATTTCTAAGTGATGTAGCTTAGAGGGGGTTGCAGGTAGGGAACTAAATTTTTGGCACAACTTGTAAGATAGTATTTTTAAGAAAATAATTTCTCATTTTTTCAATCCAGTCCCCCGCTGAGGTGCTGAAGCCTTTTTCATAAAATTACACCCTCACCCATAATAAAAGGGAAAGGGGTAAATTTTTTGAATGGTTTCGAAAGATACCAATCTATTATACCAAACCTATAAGATATAACACCCTATCTGAAATGCGGTTTATTTTATGGTCATTTTAAGTTCCAAAAATTCAATTTCATAAACTATATAATAAATTTTGAAATGTAACATTTCTAAGTGATGTAGCTTAGAGGGGGCTGCAGGTAGGGAAATAAATTTTTGGCACAAGTTGTAAGATAGTATTTTTAAGAAAATAATTTCTCATTTTTTCAATCCAGTCCCCCGCTGAGGTGCTGCAGCCTCTTTCATAAAATTACCCCCTCACCCATAATAAAAGGGAAAGGGGTAAATTTTTTGAATGGTTTCGAAAGATACCAATCTATTATACCAAACCTACAAGATATAAGACCCTATCTGAAATGCGGCTTATTTTATAGTCATTTTAAATACCAAAAATTCAATTTTAGTAGTCCCATAAAAATTCTTTCACCTGTAAAATCCAGGGGGGTAAAGGTACGAAGCTGATTTTTATGCACAATGTGTAACATAGTATATTTAAGAATATAGTTTCTCATTTTTTCAATTAATTTCCCCCCTCAATGTATGTAGCTTATTTCATACATAAGCCCCCTCACCCATTTAAAGAAGGTGGGGGGTAAATTTTTTATATGAAATCGAAATGCACTTACCTGCTGCATCTATGTTAGAAGTAACAATGTTTTATATAAAATCAAACCGGTTTTATAGGCATTTCAAATTTCAAAATTTTTGTTTTAATATTACTATAAAATAGGGGGGCGAGGACCTAGGGCTCCAAATTTTTACAATCTTCTTTATATGGCGTCTATACATATATCTGTGAAACAATGTAAAGATCCGACTATATTTAGGGGTATTTTTTTGAAGTGCACAAAATTGTGCATTTTCAACGCTCCGCTAGGGGGGGTTGCAAGGAAATGATTTAAAAAAGGATACCATACACATAAATTTCCATCCTTACTTTATATATGTTGCAATTTTTGTACAAATCGCACGAGTGCTTATACTATTTCTAAGCGTTTAAAAAAGTGTATTTTTACTTTGCGTACGGCGTACGGCGTACGGCGTACGGCGTACGGCGTACGGCGTACGGCGGACACGGATTTTTTTTTTGCTGATTCTGATTCCCTGACATCTAAAACGTCCAGAAAAATCAAAATCTCGAAAAAAAAATTTTCGAAATTTAGACCGCGCCACAAAGCTTCATATATTTTCAATATATGAAGCAAAAAAAATAAATAACACAAAAAAAATATCACAGATGGTAATACAATTATTCTTTTTTTAGGCCAACTTGGGGCTGTCCCACACCCTGAGCAGTCTCATGCTCCACCGAATGAGCTAGCCGGGCATCAACTTTTTTCACCGTACTAGGTAAACGAAGACGTCCTCATGAAGCTCGTAAGGGATCACCTTATCCATGAACTTGCATAGTGTTTTCGGGTAGTTGGACAAACCAAAAGGCATTCTTTTAAATTGGAACAGGCACCGGTGCTGTAAGAAGTATAGCACAACCATATCATATATTTTATAAGAAATTTGTGGCGTTGAATTTTTAAATTTGATTGAATATTTCGTGCTGAAAATTATTAGCACTCGCAATCGCAACATCAAATTTAATAAAATGTATGAGTATGGATATTTTTGCATCTAGTAGGTGGGTAGAAATATTATTTTACTGTAAAAAAATTGAAGTAAGAGAAAATTTATAGGGTAAACATATTGGTTGTAAGCCAAAAATTGTTTTTTTGCCCAATATTTAAATTTTTTTTTTTAATTTTATTTGAAAATAATTAGGAAAATCAGTAGGGTGTGCTCAGCACCTAGAGCACCTTAGACCGCACGCCACTGTAAATAACTAACTTCTAAAAATATCACTAATAATAATAATAATAGTCTACTCAAATTCTATTAATACACTATTAAACTAACTAATAAAAAAAACAACCCCACTTAATATTAATCAAAATAAATAACAATTAATTGTAAAAATAATTAACTAAAAATAACTAATTAGACTAAAAAAATAATAATAAATACTACAAAAATTTTTGTTGAAAAGAAAAAAAAAATATAAATAACACAAAAAAATATCACAGATGGTAATACAATTATTCTTTTTTAGGCCAACTTGGGGCTGTCCCACACCCTGAGCAGTCTCATGCTCCACCGACTGAGTTAGCCGGGCATCAACTTTTCAAATCTTTGGCGTGTGCTACATATATTTTTTTTGTAACGAAATCTTCAACTTCGTAGCACATTCGACCCTTGTTCACTACTATGGTGCATTTTAACCACGGCTTAAGGAACTTTGCTGAAATATGTTTTTGTTGATCACACAAACCGTGATTTCGACGGAAAACTATATCCCCTGGTAAGATTATTTCCTTGCTATTAAATTATAACGATGTTGATACAAATTTTGTGCTTTCTTTAAATTCTTTATAACAGCCGCTTGCACACCACTTTTATGCTGATCGTGTTCAACAACCACATCATCTTGTAGTGAAGAGAGTTTCCGGAGCAGATCGTACGAGGAACCGTCTGTCATCATGTGGTATCCAAAGGTGAGATAGTACGGTGAAAATCCGGTAGCGTCGAGTGTTACGTTGCGAAGTGCACACGCTATCTGACTAAGATTGTTATCCCACTCTTTGTGATTGTCATTTTTGATGTACGCTCGGATGGCAGTAATTATGTTACGGTTCATTCGCTCGGACGCATTCGCTTGAGGATGATAAGGTGCAGTTAATTTATGTTTTATATTGTATTCGTCCATTAACTTTTTAAATTCTTTAGAGGTAAACTCCACACCGTTGTCCGACAGCAAGACCTCTGGAATTCCAAACAAATGCAAAATTTCGGATTCCAGGAATTTGATAATTGGACCAGTCTTGTCTTGTTGCAACGGCTTCAACAACACCAATTTGCTGAACTGATCTAGGACGATCAAAATAGACGTATTCCCTTGTTTCGATCGTGGATACGGTCCCAATAAGTCGATGTTTATATATTGCCAGGGTCGCACGGGCGGCAAACGTAACACCATCGGAGGACGTAAGCTGGTGTTCGGCGCTTTACATTCCTTACAAGAATCGCAATGCGAAATGTAGGCACGTATATCGTTTCCCATACTAGGCCAATAATAATATCGTTGAATTTTTTCTAGCGTTTTACTCAACCCTGAATGCGCGTCTAACGGATCGTCATGGAAATGCCGAATTACTTGAGAGCACAGCGATTCTGGAACCCACACTTTCCACACCTGAATATCTGTAAGTAGCTGATTTTCACGAAAATTACAGCGTTTAAACAGGAATTTTCCATCTGTTTTTAGATCCGGAAATTTATCGCTATTGTTCTCCACCAGTTGTAATGCTTCATCGTTACCACCGAGAATATTGTGCTGTCGAAGTTCCGAATTGAGCTCTTCTAATTCTCCTCGAGAGAGAGCATCAGCCACAATATTCTCACTGCCTTTCCGATGTTCAATGGTAAAATCGTAGCCTTGCAGTTTCAGACTCCATCGCGCTAGTCTGCCGGATAAATCTTTCGTGTAAATCTAGCGTGATAGGTGATAACGTTGAACTTGGTCCAATGTATGGTCGGAATTTCTGGATGCTCACGACAGCCGCAAGACATTCTAATTCAGTAACGCTATAGTTCTTCTGGGCGTTGTTCAATTTCTGCGACATGAACGCGATCGGGTGTTCATGTCCGGCGTCATCTAACTGAAATAGAACGCCTCCGACTCCCGTCTTCGACGCATCACATTAAACTGAAAACGCACGGTTAAAATCGGGATTCACCAAGACCGGTGCTTCCGTGAGAACTCGTTTTAAGGCAATGAAAGCTGTTTCGACGGACTCGTTCCACTTATCTGGAGAGTACTTGTTCAATAAATCGGTGATGGGAGCAGCAAGGTCGGCATAATTTTTAATAAACCGGTTATACCAACCGGTCATGCCAAGAAATCTTCGGATTTGACGGACGGTTTTCAGACGTGGAAAATCGTTGATGGCGTCTATTTTAGCTGGATCTGTTTTGATGCCGTCTCCATTAATAATGTGTCCGAGGTAAATCTTCGGATTTGACGGACGGTTTTCAGACGTGGAAAATCGTTGATGGCGTCTATTTTAGCTGGATCTGTTTTGATGCCGTCTCCATTAATAATGTGTCCGAGGTAAACGAAGACGTCCTCATGAAGCTCGTAAGGGATCACCTTATCCATGAACTTGCATAGTGTTTTCGGGTAGTTGGACAAACCAAAAGGCATTCTTTTAAATTGGGACAGGCACCGCCCAGGAACGATGAATGCTGTTTTACCGCGAGATTTTTCGTCTAATTCTACTTGCCAAAAGGCCATCTTCAAATCTAGGCTGGTAATATATTTAGTTTTTTTATATTGTGCTGTCGAAGTACTAAAGATGGAGTTAATATGGGGAATACTAAAAAGATGGAGTTAATATGGGGAAGTGGATAAGCATCACTCTCGGTTACGGAGTTAACTTTTCGAGCGTCGAGGCATAGTCTAATGGTGCCGTTCGACTTTTTAACCATAGCCAAAGGCGATGCCCATCCATTTCTACTCTCCTCTATAATATCTTCTTTTAACATTTTATTTATTTCAGCATCTAACAACTTTTGCATGAGCACTGTTAATGGATACGGACGGACTACGGACGGTTTAGCATCTCCTACATCTATTTCATGCATTGGGACACTGGTTTTCCCCAGGCCTACCACACTATACGAAGGAAACAATTCAATGGTTTCCAGCACCCGTTGTCGCTGCTCTTCGTTTAAGGTATGCATTCTACTATTTTCTACTAATTCACTTACTTCTAAATTTCTAAAAGGTATGGCGTTGAAAGCATCCCAAAAATCGATCGCTAAAATAATGGAACATTTTATGGAAGGGATGAGGAAGAATTTGATAGTTTTTTTAATATTATTAAATTCAATGTCCAAATAAACAAATCCGAGGACTTTTTGTTTACTATCATCTGCTGTGGCAATACTCGCAATTAAGGGTGTGAAAGATACCCCCAACTGTTGCAGCAATTCTTCCCCATCCTTTCCCAAGCAACTTATATTGGCACCGCTATCTAACAGCGCAAAATGATTTTTGTTGCCAATTTTTATCTTCATAAAGGGACGATTATCCCCTTCAGGTCTTATATAAGTAGCTTTTAACGCTCTCTGGATCTGCTTCCTAACGCCAAAATGTTTTGTGCCCTAACTCCAACTACTTTAATTTTTTGTAACTTATCTAACTTATCAAATTCCTCTAACCCATCTAATTTATTTAATTTATTTTTAGGAGGTAATTTGGAACTTACATCTAATTTAAACCTAGTGTCCTTCTGGACCACGGAAGCCAACGAAAACGGGAGTTTGGGTTCCTCCAGGTTCCCATTCGCGCGTAACCGTTTCCCTGGACAGTAACTGGCCTACATTTGGGGCATCTATTGACATAAGTGTTTTTTATACCACACTTATAACAGAAGATTTTTAATGGACAATGACAATCACGGAAGGTATGACCTTTGTCATCACAATTAAAGCAAATCGTTAAATTATTACTTTTATTTTCAGTGATATTGAATAAATTAGGACTGACATTTTCGGATGGTTGGACAGACAAATTTTCTAAGTCTACGTTCACACCGGACTTTGTTTTGTTAAAATTAACAAAACTATTTTGACATCTCACACGGATAGTATAAAATCATACTACTACATAAAAGTTATTGTGTATAAACCAAAGTTTTTTAACGCACACTATAAAATTAACAAAGTTATTAACAATTAAAAGTTGTCGAGCATACATATTTTGCTTTGTTATTTACAATGTTTTTGTGTACCAACCCTGCAAAAAATGAATTTTCCAAAAGCAATTTTATACCAGCTGATATTTTTGACAAATATTTTGAAGTATGATATCAAATGAAAATCAAGTAATTATTTTGATATTTACAAAATATTATTTGTTATTTTGAGTTTGAGGAAAAAAAAATTTGTGATTGTGACAAAAAGAGGAGAATTTAAAATGAAAAAACTTAAAATTTTCATTTGAAATTTTAGATATTTTTATTTTTGTCCACAAAAAATTATTTCAATGAAAATTGGTTTAATATTTTAATATATAAGTTATACATACATTGTATGTAAGTTATACATACAAGTTATACATTGTAACACGATAATAATTTTTCGTCAAAAAAAATTACCACCTGTTATCTTAAGGTAAGTCGGAGGAAGTAACTTCGGAGTTCTAGTGAAGTGGGCGGTCTAGGGTGACCAACAGCGCATCACAAATAAAACGCTAGACCAAAATTTATATACTAGAACTCCTTGGACCACTGGGATTTCCTCCTGAGGTTTGCCAGCTTGCTCAGACTGTGGGGCGTGAATTATTTATTATTGTATAGATATGTTCCTTCTGGGACAGTTTTTTCCATACAAAACTACAAAATAATCAAGTTTTTTGAAAATTTAAAATTGTCTCAGTTGGTCCAGAACATACATATACTTTTCGATATAAAATCTTCACAACACAACTTTTATCCATTTTGCTTTGTCCCGATATCCACATATGTATATTTTTTGCACAATTCACGCACATACTTTTTAGAATTCACTTCGACGGTATATAATCCGAATATAAGTTTCACTTTCAATTTAAAATAAAATAAAATTTACTACACTACAATAAATTCACGCATAGTAACTTTTTTTCGCTTTTGTGGTATACCATATAGATATGTATGTTCTGGACCACTTTTTTCCATACAAAAACAATTTTTTTTTGAAAATTTAAAATTCTCAGTTGAGCCAGAAAATCCATATACTTTTCAATATAAAATCTTCACAACACAACTTTTTTTCATTATTGATTTGTCCCAATATCCACATATATTTTTTGCACAATTCAAGCACATACTTTTTCGAGTTTTCTTCGACGGTATATAATCCGAATATAAGTTTCATTTTCAATTTTAATAAAATAAAATTTACTATACCACAATAAATTCACGCATAGTAACTTTTTTGTATTCTACCATATAAAACTTTTACACATTTGGTTTATTAAAAATTATTTCATTTCAATTTCATAAAACGAAAAACTTGTTTTAATTTGCATTATCAAAAATTATATTTATGATTTTTGAAAATTTAAAATTCGCAGTTGAGCCAAAAAATCCATATACTTTTCAATATAAAATCTTCACAACACAACTTTTTTCATTTTGCTGTGTCCCAATATCCACATATATTTTTAGCACAATTCACGCACATATACTTTTTCGAATTCTCTTCGACGGTATATAATCCGAATATAAGTTTCACTTTCAATTTAAAAATAAAATAAAATTTACTACTCCACAATAAATTCACGCATAGTAACTTTTTTTTTCGCTTTTGTGGTCTACCATATAGATATGTTCCTTCTGGGACACTATTTTCCATACAAAATACAATTTTTTTTGAAAATTTAAAATTCTCAGTTGGTCCAGAAAATCCATATACTTTTCAATATAAAATCTACACAACACTCCATACAAAATACAATTTTTTTTGAAAATTTAAAATTCTCAGTGGGTCCAGAAAATCCATATACTTTTCAATATAAAATCTACACAACACATTTTTTTTTTCATTTAGCTTTGTCCCAATATCCACATATATTTTTAGCACAATTCACGCATATATACATTTTCGAATTCTCTTCGACGGTATATAATCCGAATATAAGTTTCACTTTCAATTTTAATAAAATGAAATTTACTACACCACAATAAATTCACTCAAAGTAATTTTTTTGCTTGTTCTTTTGTGATCTTCCATATAAAAAATATTTAACTTTTTTTCATTTTCTGTTTTGACCTTCCAGTTTTTAACTTTTTTACATTTTGTGTTTTGATCTTAAACCTACATATTTTTATACAAAATAAAATTATTTTTTGTGATCTATAGTCCGAATGTAAGTTTCACTTTCAATTTTAATAAAATAAAATTACCACTATAATTTATACGCCACAATAAATTCCCGCATAGTAAATTTTTTGTATTCTCTTTTGTGGTCTTCGATATAAAACTTTTACACATTTGGTTTATTAAATATTATTTCATTTCAATTTTATAAAAAAAAAACTTGTTTTAATTTGCATTAACAAAAATTGTATTCATGATTTTTTATTTATATTTATATTTATGATTTTTTAAAACCGATATTGAACTTGAATTTAAAAATTATGAAATTGTAATCAATATTATCTTATTTATATTGAACTTTATATGAAAATTAATATATATATTATATATTTCAAATAAAACAAAAGCATTTGCTAGTAATTTTAAAAAAAAAATTATTTATGTACAATTATTTGTATAATTATTCTACAATTAGAAAGTGAAGCTTCATTTATTTGCATTTTTTTTTTAAATAAAAATTTGCTTTATCTTCTGGTGAACAATATCACTTCATCATCATCTCCTACATAATATTCACCATCTTAACCATTATCATATTCTTCACTATCTTCAGCTTCTTCACTATCCTCAGCTTCATCATGTTCTGAATCTTCCTCATCATTATCTTCATCTCTCGATGATTCTATTATCGCAGGACAATAAACTGGTGACGACTCCTCTTCTGATGTAAGATCTATAATATAGTCAAATGTATTACAGGGGGACAAATGATTAATATTTTTGTGATTTCTTTAGTTGGTTAAAACATGGCAATTATACTGAAATTATAATTTTTGCATAGTTTTTATACCCAAAATGCAGACTATTTAAAAAAACCCTTCTCAATTTTTCGAAATGAAAATCTATTAATGATATAAATAAAATTGATAAACATCACCCAAAGAATGCAAGTTCAAAAATATTTAAATTACAATATGATAATTTTTTTCCGTAAAGAGAATGTAACCTAATAATATAAATTTCTTATTATCAGTCAGATTATTTTAATTTGTATTATTTCAAATTTTTTAAAATATAATTTTCAATTTTATAAATAAAAAAGGATGCATTAACTTAAAATCCTAAGTATCTACTTTTATTATTTTAATAAATTCTACAGTATTTTACAATTTAAAATATAGATAAAATTTCGAATGTGGCGCCGGACAGTATCTGGATGAACACTTATTCCCAATTCTTTTGTGAGATTATCAGCAATTTTAACATCGCTTACTCTAGGATTTTCATTAATTTCTCTTAAAATTACTTGAGAGTTTCTATTAGTTACTATTGAAGGATCTTGGTTTATTTTCATATTTACCGGTGGTATTAAAGTTTTTTACAACTTTCAACACTTGATTTGCTTAATCCAAAAATATTTGCAATTTTTTATAGTGTTTTTTTTTTATTTTTTTAGCTTTATTATTAATTTTCTAACTTCTACTGAAATATATTTTCTTATACCACTCATTTTTTACTTAAATAAATGTAGACAGGTTTTTTTAAATGCAATATTTCTCTAGCGATTAAAAATACTAACTTATATTTTAAAATAAAAAAAATATTAATATTGCAATAACTAAATTTTTAAATAAATGATAAATGATAGAGGAGAAATTTTTAACCACTCCATGATTTTCGTACTTTTGTTGCATATTTGAAAAACAGATTCTTATATTTAGTTCTAGATTTTTTTTTTAATTGCGCATTTTGTTACAAAATTGTCAAATTATAACATCTTTTTATATAACAAAATAAAAGAGTTTAATACACCTGAAATATTATTTTAACCCTTTGTTTTTAAATTTTACATACCGTACGTAGACATTTGTGAGTAAGAGTATCTTCTTCTTTTATACTGTTAATAAAATTTTCAATATCAGCTTGAAACATAATCTGTGGATTTATTTCCTTGCTTTTTTGACTTGCTATAATATGCTGGTCATGAACTTCAGAAACGAAAGCTTCTTCACATATATAACAGCGGTCTTCGAAAGTTTTTATCAACCTTTCGAGTTTCAAAACATCTTTTTCATCACAATTGTGGTACACTTTTGTACAATAATAACAGTATAAAATTTAAGAAATTATTATCACTTTCATTTTGTTTTAAAATGTAAAACTAAAAATGATCAGATATACATGGATGAAAATTATTACAATAAAATATTAATAATTTGAAATAATTTTGTTATCAAATATAAAATTTAAGGAATTATTATCACTTTTATTTTATTTTTAAATGGAAACTAAAATTACTCAGATATACATACATGGACGAAAATATTAAATTAATGTATTAATAATTTGAAATAATTTTGTTCTCAAAAAATATAAAATCATTTTAATTTTGTTTTAAAATGGAAACTAAAAACGATCAGATATACATGGACGAAAATTATTAAATTAATATATTAATAATTTGAAATAATTTTGTTATCAAATATAAAATTTAACGGAATTATTATCATTTTAATTTTGTTTTAAAATGGAAACTAAAAATGATCAGATATACATGGACGAAAATTATTAAATTAATATATTCATAATTTGAAATAATTTTGTTATCAAATATAAAATTTAACGGAACTATTATCATTTTCGTTTTGTTTAAAAATGGAAACTAAAAGTGGTCAAAAATACATCCTCGAAAATTAATAAATTAATATATTCATAATTTGAAATAATTTTGTTATCAAATATAAAATTTAACGGAATTATTATAATTTTCATTTTGTTTTGAAATGGAAACTATAAATACTCAGGTATACATGGACGAAAATTATTAAATTAATATATTAATAATTTGCAATAATTTTGTTATCAAATATAAAATTTAACGGAATTATTACCATTTTCATTTTGTTTTAAAATAAACTCCTATTGAAATCAGTTTATAGCAGGCCAAAAGTTTTAAAAAGGGGAAATCTAAAGTTGGTGATTTCGTTAGAATATCAAAACACCAAAGTACATTTGATAAAGGATATTTACCAAATTGTTCAACTGAAATTTTCATAATTTATAAAATTCAATTAACCAATCCTGTAAGCTACGTGTTGGAAGATTACAAAAAGCAAATAATAAAATACGATAAACAGATCCCGGGTTTGTCAAAATCACATTTCCTCAAAATCGCCTCATGTAGAACTATAAGCTATTCTAAACCAATGGGAATTCCTATACGTGTATAGTATTTTTTAGTAGTATTATCAATGTACTATACATAGGAAAGATAAAAAATGATATGGTAGATATAGGTGAAAAATGTGTCCCTGTTCGATTTTATTAATTTTTTTCCTTCCAAGGTTATTATTCCAGGAAAATATATATAAACTTATCATTTAAGATTTCTGTAATTTTGCTTTTAATTGAACATAATGTGATATGAAATAATATCCAATATTCCATTTATATAGCTCCTAAAAATATGCGATATGTTCGTTTTTTGCAAAATTTTACATGATTAAACATTTTGATTAATTATAAGTGTGAGGCACATGATTATAATTTTTTAATTAATTCACTTTAAAGAAATATGATTTTCAAAGTTTTCTCAATATTTGTTTTTAAAAATATTGTGCAGCTATAATTTACAAGTAAATTAAAAATGTAATTTTTTTGATTTTTGAAGGGCCACAACGGATACAATTTCTTCAGAGACTCTAGTTATATTTTTAAATATTTCTTTGGTACATAAATTTCAGTCTTCTATAATAAAAAGACCGAATTATTATTGAACTGAGGTATTATAAAATAAATATTTTAATTTTTTTTTAAAACTTATTTAGTTATTTTGTTGATTTTGAAATGAATGCAGTTAACAATAACAAGGAACGAGTAAATTTACTATTGGCTTATCATTATTTCAACAGGAATCAATTTACTATTGGCTTATCATTATTTCAACAGCAAAGATATCAGCAGGAATCAATCCTTCTACATTTCAGTCAACCATCATTATAGACAAAGCTGAAAGTTCACCAATGATGTTTATGTACAATTTTTGGAACTTTTTTACACAAAACATTTCAACTGAAGCGGACATTGAAAATATAGACTTTTTGTTAAGTATTGATGAGTGGAAAAAATTGTATGAAATAAAAGATTTTATTAGTTTGTATGCCTATTCGAATTATATTAGTGAGCCGTACATAAAAGCTTATGTAAATTATAATAAGTTAAGCAATAATTTGTTTTTTTTACCTAGTTACACTGCATTATTTAACTTTTCCAAGCTATTTGCTGAAATTCCATTATTTTGTAAAAATAATGTACCTAATAATTATAGCAATTAAACTATATCAATGTATACATTGTTAAATAATGCAGTGTAACTAGGTAAAAAAAAACAAATCATTGCTTAATTTATTATAATTAACTTATTATAAACTTAACTTATTATAAAATTGATCGTTTTATTTCCAAAAGTACAAAAGGATCATTTTAAATTTCAGGTTTTATATAATTGTTCATAGGTCACTGTCTTACAGCTAGTTCATCTTCAAATAAATGCTATGATGATGAGTTCGTGGGGCCCCGCGATTTGCCGCATGCCGCATAAGGAATTAAGAGTATCTCCGCCTCCACTCTTATTTCATTTGATTAAACTAGTTTTATCATAATAAAAAACACACCACCTTTATTTTTATCAAACATTCTTACATTGGGATCGATGCAAAAAAAATTTAAACATGTTTTTATTAAAATATAATAAAATAGATTTATATATATTTTATAAGTTTATATATATTATAAGTTTATATATAAGTTTATATATATTTTCCTGGAATAATAACCTTGGAAGGAAAAAAATTAATAAAATCGAACAGGGACACATTTTTCACCTATATCTACCATATCATTTTTTATCTTTCCTATGTATAGTACATTGATAATACTACTAAAAAATACTATACACGTATAGGAATTCCCATTGGTTTAGAATAGCTTATAGTTCTACATGAGGCGATTTTGAGGAAATGTGATTTTGACAAACCCGGGATCTGTTTATCGTATTTTATTATTTGCTTTTTGTAATTTTCCAACACGTAGCTTACAGGATTGGTTAATTGAATTTTATAAATTTTGAAAATTTCAGTTGAACAATTTGGTAAATATCCTTTATCAAATGTACTTTGGTGTTTTGATATTCTAACGAAATCACCAACTTTAAATTTCCCCTTTTTAAAACTTTTGGCCTGCTATAAACTGATTTCAATAGGAGTTTATTTTAAAACAAAATGAAAATGGTAATAATTCCGTTAAATTTTATATTTGATAACAAAATTATTGCAAATTATTAATATATTAATTTAATAATTTTCGTCCATGTATACCTGAGTATTTATAGTTTCCATTTCAAAACAAAATGAAAATTATAATAATTCCGTTAAATTTTATATTTGATAACAAAATTATTTCAAATTATGAATATATTAATTTATTAATTTTCGAGGATGTATTTTTGACCACTTTTAGTTTCCATTTTTAAACAAAATGAAAATGATAATAGTTCCGTTAAATTTTATATTTGATAACAAAATTATTTCAAATTATGAATATATTAATTTAATAATTTTCGTCCATGTATATCTGATCATTTTTAGTTTCCATTTTAAAACAAAATTAAAATGATAATAATTCCGTTAAATTTTATATTTGATAACAAAATTATTTCAAATTATTAATATATTAATTTAATAATTTTCGTCCATGTATATCTCAGTACTTTTAGTTTCCATTTCAAAACAAAATGAAAATGATAATAGTTCCGTTAAATTTTATATTTGATAACAAAATTATTTCAAATTATGAATATATTAATTTAATAATTTTCGTCCATGTATATCTGATCGTTTTGCTTCATATATTGAAAATATATGAAGCTTTGTGGCGCGGTCTAAATTTCGAAAAATTTTTTTTCGAGATTTTGATTTTTCTGGACGTTTTAGATGTCAGGGAATCAGAATCAGCAAAAAAAAAATCCGTGTCCGCCGTACGCCGTACGCCGTACGCCGTACGCCGTACGCCGTACGCCGTACGCCGTACGCAAAGTAAAAATACACTTTTTTAAACGCTTAGAAATAGTATAAGCACTCGTGCGATTTGTACAAAAATTGCAACATATATAAAGTAAGGATGGAAATTTATGTGTATGGTATCCTTTTTTAAATCATTTCCTTGCAACCCCCCCTAGCGGAGCGTTGAAAATGCACAATTTTGTGCACTTCAAAAAAATACCCCTAAATATAGTCGGATCTTTACATTGTTTCACAGATATATGTATAGACGCCATATAAAGAAGATTGTAAAAATTTGGAGCCCTAGGTCCTCGCCCCCCTATTTTATAGTAATATTAAAACAAAAATTTTGAAATTTGAAATGCCTATAAAACCGGTTTGATTTTATATAAAACATTGTTACTTCTAACATAGATGCAGCAGGTAAGTGCATTTCGATTTCATATAAAAAATTTACCCCCCACCTTCTTTAAATGGGTGAGGGGGCTTATGTATGAAATAAGCTACATACATTGAGGGGGGAAATTAATTGAAAAAATGAGAAACTATATTCTTAAATATACTATGTTACACATTGTGCATAAAAATCAGCTTCGTACCTTTACCCCCCTGGATTTTACAGGTGAAAGAATTTTTATGGGACTACTAAAATTGAATTTTTGGTATTTAAAATGACTATAAAATAAGCCGCATTTCAGATAGGGTCTTATATCTTGTAGGTTTGGTATAATAGATTGGTATCTTTCGAAACCATTCAAAAAATTTACCCCTTTCCCTTTTATTATGGGTGAGGGGGTAATTTTATGAAAGAGGCTGCAGCACCTCAGCGGGGGACTGGATTGAAAAAATGAGAAATTATTTTCTTAAAAATACTATCTTACAACTTGTGCCAAAAATTTATTTCCCTACCTGCAGCCCCCTCTAAGCTACATCACTTAGAAATGTTACATTTCAAAATTTATTATATAGTTTATGAAATTGAATTTTTGGAACTTAAAATGACCATAAAATAAACCGCATTTCAGATAGGGTGTTATATCTTATAGGTTTGGTATAATAGATTGGTATCTTTCGAAACCATTCAAAAAATTTACCCCTTTCCCTTTTATTATGGGTGAGGGTGTAATTTTATGAAAAAGGCTTCAGCACCTCAGCGGGGGACTGGATTGAAAAAATGAGAAATTATTTTCTTAAAAATACTATCTTACAAGTTGTGCCAAAAATTTAGTTCCCTACCTGCAACCCCCTCTAAGCTACATCACTTAGAAATGTTACATTTCAAAATTTATTATATAGTTTATGAAAAATGAATATTTGGAACTTAAAATGACTATAAAATAAGCCGCATTTCAGATAGGGTCCTATATCTTGTAAGTTAGGTATAATAGGTTGGTGTCTTTCGAAATCATTCAAAATTTTCACCCGTTTCCCTTTTCATATGGGTGAGGGGGTATATCTATTAAACAGGCTGCAACACCTCGGCGGGGGACTGGATTGAAAAAATGAGAAATTATTTTCTCAAAAATACACACCTACACCCTGTATACAAAATTGAGACACGTACCTTCAACCCTCTTCATTTTACAGGGGCAAAAATTTCGAAATTTATAGAATAAAAACATATGTATATTACATTTCGAGTATTTAGTATAAATATAGTATTACAAATTCGAGTACTTATTTATAAAAACTTGATTGTAATTTTAAATTGTACAACATTGGGAGTTTTGTAAAAATCGTAATTTTTATTTAATTCTTCGTTTTCACTAAATCCTAGGTAGATCAAAAGGGTATATGAAGCACTCTTCCAAATTGGCAGCTTTTTTAGTTTCCATTTTAAAACAAAATTAAAATGATTTTATATTTTTTGAGAACAAAATTATTTCAAATTATTAATACATTAATTTAATATTTTCGTCCATGTATGTATATCTGAGTAATTTTAGTTTCCATTTAAAAATAAAATAAAAGTGATAATAATTCCTTAAATTTTATATTTGATAACAAAATTATTTCAAATTATTAATATTTTATTGTAATAATTTTCATCCATGTATATCTGATCATTTTTAGTTTTACATTTTAAAACAAAATGAAAGTGATAATAATTTCTTAAATTTTATACTGTTATTATTGTACAAAAGTGTACCACAATTGTGATGAAAAAGATGTTTTGAAACTGGAAAGGTTGATAAAAACTTTCGAAGACCGCTGTTATATATGTGAAGAAGCTTTCGTTTCTGAAGTTCATGACCAGCATATTATAGCAAGTCAAAAAAGCAAGGAAATAAATCCACAGATTATGTTTCAAGCTGATATTGAAAATTTTATTAACAGTATAAAAGAAGAAGATACTCTTACTCACAAATGTCTACGTACGGTATGTAAAATTTAAAAACAAAGGGTTAAAATAATATTTCAGGTGTATTAAACTCTTTTATTTTGTTATATAAAAAGATGTTATAATTTGACAATTTTGTAACAAAATGCGCAATTAAAAAAAAAATCTAGAACTAAATATAAGAATCTGTTTTTCAAATATGCAACAAAAGCACGAAAATCATGGAGTGGTTAAAAATTTCTCCTCTATCATTTATCATTTATTTAAAAATTTAGTTGTTGCAATATTAATATTTTTTTTATTTTAAAATATAAGTTAGTATTTTTAATCGCTAGAGAAATATTGCATTTAAAAAAACCTGTTTACATTTATTTAAGTAAAAAATGAGTGGTATAAGAAAATATATTTCAGTAGAAGTTAGAAAATTAATAATAAAGCTAAAAAAATAAAAAAAAAAAACACTATAAAAAATTGCAAATATTTTTGGATTAAGCAAATCAAGTGTTGAAAGTTGTAAAAAACTTTAATACCACCGGTAAATATGAAAATAAACCAAGATCCTTCAATAGTAACTAATAGAAACTCTCAAGTAATTTTAAGAGAAATTAATGAAAATCCTAGAGTAAGCGATGTTAAAATTGCTGATAATCTCACAAAAGAATTGGGAATAAGTGTTCATCCAGATACTGTCCGGCGCCACATTCGAAATTTTATCTATATTTTAAATTGTAAAATACTGTAGAATTTATTAAAATAATAAAAGTAGATACTTAGGATTTTAGGTTAATGCATCCTTTTTCATTTATAAAATTGAAAATTATATTTTAAAAAATTTAAAATAATACAAATGAAAATAATCTGACTGATAATAAGAAATTTATATTATTAGGTTACATTCTCTTTACGGAAAAAATTATCATATTGTAATTTAAATATTTTTGAACTTGCATTCTTTGGGTGATGTTTATCAATTTTATTTATATCATTAATAGATTTTCATTTCGAAAAATTGAGAAGGGTTTTTTTAAATAGTCTGCATTTTGGGTATAAAAACTATGCAAAAATTATAATTTCAGTATAATTGCCATGTTTTAACAAACTAAAGAAATCACAAAAATATTAATCATTTGTCCCCCTGTAATACATTTGACTATATTATAGATCTTACATCAGAAGAGGAGTCGTCACCAGTTTATTGTCCTGCGATAATAGAATCATCGAGAGATGAAGATAATGATGAGGAAGATTCAGAACATGATGAAGCTGAGGATAGTGAAGAAGCTGAAGATAGTGAAGAATATGATAATGGTTAAGATGGTGAATATTATGTAGGAGATGATGATGAAGTGATATTGTTCACCAGAAGATAAAGCAAATTTAAAGTAGTTCATCTTCAAATAAATGCATCTTCAAATAAATGCTAGTTCATCTTCAAATATGTGCTATGATGATGAGTTCGTGGGGCCCCGCGATTTGCCGCATGCCGCATAAGGAATTAAGAGTATCCCCGCCTCCACTCTTATTTCATTTGATTAAACTAGTTTTATCATAATAAAAAAAACACCACCTTTATTTTTATCAAACATTCTTACATTGGCATCGATGCAAAAAAAAATTTAAACATGTTTTTATTAAAATATAATAAAATAGATTTTTAAACAAATATTCTATTTGTGGCCCTTCAAAAATAAAAAAAATTACATTTTTAATTTACTTGTAAATTATAGCTGCACAATATATTTAAAAACAAATATTGAGAAAACTTTGAAAATCATATTTCTTTAAAGTGAATTAATTAAAAAATTATAATCATGTGCCTCACACTTATAATTAATCAAAATGTTTAATCATGTAAAATTTTGCAAAAAACGAACATATCGCATATTTTTAGGAGCTATATAAATGGAATATTGGATATTATTTCATATCACATTATGTTCAATTAAAAGCAAAATTACAGAAATCTTAAATGATAAGTTTATATATATTTTCCTGGAATAATAACCTTGGAAGGAAAAAAATTAATAAAATCGAACAGGGACACATTTTTCACCTATATCTACCATATCATTTTTTATCTTTCCTATGTATAGTACATTGATAATACTACTAAAAAATACTATACACGTATAGGAATTCCCATTGGTTTAGAATAGCTTATAGTTCTACATGAGGCGATTTTGAGGAAATGTGATTTTGACAAACCCGGGATCTGTTTATCGTATTTTATTATTTGCTTTTTGTAATCTTCCAACACGTAGCTTACAGGATTGGTTAATTGAATTTTATAAATTTTGAAAATTTCAGTTGAACAATTTGGTAAATATCCTTTATCAAATGTACTTTGGTGTTTTGATATTCTAACGAAATCACCAACTTTAAATTTCCCCTTTTTAAAACTTTTGGCCTGCTATAAACTGATTTCAATAGGAGTTTATTTTAAAACAAAATGAAAATTGTAATAATTCCGTTAAATTTTATATTTGATAACAAAATTATTGCAAATTATTAATATATTAATTTAATAATTTTCGTCCATGTATACCTGAGTATTTATAGTTTCCATTTCAAAACAAAATGAAAATTATAATAATTCCGTTAAATTTTATATTTGATAACAAAATTATTTCAAATTATGAATATATTAATTTATTAATTTTCGAGGATGTATTTTTGACCACTTTTAGTTTCCATTTTTAAACAAAATGAAAATGATAATAGTTCCGTTAAATTTTATATTTGATAACAAAATTATTTCAAATTATGAATATATTAATTTAATAATTTTCGTCCATGTATATCTGATCATTTTTAGTTTCCATTTTAAAACAAAATTAAAATGATAATAATTCCGTTAAATTTTATATTTGATAACAAAATTATTTCAAATTATTAATATATTAATTTAATAATTTTCGTCCATGTATATCTCAGTACTTTTAGTTTCCATTTCAAAACAAAATGAAAATGATAATAGTTCCGTTAAATTTTATATTTGATAACAAAATTATTTCAAATTATGAATATATTAATTTAATAATTTTCGTCCATGTATATCTGATCGTTTTTAGTTTCCATTTTAAAACAAAATTAAAATGATTTTATATTTTTTGAGAACAAAATTATTTCAAATTATTAATACATTAATTTAATATTTTCGTCCATGTATGTATATCTGAGTAATTTTAGTTTCCATTTAAAAATAAAATAAAAGTGATAATAATTCCTTAAATTTTATATTTGATAACAAAATTATTTCAAATTATTAATATTTTATTGTAATAATTTTCATCCATGTATATCTGATCATTTTTAGTTTTACATTTTAAAACAAAATGAAAGTGATAATAATTTCTTAAATTTTATACTATTATTATTGTAAAAAGTGTACCACAATTGTGATGAAAAAGATGTTTTGAAACTGGAAAGGTTGATAAAAACTTTCGAAGACCGCTGTTATATATGTGAAGAAGCTTTCGTTTCTGAAGTTCATGACCAGCATATTATAGCAAGTCAAAAAAGCAAGGAAATAAATCCACAGATTATGTTTCAAGCTGATATTGAAAATTTTATTAACAGTATAAAAGAAGAAGATACTCTTACTCACAAATGTCTACGTACGGTATGTAAAATTTAAAAACAAAGGGTTAAAATAATATTTCAGGTGTATTAAACTCTTTTATTTTGTTATATAAAAAGATGTTATAATTTGGCAATTTTGTAACAAAATGCGCAATTAAAAAAAAAATCTAGAACTAAATATAAGAATCTGTTTTTCAAATATGCAACAAAAGTACGAAAATCATGGAGTGGTTAAAAATTTCTCCTCTATCATTTATCATTTATTTAAAAATTTAGTTATTGCAATATTAATATTTTTTTTATTTTAAAATATAAGTTAGTATTTTTAATCGCTAGAGAAATATTGCATTTAAAAAAACCTGTTTACATTTATTTAAGTAAAAACTGAGTGGTATAAGAAAATATATTTCAGTAGAAGTTAGAAAATTAATAATAAAGCTAAAAAAATAAAAAAAAACACTATAAAAAATTGCAAATATTTTTGGATTAAGCAAATCAAGTGTTGAAAGTTGTAAAAAACTTTAATACCACCGGTAAATATGAAAATAAACCAAGATCCTTCAATAGTAACTAATAGAAACTCTCAAGTAATTATAAGAGAAATTAATGAAAATCCTAGAGTAAGCGATGTTAAAATTGCTGATAATCTCACAAAAGAATTGGGAATAAGTGTTCATCCAGATACTGTCCGGCGCTGTAGAATTTATTAAAATAATAAAATACTGTACTGTAGAATTTATTAAAATAATAAAAGTAGATACTTAGGATTTTAAGTTAATGCATCCTTTTTTATTTATAAAATTGAAAATTATATTTTAAAAAATTTAAAATAATACAAATTAAAATAATCTGACTGATAATAAGAAATTTATATTATTAGGTTACATTCTCTTTACGGAAAAAAATTATCATATTGTAATTTAAATATTTTTGAACTTGCATTCTTTGGGTGATGTTTATCAATTTTATTTATATCATTAATAGATTTTCATTTCGAAAAATTGAGAAGGGTTTTTTTAAATAGTCTGCATTTTGGGTATAAAAACTATGCAAAAATTATAATTTCAGTATAATTGCCATGTTTTAACAAACTAAAGAAATCACAAAAATATTAATCATTTGTCCCCCTGTAATACATTTGACTATATTATAGATCTTACATCAGAAGAGGAGTCGTCACCAGTTTATTGTCCTGCGATAATAGAATCATCGAGAGATGAAGATAATGATGAGGAAGATTCAGAACATGATGAAGCTGAGGATAGTGAAGAAGCTGAAGATAGTGAAGAATATGATAATGGTTAAGATGGTGAATATTATGTAGGAGATGATGATGAAGTGATATTGTTCACCAGAAGATAAAGCAAATTTTTATTTAAAAAAAAAATGCAAATAAATGAAGCTTCACTTTCTAATTGTAGAATAATTATACAAATAATTGTACATAAATAAATTTTTTTTAAAAATTACTAGCAAATGCTTTTGTTTTATTTGAAATATATAATATATATATATTAATTTTCATATAAAGTTCAATATAAATAAGATAATATTGATTACAATTTCATAATTTTTAAATTCAAGTTCAATATCGGTTTTAAAAAATCATAAATATAAATATAAATAAAAAATCATGAATACAATTTTTGTTAATGCAAATTAAAACAAGTTTTTTTTTTATAAAATTGAAATGAAATAATATTTAATAAACCAAATGTGTAAAAGTTTTATATCGAAGACCACAAAAGAGAATACAAAAAATTTACTATGCGGGAATTTATTGTGGTGTATAAATTATAGTAATTTTATTTTATTAAAATTGAAAGTGAAACTTACATTCGGACTATAGATCACAAAAAATAATTTTATTTTGTATAAAAATATGTAGGTTTAAGATCAAAACACAAAATGTAAAAAAGTTAAAAACTGGAAGGTCAAAACAGAAAATGAAAAAAAGTTAAATATTTTTTATATGGAAGATCACAAAAGAACAAGCAAAAAAATTACTTTGAGTGAATTTATTGTGGTGTAGTAAATTTCATTTTATTAAAATTGAAAGTGAAACTTATATTCGGATTATATACCGTCGAAGAGAATTCGAAAATGTATATATGCGTGAATTGTGCTAAAAATATATGTGGATATTGGGACAAAGCTAAATGAAAAAAAAAATGTGTTGTGTAGATTTTATATTGAAAAGTATATGGATTTTCTGGACCCACTGAGAATTTTAAATTTTCAAAAAAAATTGTATTTTGTATGGAGTGTTGTGTAGATTTTATATTGAAAAGTATATGGATTTTCTGGACCAACTGAGAATTTTAAATTTTCAAAAAAAATTGTATTTTGTATGGAAAATAGTGTCCCAGAAGGAACATATCTATATGGTAGACCACAAAAGCGAAAAAAAAAGTTACTATGCGTGAATTTATTGTGGAGTAGTAAATTTTATTTTATTTTTAAATTGAAAGTGAAACTTATATTCGGATTATATACCGTCGACAGCGGCGGCTCGTCATATTGGGCAGGGTGGGCTAAGCCCAACCTGAATTTACAGGATAATTCTACAAAATATTCATTTAAAATATATTATAAAAATGAGCAAAAAAAATCAAATTTTTTTTCTAAATTTCTACTTTTTTTATGTCATATAATATGCGTGTATATAATTTTTGCCATCAAAATTCGTACACCACCGCTGCGAAATATAATATGTATGTACATAAAAATATAATCTAAATCTAAATATGAATATGAACGCTGAAATACAAATATATTATACTAACACTACATAACTTTTTCATTATAAAACTATAACTACTCTTTTCTCTTTACTTCAGGGGCTAATTGAAATTTGCCCACCTTATTATACTAATTTTATATAAAACAATTTTGCGTATGTGTTGAATTTTGTATGGATCAGGCTGGGCTAATTTAAACTAGCCCACGAAGACCACGTGTTCCTCATAGAAATGCGAAATATTTGTAATTGCTATATGATTTTCACAATTTAATTATTTCTATGGAAGAAAATTATTAGCAAATTTCCATTATATGAGGAAGCAAATTTCTGTCCATAAGAAGAAAATAATAATTTTTATACCAATTTTTAAATTATTTAAACCAAAATACCAGGCGCGCATATTTTATAATGAACACTATTGAGTTGAGTTTAGTTATTTATTTCCTTCTCTTATATGAAATTACTTTTCTATTAAAAAATATATATTAAGTAGGTATACGAATAAAAATATATCATGGGATAGAAAATCTCTCTCCATAGAAGAAATATTCCTATACTGAAAATTTGCATGAAATATTTATTTCGTTATATAAATATTTTTCATTAAAAAAAAAGAGAAATATATCATCGTGGGCAAGAAAATCGCAGCCCCTAGAACGAATAATTCTTATTACTAAAAATTTGCATGAAATATTTATTTTGTAATAAATATATTTCTTTAAAAAAAAGAAAAAATATATCATCATGGGCTAGAAAATCGCTGCCCACAGCAATAATTTTATAGCTCAACTTAAATTTCCACAAAAATTATTTAATTATAGCACATATTCGAACAAAAATTTCAAATTTAATACCAGGGGATCATAAATTTCAGAAAGTAAGAATAATTTTCTTCTAACTTGATAAAACTTAAGACAATTGCATACAAATATAACTATTCAAGTATGTACGGAGTGTGCCATGATTTTCGTTTATTTCGCTCGATTTTTTTGCATGTGTCTAATTTTTTTCGTGTATAATATGTGATTTATTTTTCTTGTGTGCATATGCATAATGATTTTTTTTATTGTAAAGAAAATGAAAAGCATTTAGATGCCAATGTGATTAACTCACTAATGATTAGCTTAGATGCCAATGTGATTAACTCACTAAAACGAAAAATTCAAAAGGTTGTATATTTAGTAACCTCAAATCTTTGCTTTTCATAACAAAACTTTTTCCTTTAGCCCACCCAGAATTTTTGATCACGGTCCGCCACTGACCGTCGAAGAGAATTCGAAAAAGTATATGTGCGTGAATTGTGCTAAAAATATATGTGGATATTGGGACACAGCAAAATGAAAAAAAGTTGTGTTGTGAAGATTTTATATTGAAAAGTATATGGATTTTTTGGCTCAACTGCGAATTTTAAATTTTCAAAAATCATAAATATAATTTTTGATAATGCAAATTAAAACAAGTTTTTCGTTTTATGAAATTGAAATGAAATAATTTTTAATAAACCAAATGTGTAAAAGTTTTATATGGTAGAATACAAAAAAAGCTGCCAATTTGGAAGAGTGCTTCATATACCCTTTTGATCTACCTAGGATTTAGTGAAAACGAAGAATTAAATAAAAATTACGATTTTTACAAAACTCCCAATGTTGTACAATTTAAAATTACAATCAAGTTTTTATAAATAAGTACTCGAATTTGTAATACTATATTTATACTAAATACTCGAAATGTAATATACATATGTTTTTATTCTATAAATTTCGAAATTTTTGCCCCTGTAAAATGAAGAGGGTTGAAGGTACGTGTCTCAATTTTGTATACAGGGTGTAGGTGTGTATTTTTGAGAAAATAATTTCTCATTTTTTCAATCCAGTCCCCCGCCGAGGTGTTGCAGCCTGTTTAATAGATATACCCCCTCACCCATATGAAAAGGGAAACGGGTGAAAATTTTGAATGATTTCGAAAGACACCAACCTATTATACCTAACTTACAAGATATAGGACCCTATCTGAAATGCGGCTTATTTTATAGTCATTTTAAGTTCCAAATATTCATTTTTCATAAACTATATAATAAATTTTGAAATGTAACATTTCTAAGTGATGTAGCTTAGAGGGGGTTGCAGGTAGGGAACTAAATTTTTGGCACAACTTGTAAGATAGTATTTTTAAGAAAATAATTTCTCATTTTTTCAATCCAGTCCCCCGCTGAGGTGCTGAAGCCTTTTTCATAAAATTACACCCTCACCCATAATAAAAGGGAAAGGGGTAAATTTTTTGAATGGTTTCGAAAGATACCAATCTATTATACCAAACCTATAAGATATAACACCCTATCTGAAATGCCGTTTATTTTATGGTCATTTTAAGTTCCAAAAATTCAATTTCATAAACTATATAATAAATTTTGAAATGTAACATTTCTAAGTGATGTAGCTTAGAGGGGGCTGCAGGTAGGGAAATAAATTTTTGGCACAAGTTGTAAGATAGTATTTTTAAGAAAATAATTTCTCATTTTTTCAATCCAGTCCCCCGCTGAGGTGCTGCAGCCTCTTTCATAAAATTACCCCCTCACCCATAATAAAAGGGAAAGGGGTAAATTTTTTGAATGGTTTCGAAAGATACCAATCTATTATACCAAACCTACAAGATATAAGACCCTATCTGAAATGCGGCTTATTTTATAGTCATTTTAAATACCAAAAATTCAATTTTAGTAGTCCCATAAAAATTCTTTCACCTGTAAAATCCAGGGGGGTAAAGGTACGAAGCTGATTTTTATGCACAATGTGTAACATAGTATATTTAAGAATATAGTTTCTCATTTTTTCAATTAATTTCCCCCCTCAATGTATGTAGCTTATTTCATACATAAGCCCCCTCACCCATTTAAAGAAGGTGGGGGGTAAATTTTTTATATGAAATCGAAATGCACTTACCTGCTGCATCTATGTTAGAAGTAACAATGTTTTATATAAAATCAAACCGGTTTTATAGGCATTTCAAATTTCAAAATTTTTGTTTTAATATTACTATAAAATAGGGGGGCGAGGACCTAGGGCTCCAAATTTTTACAATCTTCTTTATATGGCGTCTATACATATATCTGTGAAACAATGTAAAGATCCGACTATATTTAGGGGTATTTTTTTGAAGTGCACAAAATTGTGCATTTTCAACGCTCCGCTAGGGGGGGTTGCAAGGAAATGATTTAAAAAAGGATACCATACACATAAATTTCCATCCTTACTTTATATATGTTGCAATTTTTGTACAAATCGCACGAGTGCTTATACTATTTCTAAGCGTTTAAAAAAGTGTATTTTTACTTTGCGTACGGCGTACGGCGTACGGCGTACGGCGTACGGCGTACGGCGTACGGCGTACGGCGGACACGGATTTTTTTTTTGCTGATTCTGATTCCCTGACATCTAAAACGTCCAGAAAAATCAAAATCTCGAAAAAAAAATTTTCGAAATTTAGACCGCGCCACAAAGCTTCATATATTTTCAATATATGAAGCAAAAGTTACTATGCGTGAATTTATTGTGGTATAGTAAATTTTATTTTATTAAAATTGAAAATGAAACTTATATTCGGATTATATACCGTCGAAGAAAACTCGAAAAAGTATGTGCTTGAATTGTGCAAAAAATATATGTGGATATTGGGACAAATCAAAATGAAAAAAAGTTGTGTTGTGAAGATTTTATATTGAAAAGTATATGGATTTTCTGGCTCAACTGAGAATTTTAAATTTTCAAAAAAAAATTGTTTTTGTATGGAAAAAAGTGGTCCAGAACATACATATCTATATGGTAGACCACAAAAGCGAAAAAAAGTTACTATGCGTGAATTTATTGTGGTGTAGTAAATTTTATTTTATTTTAAATTGAAAGTGAAACTTATATTCGGATTATATACCGTCGAAGTGAATTCTAAAAAGTATGTGCGTGAATTGTGCAAAAAATATACATATGTGGATATCGGGACAAAGCAAAATGGATAAAAGTTGTGTTGTGAAGATTTTATATCGAAAAGTATATGTATGTTCTGAACCAACTGAGACAATTTTAAATTTTCAAAAAACTTGATTATTTTGTAGTTTTGTATGGAAAAAACTGTCCCAGAAGGAACATATCTATACTACTTATATCAATACCGAAAAAGTAAGATTCAATAATAAAAAAAAAACGATTTTAAAAACTTGTAAAAAAATGTATATGATATACATACATACTATATTAAAAAATGAATTCAAAGTTAATATATATTTAAACATGAACAACTTTGACTTTCAAAATAAAACTGATAATATTATTATAGAATCATCATATCACATGTCCTCTGTTAAACAGAAATAACTGCAGATTGTTCGCATATATATATATATATAAGCTCACACATTGTGACGATAATGTATATTTCCGATATTTACGAATTAAATGTTTTACAAATTTGTTTTCTGAAACTTCTATAATGACTCCTCTAACTAGCGCACTTTGTTTTTGATATGCACATACTACCTTTTTCCATGCAAATTAAACTATAAAAAGTTTATATACTTATGTATAAAATCAAAAAAAAAATTATTTATGCGAATATTGTAATAATTTGGTCAATGTATTGTTGAATATATATATACCATGCAATGTATATACACAACATAATTATTCATATAAGTAAATACATTTTTAACTTTTTATGTTACTAGATATGAAAAAAAACATTTTTACAACATAATAATATGATGAAGAAATTTTTGAGTCCGTTTTTATTAGTTTTCACTCTTTCAAAAATCTAGAATTTATGAATACAATATAAGAAAGTATATTTATAAAAGCAAATTAATATAATATATTTGAATTTATAAGTACCATTATTATTAATAAAGTGAAATATTAATTGCATGCAGTCATTACATTAGTTTAAGCTAATATCAAGCACAATTTTTAAAAAAGACGTGAAATCGATGAAAAATAATATATTGTAATTTTAAAGTTAACAAAACTTTTTCCTACTTTGTATAAAGCATTACTATAAATTTGACAATATTTTATGGTTTTTATAATTTAATACAAACAAATAACAAAAACATAGCTAATAAAGATATTATGATTATTCGGTCAAGGTGAACGGTCATTGTCTGTAAATTAATGTAAGTAAAATTCAAAATTTAAATTTGTATGTAGTAGTATTTGCAAAAAATTCTTAGGATAAAAAAAGTCAAATGCTATTCGAAGATAAAATAATGCTTGATATATGAAGAATTTTTCTGTCACTAAAATGTTTATATTATATGTAACATTATATATTATATGAAATGGAATGAGTGTATGTACCTATAAATAGATAATCTAATATAAATATTGATAAATTTTAATTAATCCAATTGCAACAAAATGTTTTATTTATACACAAAAAAATAACATATCCCTATAAAAACGGAAGTACATTTTCACCAACTTATTCAGTCGTGAAAAAAATGAGGAACTCATGCATGAATTTCTTAAAGGCATCGGGAAGATTTTCAGCGGCTTTTACCAATACACACTCATTATATAAAGAAATTTTCAGGTGTTAATTCAGGGATGTTTTCAGTACTTATTTCTTAAGTGATTTAATAGTAATTTTCAGATTATTTTCAGACTATTTTCAGTACTTTTTTCATGACTTCTTAAGAAGTATATTTTTCTAAAAGATAAACAAATGTTTTTTATGTTTTATATATATATATATATATATATATATATATATATATATATATATATATATATATATATATAGATATATTATTTTATTTCTATCGAACTTTTGGTTATCTTAACAAACAAAAATTTTGGGATATCCTTATAGAAAATATGTTTTTAAATATTTAAAATATGCCGCATATATTTATTTGAGGGTCAATTTTTCCTTCCAGTTTTATAGTTATTCGCATATTATGTAAAAAAAAATATTAATATAATATTACATATTAAATTTTTCATATTAAAACGTTGTATTTTTAAAAAAACAAAAGTATTTTTTTTTTATATTATGAGTTTCTTTTTTACCTCTTGTTGTATATACATTTTTTTTATTTTAGATGATAGTGATCCAGATGATTTAGTGACTTAATTTTAATTTTATAACATAACAGCAAAAATGAAAATAGTTGGAAATAAAAATAAATGTATTCAAATTATTGGTATAAAGATGCACTACAGTTAAATTTATATTTTAGACTTGGAGAATTGTGTAAATAATCCCTACCTTTTCGATTTTATCTTTTCCATACTTTTAACACCAAAACCTTTAAAACAAAAAGTAGAAAAAAACCAGAAATTATACAAAAACGTGTTGAGATTTTTGTTTTAGAAAATATGTGCAAATAACTTTTAACTTTGTATCATCTTTTGGCGGTCGTGGTCGTATTACATTTTCCATTCTATTTATAAATTGTATATGCGAGAATGAATCACAGAGCTTTTATTCTTTAGCGACTGCGTATTATAGAGTATATACCTGTTTTTTGTAATTTTAGATATATGTATATGCTACAAAATTGTGAAATCATTTAAAAAAAAAGTTGATTTTATTTTTTTAATGCAATGTGAAGGGAATGTAATATGCAATAATTGGTCAATACTGGATTAATGCATGAATCATTGACCTTTGTCAATTTAATTTGGGAAAGAGTGTGAGAGAGCTTTTCATAAATTTTTGCAATGTATGTAAGTGTGTTTGTGTGAGTTGGTGTTTAAATTTGTATGTAGTAGTATATGCAAAAAAATTCTTAGGATAAAAAAGGTCAAATGCTATTCGAAGATAAAATAATGTTTGATACATGAAGAATTTTTCAGTCACATTTTAATATGTTTATATTATATGTAACATTATATATATTATATGAAATGGAGTGAGTGTATCTAGCTATAAATAGGTAATCTAATATAATAATTGATAAATTTTAATTAATCGAATTGCATTGCTTTTATTTATTTATACACAAAAAAATAACATGTATTACTATAAGAAGCAATATATTTTTTTTTGATAATGCGATAAGAAGTATTATGAATAAATATTATCTATCGTATTTCAATTATGAAAAAATTAAAGATATTATTTTATTTCTAAAGTATAAGAAAAACCAGAAAGTATACAAAAACGAGTTGAGATTTTTGTTTTAGAGAATATGTGTAAATAACGTTTAACTTTGTATCATCTTTTGGCGGTCGTGGTCGTATTACATTTTCCATTCTATTTATAAATTGTATATGTGAGAATGAATCACAGAGCTTTTATTCATTAGCGACTGCGTATTATAGAGTATATACCTGTTTTTTTTTAATTTTAGATATATGTATATGCTACAAAATTGTGAAATCATTTAAAAAAAAGTTGATTTTTTTTTTAATGCAATGTAAAGGGAATGTAATATGAAATAATTGATCAATACTGGATTAATGCATGAATCATTACCCCTTTTTGTCAATTTAATTTTGGGAAAAAGAGTGTGAGAGAGCTTTTCATAAATCTTGGAATGTATGAAGTGTGTTTTGTGTGAGTTGGTGAGAGCGGATGTGCATATTTATGGGTTTGTGTGTGTGTGTGTGTATGGCGTTAACTATGCTTGCAACTGTGTGCGAGCGAGATAGCAACAAAATGTGCGAGCGAGATGGATGAAAAGTACTTTTGGACCCCCATATAAAAACACATGTAAAATTGAGCCAGAACTCCCATAGCTACTCTACTTAATTCAAAACAAATTAAAATCGGCTACGACACAAATTTTTTGTTATTAAACAGAAAAAAAACCTATTATTCGGTTCACAAATATCAGCTGACTCTAAAGTTTTTATAGTCTGTTCTGTACCCAGCGGCCTGAAAATTATTAGAAAATTTTTTTTTGTAGTAGAATAAAATTAAGTAGAAATTATAGTGGGTTTTTGCTTATTTCGGGTAAGTGTAGTTAGTGTAGTTGGTGTAGGATTTTTTTTAAGTTTGATGTATTTATTTATTTTTATTCAATGTAGCATAGATTAAGTTGTAGATGTAGACATTTTTATTTATTAAATTATTTATTTATATATACAATAGTTGTTATTTATTTATTAAAATTTTTCTTAATTAGTTATTATTTTACTACCAGATGTCGCTGTGGTGGTGAATTATTAGTGTTATTTATTATTAGTGTTAGTATTAGTTTATTGTAATAGTATTTGTAAAATAGGTCGTAGAGTATTAGTAGTCATCACTGCCGCTGAATAAGCAAAAATATATAGTAGAGCTTTAGAATAAAATAAAATTAGTTAGAAGAAAAAAAAAGCTGCCAAGTTGGAAGAGTGCTTCATATCCCCTGTTAGATCAACATAGGCTTTATTAAAAACAAAGAATTAACTAAAAGTTATAATATTTTATAAAACTACGTGTTTTTCACAATTTAAAAGTAAATATATTTTATGTTCTTATATAAAACTTATGATGTTATTTATATAAAATTGATACGAATGGTAAAAATGATCAAATTCTTATCTATATCGAATGGTTGAATTTATGATATAAGACAATATATATATATATATATATATTGCTTCATATATTGTAAATATATGAAGCTTTGTGGTGCGGTCTAAATTTCGAAAAATTTTTTTTCGAGATTTTGATTTTTCTGGACGTTTTAGATGTCAGGGATTCAGAATCAGCAAAAAAACATCCGTGTCCGCCAAAAATTTTACCCCTTTCCCTTTTATTATGGGTGAGGAGGTAATTTTATGAAAGTGGCTGCAGCACCTCAGCGGGGGACTGGATTGAAAAAATGAGAAATTATTTTCTTAAAAATACTATCTTACAACTTGTGCCAAAAACTTATTTCCCTACCTGCAACCCCCTCTAAGCTACATCACTTAGAAATGTTACATTTCAAAATTTATGATATATTTTATGAAAATTGAATATTTTCCCTTTTCATATGGGTGAGGGGGTATATCTATTAAACAGGCTGCTAAACCTCGGCGGGGACTGGATTGAAAAAATGAGAAATTGTTATCTCAAAAATACACACCTACACCTTCTATACAAAATTGAGACACGTACCTTCAACCATCTTCATTTTACAGGGGCAAAATTTTCGAAATTTATAGAATAAAAACATATATATATTACATTTCGAGAATTTAGTATAAATATGGTATTACAAATTCGAGTACTTATTTATAAAAACTTGATTGTAATTTTAAATTGTACAACTTTGGGAGTATTGTAAAAATCATAATTTTTATTTAAATCTTCGTTTTCACTAAATCCTAGGTGGATCAAAAGGGTATATGAAGCATTCTTCCAACTTGGCAGCTTTTTTTTCGTAGGTAGGTGGGGAAATCTTTTAAAGAAGGGTCCGCTATAACTATATTTCAAAGCTAATATCTAATCTAAGACCTTTGCGAAAAATTTGAATTTCACGAACCACGTAATATATATAAAATTAAAAGTAATAATTTTTTCAAAACTACCAATGTTGTACAATTTGAAATTATTACTAAGTTTCAATAAATAAATACTCGAAATTGTATATATGCAATATAATATTAATTTTTAAAATGTTGAAATTTTTACCCCTGTAAAATGAAGAGGGTTGAAGGTACAGGTCTCGTTTTTATGTACATGGTGTAGAATAGTATTATGAAGAAACCAATTTTTAATTTTTTTATATAGTCTCCCGCATAGGGTATATTTCTTATTTCATTAATACACCCGCTCCTCTACTTTAATAAGATGGTGGTTTATAATTTTAAGTGATTTCGCAAGGTTTGAAATTATGGTACCTGGCATAGCAGTAAGAAAGTCGTACATAAACTCTGGACCATTTTATAGCCATTTTGAATTTCAAAAATTTTACTTTGAAAATATCGAAATTCAAATACAACTGACATAAAGATGGTTGACGGGGTGAGACTGATTTTTTTATACAAGGTGTAAAATTTCATTGTTAAAAAAGTATTTTTTCATTTTTTTAAATTAGCCCCCCGCGGAAGGCATGGAGCTTGTTTTCTAAATATACCCCCTCCTCCACCAAAAAATAGCAGCATGTTAAAATTTGGAGTGATTTAGATTACCACGAAGCTATTGCACCCAATTTATAAGTTTCAACTTAATATCTAAACTGTGGCTTATTTTATAGTAATTTTAAGTCCCAAAAATTAAATTTTCATAAACTATATAATTAATTTTGAAATGTTGCATTTCTAAGCGATGAAGAATAGAGTTTGTTGCAGGTACGGAAACAAATTTTTCGCATAAGGTCTAAAATAGTATTTAAAAAAAACTTATTTCTTATTTTTTCAATCCAGTTCCCCGAGGAGGTGTTGCATCTTGTTTATAAATATACCCCCTCGCCCGTATAAAAGGGGAAAGGGGTGAAAATTTTGAATGATTTCGAAAGATACTAACCTATTATATCTAACTTATAAGATAATAGGCCGTATATTAAATGTTTCATAGGCTAAAAATACAATTTTAATAGTCCCATAAAAATTCTTTCACTAGTAAAATGAAGGGGGGTACAGGTATGAGGCTGATTTTTATGTAGAAGGTGTATAATAGTATAATGAAGAAACCTATTTCTCACTTCTTTAATAAACTTCCCCGCTGAGGGGTTGTAACTTGTTTCATATATAAGCCCCTCATCAACATAAAAAAGGCGGGGATTAATTTTTTTATATGGAATGGAAAGGTACTAACTTGTTATACCTATTTTGAAAGTTATAATGTTTTACGTGAAATCGTACTGGTTTTATGTGCATATCAATTTTCAAAAATTCAATTATAATATTACCATTAAATGAGGGGGCGGGGACCCAGGGCTCTAAATTTTTCTTATGTTCTTTGTATGGTGTCTATTCATGAAACTGTGAAACAGAGTAAAGATCCGACTATATTAAGGTGTGTTTTTTGACATGCACAAAATTGTGCATTTTTATCGCTCCATGACGGGGGTTTGCAGGTATATTATTCGGAAAAGGATACCATAAGCATAAAATTCCATCCTTAGTTTACCTTTCTGTAAATTTTTGATTCAAATGAATGTGTTTTAGTACTATTTCTAAGCGATTCAAAAAGACAATTTTTGTTTTGCGTACGGCGTACGGCGACACGAAATTTTTTTTTGTTGATTCTGATTCTCTGACATCTAAAACGTAAGAAAAAATTCAAAAACTCGAAAATTTTTTTTTCGAAATTTGCTCTGCACCACAAAGCTTCATATTATATTTAATATGAAGCAATATCGATACTTTTAGAAGTATGTTAGATCCGGGTTGGTCAGAGGAAGAAGATTACTACCAATACCAACGGGTGCATCAGATGTGGAATGTGATCGCGGACCAACAACGGCAGATCAATGAACTGCGGGAGTTGCTCGCTAGGCAGCAAATCGCGCCATCTATACCACAGTCCCCGCATCAAAAGATGATTTACCACCTACGCCACTGCCGCAAGCGCCAGCAACTTCCGTAGCGTCCACTGGGTATGCACCTAGCAGGGATCGAGCTGAAAGTGAGGACGAGGAATGGAGTTTTAGATCGCCGGAACAAGGTAATCGTCCGATCCAGTTCGTAGGATCTGGGAAGGGACTACCGTTACCGGAATTCACTTTCAGGGAGGAAGCACCAGCTAGTGGTGACCAATACCCAGTGGAGGGCCTTGTTTTGTCCGTAAATCCACCTCAAAAAGGCAGGGCGGCTGTAGCTGACACAAGTGTATATGCGGTTGTGGGAATTGGGGGGCCTCTGGCAACTCGCGCATCGTATTCAGCCATATTATCGAGGAATTCGAGAATTTCAGCTGAGTCAGAGGCCGAGCTAAAAAAATTGGAGGGAATAATTAAATTAGTTTTTATAAGAAAACGACGAAAAAAGAAAAAAAAATTGTTTACCTTATTGCCCGGCTAGCTCAGTAGATAGAGCATGAGACTACTCAGGGTGTGGGACAGCCCCACGTTGAGCTAAAATGATAAAGGATTTTTTTTTATATTACAACATCTGTGATATTTAAAAAAATTTTTTTTTTGTGTTATTTATTATGATATTAGTTGTAGGTTTAGTTAGTTAGATTAGTAGTATTTATTATTAGGTAGTTTTTTTAGTCATAAATTTTTTTTCTCTTAGTTTTATTTATTTAGTAGGGTTAATTTTTTGTTGTTTATATACACTTAGTTGTTATTTAATTTATTAGTTATAGTTAGTTGGTTATTAACTTAATTGCAAAACAAAATTGTTTATATTACCTTGCTACCTAAAACAGCGTAGATACACCTCAATAATGCTGGGTGGGTTCAGACTTGTTCTGGTGGGAATGCCTCAGAATCAAGCCTGTTTTTGTTTTGTGACACCCCAAATTTATTTTTTCAAACACACCTAAAAACATAAAGGGAAATAAAAATATAATTATAAAGAAAAATAATAAACAAAAAAAATTTACCTGCCAAATAGCGCCGGCCATGCTGGGTTTGTTATTTTTCTGTGTCATGTCAGCTTAATTTGTCAAATATTTTTATTTCTGTATGTTGGTGTTGTTTCGTTAAGTGTCTATTTATTTACTACCAGATGTTTTTGGGGTGGTGAGTTGAAATTTGGGGTGGTGAGTTGACTTTTTCTGACCCAATACAATAGATGCTCTTCATTTGACCTGGGGACGAATGAAGGGCAGAAAAAAATGGGCTGAGGTGTCGGAAAAAGTCAACATTCGGGGATTAATGTTTGGATCGACGGTCGTGCTGGACACACTTTGGATGTTTTGAAAAATTTTTTTTTGTACCGGAGTTTTTGTATGTTTTTTTTGGTAATAATTTAAATTAAGAAAAAGAAGTTTTTTTTTTAAAAATAAAGTCGGATGTTGATCGCCGCGCTGGACACCGGGTTTAAATGTTTTGAATTTTTTTTGTGTTAGTTTTTTTTAATCAGTTTTTTTTTAAAACAATTTTATTAAGTATTAATAAGAAAATGGTATATGTGGTGAAAAAGAAATATTAAAAGACATAAATGAAGAATTAGAAATAGATTAGAGAGGTGTTTAAATTTAAAATATTTAAAAAAAAATATTTGAAAAAAAAAACAAAATATGTGGAAAAAAAAATTATTAAAAAGGAAACATATAAGAAAATCTATAAAAGAAATTTAATTTATAAAAAAAAATGAAAATGAAAAAAAAAAACGTTAAAATATAATCAAAAATTTGGTGTACAGCGCGCGCGTAAAAAAAATGAAATCGAACTCCAAATTTTTGTTCCTGTGGTGTCTCTTTGTTCCGGCGTTATCCTGTGTTCTGGAGTGGTCTGTGAGTCCTGTCTTCGTCCGCAGTCCTGAGAATATCAGTCGTCGTGGGAATTTTTTTTTCGTTTAAATTATTTTTGGAAAATTTTTTTGTAATTTTTATAGAGTAGTTTTTTTAAGTAGATTTTTTTTTGTTTCGTTAGTGATATATATATATAAATATTTATTAGTATTTTTTTTTTATATGCGTCGCGTTTTCAGAGTTCGTGTTCTCCAGACACGTCCGGAGCAGCCACGTAACTACTGGTAACAGAAATAAAAAGGTATGTTGTGTTTTTTTTTGAATAAATTTTAAATTTTGTGGGAGGCAGCTCCTGATAGAGATATTTATTTATATATATATATAAAATTAAAAATTATTAATAATTGGAATACGTATTGAGGTGGGGTTACCAATTTTTTTTTTTCCTTGAATATATTTAAATTAAATTATTTTTTTTAAGACTAAATAAAAAAAAAACCAATTTTGTTATTTATAAGTAATTTATGTGTGTTCTTATTATTTATTATCAAACAATTTTGGTGTCTTTCTTAGGTTTGTGGTGGACTATTTAGTTTCGTCGGGACATCGCTGGGGGGAATGAGTCCGTGGTGTATTTGCTTTGTTTTTTTTTTGTTGACTTGGTATAGTGTTTCCATGTTGGAGTAAACCAGAACATTGAGTGATCCGGAGTATGTAGGATTTTTCCTTTTCTCTATTTTCTTCGATCCATCGTTGGTTATGAGGTAGCCAATGTAATGGATTGAAGAGAATGGTTGTAGATGATATGATGGTTAGTTGGATCATTGGTTGACTCACGCCCCACAGACTTTGCTAAGCCGGCAATAGGAGGAAATCCCAATGATCCTGGAAGCTGAAAGAGAAAAAAATTGGTCTTGTTTTTTTTAGTGATTGAGGCTAGGTCACTGAGACCTGGCGCCCAACGCTTTCAGCTTCCGAACCCTTCTCCTCCGAAACTGTCTTCGGATAACGAATCGAAATAATTTTGATTTTGTTACAAAGTTGATGCTGATAAATTTGCAACATTTATAAAAAAATATTTAAAAGGTTCTGTTGAAAGTGGTCATTTAATGCAAATAAAAGGTAAAGGCGCTTCTGGTTCATTTAAATTGTCTGCTGCTGCTTCAAAGCCTAAAAAGGAAACTAAAAAAATGGATAAAAAACCAAAAGTTGAAAAAGAAGTTAAAAAAGTGTAGCCAAAAAATCAGCAACTGGTGATAAGAAAAAAAAAGTAGTTACAGCAAAAAAGACAACTGATAAAAAAAAAATCTGAAAAATCGACTGCTAAAGCAATTAAAAAAGCTGGTACTATTAAAAATAAAACTCCAAAACAAAAATCAACAAAACCATCCAAAACGGATGTGAAAAAAGCTGCCAAGTTGGAAGAGTGCTTCATATCCCCTTTTATATAAACCTAGGATTTAATAAAAACAAAGAATTAAGTAAAAGTTATAATATTTTATAAAACTATGTTTTTTCACAATTTAAAAGTAAATATATTTTATGTTCTTATATGAAACATGATGTTATATACAAGTTATTCGAATGGTAAAAATGATCAAATTCTTATCTATAATGTACGGTTGAAGTTATGATATAATATTATATAATATTTAATATTATATTTATTATTATTGTAATATTATATATACTTATATATATATATATATATATATAAACATATAATATTTAATATATATATACATACATATATATATTATATATATATATATATAATATTACAGCTTTTTAATTTATACATATGTACCTATAAATTAATTTTTAGAATTACTACATGACAATATAACATAATATGATTTAATAGAACCAGATTTTATGATAATTGAATTTTTGGTATTTAAAATGATCATAAGATATGCCACATTTCAGATAGGACTTTGAATCTTATAAATTAGGTATAATAGGCTAGTGAAATCATTCAAAAATTTTATCTTCTTCCCTTTTTAATAGAGTTGAGAAGGTATGTTTGTGAAATAGGATGCAACACCTCCGCTGGGGACTGGATTGAAGAAATGAGAAATTATTTTCTTAAAAATACTATTTCACACCTTATGCGAAAAATTTAGTTCCATTCATATCACATAGAAATATTACACTTGAAAATTTATTATATAGTTATGAAAATTGAATATTTGGAATATGAAATGACTATAAAACAAGCCACATTTTATTTATAACCATTCAACTTACAAATTAGGTGCAATATGTTAGTGCTTACCCAATTCACTCAGATTTTAACCCGCTGCTCTGTTTAGGTGGAGGAGGAGGTATATATAAGGAACAACCCACATCGGAGGGTTAATTTAAAAAAAATTAAAAAATAGTTTTTTAATAATAAAATTTTACACGTGAATTTATAAATTTTATTTAAATCTTCGTTTTCATTAAATCCTAGGTGATCAAAAGGACTTCCAACTTGGCAGATTTTTTTTTTATATCAATTTGTATATGTCAGTTTAGAATTTGGACTGAGTTTAAGTTACCAATGAATAAAAACAAATTAACACTGTTATGCTAATTTTTAAATTTTGGAATTACTAGAGCAGAAAAGCTTAGAATTTTGGTTTGAAAACTATATTTGAAAGCTAATATCTAATCTAAGAGCTTTGCGAAAAATTTGAATTTCACGAACAACATAATACATATATAAAATTAAAAGTTTTAAAATTTTTTCAAAACTATTAATGTTGTACAATTATAAATTATTACCAAGTTTCAATAAATAAATACTCGAAATTGTATATATGCAATATAATATTAATTTTTAAAATGTCGAAATTTTTACAATCGTAAAATGAAGAGGGTTGAAGGTACAGGTCTCGTTTTTATGTACAAGGTGTAGAATAGTATTATGAAGAAACCAATTTTTAATTTTTTTGATATAGTCTCCCGCATAGGGTATATTTCTTATTTCATTAATACACCCCCTCCTCTACTTTAATGAGATGGTGGTTTATAATTTTAAGTGATTTCACAAGGTTTGAAATTATGGTACCTGGCATAGAAGTTACAAAGTCGTACATAAAATCTGGACCATTTTATAGCCATTTGGAAGTTTAAAAATTTAACTTTGAAAATATCGAAATTCAAATACAACTAACATAAAGAGGGTTCAGGGGATGGGGCTGATTTTTTCATATAAGGTGTACAATTTCATTGTTAAAACAGTATTTTTCGTTTTTTTTAAATTAGCACCCCGCGGAAGGCATGGAGCTTGTTTCCTAAATATACCCCCTCCTTCACCCAAAAAAAACATAGGGTTAAAATTTGGAGTGATTTGGATTACCACGAACCTAGTGAACCCAATTTATAAGTTTCAAGTTAATATCTAAACTGTGGCTTATTTTATAGTCATTTTAAGTTCCAAAAATTAAATTTTCATAAATTCTGTAATAAATTTTGTAATATAACATTTCTTAGATATGAAGAATAGAGGGGGTTGCAGGTACGGAAACAAATTTTTCGCGAGAGGTGCAAAATAGTATTTAAAAAAAACTAATTTCTTAGTTTTTTAATCCAGTCCCCCGAGGAGGTGTTGCCTCTTGTTTTATAAATATACTTCCCCAGCTATGTTAAAGGAGAAACGGGTGAAAATTTTGAATGATTGCGAAAGGTACTAATCTATTATACCTAACTTACAAGATACAAGGCCCTATCTTAAATGCGACATATCTTATGACCATTTTTAATACAAAAAACACAATTTTAATAGCACTTTTAAAAGTCTTTCACTTTAAAGTGAAGGTGGGGTAGAGCTATGGGGCTAATTTTTATGGAGAAGGTGTAAAATAGTATATTTAAGAAACTCATTTCTCACTTCTTTAATAAAATTCCCCGCTGAGGGGTTGCAACTTGTTTCATATATAAGCCCTTAATCCACTTAAAAAAGGCGGGGGGTATTTTCTTAAATATGGAATGGAAAGGCACTTACCTGTTTTACCTATTTTAGAAGTAATAGTGTTTTACGTAAATCCTTACTGGTTTCATAGGCATATCAATTTTCAAAAATTTATCTTTAATATTACCGTAAAATAATGGGGCGGGGACCCAGGGCTCTAAATTTTTGTTATGTTCTTTGTATAGTGTCTGTTCATAAACCTGTGAAACAGAGTAAAGATCCGACTATATTAAGGTGTGTTTTTTAACGTGCACAAAAATTATGCATTGTTAACGTTCCTCGAAGGGGGTTTGTAGGGATATCATTCTAAAAAGGATATCATAAACATAAAATTCCATCCTTTATTTACGTTTCTGCAATTTTTTTATTGAATTGAATATGTTTTAGAACTATTTCTAAGTGATTGAAAAAGTCTATTTTTGCTTTGCGTACGGCGTACGACGTACGGCGTACGGCGGACACGAAATTTTTTTTGCTGATTCTGGTTCCCTGAGATCTAAAACGTAAGAAAAAATTTAAAATTTCGAAAAAAATTTTTTCGAAATTTGCTCTGCACCACAAAGCTTCATATATAAAGATATGAAGCAAAATATGACGGGTGAATTACTTCCCTAGCAAGAAAATTTTCTTGCTTTTTTTGTCTTGCTATAATTTTGACATGGGTGTCAAATAATATGCCAAAACGAAATTTTTGCAGAGCGCATTTAAAAATTTTTTTTGAAGAGCGCACTTAAAAAAAAATCAAAATATTTATTAAACATTATATATGTATGTCATTTTATTATATAGGTATATAAAATATATATATATAAAAAATATAAATGGATACATAAAAATTATATAAAAAAAAATAAAAATTATATAAAAATATGTATATATTTTTTAATATGGATATTATATATATATTTTTTGTTTTTGATTTCATATATATATATATATATATATATATATATATATATATATATATATATATAAAATTAAAAATATATATTTTATAAATATATATATTTTTATATATAATTTTTATGTATCCATATATATTTTTTATATATACATATAGCAAAATGACATACATATATATATATGTTTAATAAATATTTTGATTTTTTTTTAATAAATAAAAAATAAATTTTTGAAATAAAATTGAAAATTTATTTTTTTATTTTAGTTAATATCTAAAAAATTTACTAAAAAAAAATTACAATAAATTTACTTTTTAAAATGTTAACTTATAAAAGTTAACATTAAAGAAATACATATATTGGCTACACCTTTTTTTTTTTTAAATTTAACATTAAAGAAATTTATGTATGTACCATAATTTAGAAAATAAAATTGCATTTATTTCGCCTACATATGACCGCTGCCCTTGAAAGTAGCATAAGTTAAGATTATGATGATTATTTTTTTTCCGCTTTTTCTGTTCTCTGTTGTTATATTTTGGTTATATGATTAGGGTAGGGATAGCTGTCAAAATTCTCGCAAGAAAATATGAAAGTAAATGTAAATCAAAAAGAATTTGACGTTCGATTTTTAGTGCTTAAAATATTGATATAAATATATAATCTAAATGCGGTCTAATATGTGTCCGTAATTTATAATTTAAAATTAAATTTAAATATTAAAATACTTCAAATAACATTATATTTAATATTTAAATTGAACAATATATTATATATTTTAATGTTTTACTAATGAAAATGAATAAATATATTTTTAAATTTGTTAATTTTACTAAATAAGTATTGAAACTATCGGACATAAATGTAAAAAATACTCATTAGAGAAGATAAAAATAAAATGTTCCTGCACTTTCTCAATGTTTTAACTACCTTAAATATTATATTTTTTTCTACATTTATATTAATTTGAAAGAAAAAAGTTTTTGTGTAACTTTTTGTTATCTATCGATAAAATATAATGACTGAAAATACTGAAGTAGCTAATGTCCCCGCTCCTCCTATTGAACAAAAAGAAGTGGTGTTAAAAAGCCAGCAGTGAAACCAAATCATCCACCAACAGCTCAAATGGTTGATTCTGCAATTAAAACTCTAAAAGAACGTGGTGGATCATCTCTTTTAGCAATTAAAAAATATTTAGCTGCAAATTATAAAGTTGATGCTGATAAATTAGCACCATTTATAAAAAAATATTTAAAAGGTTCTGTTGAAAGTGGTCATTTAATTCAAACAAAAGGTAAAGGCGCTTCTGGTTCATTTAAATTGTCTGCTGCTGCTTCAAAGCCTAAAAAGGAAACTAAAAAAATGGATAAAAAACCAAAAGTTGAAAAAAAAGTTAAAAAAAGTGTAGCCAAAAAATCAGCAACTGGTGATAAGAAAAAAAAAGTTGTTACAGCAAAAAAGACAACTGATAAAAAAAAATCTGAAAAATTTACTGCTAAAGCAATTAAAAAATATTTAGCTGCAAATTATAAAGTTGATGCTGATAAATTAGCACCATTTATAAAAACATATTTAAAAGGTTCTGTTGAAAGTGGTCATTTAATTCAAACAAAAGGTAAAGGCACTTCTGGTTCATTTAAATTGTCTGCTGCTGCTTCAGAGCCTGAAAATGAAACTAAAAAAATGGATAAAAAACCAAAAGTTGCAAAAAAAAGTTAAAAAAAGTGTAGCCAAAAAATCAGCAACTGGTGATAAGAAAAAAAAAGTAGTTACAGCAAAAAAGACAACTGATAAAAAAAAATCTGAAAAATCGACTGCTAAAGCAATTAAAAAAGCTGGTACTATTAAAAATAAAACTCCAAAACAAAAATCAACAAAACCATCCAAAACGGATGTGAAAAAACCACAGCCGAAGAAAGCTACTTCTCCAAAAAAAGGTGCAACTAAAAAAACGGCAAAAAAATAAATTTAAATGTATGAACAATATAATAATTGTTTATAACAAATAACCAGTCCTTTTCAGGACTAAATTTTTTTTTAAAAAAGAGTAAAAAATGAAATTTTTTATTTATTTATTATACATATATAAAATTATTAATATTAAATTTATTTATTTTAGCTTAGTTAAAAAATTAAAATTCTAGTATCGTGATGACGATGATGAATAAATATTTTAATAATAAGAATTTTTTTTTATATCAGCTAAACATTAACATATACTAAAATTAGAACATAAAAAAAACTAAATATAGAAGAAATTCATAATACAGTATAAAATATATATATATATATATTTAATTTATATTTGCTTCATTTAATTTTTATATTATTATATTTAAATTTAATTTATACTCTTTTAATATTATTAATTTGTGGCCCTGAAAAGGACCGATTGATTTTTTTTATTGTATGTATTTAAATATTTTTTTAATTTAAGCACGTTCGCCTCGAATACGACGAGCTAATTGAATATCTTTTGGCATAATTGTAACACGTTTAGCATGAATTGCACACAAATTTGTATCTTCAAAGAGGCCAACCAAGTACGATTCACTAGCTTCTTGTAAAGCCATTACAGCTGCGCTTTGAAAAAGTAAATCAGTTTTAAAATCTTGAGCGATTTCACGCACTAATCGTTGAAAAGGTAATTTCCTGATTAATAATTCTGTACTTTTCTGATAACGACGAATTTCACGAGGAGCTACAGTTCCTGGATGGAATCTATGGGGTTTTTTAACTCCACCAGTTGCTGGTGAACTTTTGCGAGCTGCTTTTGTTGCCAATTGTTTACGAGGTGCTTTACCACCAGTAGATTTACGAGCTGTTTGCTTTGTACGGGCCATTTTTCCACTGCACCATTTATAATTTTATTTTTATTTTAACTTTTTCACTACACAACACTTTAATAGAATAATTTATTTTTTTGAAATTCACATTTATTTATACCCTAGCCGATCTAAAATAAAATTTCACACAAAGAAAATTAAATACTCACACTTCGCCATCGCATCGGTGAAGGAGATGGAAAATGAATTAGTGTGAGTGAGTTTAATTAGTGTGCGATTTTTGTCAAACTGAAAAATACATAAATAGCGGCGTAAATGTGGAAAATTATCAGAAATATTTAAGTAGTCAAACAGTGAAGATAGTAAAAATAGTGGAAAAAGTTAAATTTTAGTTTTTTTTTCTGTAAAATAAAATAAAAATAAACTGAAATATGACTGGACGAGGCAAAGGAGGAAAAGGTGGTGCTAAACGTCATCGCAAAGTTCTTCGAGATAATATTCAAGGTATTACTAAACCAGCTATTCGTCGTTTGGCCCGGCGTGGTGGAATTAAACGTATTTCTGGTTTAATTTATGAAGAAACACGTGGTGTTTTAAAAGTATTTTTGGAAAATGTTATTCGTGATGCAGTTACATATACTGAGCATGCTAAAAGAAAAACTGTCACAGCTATGGATGTTGTTTATGCGCTTAAAAGACAAGGCAGAACACTATATGGTTTCGGAGGTTAAAAATAGATATAAACAAAAACGGTCCTTTTCAGGACCACCATTTTCTTTACAAAAAGTATAAAAAAATAATATAGTTATTTGAAGATAATAAATAAAATATACATATTATATTTTTTTTAGTTGTTTTAAGAAAAATATTTAAATCGAAAAATAAAATTGCATTTATTTCGCCTACATACGACCCCTGCCCTTGAAAGTAGCATAAGTTCTGATTATGATGATTATTTTTTTCCGCTTTTTCTGTTCTCTGTTGTTATATTTTGGTTATATGATTAGGGTAGGGATAGCTGTCAAAATTCTCGCAAGAAAATATGAAGGTAAATGTAAATCAAAAAGAATTTGACGTTCGATTTTTAGTGCTTAAAATAGTGCTATAAATATATAATCTAAATGCGGTCTAATATGTGTCCGTAATTTATAATTTAAAATTAAATTTAAATATTAAAATACTTCAAATAACATTATATTTAATATTTAAATTGAACAATATATTATATATTTTATGGTTTTACTAATGAAAATGAATAAATATATTTTTAAATTTGTTAATTTTACTAAATAAGTATTGAAACTATCGGACACAAATGTAAAAAATACTCATTAATGAAGATAAAAATAAAATTTGGATGTTCCTGCACTTTCTCAATGTTTTAACTACCTTAAATATTATATTTTTTTCTACATTTATATTAATTTGAAAGAAAAAAGTTTTTGTGTAACTTTTTGTTATCTATCGATAAAATATAATGACTGAAAATACTGAAGTAGCTAATGTCCCCGCTCCTCCTATTGAACAAAAAGAAGTGGTGTTAAAAAGCCAGCAGTGAAACCAAATCATCCACCAACAGCTCAAATGGTTGATTCTGCAATTAAAACTCTAAAAGAACGTGGTGGATCATCTCTTTTAGCAATTAAAAAATATTTAGCTGCAAATTATAAAGTTGATGCTGATAAATTAGCACCATTTATAAAAAAATATTTAAAAGGTTCTGTTGAAAGTGGTCATTTAATTCAAACAAAAGGTAAAGGCGCTTCTGGTTCATTTAAATTGTCTGCTGCTGCTTCAAAGCCTAAAAAGGAAACTAAAAAAATGGATAAAAAACCAAAAGTTGAAAAAAGATTTAAAAAAAGTGTAGCCAAAAAATCAGTAACTGGTGATAAGAAAAAAAAGTAGTTACAGCAAAAAGACAACTGATAAAAAAAAATCTGAAAAATCGACTGCTAAAGCAATTAAAAAATATTTAGCTGCAAATTATAAAGTTGATGCTGATAAATTAGCACCATTTATAAAAAAATATTTAAAAGGTTCTGTTGAAAGTGGTCATTTAATTCAAACAAAAGGTAAAGGCGCTTCTGGTTCATTTAAATTGTCTGCTGCTGCTTCAAAGCCTAAAAAGGAAACTAAAAAAATGGATAAAAAACCAAAAGTTGAAAAAAAAGTTAAAAAATGTGTAGCCAAAAAATCAGAAACTGGTGATAAGAAAAAAAAGCTGCCAAGTTGGAAGAGTGCTTCATATCCCCTTTTAGATCAACCTAGGCTTTAATATATATATATATATATATATATATATATATATATATATATATAAAATTAAAAATATATATTTTATAAATATATATATTTTTATATATAATTTTTATGTATCCATATATATTTTTTATATATACATATAGCAAAATGACATACATATATATATATGTTTAATAAATATTTTGATTTTTTTTTAATAAATAAAAAATAAATTTTTGAAATAAAATTGAAAATTTATTTTTTTATTTTAGTTAATATCTAAAAAATTTACTAAAAAAAAATTACAATAAATTTACTTTTTAAAATGTTAACTTATAAAAGTTAACATTAAAGAAATACATATATTGGCTACACCTTTTTTTTTTTTAAATTTAACATTAAAGAAATTTATGTATGTACCATAATTTAGAAAATAAAATTGCATTTATTTCGCCTACATATGACCGCTGCCCTTGAAAGTAGCATAAGTTAAGATTATGATGATTATTTTTTTTCCGCTTTTTCTGTTCTCTGTTGTTATATTTTGGTTATATGATTAGGGTAGGGATAGCTGTCAAAATTCTCGCAAGAAAATATGAAAGTAAATGTAAATCAAAAAGAATTTGACGTTCGATTTTTAGTGCTTAAAATATTGATATAAATATATAATCTAAATGCGGTCTAATATGTGTCCGTAATTTATAATTTAAAATTAAATTTAAATATTAAAATACTTCAAATAACATTATATTTAATATTTAAATTGAACAATATATTATATATTTTAATGTTTTACTAATGAAAATGAATAAATATATTTTTAAATTTGTTAATTTTACTAAATAAGTATTGAAACTATCGGACATAAATGTAAAAAATACTCATTAGAGAAGATAAAAATAAAAATTGGATGTTCCTGCACTTTCTCAATGTTTTAACTACCTTAAATATTATATTTTTTTCTACATTTATATTAATTTGAAAGAAAAAAGTTTTTGTGTAACTGTATGTTATCTATCGATAAAATATAATGACTGAAAATACTGAAGTAGGTAATGTTCCCGCTCCTCCTATTGAACAAAAAGAAGTGGTGTTAAAAAGCCAGCAGTGAAACCAAATCATCCACCAACAGCTCAAATGGTTGATTCTGCAATTAAAACTCTAAAAGAACGTGGTGGATCATCTCTTTTAGCAATTAAAAAATATTTAGCTGCAAATTATAAAGTTGATGCTGATAAATTAGCACCATTTATAAAAAAATATTTAAAAGGTTCTGTTGAAAGTGGTCATTTAATTCAAACAAAAGGTAAAGGCGCTTCTGGTTCATTTAAATTGTCTGCTGCTGCTTCAAAGCCTAAAAAGGAAACTAAAAAAATGGATAAAAAACCAAAAGTTGAAAAAAAAGTTAAAAAAAGTGTAGCCAAAAAATCAGCAACTGGTGATAAGCAAAAAAAAGTTGTTACAGCAAAAAAGACAACTGATAAAAAAAAATCTGAAAAATTTACTGCTAAAGCAATTAAAAAATATTTAGCTGCAAATTATAAAGTTGATGCTGATAAATTAGCACCATTTATAAAAACATATTTAAAAGGTTCTGTTGAAAGTGGTCATTTAATTCAAACAAAAGGTAAAGGCACTTCTGGTTCATTTAAATTGTCTCCTGCTGCTTCAGAGCCTGAAAATGAAACTAAAAAAATGGATAAAAAACCAAAAGTTGCAAAAAAAAGTTAAAAAAAGTGTAGCCAAAAAATCAGCAACTGGTGATAAGAAAAAAAAAGTAGTTACAGCAAAAAAGACAACTGATAAAAAAAAATCTGAAAAATCGACTGCTAAAGCAATTAAAAAAGCTGGTACTATTAAAAATAAAACTCTAAAACAAAAATCACCAAAACCATCCAAAACGGATGTGAAAAAACCACAGCCGAAGAAAGCTACTTCTCCAAAAAAAGTTGCAACTAAAAAAACGGCAAAAAAATAAATTTAAATGTATGAACAATATAATAATTGTTTATAACAAATAACCAGTCCTTTTCAGGACTAAAATTTTTTTTAAAAAAGAGTAAAAAATGAAATTTTTTATTTATTTATTATACATATATAAAATTATTAATATTAAATTTATTTATTTTAGCTTAGTTAAAAAATTAAAATTCTAGTATCGTGATGACGATGATGAATAAATATTTTAATAATAAGAATTTTTTTTTATATCAGCTAAACATTAACATATACTAAAATTAGAACATAAAAAAAACTAAATATAGAAGAAATTCATAATACCGTATAAAATATATATATATATATATTTAATTTATATTTGCTTCATTTAATTTTTATATTATTATATTTAAATTTAATTTATACTCTTTTAATATTATTAATTTGTGGCCCTGAAAAGGACCGATTGATTTTTTTTATTGTATGTATTTAAATATTTTTTTAATTTAAGCACGTTCGCCTCGAATACGACGAGCTAATTGAATATCTTTTGGCATAATTGTAACACGTTTAGCATGAATTGCACACAAATTTGTATCTTCAAAGAGGCCAACCAAGTACGATTCACTAGCTTCTTGTAAAGCCATTATAGCTGAGCTTTGAAAAAGTAAATCAGTTTTAAAATCTTGAGCGATTTCACGCACTAATCGTTGAAAAGGTAATTTCCTGATTAATAATTCTGTACTTTTCTGATAACGACGAATTTCACGAAGAGCTACAGTTCCTGGATGGAATCTATGGGGTTTTTTAACTCCACCAGTTGCTGGTGAACTTTTGCGAGCTGCTTTTGTTGCCAATTGTTTACGAGGTGCTTTACCACCAGTAGATTTACGAGCTGTTTGCTTTGTACGGGCCATTTTTCCACTGCACCATTTATAATTTTATTTTTATTTTAACTTTTTCACTACACAACACTTTAATAGAATAATTTATTTTTTTGAAATTCACATTTATTTATACCCTAGCCGATCTAAAATAAAATTTCACACAAAGAAAATTAAATACTCACACTTCGCCATCGCATCGGCGAAGGAGATGGAAAATGAATTAGTGTGAGTGAGTTTAATTAGTGTGCGATTTTTGTCAAACTGAAAAATACATAAATAGCGGCGTAAATTTGGAAAATTATCAGAAATATTTAAGTAGTCAAACAGTGAAGATAGTAAAAATAGTGGAAAAAGTTAAATTTTAGTTTTTTTTTCTGTAAAATAAAATAAAAATAAACTGAAATATGACTGGACGAGGCAAAGGTGGTAAAGGTTTAGGAAAAGGTGGTGCTAAACGTCATCGCAAAGTTCTTCGAGATAATATTCAAGGTATTACTAAACCAGCTATTCGTCGTTTGGCCCGGCGTGGTGGAATTAAACGTATTTCTGGTTTAATTTATGAAGAAACACGTGGTGTTTTAAAAGTATTTTTGGAAAATGTTATTCGTGATGGAGTTACATATACTGAGCATGCTAAAAGAAAAACTGTCACAGCTATGGATGTTGTTTATGCGCTTAAAAGACAAGGCAGAACACTATATGGTTTCGGAGCTTAAAAATAGATATAAACAAAAACGGTCCTTTTCAGGACCACCATTTTCTTTACAAAAAGTATAAAAAAATAATATAGTTATTTGAAGATAATAAATAAAATATACATATTATATTTTTTTTAGTTGTTTTAAGAAAAATATTTAAATCGAAAAATAAAATTGCATTTATTTCGCCTACATACGACCCCTGCCCTTGAAAGTAGCGTAAGTTCTGATTATGATGATTATTTTTTTCCGCTTTTTCTGTTCTCTGTTGTTATATTTTGGTTATATGATTAGGGTAGGGATAGCTGTCAAAATTCTCGCAAGAAAATATGAAAGTAAATGTAAATCAAAAAGAATTTGACGTTCGATTTTTAGTGCTTAAAATAGTGCTATAAATATATAATCTAAATGCGGTCTAATATGTGTCCGTAATTTATAATTTAAAATTAAATTTAAATATTAAAATACTTCAAATAACATTATATTTAATATTTAAATTGAACAATATATTATATATTTTATGGTTTTACTAATGAAAATGAATAAATATATTTTTAAATTTGTTAATTTTACTAAATAAGTATTGAAACTATCGGACACAAATGTAAAAAATACTCATTAATGAAGATAAAAATAAAATTTGGATGTTCCTGCACTTTCTCAATGTTTTAACTACCTTAAATATTATATTTTTTTCTACATTTATATTAATTTGAAAGAAAAAAGTTTTTGTGTAACTTTTTGTTATCTATCGATAAAATATAATGACTGAAAATACTGAAGTAGCTAATGTCCCCGCTCCTCCTATTGAACAAAAAGAAGTGGTGTTAAAAAGCCAGCAGTGAAACCAAATCATCCACCAACAGCTCAAATGGTTGATTCTGCAATTAAAACTCTAAAAGAACGTGGTGGATCATCTCTTTTAGCAATTAAAAAATATTTAGCTGCAAATTATAAAGTTGATGCTGATAAATTAGCACCATTTATAAAAAAATATTTAAAAGGTTCTGTTGAAAGTGGTCATTTAATTCAAACAAAAGGTAAAGGCGCTTCTGGTTCATTTAAATTGTCTGCTGCTGCTTCAAAGCCTAAAAAGGAAACTAAAAAAATGGATAAAAAACCAAAAGTTGAAAAAAGAGTTAAAAAAAGTGTAGCCAAAAAATCAGTAACTGGTGATAAGAAAAAAAAGTAGTTACAGCAAAAAGACAACTGATAAAAAAAAATCTGAAAAATCGACTGCTAAAGCAATTAAAAAATATTTAGCTGCAAATTATAAAGTTGATGCTGATAAATTAGCACCATTTATAAAAAAATATTTAAAAGGTTCTGTTGAAAGTGGTCATTTAATTCAAACAAAAGGTAAAGGCGCTTCTGGTTCATTTAAATTGTCTGCTGCTGCTTCAAAGCCTAAAAAGGAAACTAAAAAAATGGATAAAAAACCAAAAGTTGAAAAAAAAGTTAAAAAATGTGTAGCCAAAAAATCAGTAACTGGTGATAAGAACAAAAAAGTAGTTACAGCAAAAAAGACAACTGATAAAAAAAAATCTGAAAAATCGACTGCTAAAGCAATTAAAAAATATTTAGCTCCAAATTATAAAGTTGATGCTGATAAATTAGCACCATTTATAAAAAAATATTTAAAAGGTTCTGTTGAAAGTGGTCATTTAATTCAAACAAAAGGTAAAGGCGCTTCTGGTTCATTTAAATTGTCTGCTGCTGCTTCAAAGCCTAAAAAGGAAACTAAAAAAATGGATAAAAAACCAAAAGTTACAAAAAAAAGTTAAAAAAAGTGTAGCCAAAAAATCAGAAACTGGTGATAAGAAAAAAAAGCTGCCAAGTTGGAAGAGTGCTTCATATCCCCTTTTAGATCAACCTAGGCTTTAATAAAAACAAAGAATTAACTAAAAGTTATAATATTTTATAAAACTACGTGTTTTTCACAATTTAAAAGTAAATATATTTTATGTTCTTATATATAACTTATGATGTTATTTATATAAAATTTATACGAATGGTAAAAATGATCAAATTCTTATCTATATCGAATGGTTGAATTTATGATATAAGACAATATATATATATATATATATATATATATATATTGCATCATATATTGTAAATATATGAAGCTTTGTGGTGCGGTCTAAATTTCGAAAAATTTTTTTTCGAGATTTTGATTTTTCTGGACGTTTTAGATGTCAGGGATTCAGAATCAGCAAAAAAACATCCGTGTCCGCCAAAAATTTTACCCCTTTCCATTTTATTATGGGTGAGGGGGTAATTTTATGAAAGAGGCTGCAGCACCTCAGCGGGGGACTGGATTGAAAAAATTAGAAATTATTTTCTTAAAAATACTATCTTACAACTTGTGCCAAAAATGTATTTCCCTACCTGCAACCCCCTCTAAGCTACATCACTTAGAAATGTTACATAGTTTATGAAAATTGAATATTTTCCCTTTTCATATGGGTGAGGGGGTATATCTATTAAACAGGCTGCTATACCTCGGCGGGGGACTGGATTGAAAAAATGAGAAATTGTTTTCTCAAAAATACACACCTACACCTTCTATACAAAATTGAGACACGTACCTTCAACCCTCTTCATTTTACAGGGGCAAAAATTTAGAAATTTATAGAATAAACACATATATATATTACATTTCGAGTATTTAGTATAAATATGGTATTACAAATTCGAGTACTTATTTATAAAAACTTGATTGTAATTTTAAATTGTACAACTTTGGGAGTTTTGTAAAAATCATAATTTTTATTTAAATCTTCGTTTTCACTAAATCCTAGGTGGATCAAAAGGGTATATGAAGCACTCTTCCAACTTGGCAGCTTTTTTTTTCGTAGGTAGGTGGGGAAATCTTTTAAAGAAGGGTCCGCTATAACTATATTTCAAAGCTAATATCTAATCTATTTGCGAAAAATTTGAATTTCATGAACCACGTAATATATATAAAATTAAAAGTAATAATTTTTTCAAAACTACTAATGTTGTACAATTTGAAATTATTACTAAGTTTCAATAAATAAATACTCGAAATTGTATATCCAATATAATATTAATTTTTAAAATGTCGAAATTTTTACCCCTGCAAAATGAAGAGGGTTGAAGGTACAGGTCTCGTTTTTATGTACAAGGTGTAGAATAGTATTATGAAGAAACCAATTTTTAATTTTTTTGATATAGTCTCCCGCATAGGGTATATTTCTTATTTCATTAATACACCCCCTCCTCTACTTTAATAAAATGTGAATTTCAAAAATTTTACTTTGAAAATATCGAAATTCAAATACAACTGACATAAAGAGGGTTGACGGGGTGGGACTGATTTTTTTATACAAGGTGTAAAATTTCATTGTTAAAAAAGTATTTTTTCATTTTTTTAAATTAGCCTCCCGCGGAAGGCATGGAGCTTGTTTTCTAAATATACCCCCACCAAAAAAGAGCAGCAGGTTAAAATTTGGGGTGATTTGGATTACCACGAACCTATTGCACCCAATTTATAAATTTCAAGTTTATATCTAAACTGTGGCTTATTTTATAGTCATTTTAAGTTCCAAAAATTAAATTTTCATAAACTATATAATAAATTTTGAAATGTTGCATTTCTAAGCGATGAAGAATAGAGTGTGTTGCAGGTACGGAAACAAATTTTTCGCATAAGGTCTAAAATAGTATTTAAAAAAAACTTATTTCTTATTTTTTCAATCCAGTTCCCCGAGGAGGTGTTGCATCTTGTTTTATAAATATACCCCCTCGCCCGTATAAAAAGGGAAAGGGGTGAAAATTTTGAATGATTTCGAAAGATACTAACCTATTATATCTAACTTGTAAGATAATAGGCCGTATATTAAATGTTTCATATGCTATGATCATTTTAAATACTAAAAATACAATTTTAATAGTCCAATAAAAATTCTTTCACTAGTAAAATGAAGGGGGGTATAGGTATGAGGCTGATTTTTATGTAGAAGGTGTATAATAGTATAATGAAGAAATATATTTCTCACTTCTTTAATAAACTTCCCCGCTGAGGGGTTGTAACTTGTTTCATATATAAGCCCCTCATCAACATAAAAAAGGCGGGGATTAATTTTTTTATATGGAATGGAAAGGTACTAACTTGTTATACCTATTTTGAAAGTTATAATATTTTGAAAATTATAAAATTGTGCATATCAATTTTCAAAAATTCAATTATAATATTACCATTAAATAAGGGGGCGGGGACCCAGGGCTCTAAATTTTTCTTATGTTCTTTGTATGGTGTCTATTCATGAAACTGTGAAACAGAGTAAAGATCCGACTATATTAAGGTGTGTTTTTTGACATGCACAAAATTGTGCATTTTTATCGCTCCATGACGGGGGTTTGCAGGTATATTATTCGGAAAAGGATACCATAAGCATCAAATTCCATCCTTAGTTTACCTTTGTGTAAATTTTTGATTCAAATGAATGTGTTTTAGTACTATTTCTAAGCGATTCAAAAAGACAATTTTTGTTTTGAGAAATTATTAAAAAATATTTAAATACATACAATAAAAAAAATCAAAACTATATAATAACTAACGCCGTACGGCGACACGAAATTTTTTTTTGTTGATTCTGATTCTCTGACATCTAAAACGTAAGAAAAAATTCAAAATCTCGAAAAAAAAATTTTCGAAATTTGCTCTGCACCACAAAGCTCCATATTATATTTAATATGAAGCAAAAAAGTAGTTACAGCAAAAAAGACAACTGATAAAAAAAAATCTGAAAAATCGACTGCTAAAGCAATTAAAAAATATTTAGCTGCAAATTATAAAGTTGATGCTGATAAATTAGCACCATTTATAAAAAAATATTTAAAAGGTTCTGTTGAAAGTGGTCATTTAATTCAAACAAAAGGTAAAGGCGCTTCTGGTTCATTTAAATTGTCTGCTGCTGCTTCAAAGCCTAAAAAGGAAACTAAAAAAATGGATAAAAAACCAAAAGTTGAAAAAAAAGTTGAAAAAAAAACACGAATTTTTTTTTTGTTGATTCTGATTCTCTGACATCTAAAACGTAAGAAAAAATTCAAAATCTCGAAAAAAAATTTTCGAAATTTGCTCTGCACCACAAAGCTTCATATTATATTTAATATGAAGCAAAAAAGCAGTTACAGCAAAAAAGACAACTGATAAAAAAAAATCTGAAAAATCGACTGCTAAAGCAATTAAAAAATATTTAGCTGCAAATTATAAAGTTGATGCTGATAAATTAGAACCATTTATAAAAAAATATTTAAAAGGTTCTGTTGAAAGTGGTCATTTAATTCAAACAAAAGGTAAAGGCGCTTCTGGTTCATTTAAATTGTCTGCTGCTGCTTCAAAGCCTAAAAAGGAAACTAAAAAAATGGATAAAAAACCAAAAGTTGTAAAAAAGTTAAAAAATGTGTAGCCAAAAAATCAGTAACTGGTGATAAGAAAAAAAAGGTAGTTACAGCAAAAAAGACAACTGATAAAAAAAAATCTGAAAAATCGACTGCTAAAGCAATTAAAAAAGCTGGTACTATTAAAAAAAAACTCCAAAACAAAAATCAACAAAACCATCCAAAACAGATGTGAAAAAACCACAGCCGAAGAAAGCTACTTCTCCAAAAAAAGTTGCAACTAAAAAAACGGCAAAAAAATAAATTTAAATGTATGAACAATATAATAATTGTTTATAACAAATAACCAGTCCTTTTCAGGACTAAAATTTTTTTTAAAAAAGAGTAAAAAATGAAATTTTTTATTTATTTATTATACATATATAAATTAAATAATTATAATATAAAATTATTAATATTAAATTTGTTTATTTTAGCTTAGTTAAAAAATTAAAATTCTAGTATCGTGATGACGATGATGATTAAATATTTTAATAATAAGTATTTTTTTATATCAGCTAAACATTAACATATACTAAAATTAGAACATAAAAAAAACTAAATATTGTAATATGCAATAGCATATTTAACATTAAAATTATGTTTGTAATAAAAATATAAGAACATTTGTTAGCAATAAATTAAATACTTTAAAATAAAATAGAATATAAATAAAATAATTGTAATACAATATAAGTTTCATAATATTAAGAAATAAATACAAAAATTGTTACAATAAATAGCAATAAATTAAATACTTAACAAATATGAAATATGCAAAAGAGAAATGTAAAATATTTGTCAAGTGTAATATGAGGTTTAATATATTGTACCTAAATAATATGTGGGTCAGTTTGAAAGCAATATATTGAATCGATTACACAAAAACACTTGACAAATATTCAAACAAAAAAAATATAATGTATAAGAAATAAAAAAGGGCATAATGAATCCAGCAACGAAAAATAAAAATCAGTCTTAGATCAGAACTCAAAACAAACAGTCTTTTTATTTCAATAATAATCCCAAAAACCATAACTCTCGAAATCAGTGGAAAATCCTATACAACGAGGATTTTCAAAATATTACATTGGTGTCAGGTGTGGGGTGGAATTAAAATAATCAAATTAATTTTTATTTACACTTCTTAAATCGCGTATAATCTCAAATCATACAAAAATCTAAAAAAAAAAATAAATAAATAACACTTAACAAGTAAATTTAATAATACTTAATAAACAAATTAATAATAAAAAATAATAAAACAACAACAACAAAAAAGTGTATAAATACAAATATAAACATATAAAGGGCATTGCAAACTTTTTTTTTATATAAAAAAAAGTAGACTACATTTGCTTAATGTCTTGCTGAGTCTGTCAGACAGTACCCTTAATAATAACATAATACAATACCAATAATATTCATTTAAACAAAAGTGAGTGAGAAGTGTTTATAAAAAAAAACACAATTATTAGAGGAAATCTTTAAACGGAGGCACAAAGCGCCGTTTAACAACATTCACAGAGAAAAAAAAATCATTAGAGGTAATCTTTAAACGGGGGCCAAAGGCGCCGTTTAACAAAAAAAAAAACAAACAATCATCAAATCAACATAAACAAACTCATCAACTCCAAATTCAAATTCATCAACTCCAAATTCAAGAGCATCACTAGCACAACATCGAATAATAATGTTTATTACAACTATAATAATGTAAGTTTTTTTTTACTACAAACTAAATAAATAAAAAAATTTTTAAGTATAAAATTTGACTAGAAATTTTTTTTTTAAAAATAAAGTTTGACTATCCAAATAAATAAAATTACTTTTAATAAAAATAAATTAAAAAAAAAAAAAAAAAAAGAGAGAGAATTTTAAATTTTTTTACATTTAAACTAAATTAAATATAAAAAGGAAAATTATATATATATTAAATAAATTTATACATAAAACCTTACATAGAATTTAACAAAAATAAATATAATATATATTTGAAAAAAAAAATATTTGCAAAAAAAAAATATAGTATATATATATATTTAGTGAATTTTATAAAAAAAAAAAAGGAGGAAAAAACATATATGTATATATATTTGCACTAAACTCAAATTTAACAAAAATCAAAAAAAAAAAAATTATATAAATAATTTTATAATATTTTTGTGAGTTTTCGTTTTTACTATCCCAACATTCCATAATTGTCGGTTAATTCATGAGCAAAATCGTTTTATTTCCTTTGTATGAGTCACTTAAACCTAAATATAAGCCTGAGATCAAGAAAAGTTAGTAGATCCCAAAGTGTTTCAGAAAACCCAGATCTCATGCCAATCTCACATTCCCCACAAGATAGTAGAAAACCACTTGTTGACCTTGATAATTCCAAGGAAACAGAATCTTCAAGTTCAAGTATTAACAATACAGCAAAATCCGAAAAAATCCTCGAAATTAATAATACCAAATTACAAAATACTATATTACCTGCAAATAATCCAAATAGTGGAAATCAAGGTGATCAAGGACACCTAATAATAACACAAATTCCAATTTAACTTCAATTAATATTATTACAAAAACAATGGCAAAATTTGACATTAATCAAGCTACGAAAATGATCCCTGAATTTAACGGGAATTCAGTAGATTTACATAGATTTCTGCAGCTGGCAGAAATTCAATACAAAAAAACAAATAATACAGAAGAAAAACTAGAATTTTTAGATATAATTATTTCAAAAATTTCGGGCCGTGCGTATAACGCAATTTTAAGGTACAAAAACTTCGATAAATGGGAAGATTTAAAAACTTCTCTTATAGAAAAATTTTCTAAAACCCGTTCAACGCAATTAGTTCAAATTGACGTCTTCAATCTGAACCAAGGATTTAAAGAATCCGTAAGCTATTATTCTGAAAGAACAGAAAAGCTCTTAGATGAATTAAATATAGCTAGTGTAAAAGATTCTATGTCTGACGATGGTAGTGAGGCAATACGTGAATTAAACGGAATAACAGTTATGAACAATTACATAAATGGATTACGAGATCCATTAAAACTAATTGTTCGTACTGCCAGAAAAACATCATTAAGTGAAGCCATCGAATTGGCAATCGATGAGGAAAAATTGAATAAAAGTAGTAGTAGGGAAGAAAATTATAGAAAATTTTGCAATATATGCAAAACACAAACCCATTTTACAAAGGATTGTAGGAAGCAAAATTCCAACCCTAATTTTAAAACAAATTTTAATCCAAATTTTAACCAACAAAACAAACCAAGGTACTCAAATAATTTTCCAAAATTTAATAATTCTTCTGGCATAGCAGTCGCTAAGCCAAGTCCACAGATAGCCACAATAACTCATGAAAAAATATGCCGTTATTGTAAAAAACCCGGTCATGTGATCGAGGAATGTAGGAAACGAATTTATAATAATAATAAAAGAGCTAATCCTGAAAATAAGATTTCAGTAATCTCGCAATCCAATAGTAATCAGGGAAACTGCCTTCAGCCTGGTCCATCGGGTTTCAGGACACAGGCAAGCGATCTAAAATAAGAAACCCAATACAAAATCAAAATTATCACAATTTAATTCAAGAAAATCCAAATCTAATTCAAGAAAATTTAAATCAAAATCAAATACTAAATCAAAATTTAATCCAAGAAAATCTAAATCAAAATCAAATACTAAATCAAAATTTAATCCAAGAAAATCTAAATCAAAATCAAATCCTAAATCAAAATTTAATTCAAGAAAATCTAACTCAAAGTAAAGATCAAAAATCTATTCAAGATAGTCAAAATCTAAATCGAATAAAAAATAAAAATACAATTCAAGAATTTCAAAAATCTAAATCTAATACTAAACATACTATTCAAGAAAATCCTATTTCCAATATTCCTTATGAAAATCAAATTTATACAATTTCAAGCGAACTAAATCATAACGAAAATTCTCAATTTCATTGTCATAGTAATAAAATTTTAAACAATTCTCTAGAAGAAAGAAATTGTTTCAAAAATCCTAAAAATATGCAAAAACTAAGTTCAAGAAATCAAAATAAAAAAAAAGGTTCTGTTAGTACAATCATGATAAACCAAATAAAAAATCGTACATTTTCAAGCATTCTATCTTTAGAAATAGAAGGCACAGATAAACAATTTACAAATTTATTGTTAGATTCTGGAGCAAATGTCAGTATTATAAAAATAAATGCTCTACATGACCATACTTATGTTGATCTTATGCCAATAGAATTAAAGGGCATTTCACCCGAAGCTATTCATACAATTGGCACAACCAAATTATATCTAAAAATTTCTAACAAAAATGAAGAAAAATATCCTATACTCTTTCATGTAGTATCCGCTGATTTTCCTATACCACAAGATGGTATAATAGGTGAAGACTTTTTAAATAAAACTAAAGCAATTATTGATTATGGAAATGATCAAGCTATTTTCGAATTATATGATAAAAAATTTCCAATAAAATTCCAAATCCAAAAAAACAAAGTGGTTATACCACCTCGTACTGAAAAATTAATTAAATACGGTCCTGTCTCTATTGAACAAGAGTCAATAACTTATCTAAATTCTAAAAAATTAAACGAAAAAGGAATATTTATAACTAATACAATAGTAAAACCAGAAAATGGTTATGTACATCTTAGTATTATAAATGTAAATGAAAAAGCTTTTGACTTATATAATGAAGATTTGAAAATACAATTCGCTCCATTAGATAAATATTTTAATATTTATACATTATCAGAAACCGAAATCGAAAGTAAAATAGAAAATCGCTTAGAAAATTTAAATAGGCAATTAGATCTTTCCCATTTGAATTCAGAAGAAAAGAATTCAATTATACAAATATGTAGAGAATATAACCAATTATTTTACTTAGAAGGTGATGTGTTAACTTGCACAGAAACCATTAAACATGAAATAAACACAGAATCTGGGAAACCAGCTGTCAATATTAAACCCTATAGACTTCCAGATATTCATAAATCTGAAATTAAAAAGCAAGTAGATGAAATGTTAAATCAGGGAATAGTCCAACATAGTAAAAGTGCTTGGAACAGTCCATTATTGGTCGTACCGAAAAAACCAGACGCAAATGGTAATAAAAAATGGCGCGTAGTTGTCGATTATCGGAAATTAAATGAAATTACAATATGTGATTCATATCCACTGCCGAATATTGAAGATATTCTGGGCCAGTTAGGAGAATCAAAATATTTTTCTACTCTAGATCTGGCAAACGGATTCCACCAAATTAGTGTTGATGAAAAAGATCGTCAAAAAAACAGCTTTTACTACACCTTATGGACATTTCGAATTTACACGAATGCCATTTGGATTACGAAACGCACCGCCTACGTTCCAGAGATTAATGAATATAGTTCTCACTGGTCTTCAAGGTATACGTTGTTTTGTATATCTAGACGACATAGTCATATATGGTAGAAATCTTGCCGACCATAATCAAAAACTAATTCAAGTATTTGAAGCTCTAAAGAAATATAATTTAAAACTACAACCGAACAAATGTAAATTTTTACACAAAGAAGTTCTATATCTTGGTCACGTAATAACCGAAAAAGGTATTAAACCAGATACAAAGAAAATCGATACAATTCTAAATATAATTCCACCACAAAATCAAAAAGCAATTAAATCCTTTCTTGGTCTAATAGGATATTATCGTAAATTTATCCCAAAATTCTCAGCTATTGCACAACCTTTAAATAACTTATTAAAAAAGGACACAAAATTCATATGGGATGAATTTTGCGATGAATCTTTTAAAAAATTAAAAAAAGCAATTACAGAATATCCTGTATTGCAATATCCAAATTTCACGAAAGAATTCTATCTAACTACTGATGCAAGTGATACCGCCGTAGGTGCTGTTTTATCACAGCAGACTATAGAACATGGCAGAGTACTAGATTTGCCAAATGCTTACGTCAGTAGAACTCTTAACAAAGCCGAACGCAATTATTCTACAATTGAAAAAGAGGCTTTAGCTGTAGTATGGGCAACTGCATATTTTCGACCATATCTTTATGGTAGGAAATTCACAGTCGTTACTGACCACAAACCCCTAGTTTGGATATTTAACATAAATAATCCAACTTCCAGAATAATGCGCTGGCGTATTAAATTGGAAGAATATGATTTTTGTGTGATTCACAAATCGGGAAGTTTAAATACCAACGCAGATGCTTTATCCAGGTTAAAAATAGCTAACATAAATGTAGTTACTAGATCGAAATCTAGAAACTCATTGTCAAATAGTAATAATCCTAATATAGAACAAAATCTTAAAAATTCCAATATAAAATCAAATCTTGAAAATTTTAATATAAAACTAAATACAGATAATTCTATTACGAACGATATTGAAAATTTTGAAGCGAAAATAGATGAAAATAATAATGGTCCATTAACTAATAACAATAAAATTTCAATAACAGATCCAAAAGACATTGATTTAGTTCTACAAGAAAACCATAACAGCCCAATAGGTGGTCATCAAGGAGTGAATCGTACGCTCCAAAAGATAAAACAGAGATATATGTTTAAAAACATGAAACAAACTGTCATGCAATATATATCTAAATGCGAGGTTTGTCAGAAAAATAAATTAACTAAATTCACTAAAATTCCTATGAAAATAACTGATACTCCTACCAAACCTTTCGAAAAAGTTTCCTTAGACATAGTCGGGCCTTTACCTAGTACCGAATCTGGAAATACATATATATTAACCTTTCAGGATTTACTTAGCAAATTTTTATTGGAAATACCAATTCCTAATCAGGAATCGGTAACAGTAGCTAATGCCTTCGTGAGAAAAGTTATATGTCTTTTTGGTACACCAAAAATACTTTTAACTGATCAAGGCACAAATTTCATGAGCGAAGTATTTAAAAGGACTTGTGCATTGCTAAAAATAAAAAAAATCAATACAACCAGTTATCATCCCGAATCCAATGGTTCCATAGAAAGAGCTCACCGTACTCTAGGAAATTATTTGCGTTGTTACGCTAATAAGGATTCTGATAATTGGGATACTTGGCTAGATTTTGCCATTTTCGCGCACAATACAACTCCTAGTACTTCAACGAAATTCTCACCTTACGAAATTATATTTGGTATAAAACCTAAAATTCCTTCTGCTCTTTCTAGAACAGTTGAGCCAATATATAATATTGACGACTACGTTCTAGAGCTAAAATCACGTCTTCAAAACAGTTATAGCGTGGCAAGACAAAATTTAATAAAATCCAAGGAAACAAATAAAAAATTCTATGATAAAAATACTAATATTTTCGATATAATAGTCGGAGATAAAGTTTGGTTACTTGACAAAGTAAGAAAAAATAAAAAATTAACTTCGTGTTATCTAGGACCATACGAGGTAATAGAAATAAATTCTCCGGAGAACACAACCATTAAAATAGGTAGAAAAGCTAAAATAGTACATAATAATCTTTTAAAATTATTTAGGGACTAAAACCCAAAACCATTAAATATACATATACATAATATATATATATATATATATAAGTTTATATATATATAAACATTTTATAATTCCAATATTTTATTATATTGTAGATTCCTAAATTTTCTATTTGTTTTTGGAGAACACCAATCTATGTTCGAGATACAAAAACAAGACGAAAAATCGGGAATATACCTAGAGCCTTTAGGAGATTATAAAATTATTTCATCAAGTTGGAAATTAATCATGTATTACGACATTTCAAATATGAAAACAGAATTCCACCAGTTACAAGAAAATTTTCAAAATTTAAAAAACGTATGTAGTAAAGTAAAACAATTATTTCCTTTAGATCATTGTCCACTTACTATACACTCTTTAAACATAAGCCTATCAAAAATAATTAATACGCAAACACAAATTGACAAATTTTTTTTACATACTAAACAAAAACGTGGTCTTTTAAATATGGGTGGCACCCTGTTAAAAGAATTATTCGGTGTAATGGATGTAAAAGATTCCGAACATATAGAAAATAAAATTTCTGAACTAAAAGAATCTAATAAATTTATATCACATATAATAGAAAAACAAAGCACAATTCTAAGAAACTCAATAGATATACTCCAAAATACAACACTAAATTCAAAAATTAATACTGAATTATTACAAAGTCTAATTCCTAAAGTTAACTATCTTACTGTATATCAACAATTTTTACATGAATTAGATGAAACTTCAATAGCTTTAACTTTAAATATTCAAAATTTTGATAAAAAACAAGACGATATTCTATCCTCACTAAAGAAGGCCATGAATAACGAAATAGATACAAAAATCATACACCCAGAAATCTTATTCAATTCATTAGAAAAAATTCAATTAATAAACACAAAATATGAAATTCCTGTAAAAATCATTCCTAATAATCTTTTTCAATTTTTGAAGATATTAGAAATCAAAGTAAAATATACACAAAATCGAATAGTATTAGAAATTACGGTACCATTAGTTGAAAGAGAACAATTAAATATTTATAAAATTTTTCCAATACCGAGGCCTTTACATAATCACACATACTATTATATTGATATCAAACAAAATTATATTGCGGTAAACCAAAAACGAGATACGTTTATTAATCTTGATAAGGAGGAGTTATCACACTGCAAAACGCTTAATAACCCTTCAAACGAGATATTAAAGAAATTTTTTAGCGCTGCATAATATATACCTGCTAAAACTAGTAACACTTGTATAGCAAAGGCTATACATGGTGAACCAGAATTAAATTCCTTTTGTGATATAAGAATTTTCACTTTAAAAAACGAATTGTGGTACAAATTAAATGAAATAAATACATGGATCTTCATAAATCCATTTCAAACTACATTAAAAATATATTGTCCTAACTATTTCAAAGTTCAAAAATTAATTATAACTAGTGGATATATTCATTTATATCCAGGTTGTTCAGCAGAAACAAAAAATATTAAACTTAATACAAAAGATATAGAACCATTGAATTATACAAATACTATAATAGAATCCAATTTCTTAAACTTTGACTCTATAAAATTAAATATAAATATCACTGAAACTATCAAAATTCCTAGCCTACACGGAACCATAATTAATTCAAACGAAAAATTAACTCAATTCAGTAAAAGTCTTAAAGACATCGAATCCGAAATTGAATATCATAAAAAACAATTAGAAGAAAAATCACATAAAACAAATATAATAACAAAAATTATTATCACAGTTTCTTCTTTAACAATTATATTGCCTATATTATATTTTGCTCATAAATACATAAAAATAACATGTAATAAAGTACCGCATGTGTAATCAATGGATAGAAACGAAAAATTTAATAAGAATATTATGCTAAATAATAAAATATATACATATATGCAATTAAGTATTATTATAGATTAAAAACTAAAAAAAAACATAACAATTTTTTTTAATAAATAATTTTATTTACAATTTTTATTACAATGTAACAATAAAATATAAATTTAAAAAAAAAAAAAAAAAAGAAATATAGAAATTTAGACAAGAAAATTTTTTTTTTATATATTAAAATAAAATTTTTTCACCGGGAAGGGAGGTGTAATATGCAATAGCATATTTAACATTAAAATTATGTTTGTAATAAAAATATAAGAACATTTGTTAGCAATAAATTAAATACTTTAAAATAAAATAGAATATAAATAAAATAATTGTAATACAATATAAGTTTCATAATATTAAGAAATAAATACAAAAATTGTTACACTAACCTAGCAATAAATTAAATACTTAACAAATATGAAATATGCAAAAGAGAAATGTAAAATATTTGTCAAGTGTAATATGAGGTTTAATATATTGTACCTAAATAATATGTGGGTCAGTTTGAAAGCAATATATTGAATCGATTACACAAAAACACTTGACAAATATTCAAACAAAAAAAATATAATGTATAAGAAATAAAAAAGGGCATAATGAATCCAGCAACGAAAAATAAAAATCAGTCTTAGATCAGAACTCAAAACAAACAGTCTTTTTATTTCAATAATAATCCCAAAAACCATAATTCTCTAAATCAGTGGAAAATCCTATACAACTAGGATTTTCAAAATATTACAATATAGAAGAAATTCATAATACAGTATAAAATATATATATATATATATATTTAATTTATATTTGCTTCATTTATTTTAAAAATTAATTTTTATATTATTATATTAAAATTTAATTTATACTCTTTTAATATTATTAATTTGTGGCCCTGAAAAGGACCGATTGATTTTTTTTATTGTATGTATTTAAATATTTTTTAATTTAAGCACGTTCGCCTCGAATACCACGAGCTAATTGAATATCTGTTAGCATAATTGTAACACGTTTAGCATGAATTGCACACAAATTTGTATCTTCAAAGAGGCCAACCAAAAAGGTACAAAGTGCGATTCTGAATGCCATGTACGAACTGCCCAGGGGCACCCATGTCAGATTTAATGGGTCAGCTCGCAAACCCGGATGGGTGTCCATCAACTGCGCTGATGATGCGAGTAAGCGTTGGCTGAAAGAGACCATAAAGAAAATGAAGCCCTACAAAGAGGCTGATTTAGTGTTGGTAGAAGGTGGAGATCTTCCTATACACGCGGTCTGCTGAGGGTTCTTTCCTGACGAAGAAAATCTTCGTGAGGGAGAAATCCTGGACAGACAAGGCAGACAGAACGATGGCCTGCTCATCCAGAATTGGATGATTCTGAGGAGATCATCTAACGAGAAGGGCCACCGCATGGTTCTCTCAATAGATGACGCCTCCGCTAGAGTCATTCAAGACCTGGACTGCAGATCTTGGTTCGGTTTTGATAGGATTGATCTCCGCCTTAAAATCCATGCTGGTGGTATAGGCAAGATAGAGGAAGAAAGGAAGAGCAATACGTCAGGGTTAGGTAAGACACAGCAAGGTGAGGTGCAGGAAGTTCGCAAGAGACCTGCGCCGACGCCAGCTGCAACGAAAACGTCGACGAGAGGTGAAACATCGGTAACACCCATGCCAGCGCTGGTAGAAGTTGTGAAAAGAGCATCTGAACCAGTAGCTTCTATCAGTGCAGTAAGTAAAAGCATCCAATTCAGGCCACCTTTGAAAGCTGATGCAGAAGGAAGGCACGAAAGAGAAAGGAGGTCGGAATATAGAAGAAGATCCCCTCCGAGATCTGCACCAAGGAGAAGGTCACACTCCAGGGAGAAAAGAAACGTGTGGAGGAGAGTGGAGCACGGCAGACCAGCACGGCTTGATGACTCCTGCAGACAGAGAAGGAGAGAGGCGTCGTGCAGCCCTCCTACCAGAAATAGAAGGAGCAGGGCGGACTCCAGGAGTCCCCCAAGAAGGAGATAAAAAGAACTCAACTTCTGGAAGTGCATTCAGGCGAACCTGCAGAATGCAAAGGCGGCATCGGCTACACTCAGCTGTAGGTTCGTAAAAGAAGTCGCCAACAATGCACTCATCCAGGAACCCTGGCTAGCAAATGGTAAGATATGTGGGCTAGGAGTGTCCGGAGGTAAGTTATTATACGATAATACAAACTCGAGACCAAGAGCTTGTATTCTGTTTAATAAAGATATTAATTACGTTCCAATTACAGAATTCTGTCAACAGGACGTAGTAGCGGCAATAAGTGAACCAAAGGGCGAGCTGGACCCCCTCCTGAGTTAATAGGACAATGCCCCCCTCCTGAGTTAATAGGACTGCTACTTTTCGCAAGAAGAAACAAGATGCAGCTTTTGGTAGGATGTGATGCCAACGCTCATCATACAAACTGGGGTAGCACGGACATTAATAACAGGGGTGAGTCACTACTAGAATTTATTACTAGTTATAATTTATCAATAATAAATTTGGGTAATGAGTCAACATTCGTCAATAGCATTAGAGGTGAGGTTCTAGATCTAACAATAACGACCCCTTTCTTAACGAATAAGATAAACAACTGGCACGTCTCTGATGAGCCATCTTGTTCGGATCACACACATATTAGATTCGATTTAGCAGGAGTAGGCCCCTTATCAATAACATACCCCCCAAAAAGAAAACCAAATGGTCGTCATATAAGACCGACCTAGAAGGCAAACTAGAGGCGATCCCAAAGAAAATCAAAGATATTGAGGAACTAAAAGATGCGGCTATGATGACAAATGCAGCAATCATTAGCGATTTTGAAGAGAACTGCCCAATGAGGACAAAACGTAGTAACAGACAAGTAAGCTGGTGGAACAACAATCTCTCCGACCTAAGAACTAAGGTTAGGAGACTGTTTAATAAATCAAAAAATAAAAACCCACAAGAATGGGAAATTTACACGACGGCTCTCACTGAATACAATCGTGAGATAAGGAAAGCTGAGAAAGCCTCGTTCCAAACGTTCTGCGAAAAAATAGAAGAACTCCCAGTAGCAGCACGTATTCACAAAGTATTAGCAAATGATAAACCGGAAGCCAGATGTCTCCTAAAAAAGGACAATGGCAGTTATGCGGAATCAAAAGTCTGTAAGAATTCTACTAGATTCCCACTTCCCTGGAGCTGCAACACTATCGGATGAAATAAACAGCACCAGCAACTCCCAAGATAAACCAAAGAAGGAGGACTGGAAATTAGCAAACAACGTCATCAGCCCAGAAAGAGTCAAATGGGCGATTAAAACCTTCAAACCCTTCAAGTCAGCAGGTCCAGATGAAATATTCCCGGCCTTACTACAGGAAGGAGGTGAAAAACTTGCACTTATACTAACAAGGCTTTTCAAAGCTAGTCTAGTATTTGGACATATACCAAAAGTGTGGGCACAGGTAAAAGTGGTATTCATACCCAAAGTAAACAACAGGCTGAACGGAGACCCAAAAAATCTACGACCCATCAGCCTATCATCATTCGTATTGAAAACATTGAAAAAAGTGATTGAGAGATACTTAAGAGATGTAATTATGACAAACCATCCCCTCCACAAAAATCAATACGCATATCAAGCAGTAAAATCCACAGAGATGGCACTCCTGAATCTAACAGAAAAGATTGAGAAATCACTAATAGCGAAGGAGACAGCTTTAGTAGCGTTCATGTATATAGAGGGTGCTTTTAACAACACCTCTCATAAGTCAATGATAGAGGCATTGAGAGGCAGGGGAACAAGCAACGCAATATGCAAATGGACAGAGTACATGCTAAAGAGCAGGGTAATTGAACTCTCTCTGGGCGAGGAAAAGATGAAGGCAACAACAAATCGAGGATGTCCACAAGGTGGTGTTTTATCGCCCATTCTCTGGTCTCTGGTAGTAGACAAACTACTAGATAAGCAACAAAGTGCAGGATTTGATTGTCAAGGATATGCTGATGATCTTGCAATTATCATCAGAGGAAAATTCATAAACGTTCAATGTGAGTAGTAGAGCTGTGCGGGTTCTCCCGGTCCGTTTTGCACAGGTGGTAACCCTAAATTTTCTATGTGCGACAGACAAACCCCTAAATTTGCGGAATGTGCTAATAAAATGTGCTAAATGGGCGTGTTGGTGTGTGTGAATTTTGAGAGGATTTGTGTGTTGGTGTGTATAAATTTTGAGAGGATTTGTGTGTTGGTGTGTGTGAATTTTGAGAGGATTTGTGTGATGGTGTGTGTATTTTGAGAGTATTTGTATGTATTAGTATGAATTTGTGAGAGATAAGGTTTGTGAAATGTGCTAATGGAATGTGCTAAATGTTTGTGATTGGCTGTTGGAGTGTAATGTTTGCGAAATGTGCTAATGGAATGTGCTGAATGTGTGTGATTGGCTGTTGGGGGTTTTTGCAAGTATTTGAGTGTGTGAGTGGGTGAATTGAGTGAGGAGAAAAGTTGTGGTTGAGAGTGTGTTTGGAGAAAAGTTGTAGTTGAGTGTGCGTGAGTAGATTAATTTTATTTTTGGTTCGTTTACTGGAGAGTTGTAGTTGAGTGTGCGTGAGTAGGTTAATTTTATTTTTGGTTTGTTTACTGTGATGGTGGTGAAAAAAGCTACTTTATGGTTGGGACATTTGGTTGGTTTACTGTGATGGTGAAGATATGGTTTATTGTTGCGGCAGTAAATAACATAAGGAATTCCTTTGCTTAATAATTTCGTACATATGTTTGTTATCATGACTAAAAAAAAGTGCTAAAATTCTCAAGATGTAGGTACATAGGTCAACAAACGTTCATAAAATAATAAATCAAAATAAGAACTCTTAATCTTTTTTTGGAGTTTGTTATCAGGAGCAAAATTTCTTATGGTTTGAAAATAAAAATTGTATAAAATGTTGATATAATTTTAAGAATGTAAATAGGTTAACATAGGTCAACATGAGTGGAAAAAAATAATGAAATAATTATCTCTGTACCTTTTTTTGGAGTTTGTTAACAGGAGCAAAATTTAAAAACATACCATTTTAATTTACTTAGAAAAATTATTATTATTATATTCTACAAACTTTATATTTTGATTTAATTTCAGCATGTTCCACTATTATTACATCTAAATTAGATACATCATAATAGCTTCTTTTCACGCCGGTTATTGGTCTTTCGGCAATCGAAAACATGTAGTGATCTAGATCCATCCTTTTTTGGAATGTATTCCACCATTGCATTGTAAAATTGTCACTGTTGTAAAATTGTGCCAGTGCCAAATGCAATAATTTTTTTGTATATTAATTTTTCTTGGTTTGTTTATTTTTTATTCACGTTTTACAAAAAGAAAAAATCGGTTTTGCAAGATAAGAAAAATATTGATAACAATTCAAAATTTATTCAATATTATATTCTAAAAGTTCCCACTAATTGTAGACTTTTGTGTACCGCGGGTATCAAAAATGTGCTACTTGTATCATAGAATATAAAATACTTAGTTTTAAGTCAAGGTTATTAATTGGAATTTATAAATTTTGTAGTGTGGATAAAAAATCTAAGGGCGTAAAAAGACATATAGTTGTGAATGAAATAACTGTTGATGATTATTTAGAGTGTTTAAATATTAAACAAAATAAAATGATCACACAAAATCTAATTCGATCAAAATCTCATAATGTATACACTATAAAACAAACCAAAATCGCATTGAATCCATATGATGATAAGAGAGCATTAATTGTAAACTCACATAATACTTTACCTTGGGGGCATTATAGCTTAAGAACTAACACATTAATGTAGATAATATATATACAATAAATTGGTTTTATTATTATTATATTATAAATTTATTTATAATATACTAATTTTTATTTAAGTAAAACATATACATACTATAAAATACTTTAATTTAAATAAAACATATACTATGAAATAAAAGAGTTTGATTGATAGGAATTAAAGTAAAGATGTGATTATATAGAATTAAAAAATAAATAAAATTTTTTTTTTGTAATATACAGATTGTATTTAAGTAAAACATACACTTTTGAAATAATTTAATCTATTAAATAATAATGTTTTTAAATTAATTAAAACACATACTATGAAATAAAAGAGTTTGATTTATAAGAACTAAAGTAAAAATGTGATTATATTGGAATTAATAAATAAATAAAAAGGAATATTTTAAAATACCAAATTTTTTGTTTTATTTATCAAAAAAACTTATATATATATATTGTTTTTTAATTGCTACATAACTTTTTTTAGTTTAAATTAGTAAAATATTTTTTTATTACCACCTCATATATACCAAAAACAAAATAAAACTAATAATATATTTATTTTTTCTAAAACAAAATTTATTTACATAAATAATATAAATTTTTTTATTGTATATTTTTTTTGCAAACATATAATAATATGGTGAAGAGTGAAGATAAGACGTTAACATTACGTCTAATTTATTATGACCTAGTAATAGATTTTATGGTCATTATTATTATTGTTTGATAAGAAAAATTATTGTTTGGTTTGATGATAAGGATTTCATTAACAAAATTATTGTTTTGTTTGTGATGTAGTGAGGAATTCCCATGTTGATGATAAGAGCTCAACATTACGCTAATATTATTTTTAAAAGTTATATATATAGTTATCACTGTTTTGTTTTTTCTATAAAACTAATTTATTTGCTTTTATTTTAATCAATTGCTGTGACGTAGTGATGAATTCCTTCAAATAAATAAGAATATACAATGCTTTGTAATAAATTTTTTTATTTTTTAAATATATATACATATAAATAAATTATAATACATTTGTTTTATTTATTCACGAATTGTGTTGTGATGTAAATCCAAGCCATTTAACAAACACCATATTACCTTTTGTTTTTATTATTTTCTCAACTAGATAAAGATTTGGATATTTGACTTTATTTAGTTCGACTCCATAAAATGCTATAACTTTTTTAGTTTAAATTAGTAAAATATTTTTTTTATTACCACCTCATATATACCAAAAACAAAATAAAACTAATAATATATTTATTTTTTCTAAAACAAAATTTATTTACATAAATAATATAAATTTTTTTATTGTATATTTTTTTTTGCAAACATATAATAATATGGTGAAGATAAGACGTTAACATAACGTCTAATTTATTATGACCTAGTAATAGATTTCATGGTCATTATTATTATTGTTTGATAAGAAAAATTATTGTTTTGTTTGATGATAAGGATTTCATTAACAAAATTATTGTTTTGTTTGTGATGTAGTGAGAAATTCCCATGTTGATGATAAGAGCTCAACATTACGCTAATATTATTTTTATGAATTTCATTATGAATACATGAAAACAATATTCAAAGAAAAATGTAGTACTGCATTGTATACTGACACAGATAGTTTAATTTATGAGATATCATGTGACGACATTTATAGTATATTAAGAGTAGATTGTCACAAATATTTTGACACCAGCGATTTTTCTCCATCGAATATATGTGGAATCCCTTTAGTTAATAAAAAAGTTTTGGGCTTAATGAAAGATGAACTGTGTGGTAAAATTATTACCGAATTTGTATATATTGTTTTTTAATTGCTACATAACTTTTTTTAGTTTAAATTAGTTTCCTAACTTCACTTGTAAATGGATTGTACTCAATTATACGATCATGCAGCAGAAGACAATATGCTGATGTATTTTTATGTATATTTTCAGATGTTTTAAATTCAAGCCTAACATCAACAGGTCCAGATTTTATTGTCTCATTTTGATGTGAACAATCTATAACAATAATTGGAGCAGACGATTTGAACTCACTCCAACTTAGACATGGTTCACTATGTCGTCCATAATATGATCGTTGGAAATTTTTATACATCTCATAGAGTAAAGCATATCGATCTTTTGAAAATTTAATATCTAAATCATCATATGGATATGATTCAGAGTTTAAATGCACTTTAATATCTGTTAAATTACAATGATCAAATTTGCTAGAATCTTTAGATTTCTGATATTTGCGATCAGTTTGTAATGCAAAAACTATATATTGTGGTTTCTCCAGTTGAGTAGATGTTTTAACTACCCACGAGTGGTGATTTGTTTCTGGTAAAACGGGGTATTCATACATATCCCAATTTCGAAAACTCATTTGAATTGGTTTGCTACTTTCTGATATTCTCAGTAACTCCAATTTAATATTATCAGCTACAGTTACATGTGGTATTCTCCATTGTAATTTAAAAATGTGTAACTTATAATCTTCTTTGGTGAATACGGCATTATCATCGGTTCTTGTACGATTTAATATCAATTCATGTTTTGCGTTCACGATAATTTTTTTATAATCTTCAGCAAACCCCAACAACATTTTCAGTGGTATACAGAAATTAATGTAGCGATTTTTTGTGGTAATCTCATTCTTTGGTGACCAACCCGCATTTAATAAGCTATTACTTTCATTAATATCGAGCGAAATATAGTTTTTAAGTGTTGAAGTAACCCCAGTGTTTCTATTCCAAAACTATCGAAATATGTACAATTGTTATTGTTTTTATAGAACGCCACACAATGAGTTCCAGAACCAGATGAATCATCCAAATTCAAAATGCCACATTCTACTTTCCAAGGTTTTTTTGGTAGATTATTTCTCATAAATACACCACGAAAGTGTGGTATTTTTGAAGCAAATTTATATAGATCCAATTCATTTAGAGCTCTATTTTCAGGTAGCGTCTCCATTAGTTTTTTGAATAAGGTTTTAAATATAATCCATACCCCTTTTTATAGGGTTTCAAATATAATCCATGACCTAAGGCGGCAGCTTCCATTGTTTTATTATGACGTTGAGTTTCATCAAAATTTTTCTTAGCGTCTTTTATCTCATTAATTGTTTTAGCTATCCCCGCAGCACCACTAGATAGTGCACCAACTGCTGAAAGTCCAGCAAATAGCGGTACTAAAAATGGTAAAACACCACCAGTTTTTGGTATTGGAATTATTCTCGGTGCTTCAGCTAACGATTTATTAGAAATAATATTTTTAGCTGTATTCATAGCCATTTTGATTGCTTCTTTTACATTATTAGGTTTATGTTTTATTATAAATTTCTTAACATCTCGAACAGCTTTACGAAATAAACTCTTCTTTTTAGAGCTATTTTTAATTTTTCCACCTTTTTTCTTCTTCATACCCATACCGATTTTGCTTTTAATTTTCATAATGTTCGTTACCATTAATGCGTTAGCACGTTCAGATAAAGTTGAATCTTTTGCAATAACACGTTTCCACGCTTTTTCAGCCAATATTTTATCTGCTATATTTCTGTCTGGTGTATCACGAAATTTGGAATATGCAATATCATGCTCTTTACAAGCTGAATCCCATTGATTTATACCCTCGTCACCTCTAGCTAATCTTTTATGTAATTTAGTTCCTGGATAATTATAACCAGGTAAATGTAATTCAAAAGGTAATTTATTAATTAGTGAATTTATGACTCCTCCCCCAGAAACAGGTGTGCGATGACTGAAACGGTTATGTAAAATCATTTTTCTAGATACACTATTTTGGTTATGGTGTTGAATGGTTATGAATAAAAAAACTATAAAAAAATTTTTTATAGGTAAATGGTGGTTAGTTATAAAGATGAGGTTCATAAAATAAGACATTAGTTTACCAATAAGGAATACCGATGTTAATTGTAACATTAAGGAAAAATTAAAACATGGAATATTATTCCCCAGCAGTATAAGGGGAATAATATCAGGTCCATCAAACTGTGGAAAGACTAATGTTATAATAAGCTAACTTGAGCACCCCAATGGTTTGAAATTTGAAAATATTTATATTTATTCAAAATCACTATACTATCCAAAATATGAATATTTGAGAAAGATAATAAAACCAATATCTGGCATGGGATATAATACATTTTCAGATGGTTGTGAGGTTATACCCCCCGAAGAAGCTAAACCAAATTCTTTTTTTATCTTTGATGATGTAGCTTGTGGAAATCAAGATAATATGCGTTCTTATTTCTGTATGGGGCGTCATAATGAAATTGATTGCTTTTACTTATGTCAAACATACACACACATACCAAAACATTTAGTACGTGATAATGCAAATTTTATAATCATTTTCAAGCAGGATGATATGAATTTGAGACATATATATAATGATCATGTCAACTCAGATATGACATTAAATCAATTCCAAAGCATATGCCAAGAATGTTGGAAAGATAAATATGGTTTTCTAGTTATTGATAAAGATAGTGCCGTGGAGAAAGGTAGATATCGAAAACAATTTGACAACTTTATACTTCTATAAAATCATAATCAGTTGAATTGAAGCTGTTGTTTGGGGAAGATGATTTATTTTATCGATCTCCAAGGATTTAAAAATTCCAAAAATGATTTTATTCCCAAATAAATTGCTCTTGTTCCACACTTAGAAAACAAATCAAAACATTTTATTTTAAAGCCACCATGTAATTTTATGGCGCTATCTGCAGCAGAACAAACTCAAGCTGATTGGCTTTATCATAATCATCATGGAATTAAGTGGGTCGCTGGATTTATTGGATATAAAAAAGTTGAAAAATATTTAATTCGAACACTGAGAAATCAAATCGTTTTTGTCAAAGGTGTTGAAAAACAAAAATGGGTTGAAAATATAATTGGTGATATTGCATGTATACGTAATTTAGAAGATTTGGGATGCCCTAACTTAAAAACACTAAATAAAATTTATAAAAATACCCCAAGGTGTTTCCATCAAGGTTGTTGCTCACTGCAGAATGTTTTATTATATAAAAAATTCCATGACATACCAGCATTAGATTGGTCATCATTAAAAACAATTACTACATTTGATTAATGAAAACAACTTGTTAGCTGTTATCTGTTAGCTGTTACCTGTTAGCTGTTATCTGTTAGCTGTTAGCTGTTAGCTGTTACCTGTTACCTGTTACCTATTTAAATCAAAACACATCTGTTGCAATATCTGTTGATTCAGACCTCTAACCAACATAGGAAATAAAAAATAATATGGATCGAAAATTAATTAAGGATATTATAAGAACTAGGAAAGCCATAAGTGAAAAATATAAAATTTTAAAGAGCGGGAGATTTATTGTGGATGCAGCCTTAGAAAATACTTTTAAATCTATCAGTAAACCTTTGAAAGAATTTGTTGGGGTTGTAAAACCAAAAAAAATCAAATTAAGGAAGAACCAAAGCATTTACAATTAAAAAAAGAGATGAGCGTATTCAAAAAACAAAAAACTTCCACACCAGTCGAAAAATCACACACCAATACAAATTCATTATATGAAGCACCTTCATTCTTAAAAGCTATTGAACCTGAATCAATGAGTATTGATGTGACACCAGATTCACATACTATTAAACCCAAATCATTAGATTTTGATGTAGCACAAGACTCACATACGGATTTATTTTCAAAATCTCAACAACTTTTTAACACACATAATGCATCAACTCTAGAAATTAAATATGGACCACGTAAAAATATATTAACTGGTGGTTGGAAAATGGGGCATGCGAATCTAAAAATAACTCATAATGATGATATCGTAATTGATGATGATAAAGTATATAGTGGAACAAAGGGTTTATTTGATCTATTATTTAAGAAAAAACCTACAGGTTATACTGAAAATGATTAAGCGCAATACAAAGAAATTTTAACAAACACAAATGCACATAAACGTAATTTTGATAAAGAACAACAAATAAATGGTAATAAAAGCTTCAAATATCAAAATATAATTGGAAAACTTTTTTCACATAGCTATGAAACTAGAAAAAAAGCGAAAGTGGGTGATGGTATAAACATGCAACTTTCATCGAAAGGAATTGATTATATCTACTGGGATGATCCAAATGAATTGGTTGATCGGTTAAGGCTATTAATAGCTTCACATAGTGCTGGGAATAATAATCATAATAATGAGATTATATCAATTCTTGAAGAACTAAGAGAAGCTGATATTATTATATAAATATAATACAACACAACCATATAAAATCAATATAAAAATGGTTTTAGACAAGTTTGGTCGCAATAACAATAAATCTGCAGTCGGTTTGCGAGGTCCTCCAGGACCACCAGGGGAGGGGTTAAGCTTAACTGTTAACGGTAATTATGATGCTAAACATAAAAAAATTATTAATCTCACACAACCTGATAAGGATAATGATGTTGCTAATAAAAAATATATAGATGTAAAACTTGATAATTATCAACAAGTTATTAGTAATAAATTATTAGAAGCTAGAGAATATTCAAATTTAATCAAAGTTGGAATTAAAGATTTTGAAGAGAATATGAATCAATCATATGTTGAAGTGGAGGAAATGGTCGATAAATGTACAAAAAGTAGTGGAGAATTGAAACCATATATAGATAAACAAATATTTCTCACTTCTTTAATAAACTTCCCCGCTGAGGGGTTGTAACTTGTTTCATATAAAAGCCCCTCATCAACATAAAAAAGGCGGGGATTAATTTTTTTATATGGAATGGAAAGGTACTAACTTGTTATACCTATTTTGAAAGTTATAATGTTTTACGTGAAATCGTACTTGTTTTATGTGCATATCAATTTTCAAAAATTCAATTATAATATTACCATTAAATAAGGGGGCGGGGACCCAGGGCTCTAAATTTTTCTTATGTTCTTTGTATGGTGTCTATTCATGAAACTGTGAAACAGAGTAAAGATCCGACTATATTAAGGTGTGTTTTTTGACATGCACAAAATTGTGCATTTTTATCGCTCCATGACGGGGGTTTGCAGGTATATTATTCGGAAAAGGATACCATAAGCATAAAATTCCATCCTTAGTTTACCTTTCTGTAAATTTTTTATTCAAATGAATGTGTTTTAGTACTATTTCTAAGCGATTCAAAAAGACAATTTTTGTTTTGCGACACGAAATTTTTTTTTGTTGATTCTGATTCTCTGACATCTAAAACGTAAGAAAAAATTCAAAATCTCGAAAAAAAATTTTCGAAATTTGCTCTGCACCACAAAGCTTCATATTATATTTAATATGAAGCAAAAAAGTAGTTACAGCAAAAAAGACAACTGATAAAAAAAAATCTGAAAAATCGACTGCTAAAGCAATTAAAAAATATTTAGCTGCAAATTATAAAGTTGATGCTGATAAATTAGCACCATTTATAAAAAAATATTTAAAAGGTTCTGTTGAAAGTGGTATTTAATTCAAACAAAAGGTAAAGGCGCTTCTGGTTCATTTAAATTGTCTGCTGCTGCTTCAAAGCCTAAAAAGGAAACTAAAAAAATGGATAAAAAACCAAAAGTTGAAAAAAAAGTTGAAAAAAAAAACACGAATTTTTTTTTTGTTGATTCTGATTCTCTGACATCTAAAACGTAAGAAAAAATTCAAAATCTCGAAAAAAAATTTTCGAAATTTGCTCTGCACCACAAAGCTTCATATTATATTTAATATGAAGCAAAAAAGTAGTTACAGCAAAAAAGACAACTGATAAAAAAAAATCTGAAAAATCGACTGCTAAAGCAATTAAAAAATATTTAGCTGCAAATTATAAAGTTGATGCTGATAAATTAGCACCATTTATAAAAAAATATTTAAAAGGTTCTGTTGAAAGTGGTCATTTAATTCAAACAAAAGGTAAAGGCGCTTCTGGTTCATTTAAATTGTCTGCTGCTGCTTCAAAGCCTAAAAAGGAAACTAAAAAAATGGATAAAAAACCAAAAGTTGAAAAAAAAGTTAAAAAATGTGTAGCCAAAAAATCAGCAACTGGTGATAAGAAAAAAAAAGTAGTTACAGCAAAAAAGACAACTGATAAAAAAAAATCTGAAAAATCGACTGCTAAAGCAATTAAAAAAGCTGGTACTATTAAAAAAAAACTCCAAACCAAAAATCAACAAAACCATCCAAAACAGATGTGAAAAAACCACAGCCGAAGAAAGCTACTTCTCCAAAAAAAGTTGCAACTAAAAAAACGGCAAAAAAATAAATTTAAATGTATGAACAATATAATAATTGTTTATAACAAATAACCAGTCCTTTTCAGGACTAAAATTTTTTTTAAAAAAGAGTAAAAAATGAAAAGTTAAAAAATGTGTAGCCAAAAAATCAGCAACTGGTGATAAGAAAAAAAAGGTAGTTACAGCAAAAAAGACAACTGATAAAAAAAAATCTAAAAAATCGACTGCTAAAGCAATTAAAAAAGCTGGTACTATTAAAAAAAAACTCCAAAACAAAAATCAACAAAACCATCCAAAACAGATGTGAAAAAACCACAGCCGAAGAAAGCTACTTCTCCAAAAAAAGTTGCAACTAAAAAAACGGCAAAAAAATAAATTTAAATGTATGAACAATATAATAATTGTTTATAACAAATAACCAGTCCTTTTCAGGACTAAAATTTTTTTTAAAAAAGAGTAAAAAATTAAATTTTTTATTTATTTATTATACATATATAAATTAAATAATTATAATATAAAATTATTAATATTAAATTTTTTTATTTTAGCTTAGTTAAAAAATTAAAATTCTAGTATCGTGATGACGATGATGATTAAATATTTTAATAATAAGTATTTTTTTTTATATCAGCTAAACATTAACATATACTAAAATTAGAACATAAAAAAAACTAAATATAGAAGAAATTCATAATACAGTATAAAATATATATATATATATATATTTAATTTATATTTGCTTCATTTATTTTAAAAATTAATTTTTATATTATTATATTAAAATTTAATTTATACTCTTTTAATATTATTAATTTGTGGCCCTGAAAAGGACCGATTGATTTTTTTTATTGTATGTATTTAAATATTTTTTAATTTAAGCACGTTCGCCTCGAATACCACGAGCTAATTGAATATCTGTTAGCATAATTGTAACACGTTTAGCATGAATTGCACACAAATTTGTATCTTCAAAGAGGCCAACCAAAAAGGTACAAAGTGCGATTCTGAACGCCATGTACGAACTGCCCAGGGGCACCCATGTCAGATTTAATGGGTCAGCTCGCAAACCCGGATGGGTGTCCATCAACTGCGCTGATGATGCGAGTAAGCGTTGGCTGAAAGAGACCATAAGGAAAATGAAGCCCTACAAAGAGGCTGATTTAGTGTTGGTAGAAGGTGGAGATCTTCCTATACACGCGGTCTGCTGAGGGTTCTTTCCTGACGAAGAAAATCTTCGTGAGGGAGAAATCCTGGACAGACAAGGCAGACAGAACGATGGCCTGCTCATCCAGAATTGGAGGATTCTGAGGAGATCATCTAACGAGAAGGGCCACCGCATGGTTCTCTCAATAGATGACGCCTCCGCTAGAGTCATTCAAGACCTGGACTGCAGATCTTGGTTCGGTTTTGATAGGATTGATCTCCGCCTTAAAATCCATGCTGGTGGTATAGGCAAGATATAGGAAGAAAGGAAGCAACGAAAACGTCGACGAGAGGTGAAACATCGGTAACACCCATGCCAGCGCTGGTAGAAGTTGTGAAAAGAGCATCTGAACCAGTAGCTTCTATCAGTGCAGTAAGTAAAAGCATCCAATTCAGGCCACCTTTGAAAGCTGATGCAGAAGGAAGGCACGAAAGAGAAAGGAGGTCGGAATATAGAAGAAGATCCCCTCCGAGATCTGCACCAAGGAGAAGGTCACACTCCAGGGAGAAAAGAAACGAGTGGAGGAGAATGGAGCACGGCAGACCAGCGCGGCTTGATGACTCCTGCAGACAGAGAAGGAGAGAGGCGTCGCGCAGCCCTCCTACCAGAAACAGAAGGAGCAGGGCGGACTCCAGGAGTCCCCCAAGAAGGAGATAAAAAGAACTCAACTTCTGGAAGTGCATTCAGGCGAACCTGCAGAATGCAAAGGCGGCATCGGCTACACTCAGCTGTAGGTTCGTAAAAGAAGTCGCCAACATTGCACTCATCCAGGAACCCTGGCTAGCAAATGGTAAGATATGTGGGCTAGGAGTGTCCGGAGGTAAGTTATTATACGATAATACAAACTCGAGACCAAGAGCTTGTATTCTGTTTAATAAAGATATTAATTACGTTCCAATTACAGAATTCTGTCAACAGGATGTAGTAGCGGCAATAAGTGAACCAAAGGGCGAGCTGGCCCCCCTCCTGAGTTAATAGGACAATGCCCCCTCCTGAGTTAATAGGACTGCTACTTTTCGCAAGAAGAAACAAGATGCAGCTTTTGGTAGGATGTGATGCCAACGCTCATCATACAAACTGGGGTAGCACGGACATTAATAACAGGGGTAAGTCACTACTAGAATTTATTACTAGTTATAATTTATCAATAATAAATTTGGGTAATGAGTCAACATTCGTCAATAGCATTAGAGGTGAGGTTCTAGATCTAACAATAACGACCCCTTTCTTAACGAATAAGATAAACAACTGGCACGTCTCTGATGAGCCATCTTGTTCGGATCACACACATATTAGATTCGATTTAGCAGGAGTAGGCCCCTTATCAATAACATACCCCCCAAAAAGAAAACCAAATGGTCGTCATATAAGACTGACCTAGAAGGCAAACTAGAGGCGATCCCAAAGAAAATCAAAGATATTGAGGAACTAAAAGATGCGGCTATGATGACAAATGCAGCAATCATTAGCGATTTTGAAGAGAACTGCCCAATGAGGACAAAACGTAGTAACAGACAAGTAAGCTGGTGGAACAACAATCTCTCCGACCTAAGAACTAAGGTTAGGAGACTGTTTAATAAATCAAAAAATAAAAACCCACAAGAATGGGAAATTTACACGACGGCTCTCACTGAATACAATCGTGAGATAAGGAAAGCTGAGAAAGCCTCGTTCCAAACGTTCTGCGAAAAAATAGAAGAACTCCCAGTAGCAGCACGTATTCACAAAGTATTAGCAAATGATAAACCGGAAGCCAGATGTCTCCTAAAAAAGGACAATGGCAGTTATGCGGAATCAAAAGCTGAATCTGTAGGAATTCTACTAGATTCCCACTTCCCTGGAGCTGCAACACTATCGGATGAAATAAACAGCACCAGCAACTCCCAAGATAAACCAAAGAAGGAGGACTGGAAATTAGCAAACAACGTCATCAGCCCAGAAAGAGTCAAATGGGCGATTAAAACCTTCAAACCCTTCAAGTCAGCAGGTCCAGATGAAATATTCCCGGCCTTACTACAGGAAGGAGGTGAAAAACTTGCACTTATACTAACAAGGCTTTTCAAAGCTAGTCTAGTATTTGGACATATACCAAAAGTGTGGGCACAGGTAAAAGTGGTATTCATACCCAAAGTAAACAACAGGCTGAACGGAGACCCAAAAAATCTACGACCCATCAGCCTATCATCATTCGTATTGAAAACATTGAAAAAAGTGATTGAGAGATACTTAAGAGATGTAATTATGACAAACCATCCCCTCCACAAAAATCAATACGCATATCAAGCAGTAAAATCCACAGAGATGGCACTGCTGAATCTAACAGAAAAGATTGAGAAATCACTAATAGCGAAGGAGACAGCTTTAGTAGCGTTCATGGATATAGAGGGTGCTTTTAACAACACCTCTCATAAGTCAATGATAGAGGCATTGAGAGGCAGGGGAACAAGCAACGCAATATGCAAATGGACAGAGTACATGCTAAAGAGCAGGGTAATTGAACTCTCTCTGGGCGAGGAAAAGATGAAGGCAACAACAAATTGAGGATGTCCACAAGGTGGTGTTTTATCGCCCATTCTCTGGTCTCTGGTAGTAGACAAACTACTAGATAAGCTACAAAGTGCAGGATTTGATTGTCAAGGATATGCTGATGATCTTGCAATTATCATCAGAGGAAAATTCATAAACGTTCAATGTGAGTAGTAGAGCTGTGCGGGTTCTCCCGGTCCGTTTTGCACAGGTGGTAGCCCTAAATTTTCTATGTGCGACAGACAAACCCCTAAATTTGCAGAATGTGCTAATAAAATGTGCTAAATGGGCGTGTTGGTGTGTGTGAATTTTGAGAGGATTTGTGTGTTGGTGTGTGTGAATTTTGAGAGGATTTGTGTGTTGGTGTGTGTGAATTTTGAGAGGATTTGTGTGATGGTGTGTGTATTTTGAGAGTATTTGTATGTATTAGTATGAATTTGTGAGAGATAAGGTTTGTGAAATGTGCTAATGGAATGTGCTAAATGTTTGTGATTGGCTGTTGGAGTGTAATGTTTGCGAAATGTGCTAATGGAATGTGCTGAATGTGTGTGATTGGCTGTTGGGGGTTTTTGCAAGTATTTGAGTGTGTGAGTGGGTGAATTGAGTGAGGAGAAAAGTTGTGGTTGAGAGTGTGTTTGGAGAAAAGCTGTAGTTGAGTGTGCGTGAGTAGATTAATTTTATTTTTGGTTCGTTTACTGGAGAGTTGTAGTTGAGTGTGCGTGAGTAGGTTAATTTTATTTTTGGTTTGTTTACTGTGGTGAAAAAAGCTACTTTATGGTTGGGACATTTGGTTGGTTTACTGTGATGGTGAAGATATGGTTTATTGTTGCGGCAGTAAATAACATAAGGAATTCCTTTGCTTAATAATTTCGTACATATGTTTGTTATCATGACTAAAAAAAAGTGCTAAAATTCTCAAGATGTAGGTACATAGGTCAACAAACGTTCATAAAATAATAAATCAAAATAAGAACTCTTAATCTTTTTTTGGAGTTTGTTATCAGGAGCAAAATTTCTTATGGTTTGAAAATAAAAATTGTATAAAATGTTGAAATAAATCTTAGAATGTACATAGGTTAACATAGGTCAACATGAGTGGAAAAAAATAATGAAATAATTATCTCTGTACCTTTTTTTGGAGTTTGTTAACAGGAGCAAAATTTAAAAAAATACCATTTTAATTTACTTAGAAAAATTATATTTATTATATTCTACAAACTTTATATTTTGATTTAATTTCAGCATGTTCCACTATTATTACATCTAAATTAGATACATCATAATAGCTTCTTTTCACGCCGGTTATTGGTCTTTCGGCAATCGAAAACATGTAGTGATCTAGATCCATCCTTTTTTGGAATGTATTCCACCATTGCATTGTAAAATTGTCACTGTTGTAAAATTGTGCCAGTGCCAAATGTAATAATTTTTTTGTATATTAATTTTTCTTGGTTTGTTTATTTTTTATTCACGTTTTACCAAAAGAAAAAATCGGTTTTGCAAGATAAGAAAAATATTGATAACAATTCAAAATTTATTCAATATTATATTCTAAAAGTTCCCACTAATTGTAGACTTTTGTGTACCGCGGGTATCAAAAATGTGCTACTTGTATCATAGAATATAAAATACTTAGTTTTAAGTCAAGGTTATTAATTGGAATTTATAAATTTTGTAGTGTGGATAAAAAATCTAAGGGCGTAAAAAGACATATAGTTGTGAATGAAATAACTGTTGATGATTATTTAGAGTGTTTAAATATTAAACAAAATAAAATGATCACACAAAATCTAATTCGATCAAAATCTCATAATGTATACACTATAAAACAAACCAAAATCGCATTGAATCCATATGATGATAAGAGAGCATTAATTGTAAACTCACATAATACTTTACCTTGGGGGCATTATAGCTTAAGAACTAACACATTAATGTAGATAATATATATACAATAAATTGGTTTTATTATTATTATATTATAAATTTATTTATAATATACTAATTTTTATTTAAGTAAAACATATACATACTATAAAATACTTTAATTTAAATAAAACATATACTATGAAATAAAAGAGTTTGATTGATAGGAATTAAAGTAAAGATGTGATTATATAGAATTAAAAAATAAATAAAATTTTTTTTTTGTAATATACAGATTGTATTTAAGTAAAACATACACTTTTGAAATAATTTAATCTATTAAATAATAATGTTTTTAAATTAATTAAAACACATACTATGAAATAAAAGAGTTTGATTTATAAGAACTAAAGTAAAAATGTGATTATATTGGAATTAATAAATAAATAAAAAGGAATATTTTAAAATACCAAATTTTTTGTTTTATTTATCAAAAAAACTTATATATATATATTGTTTTTTAATTGCTACATAACTTTTTTTAGTTTAAATTAGTAAAATATTTTTTTATTACCACCTCATATATACCAAAAACAAAATAAAACTAATAATATATTTATTTTTTCTAAAACAAAATTTATTTACATAAATAATATAAATTTTTTTATTGTATATTTTTTTTGCAAACATATAATAATATGGTGAAGAGTGAAGATAAGACGTTAACATTACGTCTAATTTATTATGACCTAGTAATAGATTTCATGGTCATTATTATTATTGTTTGATAAGAAAAATTATTGTTTGGTTTGATGATAAGGATTTCATTAACAAAATTATTGTTTTGTTTGTGATGTAGTGAGGAATTCCCATGTTGATGATAAGAGCTCAACATTACGCTAATATTATTTTTAAAAGTTATATATATAGTTATCACTGTTTTGTTTTTTCTATAAAACTAATTTATTTGCTTTTATTTTAATCAATTGCTGTGACGTAGTGAGGAATTCCTTCAAATAAATAAGAATATACAATGCTTTGTAATAAATTTTTTTATTTTTTAAATATATATACATATAAATAAATTATAATACATTTGTTTTATTTATCCACGAATTGTGTTGTGATGGAAATCCAAGCCATTTAACAAACACCATATTACCTTTTGTTTTTATTATTTTCTCAACTAGATAAAGATTTGGATATTTGGCTTTATTTAGTTCGACTCCATAAAATGCTATAACTTTTTTTAGTTTAAATTAGTAAAATATTTTTTTTATTACCACCTCATATATACCAAAAACAAAATAAAACTAATAATATATTTATTTTTTCTAAAACAAAATTTATTTACATAAATAATATAAATTTTTTTATTGTATATTTTTTTTTGCAAACATATAATAATATGGTGAAGATAAGACGTTAACATAACGTCTAATTTATTATGACCTAGTAATAGATTTCATGGTCATTATTATTATTGTTTGATAAGAAAAATTATTGTTTTGTTTGATGATAAGGATTTCATTAACAAAATTATTGTTTTGTTTGTGATGTAGTGAGGAATTCCCATGTTGATGATAAGAGCTCAACATTACGCTAATATTATTTTTATGAATTTCATTATGAATACATGAAAACAATATTCAAAGAAAAATGTAGTACTGCATTGTATACTGACACAGATAGTTTAATTTATGAGATATCATGTGACGACATTTATAGTATATTAAGAGTAGATTGTCACAAATATTTTGACACCAGCGATTTTTCTCCATCGAATATATGTGGAATCCCTTTAGTTAATAAAAAAGTTTTGGGCTTAATGAAAGATTAACTGTGTGGTAAAATTATTACCGAATTTGTATATATTGTTTTTTAATTGCTACATAACTTTTTTTAGTTTAAATTAGTTTCCTAACTTCACTTGTAAATGGATTGTACTCAATTATACGATCATGCAGCAGAAGACAATATGCTGATGTATTTTTATGTATATTTTCAGATGTTTTAAATTCAAGCCTAACATCAACAGGTCCAGATTTTATTGTCTCATTTTGATGTGAACAATCTATAACAATAATTGGAGCAGACGATTTGAACTCACTCCAACTTAGACATGGTTCACTTTGTCGTCCATAATATGATCGTTGGAAATTTTTATACATCTCATAGAGTAAAGCATATCGATCTTTTGAAAATTTAATATCTAAATCATCATATGGATATGTTTCAGAGTTTAAATGCACTTTAATATCTGTTAAATTACAATGATCAAATTTGCTAGAATCTTTAGATTTCTGATATTTGCGATCAGTTTGTAATGCAAAAACTATATATTGTGGTTTCTCCAGTTGAGTAGATGTTTTAACTACCCACGAGTGGTGATTTGTTTCTGGTAAAACGGGGTATTCATACATATCCCAATTTCGAAAACTCATTTGAATTGGTTTGCTACTTTCTGATATTCTCAGTAACTCCAATTTAATATTATCATCTACAGTTGCATGTGGTATTCTCCATTGTAATTTAAAAATGTGTAACTTATAATCTTCTTTGGTGAATACGGCATTATCATCGGTTCTTGTACGATTTAATATCAATTCATGTTTTGCGTTCACGATAATTTTTTTATAATCTTCAGCAAACCCCAACAACATTTTCAGTGGTATACAGAAATTAATGTAGCGATTTTTTGTGGTAATCTCATTCTTTGGTGACCAACCCGCATTTAATAAGCTATTACTTTCATTAATATCGAGCGAAATATAGTTTTTAAGTGTTGAAGTAACCCCAGTGTTTCTATTCCAAAACTATCGAAATATGTACAATTGTTATCGTTTTTATAGAACGCCACCCAATGAGTTCCAGAACCAGATGAATCATCCAAATTCAAAATGCCACATTCTACTTTCCAAGGTTTTTTTGGTAGATTATTTCTCATAAATACACCACGAAAGTGTGGTATTTTTGAAGCAAATTTATATAGATCCAATTCATTTAGAGCTCTATTTTCAGGTAGCGTCTCCATTAGTTTTTTGAATAAGGTTTTAAATATAATCCATACCCCTTTTTATAGGGTTTCAAATATAATCCATGACCTAAGGCGGCAGCTTCCATTGTTTTATTATGACGTTGAGTTTCATCAAAATTTTTCTTAGCGTCTTTTATCTCATTAATTGTTTTAGCTATCCCCGCTGCACCACCAGATAGTGCACCAACTGCTGAAAGTCCAGCAAATAGCGGTACTAAAAATGGTAAAACACCACCAGTTTTTGGTATTGGAATTATTCTCGGTGCTTCAGCTAACGATTTATTAGAAATAATATTTTTAGCTGTATTCATAGCCATTTTGATTGCTTCTTTTACATTATTAGGTTTATGTTTTATTATAAATTTCTTAACATCTCGAACAGCTTTACGAAACAAACTCTTCTTTTTAGAGCTATTTTTAATTTTTCCACCTTTTTTCTTCTTCATACCCATACCGATTTTGCTTTTAATTTTCATAATGTTCGTTACCATTAATGCGTTAGCACGTTCAGATAAAGTTGAATCTTTTGCAATAACACGTTTCCACGCTTTTTCAGCCAATATTTTATCTGCTATATTTCTGTCTGGTGTATCACGAAATTTGGAATATGCAACATCATGCTCTTTACAAGCTGAATCCAATTGATTTATACCCTCGTCACCTCTAGCTAATCTTTTATGTAATTTAGTTCCTGGATAATTATAACCAGGTAAATGTAATTCAAAAGGTAATTTATTAATTAGTGAATTTATGACTCCTCCCCCAGAAACAGGTGTGCGATGACTGAAACGGTTATGTAAAATCATTTTTCTAGATACACTATTTTGGTTATGGTGTTGAATGGTTATGAATAAAAAAACTATAAACAAATTTTTTATAGGTAAATGGTGGTTAGTTATAAAGATGAGGTTCATAAAATAAGACATTAGTTTACCAATAAGGAATACCGATGTTAATTGTAACATTAAGGAAAAATTAAAACATGGAATATTATTACCCAGCAGTATAAGGGGAATAATATCAGGTCCATCAAACTGTGGAAAGACTAATGTTATAATAAGCTAACTTGAGCACCCCAATGGTTTGAAATTTGAAAATATTTATATTTATTCAAAATCACTATACTAACCAAAATATGAATATTTGAGAAAGATAATAAAACCAATATCTGGCATGGGATATAATACATTTTCAGATGGTTGTGAGGTTATACCCCCCGAAGAAGCTAAACCAAATTCTATTTTTATCTTTGATGATGTAGCTTGTGGAAATCAAGATAATATGCGTTCTTATTTCTGTATGGGGCGTCATAATGAAATTGATTGCTTTTACTTATGTCAAACATACACACACATACCAAAACATTTAGTACGTGATAATGCAAATTTTATAATCATTTTCAAGCAGGATGATATGAATTTGAGACATATATATAATGATCATGTCAACTCAGATATGATATGACATTAAATCAATTCCAAAGCATATGCCAAGAATGTTGGAAAGATAAATATGGTTTTCTAGTTATTGATAAAGATAGTGCCGTGGAGAAAGGTAGATATCGAAAACAATTTGAAAACTTTATACTTCTATAAAATCATAATCAGTTGAATTGAAGCTGTTGTTTGGGGAAGATGATTTATTTTATCGATCTCCAAGGATTTAAAAATTCCAAAAATGATTTTATTCCCAAATAAATTGCTCTTGTTCCACACTTAGAAAAAAAATCAAAACATTTTATTATAAAGCCACCATGTAATTTTATGGCGCTATCTGCAGCAGAACAAACTCAAGCTGACTGGCTTTATCATAATCATCATGGAATTAAGTGGGTCGCTGGATTTATTGGATATAAAAAAGTTGAAAAATATTTAATTCGAACACTGAGAAATCAAATCGTTTTTGTCAAAGGTGTTGAAAAACAAAAATGGGTTGAAAATATATTTGGTGATATTGCATGTATACGTAATTTAGAAGATTTGGGATGCCCTAACTTAAAAACACTAAATAAAATTTATAAAAATACCCCAAGGTGTTTCCATCAAGGTTGTTGCTCACTGCAGAATGTTTTATTATATAAAAAATTCCATGACATACCAGCATTAGATTGGTCATCATTAAAAACAATTACTACATTTGATTAATGAAAACAACTTGTTAGCTGTTATCTGTTAGCTGTTACCTGTTAGCTGTTATCTGTTAGCTGTTAGCTGTTACCTGTTACCTGTTACCTGTTACCTATTTAAATCAAAACACATCTGTTGCAATATATGTTGATTCAGACCTCTAACCAACATAGGAAATAAAAAATAATATGGATCGAAAATTAATTAAGGATATTATAAGAACTAGGAAAGCCATACGTGAAAAATATAAAATTTTAAAGAGCGGGAGATTTATTGTGGATGCAGCCTTAGAAAATACTTTTAAATCTATCAGTAAACCTTTGAAAGAATTTGTTGGGGTTGTAAAACCAAAAAAAATCAAATTAAGGAAGAACCAAAGCATTTACAATTAAAAAAAGAGATGAGCGTATTCAAAAAACAAAAAACTTCCACACCAGTCGAAAAATCACACACCAATACAAATTCATTATATGAAGCACCTTCATTCTTAAAAGCTATTGAACCTGAATCAATGAGTATTGATGTGACACCAGATTCACATACTATTAAACCCAAATCATTAGATTTTGATGTAGCACAAGACTCACATACGGATTTATTTTCAAAATCTCAACAACTTTTTAACACACATAATGCATCAACTCTAGAAATTAAATATGGACCACGTAAAAATATATTAACTGGTGGTTGGAAAATGGGGCATGCGAATCTAAAAATAACTCATAATGATGATATCGTAATTGATGATGATAAAGTATATAGTGGAACAAAGGGTTTATTTGATCTATTATTTAAGAAAAAACCTACAGGTTATACTGAAAATGATTAAGCGCAATACAAAGAAATTTTAACAAACACAAATGCACATAAACGTAATTTTGATAAAGAACAACAAATAAATGGTAATAAAAGCTTCAAATATCAAAATATAATTGGAAAACTTTTTTCACATAGCTATGAAACTAGAAAAAAAGCGAAAGTGGGTGATGGTATAAACATGCAACTTTCATCGAAAGGAATTGATTATATCTACTGGGATGATCCAAATGAATTGGTTGATCGGTTAAGGCTATTAATAGCTTCACATAGTGCTGGGAATAATAATCATAATAATGAGATTATATCAATTCTTGAAGAACTAAGAGAAGCTGATATTATTATATATATATAATACAACACAACCATATAAAATCAATATAAAAATGGTTTTAGACAAGTTTGGTCGCAATAACAATAAATCTGCAGTCGGTTTGCGAGGTCCTCCAGGACCACCAGGGGAGGGGTTAAGCTTAACTGTTAACGGTAATTATGATGCTAAACATAAAAAAATTATTAATCTCACACAACCTGATAAGGATAATGATGTTGCTAATAAAAAATATATAGATGTAAAACTTGATAATTATCAACAAGTTATTAGTAATAAATTATTAGAAGCTAGAGAATATTCAAATTTAATCAAAGTTGGAATTAAAGATTTTGAAGAGAATATGAATCAATCATATGTTGAAGTGGAGGAAATGGTCGATAAATGTACAAAAAGTAGTGGAGAATTGAAACCATAGTAGTAAGTAGACACACCTAGAACAAAATTTCTCAGGTACGATAGAGATGGAAAAAAATAAGCCACTTTGGTGTAAAACTGAAAATGTATGGAATTTTTTGTTTTGCGTTGGTATTAGAAGAGAGACATGAAATAAAAGACACTTGGATGTTAGTAATGCGTAGGTAGTAGAAGAGAGACATGAAATAAAAGACACTTGGATGTTAGTAATCTACAATATTTGCCACTTTGATGCAAAAACGAGAATAAAAGTTTTTTGTTGTTCTTTGTCGACCGTTTGTAAACTTGTTTTTTTCTAAACCATACTTTTTTTGTAAAACAAAATAAACTTGTTCTATAGGAATGCATTTGAAAGACCATTATTTTGTATAGGCATCAAGTTTCTCATTTTTCTAAATCCCACCTATTTGTAAACAAAATACACTATTTGTATAGGAATGCATATCATCTAAGCTGAAAGAACATGTGTAAATACTCGTTTGTAAAATATTTAACAACAACAAAAAAGCACATAGTTTATTACTTTTATTTTTGCAGTTTTCTTTTTGCATACAAGAAACTTGATGTCTTTACATATGTTGTATAGCATAGTATAGCATCATGGTTGTGTATTTGTATTTCTGTACAAAAATGCAATAACAAATATATGGTATATTTTTATTCTTGTTGTTCGCTATAATGTGGTATGTATTACGTATTTTTATTACAAAAACAAAAGTATACGTAATATCGCCACTGCTAGAGTAAAGTTAAGTAGAATAGTGGGATAAAGAAAAACAAAAACAATGCATTATATGTGAGAGGAGATATGAATGAAATAGCATAGCAGCATGGCAGCTGTTTAAATGACCTCCTTTATTTTGTAAACAAAAGTTGTGTTTATAAAAAACAAAAATCAAAGTTGTTATAAAAACGTGTTTATGAATATTATCAAAGCTTGTTAGCATTATATCTTACAAATGCAAAAAAAAACATCTTATGCAATAACAAAAATTGTTTTCGTAATGTTAATAAATTGATTGAACTTGATTTTTATAATTCCAGGTTATCGAAGTTATTAACCCTATTTTTGTACATGTAAAAAAAACACATGCACTAAGAAAATTGTTTTTCGTATCTGTACATACATACGATAATAAAATTGAACTTGATTTATTTTTAATTAAGGTTGAATTCTCAAAGTTTATTAACATTATGGAAATATTATGCATTTTTCTATATGTAAATATTATGCGGTAAGAAAAATGATTTCTTATAAACTTTTTATATTGTTGTTAAGTAAAAAATGTTATGGGGTTGTCGAAGTTTTGATGCTACCTGTATCGGGGTACATCCTATCTACAGGGTGAATTAGGTAAAGGGCAGGTGTAATGGCAAAAAAGGGTAAATACCTCAAAATAGCAAGAAATTGCAAATTATTATCAAAAAGATATTAAATACAAAAAATATGTTGTTATTTTCATAAAAATTTATTTGAAAAATAAAACTGTTAAATTTATAGTACAATTTTTTTTATAATTTATAGTATTCTTTTACTGGTTTTTGTAACTTTGGATGTTACACTATGTTGGTTTCACTTTTGTTGTTTTGCTTCGGAAGGATTTTTCACTTTGATTGTTTTACTTTTTGATTCTTTGAAGGTTTTTTTACCTAATAAAAAATTAAATAAAATGTTCATATGTAAAATTTTTTTTAACAATCCAAATAAAAACACAATTTTTGTTTTTTAAAATACAATAAAGAGTTTTTTATTTATTTTTTATTTTTGTTACAGAGTTTTGTTACAGTTTTTAAATTTTCTTTTTTTTTTAAGGTGGTTGCGAAGCTTCGTCTTCGGAGTCAGATGTCAATACGGTGGTCGTTTCTTTTTTTATTTTGAAGTCGAATATCGGAGTGCGATATTCGTTCTCTTCACGTCTTAAAAGTACCATGACAAGATTTTTGGGCACATCTGTGTCCTTGAAACCCTTTAGGACCTTACTTATACGGTCCGGGAAAAAGTACTGGTACATTTCTAGGTCTGCGACGAGCTTTTTACCGTATTTGGTCTTGATCGTCTTGACCGCCAATATGGGGTACTCCTTTCCTATGAACAATTCTTCGGTCCTTATTACAGGTTTAAACTGGGTTTGCCCCGCAACAGACTTTAGTGCTTGCAAGAAATCCTGAAAAATAAAATTTATATTTAGTTATTTTAAAAAAATAATTTTCAAAGAAAAATATTTAAAAATTATAAATTATTTATTTTAACAAAATAGAACTTACCATTATAATTTGTTGAATATTACTGATAAAACTTCAGAAAATTTTCGCTCTTTTATACCTCAAAATATTGTTGTTCAATTGAAAAAAATATAATTAATTACATTTAATGAAAATGAAAACCACTTAACTTAGATTGGAAATTTTTTTTCTTATTTTTTGCCGTCTTCTACCATTTATTATTTAAATTATTATTGCAGGAATATTTGAACATACAAAAATAAAAATCTTATTAATGATACGTCTATAGTAATATTGGTTTTTTCTAAGAAGAGCCAATATAAAAATAGATACATATTCTAATTGCAGAATGCTCAAAGAAAAAAATGCTCAAAGAAAAAAAATGTAGCAAAATAGAAGTATATATAATAATTAACTTAAAAATGTTGTTTGCTGTCTTTAAAATTTATTATTTTTAAATATTATTTAGGACGATTTAACTTGCAAAACGTCTTTTATTAGGGACACGTTTTATCTTGTTCATATTTTTTAATTGAAAAAATTTCTAGCTAGTAATCTGCTATTCGAAAACCACTTAACTTAGATTGGAAATCTTATAAATCTTTGAAAAAATTCCTATCTAGTAATGCTATTCTGTTATTATTTATTATAGAAAAAATATTGCAAGATTCATTTAGATATAATACATGATAAATTTTATAATTTATTCTTGGTTTGTACTAAAAGTAGTTATATCTTTTTTAATTTGATTATAAAAAACCTTTATAACGTATTAACATAACAAAAATTATTGTACAGCATATCTTTGAATAATTTTTTATATTTTATAAAGTAGTTATATTAGAAACTGGTTCAATAATTAATTATACTTGTAAAGATCTTTTTGTAAGTGAAAAGATTTATAAAAGCCGAATTTTCAAAGAAAATTAGTTTAAACGTTGTTTAATAGTGTAACGATAGTGTCTGTAAGGTATATAAATATATTAAAAAAGTGCACAACATCGTTATAATCATGGATAACGTAAGACAAAACTTTATTTTTCAAATATATAAAAAATAAAAATAAATTTTTGTTTATTATAGAATAATATTTTCCTTATGTTGAATGAATTCGCAAAACAGCTCAGCACGAATATTACAGCTTTTACATCAAATTTTATCACTCAATACGGTGCAGCAGGAAACATACCCCCAATAAACCACCTACAACAACAACAACAACAAATTCATCCTTCAACATCTGAAACAGCATCAAGTTCCTCAACAAACATTCAAGATTTTCAAACAGGACAGGGGCTACAACAACAACAAGTTCATCCTTCAACATCTGAAACAGCCTCAAATTCCTCATCAAACCCTCAAGATTTTCAAACAGGCCAGGGCCAACAACAAGAACAAATTCAACCTTCAACATCTACGTTTATCAACAAAAAGTATGTTAATTTAATTAAAAAAGTAGAAAGTTTTAGTTCTAAGCATAAAGTTACAAGTAGAGATTTTGTTTTTAAGTTAAAAAATTATAATGATGCCTTTGACACTATTATTGAATAGTTAGATGTGTGTTTTAAAGATATCTTAGACATAATTACAACAGAATGTTCTCCAAGTAGTTTGGTAGGAATTAAAATATCAATACCTTCAATAGAAAACACACGTCCTATAGGTATACCTTTTAAAAAAGTGTCAATAATAACGTCTAGTATGATAACAGATTTGCTATCGTCAGTTATTCAATCTAATGAATCATTTTTGTCACGGATTTAATAGAAATAACTGCAAAAATTATAAACGTCCCTACAGGTACAGGGCGTGTATGTACCAAAAATTTAACAGAAACGGATATTTTAAAACGTAAAACTAGTTTAATAAATATTGGAGAGGACACAAATACACATTGTCTTCCTCAAGCAATAGTAATAGGTAAATATCTGGCAGATAATAATACGACTGTTTTCAAACACAAAAATTTAAAAATGAAAAAAATTTTATCTCAAAAAGTACAAAAAATAGTAAAAAAAGCCTATGTACACGTGGATAAAGAGACAGAGTGTAATATAGGCGATATTTATAAGATACAAAAAATATTACCTGAGTACAATATTACAGTTTTTAATGATAAAGACAATTATCAAAATTGTTATAAGTTCAATACAAAGGGTAGCAAAAATATAAATCTGTTTTATTTTGAAAAATTAAAACATTTTGTCACTTTAAAAAGTGTTAAGGGTTTTTTCGGTAAAAAAAACAATGTACTTTTTGTGAGGACTTGTATATGGATACGCATAATTGCAAAGAATTATGTAAATACTGCAAAACATTCCCTCCTTGTAATTTCGTGTCATCCTTATACAAATGCAACACATGTTATCGTTCATTCCGTGGAACCCAATGTTTACAAAAGCATTTAAAAAACCCATATGGTAATGGTACGGTATGTTAAAATCTGTCAAAAGTGTTTAAAATATTATGATTTGAATAAACGTAAAGGACAGGTACATTCTTGTAATGAAAAAATATGTGATATTTGTTACAAATTAACCGATCGAGTCCATCAATGTTTTGTACTGCCTTATACAAAAAAAAGACCTCAAAAATTTACTTTAATATTTTATGATATTGAATGTACCCAAAATAAACAATATGGTTTAAATAGTTTTGTACATATTCCTAATTTATGTGTCGCAAATCAGGTTTGTCATTTTTGTTATTTAATTAACGACGACTCTATAGAATGTCAAAATTGTAAAAAACGTGTTCATATATTTGAAAACGATAACAATACAACTTGTATTGAAAAATTTATTACTTATTTACTAAGTATTAATAATAGTTCTATACGAAAAGTTTGTTGTATAGCCCATAATTTTAAAAGCTATGATAGTCAATTTATTATTACTGAGTTGCTAAAAAGAAATAAAAATGTTGTACCTATTATAGGAGGGTTGAAAATTTTGAAGATTACGTTTAATCATAGCATAACTTTTATAGATTCATTAAATTTTTTACCCAAAAACCTTTGGTCTTAAAAATATTGCTAAAGGGGACTATCCTCATTTTTTTAATACTGACGAAAATTACTCTTATATTGGAGAAATTCCTGATATAAATATGTTTTCGACAGAAAATTTAAATGCTGAAGCTCTGGAAAAATTCCACAAATGGTGGAGGGACTTAAAAAATTCTGGATATGTTTTCAACAATCGGGAAGAATTAATAAAATATTGTAAAACTGATGTTAGTGTGCTTCAGAAAGGATGTCTTAAATTTATGAACGATTTCATAAATCTGCTTGATGTCAACCCTTTTTTAGAGTTTTACTATTGCACAAGCAGTAATGGTTGTGTATAGAAAAAAGTTTTTAAAACCAAATACTTTGGCTGTCATTCCTAGTAATAATTACAATATGCATAAGATGCAATCGTTAATAGGTATAAAATGGTTAGAATTTGAAAATGAAAAAGTAAACGGAAAAATCAAATATGAAGTGACATTGAAAAATTGTGGTTTAAAAGTTGATGGTTATAATGCCGAAACTAATACTGTTTACGAATTTTTAGGCTGTTTTTAGCACGGCTGTCCGTCTTGTTTTTACGATAGAAATACTGTAAGACATGGTGTAACTTTTGAAGACAAACATGAAAATACATTATTAAGACTCAACTTTTTAAAAGAAAAACTATATAACGTGACTGAAATGTGGGAATGTAACTTTAATTCATTTTTGATAAATAATACACTAGTAAATACACGGTTAAATCAAAAACCTCTTTTGCTCTATAATTCTTTGCAACCACGTGATGCTATATACGGAGGTCGAACAGAAGTATTCACTCTTTACCATAAAATAAAAAAAGGGGAAAAAATTCGGTATTTAGATTTTACATCTTTGTATCCTTATGTCAATAAAAACTGTAAATATCCTGTAGGTGTTCCTAAAATTTACAAAACCGAACAGTGTAAAAATATTACATCTGAAGATATTATTAAAATTGACGGTATTATAAAATGTTGTATTCTACCTCCTCAAAATTTATTTATACCTGTTTTACCTACAAAAATAAATAATAAATTATTATTTACGCTTTGTAAAACATGCGCTGAAAATGAAAATGTTCTGCAAAAATGTTATCATACTGTCAAAGATAGGTGTTTAGTAGGAACATGGGCTGCAATAGAAATACATTTAGCTTTAAGTAAAGGGTACATAATTAAAGAATTGTACGAGGTATGGGAATACGAAACAACTATATACGAAAATACTTCAAAAACTGGAGGTTTATTTGCTGAATACATGGATACATTTATTAAACTTAAACAAGAAGCTAGTGCCAAAAATATATACAAGAATATTTTCAAAAAGAGGGTGTGTTATTAGAAGAAAACAAAATAGAATCTAACCCTTCTTTTCGAAATATAGCTAAAACATGTCTAAATTCTCTTTGGGGAAAATTTATACAGCGAAATATAATGTTACAAACAAGTGTAATAAATTCTCAGGATGAATTTAACAAATTGGTTCATTCACCTGGTGTTGAAATACAAGATTTGTACATGGCTGGAAAAGATCAAATATGGGTTTCTTGGAAATATCTTAATTCAGAATATTCGGAGCCTGTAAAACATATTTCTTTAACTGTAGGTATATACACAACTGCTCATGCCCGCATTAAACTTTATAACGAATTATATAAGTTTGGTAGAAATATATTATATTGCGATACAGACTCTGTTATATTTACTGAAAAAGAAAACTCAGAATATAAACCAGTTACTGGAAATTTTCTTGGAGATTTCACAAACGAGTTGGATGAATATGGGCCTGAAACCTACATTAATGAGTTTGTTTCTACAGGCCCAAAATGTTATTCTTATAGATATATTAACCCTATTACCAATAAAATAGGAGAAGTTGCGAAATGCAAAGGAGTTACCTGCAACTTAGCAAACAAAAAAAATCTCAACTTTGAAAATTTAAAAAAACTTATCAAAGATCCTTTTGGTGATGGTTCTTATATTATACATACAGCAAAGAAAATCAAAAGAAAAAAGCAATTTACGGTAGTCACCGAAAAGGAAACAAAAAAATTTGGTTTCACCTTTACAAAACGTGTATGTACAGATAATAACTTCGAAACTATACCCTATGGTTTTATTAGTAAATAAATAAATATAATAAAAAAGTAAATATGTATTAAGTAATATTTTATAAATTTATAAAGAATAAGAAAAAATATTTTATATATTGTATGAAGTAATATTAAGATTTAATATTGTATTTTTAATTTAAGCTTTATAGTTTATATTTTTGTATAATTTTAAAATGTAATAAAAATAAAAACATCTACTATATATCTATATAAACCATAGTAATGTCTTTTTATTTTCATTAGCTGGTTACAATTCTTAACAAGAGTTTGCTCTATTTCAGAAGAAAAAAATGATGGCATTGTTTCTAGATATTCAGTTTGTTTTAGGAAATGGGGGTCAGCTTTTTGCAAAAGAATTGGCAATACTTCAACAAGGTTCGCTAGTCCCTATAGTTTATTTTTTCAAACCACCATACCCCGAAGAAGAATTAAAAGATAATATCCAAAGGCAAAACATGTTTATTTCGAAAAATATAAACAGTTTTCAATGGAATAATGGTACTATTCCTTATAATGACATCACTGCGATACTGCAAACTTATTCGGAGTATAAAATATATGTAAAAGTTAATCAAAAGAAAACCTTTTTACGTCAATACTTACAACCATCAACGGAGATTATAGAGATGGAAAATGAGATACCTAAATTGACTTCTTTAAGAAATTATAACAGCTATTGTGAAATACATTCTGATCAAAATAAAAATTATAAATGCGCTGTGCAAAATTGTATTAATATCTATATATTTTCAAAAAGAGGGTGTGTTATTAGAAGAAAACAAAATGTTCAATATTATTTATAAATTATTCGTAATAAATTATTAATTAATTATACATAGTATTTATAGTGATCAATTTATTATAATTGTAGATTTATAGAAGTGTTGTAAGTTTTTTATTAGTTAATTAAAGGATAATATAATAATTAGTGCATAATAATTATAATAATTATGTTAGGAAATAATAAAATTGATTTTTAAGAAAAATAATTATTTTTTATTGTTTTAATTTCAAAATATATTTTTTACATTTCAAGCTTAAAACTATTTTTTTAGATTTCAATCTTAATATTATTTATTACATTTTCAAATAATTTGTTTGAACAGTAAAGTGGTATTTCGTAAAATAATCTGGCATAGTTGCAGTGAACATGAGATAATTGCATAGGTATATAATAGTGTTTAAAAGTCAATTTAAACACATTGTTTTCTTTACATTTTTCCAAATACTTGTGGAAATATTCTCGTACGTTGACAACCGCATTGTTGTTGTAACACATGACCACATTTAGGAATTCAATTATATCCAAAAATTGTCCATGTTCATACTTTGACATTTCGAAAACTTTTTTGTTGTCATCATCAAATGTAAAGTTTACTTTTGTAATTGGAGCATCATAGGCTTCTAAGATATCCTCCAATATCTGAGCTTCAGCGTTTTTCTTCTATTTCTTTAAAATTAAAGTAAAATTTCGCCCATTCTGTATAAGACATATACAAAGGTTCTTCTTTAAAACGATGGAAAATTATTTCAGCTTCCAAAGTTTCAATACCATAACCAATATTAATTTTACATGTTTGAGCCTCATCCAAGAAGTATGTGTAGGCTAACAACAAATTTCGGGGTATTAAGTTTTTGCTGCACTTCTTCTTTTTAACTTCTGATTTATTTTTCCCAGATGAATTGCGCTTTTTAGTTTCTTGGAGGGCAATCATTTTTAAAAGAATGTTAGAAATAAACTGGAATGTTTATTGCAACGGCTCCCTCATTTATACGCGAAAGGATTCACATTTTTGATTTTTTTTGTGTTTAGAATTTGTAAAACCTGTCTTGTGTTTAAAAGCATGTTTGAACATGTTCAAAATTAGATTATCGTTTCTATCAAAAAGATTGTTGTGAAACTCTTGTAAAAAGGCTTGCATACTTTTTCCAATACAACGATACCACAAATAAACGCAACAATAATGCCCACACACATTAGAAAATATACCTTGTAATTGACGTCCATTAGCAATATAACAATTTGAGTTACGAATTAAAAAGTCAACAAACTCTTTTTGACGAGGTTGTCGACCGTACGAATCAAAAAATTCTATACAACCCACTAACGGACAATATATAGCAATCCAGTGAGTTCCAGGTTTTGTTGAAGGATCTGTATTGACAACAATTAATGCAGGTTTTTTAATAATTTTGGGTATTTTATTTAAGGGAAAAACTCCTCTAAATCGTTTTCTTGTATAATTGTTGCATTTTAATATATTTATTATTTGTTTTGTATCCATATTATTCCAAAGTGGAGAAATCAAAAATTTTTGTCTCTCCTTCAACGAAATGTTGCAAAAACTCTTTTTTTATTTTACCATTAAGAAGTATGATGTCGATTTTCTTTAACGTTTGATGAAGCTCTTTAGTAATTTGTTCATTTAATAAATTTCCAAATGAAAAGTTGTTATTTTTATCAATATCATTTAATTCGTCTGTTGTCGGATATTTATATTTAAATTCTTTATTGAAGATTTTACAAGACTCTTTTATGCCTGTAATACTAATGGATTTCACAAAAATAGTATTTTTATTATCAGAGCAAAAGCTCATATCTACTAATGCATAATTTTTATAAACCATTGTTGTTTACTTAACTGTCTATTTTAAAATGTGTAAAATAAGACATAGTAACCTATTTATAGGTTTGTATATACGTTTCGATTTTTATCGATTTGTAAACTACCATCAAATTCGCCATAAACAATACATGTTACTGTCGTATTTAAAGATCTTGAAAACTTGGCTTCAATTGTAACAGTTCCTTGGTTCAATAAACTTTGACACGAATTATTTCCTGATAAATCTGGTGTTAAATCGAATGCAAGAATGTAGAAATCTTTGCTGAACATTGATTTTGTGATTTGATGGCCTCTGTCCGAATGATGAATTCCAGTTCCATTAAAAAGAGTATAATATGCACGTGTATCAAAACGATGCTTGTCAGCAAAACTAGTTTCAATTGGTAAATTCGGTATTTGAACGCCATTAACATATAGCATAAATTGAGTCATTTCAAAATGTTTAAAATTAAACGGATTTTTTGAACGTTTCCCAGTAAAAGCATCATTATCTGTCATGCAAAATAGTATAGTATTTGGGAGTTGTCCTATGAAAACATTGTCAAGCGATATATTAGTACTACTTGATGGTACTGTGAATGATTTTATTTCAACACGTTTGTAATTGTATTTTGCATTGGCCTTTTCTAAAACAGCATTATGTGCAAGTAAAATACTAGGATTTACTGTCACATGTCTCATAAATAATGTAGCTTCAATTATTTTCATTTGACTTTCATCATTATCGTCAGCGAAAAAGTAAAAATCTGGTTTTTCCAAAGTTAGCAAAACTCTGACATCCACACCATTTATTAATAATGTGGGTTGATTAAACATATCAACATGGAGTTTACCCATCAATTCAACAACACCACCATTATTATATTGTTTTTTACGTTCTGAGGAACCACTATTTCCAGATTTTCCTACATCATGTTTATCTAACGACCAACCAGCACATTCTAAATGGGTATTAGCAGCATCATTTCCATAGTTAAGTAAAGACTCGATGTAAGCTCTATAATTATAATTGTTGTCAGATGAAGTAATATTTTTACCATTTAACTGAACATTGCATTGTTTAATCATAGAATGTAATAAATTGTTAACAATTGCCGGTTGGGTTATTAATTTAGGAGGTGTAGAAGTATCTTTATCATCATTCCACACTGATCCATCTTTCTTCAATATTTGTATTTTCAATTTTAAATATGTTGATGACAAATCTCTATATGTATCGCCATGACCCAAAGAAACAAATTCTATAGTCGAAGAATTATCTAAAGAAGCAATTGGGTTATAAGCAACTTCTTCTGATATTTAGATACTTGATTGAATAGGTGGTGAACTAAATATATCTAACTCTGATTTCATACACTCCAACATCTTTAATCAAAAATGTCTAATACACGTTTTTATTTTAATACTTTTTTTAACTTTACGTCTCTTCAATTTAAAACGTAAATGACGCGGTTTTGTAGAATTCTTTCTTTTTATAGCTCTCCTTTTTCCAGAACCATACATGGAATGCATTTTATTTACAGCTTCGCGTCTCAAATTTTTCAGAGCTTCTGTACCCCTATCTTTTAATACTTCTGTGGGATTTGCTCCTGAAGCAATATCTGATAAAACACCAATTCCACTTGAAACTGCTTGTTTTTGTAAAAAATTTAGACCTGATGATAATATAGGTTTTATATAGCGGAATAACCCTCTGAAAACGTCTCCTAAACCTCGGCCTCTCTGATAATTTACAGCCGAATGAAACAGGGGTCCTATTTCTTCAATATTACCCCGTTTGAGATAAATAGTATTTAATATAATGACGGTTCATTGATTAATAATTAGAGTGTAACGATTTCTCTTTATTTATATTAATTTTTTATAAAATGTAATAATATTTTTGTTGGTATTACACTCCTGCTAAAATTTATATCAAATCCAAATTTATCAGCTAGTTTTATGGATATGTTATCAAAAACTTTTTTTTCGACATTATGATATTGTACGCTTTTATATTTGATTATTAAATTTCAAAAGAGTTTTTTGTTTCAATAATATTAAGAACTCGTACCTTTGAATCACCCACAAAACATGGTTCTATTATATCAGTGTACATAAACAACATTGCTGCTTTTGATATTGAAGTAAAATCGTTTAAAAATACTTCAAAAGCTTTGACAATTTTTGTTTTATGTGATCTAATATTTTTAACTTGGGAAAAAATAGTTTTCATAAAGCTTTTGACTGAATATGATCTGCTAATAGGAATCTTCACATCTATTTTATTTTAGGGCTAGTTACACACACTTCAATATATTTTGACTCTTTAATATCTAGAATTTTGTCCGGATCCTTATAATTTTCATCATCAGTGATAAAAGTGTAAATCTCCGAAATCAAGTATCGTTCACATTCTTTTTTGTTTAAGCCTGGTCCCCCAGATATATTTCCAAGAAGTATTGGTAAAATAGAGGCTTTCCAGTCACATTTTACATCATCTTTGTTATATGGAATATATGTTTTCCCTACGCCTAATTTATTTTTTTCCGTACTTCCAATTATTATAAATCCGCTTTCTTCATAATTTTCGTTATACCTATTCGGTATAAAATCGTTAATATATACTTCCGAAACACCTACTTTCCAATTATTATGTGTTAAGTTAATTTCAGTTGGAAATTTATTTGTAAAACGTGTCAACGAGTTATTGTTATAATAATTATTAGAAGCATCACTCAAGAGTGTAATGAAAAAATCATCTGTTTGATTCATTTTTTTTATTTATAAGTTGTCCACTGTGAAAGATTTAATGGAGTTGTCGTTTTAGGTTTTAACTTATCTTTTTCTGATTTGGCTTGTAAATTATCCTTTTCCGATTTTAATATTTTTTTACGAACTGGGAATCTCAATAAAGTTTGAGTGGATGCTTTCTTAGTAGAAGAACGTAATTGACGATTTATACTCGTATCTTTTTTAGGTCTATCAAATATAGGCACTGAAATAATATCACCTTCATCTGTTTCAAACATACGTACATCTGCTGAACCAATAGATTTCCTTTCATTTATACGTTTTCCTGTTGGTGTTGCTGAGAGTGCTAAATTTCGTATTTCGTCATCATTATCAAAAACTTCGTCATCCGTTTCAGAATCTGCATTATCTTTATCAGATGTTGCAATTATCTTGCCAGGTGTAAATGTATACATATCGTTTTCGAGGTTTTGGTGTTTCACATCAACATTTTCAGGTTTTTGGTGTTGCACAACAACATCTTCAGGTGTAATTAAGACCCTTTGTGTTCTTTTTGCTTTGCTAACTGGTTCCGTTTGGGTGCTCATACTTGAAAATATTTTTTTTGTAAAATTACTTGTGTTTATAGAAGGTGGGTGTTCTAATTGTTGTGGCTGGGAGTTATTATAAGCTCTTTGCTGTAATTGATGTCTTTTTTTGCTGGCAAATTTTATTAGTTTTTGTCGATATGTATACCATTTTTCATTATCTGATAATTTTTTATTTAAAAGTATTTCTGTCATACTTTTGTCAAGGTGTGAAAGCTCTGCATCATTATTGAAATTCTCTTTCAGCTTGTTATAAAGTTCTGGAGGTATAAGAATCATCCGTTGTAAATTATTCATGTTTCTAAAAAGCTATTTTGATAATAAACTTCCAAGTAAGCCTGATAGTACTGAACCTATCAACATAGGTAAAAACCCTCCTTTCTGTATAATAACTTTTCTTTTTACTTTCAAAGATTTTTTGGGACAAGCTAAGCAACGCAACACTTTTTTATTTTTATTTAATTTATTATAAATCTGATTAGACACTTTGTGGTTTCCATTAAGGGTATTTATGGCTATTTCACAAATAGTTTTAATAACTTCTGGATCACAGTTTTTAAGCAAAATTTGACGAAATTTTGGTTTAGATTTTTTTAATACGTATAAGATATGACGGTTTGTTGTCAAACGTTTCATGTTTCTCCGATAACTCTGTTAATTGTTTTAATGTACAAAAACATTCAAAATAATTTGAATTAAGTATATTTGATCTGAAGCGAAATATATCGTTGATATCTTGTGTCATATCTAGAATAATATAACCATAAGGAACTGATGTTACTTCATTATATACTTTTAGAAATTCCTTTGAATTTTCAGGATAAATTTGTTTTGCCAAAGGAATTATTTGTGACTTGTCTCGGGGGTTTTTAAAAAGAACCAAATATTTGCAGTTAAGTGATATATCACGACAATGTTTTCCTTGATGAAAAACATTTTGTGTAATTAAAATAACTGATAAATTTCGATGGTGTGATCCTTTTGTAAATAGTTCACATACTTTGCTGTTGTAAGCATTTAACATTAAGTCATCCAAAACAATTAGTATTGGTTCATTATTTACATTCCTGATACTTTCTGGAACTTCATTATGATATTCCATATTTCTTATACTTTTTGGTACTGCACTGAATTCAGGATTACACCATAAAATTTTTGTCGGTACAGGTTTAATAAATTGATCAATTTTTCTTATCAATTTACAAATAAATGTTGTTTTACCGCAACCCGAGGGTCCAGCAATCATCATTGTAAATGGATGATTAAAAACTATCATTTTTTTTATAAACTTTCTGAAGTTCTTGATAATAAAATCTACCTTCAACTTCTCGACCTCTCAAGTCTTTTAAAATAAATAGCGGATATGGTATCCTATTTATAATTTTGTGGACTTTAAAAATTTCTTTTGTCCATTTCTGTGTATAGCCATGTTCAAAAATTGTTTTTTTCCTAACAATGCGTACATAATCGTCTTTAAATATATTTACATTAATTTGAGGGTCTTTCTTATGAATATTCTTGTAAATTTCATAAATTTCTTTCACATGTTTCTGATTAACTTCGGATGGTTTCATTTTTATTGTACTGTGATACGATTTATTATAAGAATTGACAAGATTGGGTAATATATCTATATATCTTTTAGTAGAACTTTCCGTAAAATATTTAAACATTTTTTCCTTTATTGTGCGATTAAAGCGTTCAACAACTGCGGCTTTTTGTCTAGATAAAATAGTTGGAAAACGTTGTCTGATATTATTATGTTTCAGATAATTTTGAAAATTTGAATTCTTGAATTCTTTTCCTTTATCTGATTGAACAGTTGTAGGCTTTCTACCGCTTTGTTCAAGGATTCTATGAAAGGCTTTAGTTATTTCTTTACTTGTTTTATTTTTTAGTGGCACTACCCAACCGTATTTTGAAAAAACATCAATCACCGATAACAAAAATGTATAATTATCATTAACGTTTTTATACATTTTCATATCGCATAGGTCAATTTCCCATAACTGATCTATATCTTGAGTTAAATAATGATTTCTTCGAAACTTTTTTTTTGCAGGATAGTGTAAAGTATAAACATCCTCAGATTTGAGCCAATTTTTTATTTGACTGTGACTTACTTTTTTATTTCTTAAGGCAGCATGGATTTTTGCTACAGAGCCATATATATTAACTCCTTCTTTGTCATAGTACACCCTTCTAATTTTTGAATTAGTATTACTCATATTAAAATAAAAAACGGTATAAATACGACACACTTCTTTAAGATTTAATTTGTATCAAATTAACCTTGCAATGACTTTATTAAGTGAAAACCAAGAACGTCTTAAAACATTTGAGGGTTGGCCTAAGTCTTTAATAAGCAAAGAAGATCTGGCCTCAAATGGATTTTTCTATTTAAATACGGGCGATATTGTACAGTGTTATTACTGTAACGTTCAGATATATCATTGGCAGAAACACGATAGCATATTGAACGAACATAAAAAATATTCACCTAATTGTTATATATTTACCGATCAGTACAAAAAAACGGAATCTAAAAATCAAGGCATGGATGTATGTGGTTTAACAGATAGAGGAACATATAAGATTTTACGCATAGTACCAAATATGCAACAAAATATAAAACGATTTTCTCATTTCATATCATTAATTTCATTATTATTTAATATTAGTATATTAGCTCATATAATGTATAAATAAAAAATTATTATGCAATCATATTTCTTTCATTTACAAAGGCGGATCTGAAACAGCTGCCATGCTGCTATGCTATTTCATTCATATCTCCTCTCACACATAATGCATTGTTTTTGTTTTTCTTTATCCCACTATTCTACTTAACTTTACTCTAGCAGTGGCGATATTACGTATACTTTTGTTTTTGTAATAAAAATACGTAATACATACCACATTATAGCGAACAACAAGAATAAAAATATACCATATATTTGTTATTGCATTTTTGTACAGAAATACAAATACACAACCATGATGCTATACTATGCTATACAACATATGTAAAGACATCAAGTTTCTTGTATGCAAAAAGAAAACTGCAAAAATAAAAGTAATAAACTATGTGCTTTTTTGTTGTTGTTAAATATTTTACAAACGAGTATTTACACATGTTCTTTCAGCTTAGATGATATGCATTCCTATACAAATAGTGTATTTTGTTTACAAATAGGTGGGATTTAGAAAAATGAGAAACTTGATGCCTATACAAAATAATGGTCTTTCAAATGCATTCCTATAGAACAAGTTTATTTTGTTTTACAAAAAAAGTATGGTTTAGAAAAAAACAAGTTTACAAACGGTCGACAAAGAACAACAAAAAACTTTTATTCTCGTTTTTGCATCAAAGTGGCAAATATTGTAGATTACTAACATCCAAGTGTCTTTTATTTCATGTCTCTCTTCTACTTCCTACGCATTACTAACATCCAAGTGTCTTTTATTTCATGTCTCTCTTCTAATACCAACGCAAAACAAAAAATTCCATACATTTTTAGTTTTACACCAAAGTGGCTTATTTTTTTCCATCTCTATCGTACCTGAGAAATTTTGTTCTAGGTGTGTCTACTTACTACTAACCATACATAGATAAACAAATAGCTGGACTTAAAGCTGAATACTATGATTTTAAAGAAAATATGGATTAATCGTATGTTGAAGTAGAAGAAATGGTTGGTAAATGTACAAAAAGTAGTGGAGAATTGAAACCGTATATAGATAAATAAATAGCTGGACTTAAAGCTGAATATTATGATTTTAAAGAAAATATGGATCAATCTTATGTTGAAGTAGAAGAAATGGTTGCTATATATAAGAAAAGTATTGAGGAATATATAGAAATAAAATTAGATGGTGTAGAAAAATAAGACATCATAATTAAAAGAGTATAATATGATTCATAATATGTTATAATGAGTAATAGACAAGTTGTTGTTGATGAACTACATAAACCGACTCGTAAGAACTTTAAGCGTCGTCGTGTCATTCAAAAGGGTATAGATGATTTATGGCAAGCAGATTTGGTTGAAATGGCGGCTTATGCTACTCAGAATAAAGGTTATCGGTACATGTTAACAATAATTGATACATTTTCTAAATTCAGTTGGGCAATACCTATTAAGAATAAAACTGGATTGAGTGTAAGCGAAGCGTTTCAATATAACATTAATTACTATTCAACATATAGTATATTAAAAGCATCAATAGTTGAACGATTCAATAGAACTTTAAAGGGGAAAATGTGGAAAGAATTTAGCATGAGCGGTTCTTATCGGTGGGTTGCTATAGTAAAAAAATTAGTTTATGAATATAACCACAGTAAACATAGTACTATTAAAATGCGACCCTGTGACGTCAATATTGATAAGGAAAAAAAATTGCTTTCAACAACATATTCCAATATTAAAATATATAATATAGAGAAACTAATGGTTGGAGATTTTGTACGTATTAGCAAACATAAACATGATTTTGAAAAAGGATACACACCTAATTGGACAACTGAGATTTTCAAAATAATAAAAGTTCAGATAAAAAATCCTACAACATACCTTTTAGAAGACTATCTGGGTCATCCTATAAAAGGAGCATTTTATGGAGTCGAACTAAATAAAGTCAAATCTTTATCTAGTTGAGAAAATAATAAAAACAAAAGGTAATATGGTGTTTGTTAAATGGCTTGGATTTCCATCACAACACAATTCGTGGATAAATAAAACAGATGTATTATAATTTATTTATATGTATATATATTTAAAAAATAAAAAAAATTATTACAAAGCATTGTATATTCTTATTTATCTGAAGGAATTCCTCACTACGTCACAGCAATTGATTAAAATAAAAGCAAATAAATTAGTTTTATAGAAAAATCAAAACAGTGATAACTATATATATAACTTTTAAAAATAATATTAGCGTAATGTTGAGCTCTTATCATCAACATGGGAATTCCTCACTACATCACAAACAAAACAATAATTTTGTTAATGAAATCCTTGTCATCAAACAAAACAATAATTTTTCTTATCAAACAATAATAATAAAGACCATGAAATCTATTACTAGGTCATAATAAATTAGACGTAATGTTAACGTCTTATCTTCACTCTTCACCATATTATTATATGTTTGCAAAAAAAATATACAATAAAAAAATTTATATTATTTATGTAAATAAATTATGTTTTAGAAAAAATAAATATATTATTAGTTTTATTTTGTTTTTGGTATATATGAGGTGGTAATAAAAAAAATATTTTACTAATTTAAACTAAAAAAAGTTATGTAGCAATTAAAAAACAATATATATATATATATAAGTTTTTTTGATAAATAAAACAAAAAATTTGGTATTTTAAAATATTTCTTTTTATTTATTTATTAATTCCAAAATAATCACATTTTTACTTTAGTTCTTATAAATCAAACTCTTTTATTTCATAGTATGTGTTTTAATTAATTTAAAAACATTATTATTTAATAGATTAAATTATTTCAAAAGTGTATGTTTTACTTAAATACAATCTGTATATTACAAAAAAAATTTTTTATTTATTTTTTAATTCTATATAATCACATCTTTACTTTAATTCCTATCAATCAAACTCTTTTATTTCATAGTATATGTTTTACTTAAATTAAAGTATTTTATAGTATGTATATGTTTTACTTAAATAATAATTAGTATATTATAAATAAATTTATAATATAATAATAATAAAACCAATTTATTGTATATATATTATCTACATTAATGTGTTAGTTCTTAAGCTATAATGCCCCCAAGGTAAAGTATTATGTGAGTTTACAATTAATGCTCTCTTATCATCATATGGATTCAATGCGATTTTGGTTTGTTTTATAGTGTATACATTATGAGATTTTGATCGAATTAGATTTTGTGTGATCATTTTATTTTGTTTAATATTTAAACACTCTAAATAATCATCAACAGTTATTTCATTCACAACTATATGTCTTTTTACGCCCTTAGATTTTTTATCCACACTACAAAATTTATAAATTCCAATTAATAACCTTGACTTAAAACTAAGTATTTTATATTCTATGATACAAGTAGCACATTTTTGATACCCGCGGTACACAAAAGTCTACAATTAGTGGGAACTTTTAGAATATAATATTGAATAAATTTTGAATTGTTATCAATATTTTTCTTATCTTGCAAAACCGATTTTTTCTTTTTGTAAAACGTGAATAAAAAATAAACAAACCAAGAAAAATTAATATACAAAAAAATTATTACATTTGGCACTGGCACAATTTTACAACAGTGACAATTTACAATGCAATGGTGGAATACATTCCAAAAAAGGATGAAAGACCAATAACCGGCGTGAAAAGAAGCTATATGATGTATCTAATTTAGATGTAATAATAGTGGAACATGCTGAAATTAAATCAAAATATAAAATATGTAGTATATAATAAATATAATTTTTCTAAGTAAATTAAAATGGTATTTTTTTAAATTTTGCTCCTGTTAACAAACTCCAAAAAAAGGTACAGAGATAATCATTTCATTATTTTTTTCCACTCATGTTGACCTATGTTAACCTATGTACATTCTAAGATTTATTTCAACATTTTATACAATTTTTATTTTCAAACCATAAGAAATTTTGCTCCTGATAACAAACTCCAATAAAGATTAAGAGTTCTTATTTTGATTTATTATTTTATGAACGTTTGTTGACCTATGTACCTACATCTTGAGAATTTTAGCACTTTTTTTTTAGTCATGATAACAAACATATGTACGAAATTATTAAGCAAAGGAATTCGTTATGTTATTTACTGCAACAATAAACCATATCTTCACCATCACAGTAAACTAACCAAATGTCCCAACCATAAAGTAGCTTTTTTCACCACCATCACAGTAAACATACCAAAAATAAAATTAACCCACTCACGCACACTCAACTACAACTCTCCAGTAAACGAACCCCAAAATAAAATTAATCTACTCACGCACACTCAACTACAACTTTTCCCCTCACACACTCTCAACCACAACTTTTCTCCTCACTCAATTAACCCACTCACACACTCAAATACTCGCAAAAACCAACACGCCCATTTAGCACATTTTATTAGCACGTTCCGCAAATTTAGGGGTTTGTCTGTCGCACATAGAAAATTTAGGGTTACCACCTGTGCAAAACGGACCGGGAGAACCCGCACAGCTCTACTACTAATGTGATCTACTACAGACCGCATGTGGAATAGTTCAAAGATCGTGTGAAAAGGAGGAACTAAAAGTCAACCCTGACAAAACTATAATCGTCCCATTCAGCAATAAACGCAATATAGCCCAACTGAGGAAACCAATGCTGTTTGGAAAAGAAATAGAGTTTTCTGAAGAAGCTAAATTCCTATGTGTGACACTGGACCGCAAGCTAAATTGGAACACTCACTTAGAGAAAACTCTTAAAAAGGCGCAACTCTCACTGTGGACCTGCAGAAGAATCTGTGGGAAGACATGGGGACTGCGTCCAAAAATAGCTAACTGGATGTACCTATCAATAGTACGACCAGTTGTAACATATTCAGCGGTGGTTTGGTGGCGGAAAGTATCCCAACTAAACATCAGAAAGAAACTCGAAAAACTACAAAGAGTAGCCTGCCTGAACATCACTGGAGCTATGCAGACAACACCAACGGCATCGATGGAAGTTCTGCTCAACTTGGTCCCTCTACATCTAGCAATTGAAGAGGAAGCCAAATTTGGTGTGCTGAGAATACTGGGTTCCAATAACGCAGATACTCAGAAATTGAAAACTCATCCCGCAATCATTCAAGCCACAGGCAACATACCGTACATAAATATGCCGAAAGATGATTGTAACATTGTATATGATTTCTACAAACCATTCAAGGTAATGTTTCCAGACAGGAATGACTGGGTAGCTACCCGACCCTCGGAAACGGAGCTGGAATGGTATATAGACGGATCCAAAACAGATGAAGGAGTAGGATCCGGAGTCTACGGAAAGAGGCCAAGGTGTAAAATTTCAAAAAGCCTAGGTACCCTAACGACAGTCTTCCAAGCTGAAGTTTATGCTATCCAATTATGCGCGGAAGAAAATTTACGCAGAAGATACAACAACAAAACAATAACGATCTTCTCGGACAGCCAAGCGGCTCTTAAAGCGCTAAATTCTAATCAACTGAAAGCGAAGGTAATAGGCGAATGCTTAAACACGCTAAAAGCTCTAGCGGTTAATAATAAGTTAACTCTTTCATGGATCTCGGGTCATGTAGGATTTGAAGGGAACGAAGAGGCAGACCTCTTAGCAAAAGAAGGCGCAAGTACACCACTGCTTGGTCCAGAACCATTTTGTGGTGTATCAAAATGTCTAACAAAATCGCAAATTAAAACTAACACTTTTCTTTCTTTTTCAGATAGATGGAGGAACAATGAAGGGCCTCGACACTCGAAGCTCTTCATAAAAGGCCCGTGGAAAAAGATGACCGCAGAGCTACTAATGTGCAGCAGAAGAAGAACCAGAACACTGGTGGGCTTCCTGACTGGACACTGTGGGCTCAAGAAACATCTACACACATTAGGAATAAGTCAAGACCGATTGTGTAGATTCTGCGAATATGAGGACGAAACAGCGGAGCACATACTGTGTGAATGTGAAGCCCTATTGTATAAGAAGCTAATTCATTTCGGCAGATATACTATCTCCCCATCGGAATCATGGGATCTATCTTTGACAAGACTATACAACTTCATTGCTAGTACTGGTCTGTCAAATGAATGAACGTAGAGGGTAGTTACAATAAGCCTACGGCTGCTGTGACGAGGCATAACTCTGCCGACCCCAACCTAAAACTAACTAACTAACTAACTAAATCCATTTAAATTAAATTTCATATTACTAAACTAATTTATATATTAATATAATATTTTTAATAAACATTTTGTATTGAATTATTATATAAATTTGAAAATTTTATATAGATAATATACCTAAATATTAAGAGTTTTTTTTTTTAAATTCATTAAACATTATGTTATACACAATAATTATAAATCAAGTTTTAAAAAAATATTAAGATAATTTTATAAATACATTTAAATATTACTTAAATTTCTTTATACAGTAATATAATATCTTTAATAAACATTTTGTATTGAATTAATATATAAATTAGAAAATTTCAGAAAATGTCCAAAAATATTATATACCTACCTATATTATTTGCATATTATAATTTTAATGATTATTATAGAGCCATATATAAATTTTAAAATTATATTATTTTTAAATAATATTTAATAATATAATTTAGATCTATTTTAACAAAATAATAATTAGTTTAAATAGAAAATTAGGAAGCATATTGAAAAGCACAAAATTTTATTCATTTATGATATAAAATTAATATATTTAATTTTATAATTATGTTGTAAATTAAATTACAATCATAAATAATGTTTTCCTTTAATTGTTTTTTTTCTTACCTTTAACTACTGTTCAATTTTCACTTTAACTTTTTCTTTCTCTATCGAAATAAAACTCCTTAAGTTTTTACATTAATTTTTTCTTTATTTATAATTATGTAGTAATTTTATTAATTTATTATAAGTTTATGTATCAAATTTACTTGTTTAATTCAAAGTTATATGTTTTAATTATTTTAGTTTATATTTTTGTTATAAAATTATATAAATTTTACAATTTGATTTTTATAAATTTTTCATATAAAATAATATTTTATCAAATTAAATTATTATTTTTTTATATCAAAATCAAGGTTCCGATTTTTAATTAACTCTTTAAATTAATTCCGATTATTATTTTTAATTATGCACAATAATTACTTTAGGTTTTAACTGCTCTTTTTAATTTATATTTTAAAATTTAAGCAAGACTTTATTTATTTTTTATTTTTTACAAAATTAACCAATTTAATTTTATGATTAAAATTTTTTCGGACTGACTCAACCACTGAACTTTATAATTCTTATTTAAAATTTTTTAATCAAACTTTTGTTTCGATCAACTGGCTTTAATTAACAATTTTAATTTTACTCAAAACTTTATCCGATCGACTGGCCTTGATTTTAATTTTTCTTTCTTTTTTATTTTGTTGGAGAGCTTTTTTGGCTTTCCAAAATCTTTCCAATAAGATTTTGGAAAACCAATCAGCTTCTCCAACAAAATATTTAAAATCAATTTTAATTTAATTGGCTGATTGATTTTACGCGTTGTCAGCACAGAGAAATTATTATTAATTAAATTAAATTATTTCTCTGTGCACGAGCAACGCGTAATTTGAAACTTTTGTTTTTTATTAATTAATTTTAATAATTTTATTTGGATTGGAATTTTATAATTTCCGTTGTGAATTGAAGCACAGGGTGCCTCAATTCACAACACCTTCCCTCTTAGAAAAAATATAAGGGTCGAAGATATTTTTCTTCGACTCTGATATTTTAAAATTATATATTTTAATATTTTTTTTTAATAAAAACTATGTATATTTGTATATATTTACTAACAATTTCTTTTATTAATATATTTTTGTATTTTAAAATTTTTTTTTTTTATTTACTTTTTATATATATATATATTTTTTAAACATTTTTTTTGTAAATATTGTTAAATATTTTTTACTAAAAAATTTTTATATCTTTGTATACTACTTTTTCTTTTGTACATTTTTTCTTTAATTTAATAAATTTGTTTTAATTTTATTTATATATTTATAATTTTTATTTGATGTTTATATATTTTTTCTAAATATTTTATATTTTTGTAATTATTTTTTCTTTACATTTATTATATTTTTTTTTTATTATTTATTTCAATACAGTTACAATCTTATCGATTTTATATAATATTTTATTTTATCAAATTCTATAACAAATATTTTATAGTAAAAAAATCCTTTTGTTTTATAAAAATTAATGGTTAATAGTTTTATAAATTATTTTTAATTATAAATTTATTTTATTTATATAAACAAAAAAATTGCATATATATATTAAAAATTTAAGAAAAGGAATAGGAATTTAAGGAATAAGGATAAGATTTTTTTTTTATATTATCCCTATTATTTGTTTTTGAGCGTTCACGCTCCCCTTCCTATTTTATTCAAAAAATATATTTTTTATTTTTTTATTTAATAATGCTTACTAATACATAATTATAATATAAAAGTTAAAAATTTTGTGCAATTAATTAATTATGTCTGATAACGGCAGTGTAACAAGTTTAGCAACGACCGTGGTTTTCCCAAAAAATAAGGAGAATATTCCACCTCGGAAGGTATCTTCCTTGGTGGTTAACAATTACCTATTTAGGGCTTATCGCCCTAAACATAAAAATCATAATTTACCGTAAGTAAAGAAAATTTCTAGAAAAAAAATTTTGTTTTATACATCTTGTTTACTTTTCAGGAGGTAATGAAAAAAAAATTAGACTATCGTGCTTATTTAAAAATGAAAAGAAAATTAAATTATCGTGTATATTTAAAAAAGAAAAGAAAATTTAGAGAGTTTAAAATAAAATTTAAAAAATTACAATTGTTATTCCAATTAAATAAATAAATAGAGAAAACAAATTTTAATATACAGAAAAATTGTATTAATTAAATTATGATGAAAGTTAATAAGTAAATTGAAATAAAAATTAAAATTAGTAAAATATAAAAAAAAAAGTTTTATTCAAAAATAAAGAAAATATTAGGAGACTAATTAACATTTTAAATGACAGGTGAGATAATAAACCAGAAGAAAAAATAAAGAATATAATAGAACTTGTATGATTGTAATAAAAAAATTACAACATTGTACAACATTTTTATGAGTTTTGTTGTAGAATATTAATTATTCAAAAAAAACCATGATTAAAAAAAATTATTGATGATACATAAATATTAAATTAAATGAGACATAATTACCAATTACTCTAAATGAACTCTCTCTTTTTTTTTATTTCTTTCCCATATAAATCCACCTTATTTCGCTTGCATAAGAATTGTAAAAATTTTTATATAAAAAAATCGTATAATAATATGTATATGTAAAGTATGTTTACTAATGCACACAATAATCTTATATACCTAATTGAAAATACAATCAACTTATGTATTTGTTCATTAGGGGTTTTGTGTAAAAATTGTATTAAGATTAAAAACTGATAATTTTGTGCTATCCAATGCACTTTTTGGATGCATTATTAGTTTTTTAATGCATTATTAAAGATTTAATTTAGTATTAATTTATACTTCTTCAGACAAGTAGTGAAAAAAAAATTAAAAAATGCAACAACAAAAATGTCGTTTCAGTAAGTATATTTTTTTTATTTAAAAACTTTTATTATTTTATAATTTATAATTTATTTTAACTACTTTCTCCATCCTATCCTTCTTTTTTTTAGTATAAAGAATTGCATGGTTATCCTCCACAGATTTAAAATAATTGGTTTGTATAAAAAAATTATACTAAATATGTTAGAAAAAAAAATCATAATATTTTTATAGAAAGAGTTGAAGAAGAGATTAACATCTCCTTGGATGAGGATATGATAACAACTGAAATCGTTACGATGGGGAACGAAATTAATGAATATACTGTTGAAAAAACGTTTGGGGAGGTTGCGGTCGACCGGGCCGGCCAGGCTACTCTGCCCAGTACAGCGGACCGTTCCCGGTTGTGTGCCCTCTGTGGGTACCAATCGAGTCATAAGGGGCATTTCACCCGTCACCTCAGAAGGCATGGCAGTGCGTGGTGTGTAAGCGGCCTTTTAGCCGCAAAGAACACCTTACATACCACTACTCCCACCTACATCCGGGGGTGTCACTGCCCCGCAACCTTTCCAAGCGAAGAAAATATCACACGTATTACCATGAACTTCAATAAAGGTAAGTTTCCTTTTATTATATATTGACTAAAAATAAAAAAAACTATTTTATATTTTTTTTTTATAGGAAAAATGAACTTATAATAATGATAATGATATTTTTATATTAAAATAAAAAAAATTTAAAAACAATGTAAATGATAAAAAAAACGATATTTTTTATTAAAATATACATAACTAAAAAATTAAAAAAAAAATTTATTTTGTTATCCCCTGTTTCTTTTTCTCTTTGTTATTCCCTGTTTCGCTTTACTTATTGTTTACGAATCTAAGTGAAAAAATTTTTTTGGGGGTTTTTTTTTGTTTTGTTTTTTCTATATATCTTATTACTATATAGTGATCGTATTTATTAGTTAATCTTATTATATAGGGGTCTTATTTATTAGTTAATTCTGTTATATAGGGGTTTTATTTATTAGTTATTTCTATTATATAGGGGTTTTATTTATTAGTTAATTCTATTATATAGAGGTTTATGTATTAGATAATTCTATCATATAGAGTTTTTATTTGTTAGTTAATTCTATTATATAGAGGTTTTATTTTTTAGTTATCTCTATTATATAGAGGTTTATTTATTAGTTAATTCTATTATATAGAGGTTTTATTTATTAATTAATAATTAGTTAATTATTCAACTTAAGAGTTGTGAAGTACCGGTAATTCCGGTGTAGGAAAAGATAACTGTGAAAAATTCAAAGTTTTCGAACTATTGCCTATTGCGTTTACAGTACCTGGTCCCACGAGTTTCTTTTCAGATATAGAAGATAATGGGATTTCCACATTAGATTGATCCGTTTTTTGAACTTTATTATTAGTTTTCTTACAACGATTAATTATAATTTTGTAAATAACATATATTATTATTAAAACCACTAAACTACCTAGCCCTCCTATTTGCCAACGACTTGTTAAGTGTTGGTAATTTGTCATTTCTTCCCTTTTTTGTTCCTCTTCCCATTCTAGTTCCAATTCATTCAATGTTTTTCCTTTTTTGTCAAATTCCCTTGTAAGTTCCCCTGCGTCCGTTAATGTAATTTCCGTGGATTTTAATAATTTTGTATTATTTTTTAGAATTTTTAGATTAATTTCATTTTTTATTGGAATGGATGTATAAAGCCAACTTGTTATCCCCGTTTTTATTTGTTTTAAAAGTATGTCTATATGGTAAATCTAAATTGCCCACAATGAAAACGCAATAGTCTAATAACTTTAAAATTCCTATGCCATATATTATAGTTTTGGTAGTTATTGGATTAGAATAACTAGTGAGTTGTTGCTCATTTTTGAACAAATATAACCATGAGTTTTCTTCATTTAATGGTATAAAATGGTTAGTTATTACTGTTGTAATTTTATATTGACAAATTTTAAAAACGGTAATGTTATTATTTTCCTGCTGATTAAACAGTGCCATTACGCAATTATCCTTTGGAGCTTGCAACAATTTAGGTTGTAATTGTTTACATATAGTAAAACCTAGATCACCGTTTTTACCTGGTAATATACAATTTTGTTTAAATTCACTTGATGAAAAATGTAAGAAATGTCCCCAATTATTACTACAAATAAAATCCCATTCCAAAACTAAAATAGCATAATTGTGATCTGTTATTTCTACTGGAACCGGATATATTTTATGCAATTTACACAATTCTTTTTCCAACCATGGAATTGTAATTCGTATTCCTATTTGTCCCTCATGATGATTAACGTCTATTACCGTAATTCTGTTAAGTGTCCGAACTGAATGTAGTATGTCATGTCCTTGTCCATTTGTTATATTATTTACTATGTTTATTAGGACTGTAGAGTCCATAATATATGGATGCAGCTTATTAGTTTGTAAAGCAGTTATGATTTCCCCTTGTTCTTGTAATAATCCTTGTAACTGTCCAAATTTTGACATTGCCATATTTACTATTTGGTCCATTTCCAGTTGATAAGAATTTAATTCTACTTTTGCGCCCAAGGCGTTATTTTCCCTTATAATTTTTTCTTCTAACATCAGAACTCTTTTCTCTAAATGTTTTAACCCCTTAGTTGTGTTTAAAGTCACGTCCTTTAAAAATTCGAAATCTGTACGTATAACTGCTGCATGTTGATTTATTAATTCTAATCTTCGATTGTTATCTGTCTGTAATTTGTCTAATAGTCCGTAAATTTTCTCAGCGTCCTGTGCGTCCATAGTTCCGAATAAACTTTTTGCAATATTACCTATTCCATCTATTAAACCTCGTTTTTTTCTAATGGTAAAAAAATGATTTGTTTTAGTTATTTCAAGTTAGTTAACTAGCATTTTCCCATTTATATCATCTAACCACCAATTACAATTATTTTCCTTTAATACCTTAGATACTAAGGAACAAGATTTATTTAACATTTTTTCTATATTATCTATGAACAAATTAACTTCTTCTATTGGTATTAATTTAAATTTTGAAAAAATTTCTATATTACTTTTATAAATTAATAGATTTCCTTGACTCTCAAATAAAGCGCCTGTTGAATTTAATTTTGTAATTGATTATGGTGTTCCCTGCACTGCCTTGGTTAATATGCATAATACTCCCAATATAATTTTCAATAAATAAAACATGGTGCTAAAAATATATTAAAAAAAACAAGAGATTTAGTCTTTAGTTATAGAAGTGTGCTGGGATAAATTATATAAAAAAAATTCCTTAATCCTTCCATCTTTTTAATCTATTATTATGTACATTTCTAACTTTTTTGTTAATTTTAATTAAGGAGTTTAGTTGATCCGAACCTACCACCTCATATGGTCCTAACCAATTTTCGCTCAATTTGTGAATCTTTGCTGGATTCAATAATAATACTTTATCACCTATTTCGAATTTTTCTACCTTTTCATTTTTGTCATAATAAATTTTAGATTTAACTTTGCTTAAATTTAGATTTCTTCTCGCTATTTCATGTACTCGTTGCATTCTTGCTTTCATTGATAAACAAAAATCATCAAAATTATATGAAGGTTCAGGTTGCCTTTTAAGACTACTAGGTAAAGGCTCCGAAAAACCATACAATGCAAATAAAGGTGAGAACTTTGTACCTATGTGTGGAGTGTGATTGTGTACGAAAGTTGCTTCAGCTACCCAATCATCCCAAGTTTGAGGATTTTCATTTACAAACATTTTTAAATATTCAACTAGTGGTCCATGTCGACGTTCTAGCGAACCATTAGTTTGTGGATGATATGCAGTAGTCTGAATCTTTTTTATTTTTAGTATTTTACATAAGTTGAAGTAGTTTACTAGTGAAGTTGGTACCTTGATCCGTCAATAATTCGTTCTATTTCTTTTTGTCGAGTTTTTGCCCTCGTTATAGCAAATGTTTTGGTTACTTCGTTATTTTCCTCTTCTGGAATTCTGCTTAAAGCATCGGCGTTAGTATTTAATTTACCTGGTTTGTATAATATTTTAAAATTATATTCTGCTAATCTCGTTTTCCATCTATTTATTTTTCCTTCGGGGTCTTTTTTCTTGTATTCACTGATAAGTGGCTTATGATCAGTATAGTTGTTAAATTCTTTTCCTAATAAATAACATCTAAAGTTTTTTATTGCCCAATAAACCGCCAACATGTCCTTATTTATTGTAGCATAATTTATTTCTGCTTTATTCAAGACCCTGCTTGCATATGCTATTGGTAAATCCTTTCATACATCCCCTTGCGACAAAACTGCTCCTAGCGCATGGTTACTGGCGTCAGTAGTTAATAAAAACGGTTTTGTAAAATCACGATAACTTAATATAGCTGGTGACGTTAACAATTTCTTTACTTCCTCAAACGCCTTCTGATGTATCTCCGTCCATTCGTATTTTTTATTTTTTGATGCCATTTGATACAATGGTTCACCCTTTTCCGCTAAAAATGGCATACTTGCACGATAATAGTTTATCAGCCCCAAAAACGATTGTAATTGTTTTGTTGTTTTAGGTACCGGGTGTTCAGCAACACACTTTGTTTTTTCTGGATTCGGTAATATTCCGTCCGTTGTAATTCTATAACCTAAATAAATAACTTCCTTTTTAAGAAATTTACATTTTTCTGGCTGAAGCTTCAAGTTATTTTCCCTTAATCTGTCAAATACTGCTCTAAGTTTTTCGTCATGATCCTTTAAAGTTCTTCCATAGATAACAATGTCATCTAAATATACATAACACTTAAAACCTTGTAACCCGGATAAAATGTGGTTCATTAATCGCTGAAATGTTGCTGGTGCACCTGATAAGCCAAAAGGCATTCGTTTAAATTCGTAATGTCCGAAAATAGTGCTGAAAGCCGTTTTTTCTCTGTCTTCGGGGTCTACTGCTACTTGATGGTATCCACTTGCTAAATCCAATGTTGAAAAATACACAGATCCTCCTAATTGATCTATTATGTCTGCTATCCTTGGTAGGGGAAAAACGTCTCCCAATGTCACCTCATTAATTTTCCTAAAATCTACTACCACTCTGTATCTTTTTTCTCCCTCCGGACCAGCCTTTTTTGGAACAACTAGTAAAGGTGAATTCCAAGGACTTCGACTTGGTTGTATTATCTCTTCCTCCAATAAATTTTTTATTTCTTCATTAATCAACTTTTTGTGACATTCCGCTAATCTGTACTGCCTGCTATTGATTGGGATTTGTTCCGGGGTCGTTCTTATTTTGTGTGTAATAACATCAGTATGAGTTAATCTATCTCCTGGTAAATGAAAAATGTCATTACATTCTTCATAAATTTTCTCTATTGTACTTTGTTCTTCTATTGTTAATATTGAATTCTTTTTAAAAATTTTCTTCAGAGATTCAATTCTCTCTTTAACAGCTTTATTTTCTGTTTCGTCTTCCTGATAATTGATACAGTTACCTTCTTCAAATAATCTAAATATATCCGCCAATGGTGTATCCTTGCGTCTCCCTCGGGGTTTTTTTTCTTTTTTGCTTTTAATCTCATGAGTCTTTAAGGGTCCATTTTTTATATACTTAGAAGTTTCATTTTTTTGGGGTCTTATATGAAAATTTTCTATAGGCGTCAATTTAAGTTTTATATCCTCAATTTTTACTTCTTCATTACTTACGTTGGCTATACATACCTTTACCGTATTATTTTTTGCTTCAACCAAACAATTTCCTAATAATACACCTGGTTTTAGTTGTTGTGCCTTACAAAAAAATTCTCCCACCTCTGTTGTAGGTAAACTTATTAATTTTTCCATACGCGCCGGAATCCATATTTCGCCATTTTTTTTCGTTCCATTTTTTACATTAACATTATCCATTATAATCTCTTCTTCATTTAAAATATTTTCTGTGTTAATTTTTTCTTCATAAATTTCTCCAACATTTATTTTATTATTTAAATCACTATCACTAACTTCCACTGAATCATCTGTGATTTCAGCATTAACTAATATAATTTCATCATTTATTTCTTCCTTTATTTCAACAATTTTTTCAACATTTTCTTCATTAATGTTAAAAAGTTCTTTTTTCTTAATCACTTTCTCTTCTTCTTCTTTTACTATTAATTCTGTTTTTACCTTGGATTTATCTTCGTCTAATAAGATTTCATCCTTATTTTTATAAAACTTACTTTTTATGTTGTCGAAAATTCCCTGAATTTCTTTTATTTTAATTTGATCTAATTGTTTAAATGGATTCTCAATGTAATGCGTATTTATTATACCTATTTTACTTTTCCTTATAAATGGAATACAGAATTCTGTTGTATTATTTTCCGTTTTTGGGAAATGAAGTTTTTGTTCTGGTCCTAAAATATTACAATTTGAAGATAAAAAATTATTTCCTAAAATACCATCAACAGGTAAATTTATGTCATTATCTGTGACTTGAAATTTGCAATCGAAATTATTTCCTAATAAAAATTTTCCTTCACAGGAACCTATAGTGGAGCTTACATCTTTTGTTATTGTACCTAAATTTGTTTTATCATTTGTTAGTATAGGTGTTCCTTCTTTTAAAGTTGTATTTTTAATCAAACTAACTTGTGCTCCCGTATCTACCAATAATTTAATTTTATCTTTTTTAGCTATATCTAATGATAATTGAACTATGGGCTCCTGTAAGGTGGTTTCTTCGCCCTTTTGGAGGAATGAGCTGGGCTTCTTTAGTTCACTCCATCCTCGTTTCCCGATTCCAACGCTTTTTTAGTTTCATATGCTTGACGTGCTTCGCAATGCACGATTTTATGACCTTTTCGTGCACACCAGTCACATTGATTTTCAGCTATATTTGCACTGTCTAATGTAAGTACTCTCTGGTTTGTTGTATTGACATTTCCTGATTGCAATTTGAAGCAATGAGTGGAAGTATGTCCATTCATTCCGCAGTGTGTGCATCGTAGAACTGAAGAATTTATATTTTGTGGTGCTTCCCAAGTACATTCCCTACTAATATGTCCCGGCTTACCACACTTGAAACATTTAATATTGTTAGTTGTTGGCCCTTTAAACGGCACTTTATTGTTACCATTATTATTATTACTATTATTATTCCGATTGTTATTATTATTATTGTAATTATTATTATAATTACTATTATAATTACTTGTATTATTTTTATTGTTATTTGGAAAATTATTACCACTAACCATGTTGTAATTTCTGTTAGGGGTCTTATTGTTGTTATTAAAATTATAGTTGCTACTACTGTTTGAGAATTGTTTATTATTATTATTATAATTATTATTATTTGTAAATTGCGCATTATTGTTGTTGTTGTTGTTGTTGTATTTAAAATTACCTGTTGTTCCTCGGAAACAATTATTATTACTATTATTTCTAAAATTGTTTCCATGATTTAACCGGTTACTATTTGGTTGTTGCCCATGTCCGCCATTTTCATTTAATTTTTTCATCATAGTGGTTAATAAATTCATCATTTGGTCCCCTTGATTATTACTTTTATTTTTATCCGAACTCCCTATATTTCCTAAGTTCCTTGTTTCATTCAAATATTGTCGAGCCGCTCCTATGGACACTCTTAAGTTTTCGGGGTTTTTAAAGATTAAATATTGTTTCAATTCTGATGAACGCAGTCCTCCTAAAAATATTCTCTTTGCGGTTATCTCCATTTCGTTTATTAAAGCTCGTCCCTCGTTTTGATACCTTTCATTGACTCCATTTCTATATACCGCCAATTTTTCTGCTATTCTTTCCCCAAATAATTCCACTGATTCGTTTTCGTATTGATACATTCCCATCATTTCAGATGCTAATGTAGCCATATCCTTGCTCTCTATAAAACGATTACGTAAAATATCCTTATATTGGTTAAAGTTTTCAACGTTGGCATATCTGAAAAGTGCGTTGGCTGCACCAGTCAGTTTACTTGTAATCAAGATTCTCAATAATATACCCTGTTCAACTCATTCTCAATATCCAACCCTACACCCGAAAATGTTGGAAGTTGTACTAAAAATGTTTTTATTATTTTTTCAACTGGTAACAAAGTTGGTTCCAAATGATATGAATTGTCATTTGTAAAGTTTTCCGCAACGTATTCATCTCGATGTGCAATTGGTGGTGGTGGTGGAATAGGGGTCGAGTTTAATCCTGACGGTCCCGGTTTATTTATTGTTCTATTTGTATTATTTGTCTTTGGGAAAATTAAAATAATGGGGGTCGTTTATTGGATTCATTTTGTCACTTGTTTTTATATTCAAACTTTTTCTTTCCGTTTTGGCAATTATAACTTTATTTCTTCTAGTTTTCCTTGGTTTCCTTATTGGGCCAATTCTGTTGTATTTTGCTCCTGATCTCAATGTTCTAAAACTTTTTCTATTTTCTGATATTCGTTCTCCTTATACTTGATGTAAAAAATCAACAAAGTTATTTCTATCCAATACTTCTAAATTTGGTTCCGCTTCTATATTTTCTACGTTTGTTTTAGTTTGTTCATCCGAATTTTCAAATTCCGGACTTGAATTTAAAAATGAAAATGTTGATATTCTCTTTGAAAATTTTAAAATTGATTGCGCCAACGTTGGGGGTTTTGAATTTTGCGACATTAGTTAATAAAATAAATTTTAAACAACAACAATAATTTATATATGCTTTTTTTTTTATTACGATTTAGGGGTCATTTTTTTTTTTGAATTTTAGTAATTTTTTATTTTAGGGGTCATTTTATATAAAAAGTTCTGAAAAAATATATTTTAGGGGTCGAAAAAAAAATTTTATTTGTTTTTTGCTACAAATTATTTTTATTTAATTTATTCATTTAAAATTTTATTTTATTCAACGTAAATCATGTAAAATAAAATTTATTTCAGATAAATACTCCTTTATATTTATTTTATTTTTATTTTTCTCATTCCCTAAAAGTATGCAATAATAAAAAATTTTGTTTCTCAAACAAACAGTAAATTAATAGGAAATATAAGTTTTCCAAATCCTAAATTTATGTAAAAAAAAATTTTTCATTCCCAAAAAAAATTTATTAATTTTCATAATAGAAAATTTGTTTGCTCCAAGAAAAATTTTTATATCTTAAGTTACAAAAAAAAAACGCGCTTTGTTCTAATGAAACTTACGTACGTCATTTAAAATATTTATATTAATATCTATTTAAGTTGACAATAATATTTTATATAAAAATGAACAAACGTAAATTGAAAATATATATATATATCATTTTATATATATGTATATATAATTTTCGTCATTACGAACAAAAAATAATGAATGAAATTTTAATATAAAATTAAAATATAGGGTAACGAAAAAAAATGTTGGTTATTAAAACCAATTTTTATTAAAAAATTTTATCACTTATGTAAAAAAAATTTTTTATTAAGTTCTTTATTTTTACACAGCCCTGTGTCAACTTAGTGCACAATTTTATTTTTGCACTTTCTGTATACAGTTTTGTGTTAAATTAAATAAACTTAACCTTTTACACCGTAATTAGTTTTGTTACCCTATTTTTATGTCGATTTTACTTTGATAATAATACACTTCTATGTATATTACATTTCACGTAAACAAAACTTTATTATAAAATTTTTAAATTCAAATTGATCAAAAACGCACAATTTGCAATTTATACTTGGAGAATAAAAAAAACTTTTATGTATACAAATAAAAATTATAATGTATGATAATATAATTAATGTTTAATAATTTAATATTTTCCATTGTATATGTATGTGTACATGTGACTTTTCTTTAAAAAAATTTTACTCATTATTTTTTTATACACCTATGTATGTGTACCCCAATTTTATTTATTTTATACCTATTTTGTTTTAAGATTTTATTGAAGAGAGAAAAATTGAAATTAGGTTAACTATTAGGATAGGTTAAGGTTTTTGGTAGTATATAAGAAAAAATATCATTTTTTTTGTATATGTATATTTATACATATATTATTTTAGGGGGTTCTTTCATATGTATATGCATTTTATTTATTTTGTATTAACTTTGTATATAAAGTAATATTTTGATTGATAATATTTTATTCACTAGGAATTTCAAGTAAAAAGCATTTTTTATATATATTTTTTATATAATTTCATTAAGGATTTTTTATAATTATTATTTTATATATTTTATATATTTAAAAATTTAATTTTACTTTTTGGCCATTAATTTAAATTTTTCATAAAAAATTTTTTTTTTTTTTTCTAAATTAACAAATTCTTTTATTTTATTTTTCAATTTTTTTTTTATGCTTTTAATTTATTTAAAAAAAAAATTTCACTCCATTTTTTGTCATTTTATTCAAAAATTTAAGTTTTTAATTTTTTGCCAAAAAATAAATTTTATTATTCTCCATTATTAAGACTATTAGATTTGGAGTAATAATAATTATAAAAATAATGAAGATCCGTATCTTCCTAAAGATTTCGATTTATTCATTTTAAAAAAAAATACTTTTACAAAAAAAATTGATTTTATATTTTGTTATATATATTTTCTATTATATATATATATATATTTTTAAAATATTTAGCAACCCGTGTTTTTATATATTTTTATATTAGAACAAAAATGACCTACTTTACAAAAATTTTTCTGCTTCTCTGCTTTCTCCGCTACCAGCTTTTTCTTCTGTTATTTTGTTAAAAAAATTTCTGCTATTCTACTGCAACTTTTAACTGCAACCTTTATTTAATCTGCTACCACTTTTCAACTGCAACTTTTCTGCTATCACTGTTGTTCAATTTTATTAAAATTCTGCTACCACTTTTTTTTTTTTTTTAATTTTTGATATATTTTTTTTTTTATATTATTAACTTTATTAAAATTTTTTTTTTTTTTTTTTTCTTATATTAATGTCCACTTTGATTTGCTATTAAATTTTTTATTTTTACTTTCATTGATCCCGTTTTACCGAACACTAAATTCTTTTGGATGAGAAACGTCCTTCTCATCCTGTCCGCAGCGCCAATGTAGTAAATTAAATTACAATCATAAATAATGTTTTCCTTTAATTGTTTTTTTTCTTACCTTTATTTTCACTTTAAGACAGACGGACAGACAGACGGACAGACAGATGGACAAAAGCGTTATCATAATGAATTTTTTTTTTAAAAGCCCTAAAAAGAAACGTAAGAGGAAGGAGAGTTATGCTATTTACATCTATAAGGTATTGAAACAAGTTCATCCAGATACTGGTATATCATCAAAAGCTATGAGTATCATGAACAGTTTCGTTAATGATATTTTCGAAAGAATAGCTGCTGAAGCATCACGTTTAGCTCATTATAATAAACGTTCAACAATTACTAGTCGAGAAATTCAGACTGCCGTCAGATTGTTATTACCAGGTGAATTAGCTAAACATGCTGTCAGTGAAGGAACAAAAGCTGTTACCAAATATACCAGTTCTAAATAAATAATTTCTGAAACTATTATAATACCCAATGGTCCTTTTTAGGACCGCCAAACTATATAAATGAGAGTTATTAAAAAATAATATTATTTTATCTTGTCAAAAAATACTTTTTTTTTATAAAATAATTTTCATTAAAATTTTTTAATACCGTATAAAGAAAGAATTAAAATTGAATTTAATAAGCATTATTCAGTAGGTATATTTATGTTATATTAATAATAAATAAATAAAGTTATGTAAAAAAATGTAATTTTTTTTTTTGAAAAATTTCATTAAACATACATAATAATTATAAATTAAGTTTTCAAAAATATTTAAGTATTTTTTTAAATCCATTTAAATTAAATTTCATATTACTAAACTAATTTATATATTAATATAATATTTTTAATAAACATTTTGTATTGAATTAATATATAAATTTGAAAATTTTATATATGTAGATAATATACCTAAATATTAAGAGTTTTTTTTTTAAATTCATTAAACATTATATTATACACAATAATTATAAATCAAGTTTTAAAAAAATATTAAGATAATTTTATAAATACATTTAAATATTACTTAAATTTCTTTATACAGTAATATAATATCTTTAATAAACATTTTGTATTGAATTAATATATAAATTAGGAAATTTCATAAAATGTCCAAAAATATTATATACCTACCTATATTATTTGCATATTATAATTTTAATGATTATTATAGAGCCATATATAAATTTTAAAATTATATTATTTTTATTAAATAATATTTAATAATATAATTTAGATCTATTTTAACAAAATAATAATTAGTTTAAATAGAAAATTAGGAACAATTGAAATGTTAGTAAATTTTTCACTTTAACTTTTTCTTTCTCTATCGAAATAAAACTCCTTAAGTTTTTACATTAATTTTTTCTTTATTTATAATTATGTAGTAATTTTGTTAATTTATTATAAGTTTATTTATCAAATTTACTTGTTTAATTCAAAGTTATATGTTTTAATTATTTTAGTTTATATTTTTATTATAAAATTATATAAATTTTACAATTTGATTTTTATAATTTTTTCATATAAAATAATATTTTATCAAATTAAATTATTATTTTTTTTATATCAAAATCAAGGTTCCGATTTTTAATTAATTCTTTAAATTAATTCCGATTATTCTTCTTAATTATGCACAATAATTACTTTAGGTTTTAACTGCTCTTTTTAATTTATATTTTAAAATTTAATCAAGACTTTATTTATTTTTTATTTTTTACAAAATTAACCAATTTAATTTTACGATTAAAATTTTTTCGGACTGACTCAACCACTGAACTTTATAATTCTTATTTAAAATTTTTTAATCAAACTTTTGTTTCGATCAACTAGCTTTAATTAACAATTTTAATTTTACTCAAAACTTTATCCGATCGACTGGCCTTGATTTTAATTTTTCTTTCTTTTTTATTTTGTTGGAGAGCTTTTTTGGCTTTCCAAAATCTTTCCAATAAGATTTTGGAAAACCAATCAGCTTCTCCAACAAAATATTTAAAATCAATTTTACTTTAATTGGCTGATTGATTTTACGCGTTGTCAGCACAGAGAAATTATTATTAATTTAATTAAATTATTTCTCTGTGCACGAGCAACGCGTAATTTGAAACTTTTGTTTTTTATTAATTAATTTTAATAATTTTATTTGGATTGGAATTTTATAATTTTAAGAACTTAATAATTGTTGTGAATTGAGCACAGGGTGCCTCAATTCACAACAATTATTAAGTTCTTATACCATTTAAACAATTTTATTAAAAAAAATAACAATAATATTATTTTAGTAATCATTACTATTTTAATTTTGAAATTTATAAGTGTGCATTTACATTATCTATTTATAGCATTATAATTCTGACGTTCAATATTTTTTCCTTTTCTTTTTTGTGAGTGCGAAAGAGAAAAAATATGACGGGTGAATTACTTCCCGAGCAAGAAAATTTTCTTGAAAATTTGTTTTTTTATTTTAGTTAATATCTAAAAAAAAATTACAATAAATTTACTTTTTAAACTTATAAAATTTAACATTAAGGAAATTTATGTATGTACCATAATTTAGAAAGGCATAGCTGTCAAAATTCTCGCAAGAAAATATGAAAGTAAATGTAAATCAAAAAGAATTTGGTCTAATATGTGTCCGTAATTTATAATTTAAAATTAAATTTAAATATTAAAATACTTCAAATAACATTATATTTAATATTTAAATTGAACAATATATTATATATTTTATGGTTTTACTAATGAAAATGAATAAATATATTTTTAAATTTGTTAATTTTACTAAATAAGTATTGAAACTATCGGACATAAATGTAAAAAATACTCATTAGAGAAGATAAAAATAAAATTTGGATGTTCCTGCACTTTCTCAATGTTTTAACTACCTTAAATTTTATTTTTTTTCTACATTTATATTAAATTGAAAGAAAAAAGTTTTTGTGTAACTGTTTATCTATCGATAAAATATAATGACTGAAAATACTGAAGTAGCTAATGTTCCCGCTCCTCCTATTGAACAAAAAAAAAGTAAAAAAAAGTGGTGTTAAAAAAACAGCAGTGAAACCAAATCATCCACCAACAGCTCAAATGGTTGATTCTGCAATTAAAACTCTAAAAGAACGTGGTGGATCATCTCTTTTAGCAATTAAAAAATATTTAGCTGCAAATTATAAAGTTGATGCTGATAAATTAGCACCATTTATAAAAAAATATTTAAAAGGTTCTGCTGAAAGTGGTCATTTAATTCAAACAAAAGGTAAAGGCGCTTCTGGTTCATTTAAATTGTCTGCTGCCTAAAAAGGAAACTAACAAAAATGGATAAAAAACCAAAAGTTGAAAAAAAGTTAAAAAAAGTGTAGCCAAAAAATCAGTAACTGGTGATAAGAAAAAAAAAGTAGTTACAGCAAAAAAGACAACTGATAAAAAAAATCTGAAAAATCGACTGCTAAAGCAATTAAAAAATAGAGGTGCTTTACCACCAGTAGATTTACGAGCTGTTTGCTTTGTACGGGCCATTTTTCCACTGCACCATTTAATATTTATTTTTATTTTAACTTTTTCACTACACCGCACTTTAATAGAATAATTTATTTTTTTGAAATTCACATTTATTTATACCCTAGCCGATCTAAAATAAAATTGCACACAAAGAAAATTAAATACTCACACTTCGCCATCGCATCGGCGCAGGAGATGGAAAATGAATGAGTGTGAGTGAGTTTAATTAGTGTGCGATTTTTGTCAAACTGAAAAACACATAAATAGCGGCGTAAATTTGGAAAATTATCAGAAATATTTAAGTAGTGAAACAGTGAAGATATTGAAAATAGTGGAAAAAGTTAAATTTTAGTTTTTGTGCGAAATAAAATAAAAATAAACTGAAATATGACTGGACGAGGCAAAGGTGGTAAAGGTTTAGGAAAAAGTGGTGTTAAACGTCACCGCAAAGTTCTTCGAGATAATATTCAAGGTATTACTAAACCAGCTATTCGTCGTTTGGCCCGGCGTGGGGAAGTTAAACGTATTTCTGGTTTAATTTATGAAGAATCACGTGGTGTTTTAAAAGTATTTTTGGAAAATGTTATTCGCGATCGTGATGCAGTCACATATACTGAGCATGCTAAAAGAAAAACTGTCACAGCTATGGATTTTGTTTATACGCTTAAAAGACAAGGCGGAACACTATATGGTTTCGGAGGTTAAAAATAAAGATAAACAAAAACGGTCCTTTTCAGGACCACCATTTTATTTACAAAAGGTATAAAAAAATACATATAAAAATAATATATATTTTCCAAGTTATTTGAAGATAATAAATAAAGTATTCATATTATATTACAGATTTTTTTTAGTTGTTTTAAGAAAAATATTTAAATCGAAAAAAAAAATTATTTTGAAATTTATTAATTGAAATGTAAAAAAATAATCTCCATTATTAAATTTTCAAAATTGTTTCAAAAAAATTTACAAAAAAAAATAATTGAAATAGCAAAAATATTTCAGAATATTATTAAATTTTCAAAAAAAATTACAAAAAAAAATAATTGAAAATATTAAATACCAAAAATATTTATTTTCAAAAATGGAAATAAACTTTCAAAATTGTTTCAAAAAAATTTACAAAAAAAAATAATTGAAATTATTAATACCAAAAATATTTCAGAATATTATTAAATTTTCAAAAAAAAATAATTGAAAATATTAAATACCAAAAATATTTCAGAATATTGAAAAGTGAAAAATATATTACGACATTTTTTCTCAATTTATTAAGCACAAATAAAAATATATTTTTTGGATATATGTTAACTTTAAAAAAAATTGAATATATGAAATAATTTTTTATATTTATGTATTATACTCTTTTAATTATAATTTTTGGTCGTACTGAAAAGGACGGTTTTTCATACAATGTTATTTTATATTTATGCTTTTTTTCAGTTTTCTTTGGTGAAAGGACAGCTTGAATATTAGGAAGTACACCGCCTTGAGCTATTGTTACTCCTGATAATAATTTATTTAATTCTTCACCATTACGGATAGCTAATTATAAATGACGAGGAATAATTCTCGTTTTTTTGTTATCACGAGCAGCGTTACCAGCCAATTCCAATACTTCTGCAGCTAAATATTCCATAACAGCTGCTAAATATACTGGGGCTCCAGCTCCGACACGTTCAGCATAATTCCCTTTTTTTAATAAACGATGTATACGACCAACTGGAAAATGAAGACCAGCACGACTTGAACGTGATTTTGCCTTTCCTTTAACTTTTCCACCTTTACCACGACCAGACATTTTACACAATTATTCTCACTTATTTATTAAAAAAAAACACCACACACTAGGAGTTAAGAAATTCGATTGAATAAAAATATTAACTTCCTTAAAATTTATGTTTTTTCACAAGCATGAATACTATCAAATTTTAAAAATTATTAAAATATTATTTTTGGAGTGGGGATTCGAAAACTTTTATATAGAAAGAGGTATATATATATTTCTTAAGAATATAAGTAGTTTTTATTTGACTGTGAAGTTTAAAGTGTGAAAAGTGAAAAAAAATATATTATATAAAATATTTATATTTATAAAATGCCGCCAAAAACTAGTGGTAAAGCAGCAAAAAAAGCTGGTAAAGCGCAAAAAAATATATCAAAAGGTGATAAAAAAAAGAAACGTAAGAGGAAGGAGAGTTATGCTATTTACATCTATAAAGTATTAAAACAAGTTCATCCAGATACTGGTATATCATCAAAAGCTATGAGTATCATGAACAGTTTCGTTAATGATATTTTCGAAATAATAGCTGCTGAAGCATCACGTTTAGCTCATTATAATAAACGTTCAACAATTACTAGTCGAGAAATTCAGACTGCCGTCAGATTGTTATTACCAGGTGAATTAGCTAAACATGCTGTCAGTGAAGGAACAAAAGCTGTTACCAAATATACCAGTTCTAAATAAATAATTTCTGAAACTATTATAATACCCAATGGTCCTTTTCAGGACCGCCAAACTATATAAATGAGAGTTATTAAAAAATAATATTATTTTATCTTGTCAAAAAATACTTTTTTTTTATAAAATAATTTTGATTTAAATTTTTAATACCGTATAAAGAAAAAATTAAAATTGAATTTAATAAGCATTATTCAGTATGTATATTTATTTTATATTGATAATAAATAAATAAAGTTATGTAAAAAAATGTAATAGTTTTTTTTGAAAAATTTCATTAAACATACATAATAATTATAAATTAAGTTTTCAAAAATATTTAAGTATTTTTTTAAATCCATTTTAATTAAATTTCATATTACTAAACATATAATATTTTTAATAAACATTTTGTATTGAATTAATATATAAATTTGAAAATTTTATATATGTAGATAATATACCTAAATATTAAGAGTTTTTTTTTTTAAATTCATTAAACATTATATTATACACAATAATTATAAATCAAGTTTTAAAAAAATATTAAGATAATTTTATAAATACATTTAAATATTACTTAAATTTCTTTATACAGTAATATAATATCTTTAATAAACATTTTGTATTGAATTAATATATAAATTAGAAAATTTCAGAAAATGTCCAACAATATTATATACCTACCTATATTATTTGCATATTATAATTTTAATGATTATTATAGAGCCATATATAAATTTTAAAATTATATTATTTTTATTAAATAATATTTAATAATATAATTTAGATCTATTTTAACAAAATAATAATTAGTTTAAATAGAAAATTAGGAACAATTCAAATGTTAGTAAATTTTGTTATAATATAAGCATATTGAAAAGCACAAAATTTTATTCATTTATGATATAAAATTAATATATTTAATTTTATAATAATTAAGTTCTTATACCATTTAAACAATTTTATTAAAAAAAAAATAACAATAATATTATTTTAGTAATCATTACTATTTTAATTTTGAAATTTATAATATGTGTCCGTAATTTATAATTTAAAATTAAATTTAAATATTAAAATACTTCAAATAACTTTATATTTAATATTTAAATTGAAGAATATATTATATATTTTAATGTTTTACTAATGAAAATGTATAAATATATTTTTAAATTTGTTAATTTTACTAAATAAGTATTGAAACTATCGGACATAAATGTAAAAAATACTCATTAGAGAAGATAAAAATAAAATTTGGATGTTCCTGCACTTTCTCAATGTTTTAACTACCTTAAATTTTATATTTTTTTCTACATTTATATTATTTATTTATTTATTTATTTATTCACCAAACAAGGTACAAAAACTTAAATATAAAGATTAACAAAGAAATATTAATTAAAAATTTAAAATTAAAAACTAATATATATCAAATATATTTAATTACAAAATATACATACAAAATTAAATTGTAGGTAAAATATAAAAAACATTAATAATTAATATGTTTGATGATATTATATATACAATTAAAAAAGACAAGAAAAAAGACAATACAATCAAGAGATATTATAAACGTAAGGGATGTTTAGGAAAATTAATATGGGAAAAAAAATAATATTAGAAATTAAGAGATTGGATTGTAATATCGAAGTAATTTATTTTTGAAAGTGAATTTCGATATATTTGTTGATAAATGCATGCAGTGAGTATTAAATAATAAGCAACATCTATTAATTGGCTCATTTTTAGCATATTCTTTATGGTGGTGGTAAACTTTAAGTAGGCTAGTATGTCTCGTTTGTCTAACGTCGTCATTATATTTTATTCTATTAATTATAGAGATAACGTCAATGTGTCCGTTTAAAACATCAAACGTGAAACAGGAAGTTAGAACAGCTCTCCTAGATACGAGGGAAGATAAGTTCAGTAAATTAAGGCGAGTATGATAGTGCGGTAGGTTTATGTAGTCATTTGGGTGATATAAGTCTCGTAATGAGAAGAGTAGAAAGGACTGATTCAATCCTATTTTTATGAATTTCGTAGAAGGGATCCCATATAGGACACGCGTATTCAAGAATAGGCCGCACTAAAGCACAGTATAAGGATTTTGTCACCCAAACATTCTTAAATTCTTTTGCTCTTCTCTTAATAAAACCTAGCATTTTGTTCGCTTTGGAAATGATTTTATCGTAGTGGAGATTAAAACATAGTTTATCATCAAGAAGTATACCTAAGTCCATGATTTGACTTACACGTTTAATTGCAGAGTCATTAATATGATAGTTGTGTAGGTATTTTGTCTTCTTACGAGAAAAACTTATTGAGAAACATTTATTGATGTTTAGGTCAAGTTTATTAGTGACACACCAATTATGAAGAGCGTTAAGTTTAGACTGAAAAAAAGTTGCATCTGATAAGTTAGCTATAATACGAAAAATTTTTAAATCGTCCGCATAAAACAGGTGCGGTAAGTCGTTTAGAAGATCAGATAAGTCACATATGAAAATATTAAAAAGTAGGGGTCCCAAATGGCTGCCTTGGGGAACGCCTGATGTGACAGAAATAATGTTAGATAGTAATCCTTGATATTTTACAAATTGTATCCTATCCGTAAGGTAAGAGGACAGCCAACTTAAAATTGTACCGGATATACCAATTTTACGCAGTTTAGAAATTAAAATATGGTGGTCAACGCGATCGAAAGCTTTACTAAAGTCGGTATATACAGTATCGATTTGGTGACCTTTTTCCATATTACATAGTAGCTCCGATGTGAATAGCATAAGATTGGTAGTAGTTGACCGTCCCTTTCTGAACCCATGTTGTTGTTCATTAAGAATCGGATTGATAACAGAGGATAGTTTATTATAGATAATTTTTTCAAAGAGTTTAGGAATAGACGATAGGATAGCAATGCCTCTATAATTATCGATATTACACTTATCGCCGTGTTTGTGAATAGGAATTAGATAAGATGATTTCCAGGCAGAGGGAAAAGATCCAAGCGATAATGATTTGTTAAATATTAGATATAATGGTAAAGATAGATGATTGGCACATTTTTGCATAAATGTTGGTGGTATAAGGTCAGGACCCGGCCCATTTTTAACGTTCAAGTTTATTAATTCATTATAAATTTCTTCACATGACAAAGAAATAGAACTTATAAGGGGGATTTCGGGGGTGCGATCAGTATTGTTGAACGACGAAGTAGATGGCCTATATAGTTCACGAAATCGATCCGCAAATAAATCACATATTACTTGTGGGCATGAAGAGGTGGTATCACCCTTAGTCATGGATGACGGATAACCTGAGATTTTACGCTTCATATTGACGAATTCAAAAAATTTCTTTGGGTCAGTGATAAGATTCTCACCAATATCTTTTACATAATTATCGTATGATTCGTGAGACCTTACTGAAAATTCAGATGCTAATTCACTGTGTTGTTGAATCAGATAATCATCAGGATTATCAAGCATTTTTATTCTTTTGTAGATATTATTTCTCTGATTCCGTAAGAATCTGAGATTTTTGTCTAACCATGGTTCAGATAATTTGTCTTTTTTTACTATTTTAGGAACATGATCATCAATAATATTAAGAATATTTTCATAGAAGAGCGTGACAACAGTATCAAGATCATGAGAAGAGCAAAGTTCAGTCCAGTTAAGAGAAGATAAGGCATTATTAATGCATTCAAAGTTTGCATTATGAAAGTCATATACAACTTTATTGTTGTAAGATTTAGTAAAGGAAGAAGTAGTGGTGGGAAGCTCGACAATCGTTGCTGTGTGATGTAAAGTGTTTGAGAAAAGATTCTCAGCATCACTAGCTTGAGTCACCACCACATTGTCATAAAAATTTGAAAAAATCATGTCCAACCATCTCCCATTATTGTTGGGGAAATGTCCAATTTGTTGTAGATCATTTCCATAGAATATATCAATAAGAGAAATATCGATATCGTCAGAAATATTAATTGGTAATAGGTGGTTATCAGAGTTATCAGTTATAAAAGAAAGATTAGGGCGGTTAAAATCGCCAAAGACAAGAATACTGTCAGCTTCGCTTAAAGTCATATTTACCGACTGGAATGATTCTAAGAATTCACTGTAAGTAGTTTCATCAGAGTTTGGAGGTATATATACTGCACCTATGTAAGTCAAATTGTTATCAATACGAATTTTGATAAACTTATGTTCGAAGTTTATAGATGCAGATGTAGATACAACTACATGAGAAAAAGTGTTACGTATGGCAATAAGGACTCCTCCCCCCCTTGAAAGACCTGTAGATTCATAGTCACGATCATTTCTATAGATAGTCCAGTCACTGTCAAGAATCTCTTCATTATTATAAGATTCATTAAGCCAAGTTTCTGTTATAACTATTACTATAAGCCAAGTTTCTGTTATAACCAAGTTTCATTATTATAAGATTCATTAAGCCAAGTTTCTGTTATAACTATTACTAGGAACTATATTAGAAATAGCGACAGGAGATTTGACTGGGATAGAGATAGAGTAAGGAATAGGATTTAGTGATTGTCCTTGTACAAAATTATGGTACTTAGATTTAATCTTACAATTATTCCTATCAGCATTATTAATATTATTACTATCCGTATAATTATTATTATTATTATTATTATTAAAATTCCTATCATTATTAACAAAATTTATATTATTATTATCATTACTATTATTATTACTATAATTATTAATATTATTAATAGTATTATTATCATTATTTACCATATTATTATTATTATTTTTATTATTAATTCTTCTTCTATTATTATTATGAATATTTTTATTTTTATTTTTATTATTATTTTTGTTATTATAATTATAATTATCATTATTACTTTTGAAACTACTTATAATTGGACTACGAATTTTGATTGGTTCAGCAGCAGTGCGATAAAATTGAGGTAAGAAAGACGATGAGTACTGCTGTGATAGAAGTGGTGAATTTGAAGGTAATTGTGGTCGCTGTAATATAAATTCCCCATTCACAATACTATTTACTAGTTTTTTTTCTGATTTTTTAGCTATTGATTTCTTCGTTTTACTACTTTCAATAATTTTATTATCATTACTTTTATTATTATTATTGTTTATAATTTTCTTATAATTAATCCAACGCGAAAAATAAATATTTCCTATCTTTAATGTGCTTTTTAGAGGATCAATAAGTAACCAAGCATATTTATTTGGAAGCTGAATTTTCAGAGACGTAAAATTCTTGTCTAACCTAAATCTCTTGGATCGTGGACGTAGTATTGTGCAGGAGATAATTTTAATATAAAGTACATTTTCTAAGTAATTCAATATATTTTGTTTACTTGAACTAATACCTTTTACATGGAAAGTACAAATATCTGTCGTTTCAGAATTTTTAGTATTGAGATCACTTAGTCTAGTCAATCTGTTGTTCCATTCGGATTCGGACCAAGATACACCGAACTTATTAACAGAGGATGCAGGAGCTGCTTCATGATTCAATTGATGAATTTGCAATTCCGATGGTGTAAGAGGTCGTGTTTGTGAATTACGTTGAAATTTAATATTTTTTGGTGTTAGAGGAATCTTACTTTTACCAACGTTACTAGTGATGCTAATGTTAAGGGCAGTATCCTCATTTACATTAGCTAACCTAGTCGAGTTGGTTGATATATCACAGACATTGTTAAACTCTTCAAGAATTGAGTTGCCAGTACATAAAATATCTTTGTTGGTTTTACAATTAGCATTATTGTCAATATTCTTACAACATAGTATATTTTCAATTTTGTCAATTTTGTTTTCAACAATATTGATATCATCTTTCAGAGCAACTAATTCAGTAATTAAAGTATCACTACAGTAGCTTCTACCATTTGTATCACTGCCGGCATTCATAATAATACCCACAAGTTTGTCGTATTGTAATTCTAGTTTTTGATCGAGTTTCGTAAATTGATTTAATAAACCTTCGTCAGTAGAATTACTGATTCTGGTAGAGTCTACTGTGTTTATTTTATTATTAATTTGAAAGAAAAAAGTTTTTGTGTAACTGTTTGTTATCTATCGATAAAATATAATGACTGAAAATACTGAAGTAGCTAATGTTCCCGCTCCTCCTATTGAACAAAAAAAAGTAAAAAAAAGTGGTGTTAAAAAGCCAGCAGTTAAACCAAATCATCCACCAACAGCTCAAATGGTTGATTCTGCAATTAAAACTCTAAAAGAACGTGGTGGATCATCTCTTTTAGTAATTAAAAAATATTTAGCTGCAAATTATAAAGTTGATGCTGATAAATTAGCACCATTTATAAAAAAATATTTAAAAGGTTCTGTTGAAAGTAGTCATTTAATTCAAACAAAAGGTAAAGGCGCTACTGGTTCATTTAAATTGTCTGCTGCTGCTTCAAAGCCTAAAAAGGAAACTAAAAAAATGGATAAAAAACCAAAAGTTGCAAATGGAGTTAAAAAAAGTGTAGCCAAAAATTCAGTAACTGGTGATAAGAAAAAAAAAGTAGTTATAGCAAAAAAGACAACTGATAAAAAAAAATCTGAAAAATCGCCTGCTAAAGCAATTAAAAAAGCTGGTACTCTTAAAAATAAAACTCTAAAACAAAAATCAACAAAACCATCCAAAACAGATGTGAAAAAACCACAGCCGAAGAAAGCTACTTCTCCAAAAAAAGTTGCAACTAAAAAAACGGCAAAAAAATAAATTTAAATGTATGAACAATATAATAATTGTTTATAACAAATAACCAGTCCTTTTCAGGACTAAAATTTTTTTTAAAAAAGAGTAAAAAATGAAATTTTTTATTTATTTATTATACATATATAAATTAAATAATTATAATATAAAATTATTAATATTAAATTTATTTATTTTAGCTTAGTTAAAAAGTTAAAATTCTAGTATCGTGATGACGATGATGATTAAATATTTTAATAATAAGTATTTTTTTTATATCAGCTAAACATTAACATATACTAAAATTAGAACATAAAAAAAACTAAATATAGAAGAAGTTCATAATACAGTATAAATATATATATATATATATATATATATATATATATATATATATATATATATATATTTAATTTATATTTGCTTTATTTATTTTAAAAATTAATTTTTATATTATTATATTAAAATTTAATTTATACTCTTTTAATATTATTAATTTGTGGCCCTGAAAAGGACCGATTGATTTTTTTTATTGTATGTATTTATATATTTTTAAATTTAAGCATGTTCGCCTCGAATACGACGAGCTAATTGAATATCTTTTGGCATAATTGTAACACGTTTAGCATGAATTGCACACAAATTTGTATCTTCAAAGAGGCCAACCAAGTACGATTCACTAGCTTCTTGTAAAGCCATTACAGCTGAGCTTTGAAAACGTAAATCAGTTTTAAAATCTTGAGCGATTTTACGCACTAATCGTTGAAAAGTTAATTTCCTGATTAATAATTCTGTACTTTTCTGATAACGACGAATTTCACGAAGAGCTACAGTTCCTGGACGGAATCTATGGGGTTTTTTAACTCCACCAGTTGCTGGTGCACTTTTGCGAGCTGCTTTTGTTGCCAATTGTTTACGAGGTGCTTTACCCCAGTAGATTTACGAGCTGTTTGCTTTGTACGGGCCATTTTTCCACTGCACTATTTAATATTTATTTTTATTTTAACTTTTTCCGTACACAACACTTTAAAAGAATAATTTATTTATTTTTTTAAAATTCACATTTATTTATACCCTAGCCGATCTAAAATAAAATTGCACGCAAAGAAAATTAAATACTCACACTTCGCCATCCAATCGGAGAAGGAAAAGGAAAATTAATGAGTGTGAGTGAGTTTAATTAGTGTGCGATTTGTGTCAAACTGAAAAATACATAAATAGCGGCGTAAATTTTGAAAATTATTAGAAATATTTAAGTAGTGAAACAGTGAATATAGTGAAAATAGTGGAAAAAGTTAAATTTTAGTTTTTGTGCGAAATAAAATAAAAATAAACTGAAATATGACTGGACGAGGCAAAGGTGGTAAAGGTTTACGAAAAGGTGGTGCTAAACTTAATCGCAAAGTTCTTCGAGATAATATTCAAGGTATTACTAAACCAGCTATTCGTCGTTTGGCCCGGCGTGGTGGAGTTAAATGTATTTCTGGTTTAATTTATGAAGAAACACGTGGTGTTTTAAAAGTATTTTTGGAAAATGTTATTCGTGATGCAGTCACATATACTGAGCATGCTAAAAGAAAAACTGTCACAGCTATGGATGTTGTTTATGCGGTTAAAAGACAAGGCAGAACACTATATGGTTTCGGAGGTTAAAAATAAATATAAACAAAAACGGTCCTTTTCAGGACCACCATTTTGTTTACAAAAAGTATAAAATTTGAAGATAATTTGAAGATAAGTTATTTGAAGATAATAAATAAAATATACATATTATATTACAAAGTTTTTTTTTTTGTTTTAAGAAAAATATTTAAATCGAAAAAAAAATTATTTTGAAATTTATTAATGCCGGTATGACAATGGCTTGAAAATTTCAATTTTTCAGAAACTATCCATTTAGAGGGAGAGGTAATATTTCTTATATTAAAAAAGATATGAGTGCGAGTAACACGCTATATTGAAAAAAATCCTGAAAGTAAAAAAAAATCCAAAAAAAATTCAAAAAAAATCCATGTCGCTAATGATTTGTCACTGTGTAGCAGCAACAAAACCATTTCTGTCAAAAAAAAATCGAAATTTTTTTGGATTTTTTTTGTATATTTTTTGACATTCAAGATTTTTTTCAATATTCAAGCATTTTTTTTATTATTTTATTACAAATCGCCGCTTGAATACTTGTTTGCTTCATACGCCATTTTAGAGTTTTTTGAGTCAGGACCATATCTGTAGTGTTTGGGAGATTCTCTTTTTAAAACTGCAATTCGTTTTTTCTTATCTCTAATAGTTACTGAGATATCGAGTAGCAGTTTTGCTCCACATCCACTTCTTTTTTTTTCAATGCTTGCTTGCCTCATTTCTCAAAAATCAGAAAAAGGTAGCACGTAGAGCAACTTTTCTATACATTTTTCAAGTTATTTTTATTAAATGTTTTTTTGCTCTATATAAATGAGCAATGTACATGAAACATTAACATTAATATTAAATTAATTTTTTTGCTCCATATCCATTGCTATATGGAGCAAAGTGAAAATGTCAGAGGCGTATGAGGCAAACAAGTATTCGAGCAGCGAAATATCTGTGACAGATTAAAAAACAAAAACAATATATTTGACAGCATCAATACGACACTATAGTTGTCTCTCATTGAAAAATATTTGTGTTTCACTCGCACAAAGAGACATTTTTTAGTTTTTTTTTTTGATTTTGTCAAGCCATTGTCATACGGGCATAAATGAAATGTAAAAAATAATCTCCATTATTAAATTTTCAAAATTGTTTCAAAAAAATTTACAAAAAAAAATAATTGAAATTATTAATAGCAAAAATATTTCAGAATATTATTAAATTTTCAAAAAAAATTACAAAAAAAATAATTGAAAATATTAAATACCAAAAATATTTATTTTCAAAATTGGAAATAAACTTTCAAAATTGTTTCAAAAAAATTTACAAAAAAAAATAATTGAAATTATTAATACCAAAAATATTTCAAAATATTATTAAATTTTCAAAAAAAAATAATTGAAAATATTAAATACCAAAAATATTTCAGAATATTGAAAAGTGAAAAATATATTACGACATTTTTTCTCAATTTATTAAGCACAAATAAAAATATATTTTTTGGTTATATGTTAACTTTAAAAAAAATTTAATATATGAAATAATTTTTTATATTTATGTATATACTCTTTTAATTATAATTTTTGGTCGTCCTGAAAAGGACAGTTTTTCAATGTTATTTTATATTTATGCTTTTTTCAGTTTTCTTTGGTAAAACGACAGCTTGAATATTAGGAAGTACACCGCCTTGAGCTATTGTTACTCCTGATAATAATTTATTTAATTCTTCATCATTACGGATAGCTAATTGTAAATGACGAGGAATAATTCTCGTTTTTTTGTTGTCACGAGCAGCGTTACCAGCCAATTCCAATACTTCTGCAGCTAAATATTCCATAACAGCTGCTAAATATACTGGGGCTCCGACACGTTCAGCATAATTCCCTTTTTTTAAATAAACGATGTATACGACCAACTAGAGATTGAAGACCAGAAGTGGCATTTTAAAGTGAAATTGCAATAGTGAAGAACTTCATGGTCCTTTCACGGCATTTAACATTCAGAAAATGACATGCAATACTTCATTATAAACTGTCATTTTCATGAAATATCAAAATATGGATTTCATTAGAATAAAATTAGTTATGATTATTTTGGAAAACTTCGTATTTGAAATACGGTCGTATTTGAATTTTTGTTATTCTACAAAACGTTCGAAGGGAAAACTGTATTACCGACTCGAAAAATTTATTACTCATTATTATTTTGTAAAACTTCGTATTTGAAATACGGTAGTATTTAAATTTTTGTTATTCTACAAAACGTTCGAAGGGAAAACTGTACTACCGATTCGAAAAATTTATTATTCTGTAAAGGCTCAAATATATTCAAAAAGTGAGAAAAGTGAAAAAAGTGAAAATGTTTTTTATATGACAGCGCCACTGGAAGAATATTATGAACTAAATAAAAGCTTTTTTGTTGTAAAAAGCTATTTATATTATTTTGAAGTTTGATTGACACTTGACAGATTATTTATAAAAAATAATTATTTTCATTTGGTTCTTGGTTTTTATATTTATAATTTATCATATTTGAAATTATTTGAAATTTCAAATTATCGTATTTAAAATATAATATTTATTGGGTACAAAAATACTTTGTGTATACAAAATTTTTTTTAAATAAAGATGATACAAAACGGGTAATTTGACATAACATTATTGTTTACTAATCGAATTAATTCAAAATTAATCATTTCACAATTAGTCAGTCATTCACATATTTATTAAATGTCAAATGTCATTCATTTATCATATAGTAAAACCATTTGTTTATCATATACCCAAACCTTTTTTGATATTTATCATAAATTTTTACTTTTTTTTTAAGCTTTTTCTGAAACCTACCGGGAAAACTATGCAAATGTTTATATGTGTTAGTGTTTTAAAGCTTCCACTGTTTTTCACTTTTTTAAAGCTAGAATGTTTTTAGCTTTTTAATTATTCACTTTTTGAAAAATGAAAAGGAATTATATAAATTTTAATGCTACGAACAGGGACAAAAATATAATTTTCAAAAAGTGGTACTTTTTGTTCGACTTTTTGAATGTATTTGAGCCTTAATACTGTCGAATCGAAAAGTCAAACGTTTTTCATATAGTAGACATTCGCTGTAAATTTGTTACTTTTAGAAGATTGAAAATGCAATTAAAAATTATTTAACAAATTTTTTTAACATTTATATATATATTTACCAATTATTTAAATTTTAAAAGTACATATTTAAGAAAAAAACAACAAACACGAAATTATTTCAAAAATAAAGCAATGACCTGAAATTAAATAAGGACATTGCTTGTGGGTTTTCGAAACGTCTACCAGATGAAATTGGTACAAAATAAAAAAAAAAAAAGAATCGAGGTATTTTTATTTACATTAAATTAATGATACAGCTATACGGATGCTCTAATTTTCTATTTTTTTTCTATTTTGACATTAAAAACTTTAATTTTAATTTTTCAAATACGTATTTACGTTTTTGAATATGTATGATAATGTAGTTATTCGATCGTTTTCTAGAATACTCCAATTTTGTGAAAGTGAATCGCAAAGTGAAGGGAATCTCAAATACGAAGTTTTCCAAAATAATCATGATTCTGTAATACTGTCGAGTCGAAAAGTGAAACGTTTTTCATATAGTAGACATTCGCTGTAAATTTGTTACTTTTAGAAGATTGAAAATGCAATTAAAAATAATTTAACAAATTTTTTTAACAGTTAAATATATATTTACCAATTATTTAAATTTAAATATAAATATTTGGGGGGGAAAACCGAAAAGAAGACATAATTTCAAAAATTAATCAATGACCTGATATTAAATAAGGTCATTGCTAACGGGTTGTCAAAACGTCTACCAGATGAAATTGATAAAAATTTAAAAAAAAAGAATCGAGGCATTTTTATTTACATTAAATTAATGATACAGCTACACGGATGCTCTAATTTTCTATTTTTATTTCGATTTTGACATTAAAAACTTTATTTTTAATTTTTCAAATACGTATTTACGTTTTTGAATACTTATGATAATGTAGTTATTCGATCGTTTTCTAGAATACTCCAATTTTGTGAAAGTGAAACGCAAAGTGAAGGGAATCTCAAATACGAAGTTTTCCAAAATAATCATGACACGATTAGTGCGTGATTTTAAAACTGATTTACGTTTTCAAAGCTCAGCTGTAATGGCTTTACAAGAAGCTAGTGAATCGTACTTGGTTGGCCTCTTTGAAGATACAAATTTGTGTGCAATTCATGCTAAACGTGTTACAATTATGCCAAAAGATATTCAATTAGCTCGTCGTATTTGAGGCGAACATGCTTAAATTTAAAAATATATAAATACATACAATAAAAAAAATCAATCGGTCCTTTTCAGGGCCACAAATTAATAATATTATTAATAAGAGTATAAATTAAATTTTAATATAATAATATAAAAATTAATTTTTAAAATAAATAAAGCAAATATAAATTAAATAAATTTTGAAAGAAATGTAAGTAAAAATAATATTTAAACAATTTTTATAATATATAAATAATAAAAAATTTATGTAGAATGTAGGGTAGAACAAGTAAGTAAAGAGCAGGTGGATTTGCTAATAAAATTTATGAACAGCTTTAAATATCATTTTTACTTACATTTCTTCCAAAATTTATAAAAATAAAAATAAAAACTTATAATAAAAAATACACTAATTTTATTCTAATGAAATCCATATTTTGCTATTTCATGAAAATGACAGTTTAAAATGAAGTATTGCATGTCATTTTCTGAATGGGAAATGCCGTGAAACGGAACATGAAGTACTTCACTATTGCAATTTCACTTTAAAATGCCACTTCTGGTCTTCAATTTCCAGTTGGTCGTATACATCGTTTATTAAAAAAAGGGAATTATGCTGAACGTGTCGGAGCTGGAGCCCCAGTATATTTAGCAGCTGTTATGGAATATTTAGCTGCAGAAGTATTGGAATTGGCTGGTAACGCTGCTCGTTACAACAAAAAAACGAGAATTATTCCTCGTCATTTACAATTAGCTATCCGTAATGATGAAGAATTAAATAAATTATTATCAGGAGTAACAATAGCTCAAGGCGGTGTACTTCCTAATATTCAAGCTGTCCTTTTACCAAAGAAAACTGAAAAAAAAACATAAATATAAAATAACATTGTATGAAAAACCGTCCTTTTCAGGACGACCAAAAATTATAATTAAAAGAGTATATACATAAATATAAAAAATTATTTCATATATTAAATTTTTTTTAAAGTTAACATATAACCAAAAAATATATTTTTATTTGTGCTTAATAAATTGAGAAAAAATGTCGTAATATATTTTTCACTTTTCAATATTCTGAAATATTTTTGGTATTTAATATTTTCAATTATTTTTTTTTGAAAATTTAATAATATACTGAAATATTTTTGGTATTAATAATTTCAATTATTTTTTTTTGTAAATTTGTTTGAAACAATTTTGAAAGTTTATTTCCAATTTTGAAAATAAATATTTTGGTATTTAATATTTTCAATTATTTTTTTTTGTACTTTTTTTTGAAAATTTAATAATATTCTGAAATATTTTTGCTAATATTTTGCTATATTTTTGCTAATTTTGCTATTTTGGAAATAATATTTTCAATTATTTTTTTTTGTAATTTTTTTTGAAAATTTAATAATATTCTGAAATATTTTTGCTATTAATAATTTCAATTATTTTTTTTTGTAAAGTTTTTTGAAACAATTTTGAAAATTTAATAATGGAGATTATTTTTTTACATTTCAATTAATAAATTTCAAAATAATTTTTTTTTCGATTTAAATATTTTTCTTAAAACAACTAAAAAAAAAAATCTGTAATATAATCTGTATATTTTATTTATTTATTTATTTGAATATTTATTAAAGAATTAATGCTTTAATAACTTTTCAATGCGCCGAAAGTTGCTACGACCATATTGGCGCTTTAACACTTAATATAAATATGTATAGTAAATATTTTTAGAGTAAACATAGTGAATTTATAAAATATAATGAATTTATAATAATAATAGTGAATTTATAATATTAAAATATGAATTTATAATTTATATATAAAAAAAAAGTAATATTATAAGTTGATAAGAGAAATATACAATAATTCAGAATTAACAAATAATATGTGTATGATGTAAATAAAGAAGGATTTAAATTAAAGTTCTAAAAATTAGATATTTTTAAGATTAATTAGATTTAAAAATTTAAATAAATTAGAATTTATATCTTGATTGGGATTTAATAGTGTTTCTAGATCGATAGTTTCTCCGTTGAACAAATTATTCCAAATAGATTTAAAATCTTGGCAATCCAAAAGATGTTTTACTGATATGAATTGACCACAATGAACACAAATCGGCTGATTTTCTTTATTGAATAAATAGTCTTTATTAAATAGACAATATCCCAATCTAAGCCTGGTCAATATTACGCAGTGATGTCTATTTAAATTTATATTCAGCTTTGGTTGATTGATAGAATTCAAATGAGTTTTTAAAAATGATGTTGAAGTATTCCATCTTTCTGCCTGCTTTGCTCTAAATATTTTATTTAAGAGATTAATGTATGAATTAATATCTGTTGGAAAATAGCTTGATACTGGAAAATTGTTTACATTTTTCGCTAATTTATCTGCTCTGCTGCTTCATTTCCAAGTATACGTTTGTGGCTCGGTATCCAACATAAAGAAATTTTATTGCATTCGATTAATTCATTTCGAATCCCAAAAGCTGCAGTGTCAACTTTTTTTGAACCATCCGAGTATATATGTAATGCACTGCTGTGTTCATTAAGAAATATTTTGTGTTCTGTTGTATATACGTAGCTTGGTGTACTTTCTTTAGGAGTAGGAAGGTTGTGGATCAACAAAGACTCATTAAACAACCAGAAAGGAATATCTTTACTAGAATAAGTAGTTCCCGGTAAAGGAATATTAAGTTCATCAAAACAAGCTATCGATTTGACTAAAGAAGAATTTTGATTTTTGTTTTGACATAAATCCTTTAATGAAATAATTTCTGAATTAAGTGGAGAGGATTCAAATAATAAATTTTTTAGAACTATTTTGGCTGCAATAAAATTTCTTCTTTCACTAAATAAACAAGTTCCCGATTCAGTCAATAGTGCATCAATTGGGGTAGTTTTAAGAGCTAATAGAGCTGTTCTAAATACTCTATTCAGTGCTACTTGTATTTTATTTTCCAAGCTTTTGTTGGTATAACCATAAATATTTATAGTTAAAAAAGAAGAAACAAGTAGTACAAATTTTTTATCAACTCCCCATTCTAATAATTGTTTTAATATAACATGATGACCCACCCTATCAAATGCTTTTTCCAGGTCTAGAGAAAGCACTGAAGCATGTTTTTTTGAAAATAAAGCACCAGAAAGATTGTGTTCTAGTAGTTGAAGAAGAGACTGTGTACCCCTTTGTGGTCTACAGCCAAATTGTTGTGCAGTTAATTCTTTTTCTAATATCCAACTTAATCATTTACTTAAAAAATTTTCAAATAATTTTGATAAGCATGATAATAATGAAATCATCCTATGATTTTCTAAGACATTATTTATACAGTCTTTTTTGGGTTTAAGATAGCAAATTTCCATGACTGAGAATAAACTCCAGTCTGAAGAATATTATTATAATGCATAATAATTCTATTTTTAAATTCTAATGGGCAATTCTTTATCATATTATATGAATTTTTGTCTTTTCCTGGGGTAGATCCAGAAAAATAATTTAGAGTAGTTTGAGATTCTATAAAAGATATACAATTAGATATATCATATTTTTTGTTGTAGTTGTTAGCCGAAATGTATTGATAATTAAAATAGTTCTTGTTCTCTACAAATTCAAGTGGGAAATTTTCATTTGAACTATAAATATTCCAAAACTTTGCAAATTCATTTGCAATTTTTATTGAGTCGGTTATTGTATCCCCATTAGTGTTAGTTAGACTAGTTATCATTAATGATCTTTTCTTTCCATTAAAAATTTTTAATTTATCCCATAAAGTTTTGGTGTCCAATAGAGGATCCATTGATGAAATAAAATTATTCCAACTTTTTTGCTATCTTAATATTTCTTTTAACTAACGCAGTGTTTCTCTTAAATGCTATTAAATTTTTTGTACTTGGGTGTTTTTTAAAATATGACCAAGACTTGTTTTTTTTAGAAATTAAACCTAGAATGGTAGATGTCATCCATATTGGCTGTATCTTGTTGCAGTTTTTGGTTTTCGAAATTGGTATAGCAGAGCAAGCCGCAGTTCTTATAATTTTACAAATTGTGGCGGATTCTTTATTAATATTATTAGAGATTGGCCTAATATTCGATTGATTTTTAATGGTAATTTTAAATTTATTCCAGTTAGCCATATTTTCTAGAAATGTTGATTGTTTTTTATATTTAGCAATTAAAATTGACGATTTTAACAAAATATGAAAATGGTCACTACCATATGGAGTATTCAATACTGTCCAATCGAATTCTAGAGCTAACGATGGGCTAGCAAAAGTCAAATCAATACAAGTAAGAGAAGAATATGTGGAAAAATGAGTAGCATTACCATCGTTTAATAATACCAAGTTTGAATCATTAAGCCAATCAAATATTATTGAACCATAGTTATTATTTATATTATCACCCCAAGCAGGGTGACGACCATTAAATTCGCCAAGAACAATCAGATGTTGTGGTACCTGTCTTATTAAGTTATTTAAATCTTCTTTGGTAAATTGATTATTATGCTCCAGGTAAATGTTAATAAGTGAGACTGGAGGATTTGCTTTTAAAGAAATAGCAGAACATAAAATATTGGAGTTTAGTTCAATACATGAATATTTTATATTTTTATTTATTAAAAATCCAATTCCGCTTTTGTTATTTATATAAAAGTCCCTATTAGTCATAACGACATTATAATTTTTAAAGGTTTTTGGACCTTTTAAATATTGAATATGAGTTTCTTGTAATGCAATAATATGCGGAAAGTAATTTTTAATTAAAATATATAAATAAGTTAAGTTGTTGTAGAAGCCTTAAATATTCCATTGTTAAATGGATATATTTTTAGAGCTTAGGTTAGGTTAAGAAGGGGTGTGTGTTGAACTTTGGTCAACACACGTCACGAGGGATCTCGGTGGATCCATTGTGTTCCCCGCGCGTGGTCCAAAACTAAGCACTAATCCTGTCAAAGATTCTACTTACCTTTATGAAGAGAACCGTTCTCCATAGAGGTATGGTTGAAAGGGTCGATAAGTTATCTAAAGTGTCTCGGCCCAAGTATTTGTACCTGATGCGTGCAAGGCTGTCACATTCGCACACTAGATGTTCTAGTGTGGCTTCTTTCGTTTCGTCTCCACAGCGACATAAGTCAACCATGGGAAACCCTAGATAGGTACCATGTGTACCGATCAAGCAATGACCAGTAATGAGACCGATCAGTTTTCTGCAGGTTGTTCTATTCATGGATAGGACAAATTCCGATCTTTTCTTGGATAGCCGCGGCCAGCATAGTTTGGTTTGACGACACTGAGGATACAGTTCCCAAGTGTTGTTAACTATTCTGATCGCTTCTTCCTCAATTAAGCGTTTCGCGAATTCAATTGGACAGTCAATTTGCGGCTCAACATTGACCAAGGATAGCGCCGCGCCTTGTCGAGCAAGTAAATCCGCTTTTTCATTACCTTCAATGCCGCAGTGTTCTGGAACCCAGCATATTCTAACCGAGTGTCTTTGTGTCAATTGATTTAGGAATCCGTGACATTTTTTAACTAATTTCGATTTAGTGACAAAAGATCCCATTGCCTTGATGGCCGCCTGGCTATCAACATAGATGGATATCTTATGCCGGTTCAGGTTTTGCTCAAGCAGCTTTTGAGCCGCTTTTTGAATAGCATAGATCTCCGCTTGAAAGATACTCGAGTTATCAGGTAACCGGTATGATTCATCGAGTCCTATTTGTAGAGAGTGGATTCCACCAGACCAACGAGCCATATGTAAGAACTGTTCTTATTATGGACATATACATCCAGTGGACAATTCTTGGACTAAGACCCCATGTTTTCCCTATCATCTTTTTACAAGCAAAGTAGGCATTTGACGCCTTCTTTACTCTATCTTCAATGGTGTGTTTCCAATTTAGCTTGGGATGTAGGAACAGTCCCAAGTATTTGGAACCTTCCGACAGGGGAAGCGGTACGCCATTCAGACATGGATGTCTGAATTCTTTACCCCTTTTCCTTGTGAAAAGAACTAATTCTGTTTTTTGTGGATTAATGTTTAATCCACATTTCTCGGCCCATTTACATAAAGCCTTAAGACCGTATTCAAGGATTTTGCTTAGTGTTTCTAGAAATTTTCCACAAACAAATATAGCTATATCATCGGCATAGGCGACTACCTTTACACCAAGGCCAGGTAGTGCCTGAAGGATTTCATCTACCACCAGAAGCCATAAGAGTGGGGACAAAACCCCACCCTGAGGGGTGCCTCTAGTAGTCCTAATTCTTATCTTCCCTGTTCCCAAGGAAGAATTAATTGTTCTAAACCTGAGCAATTTTATTCTAATGAAATCCATATTTTGCTATTTCATGAAAATGACAGTTTAAAATGAAGTATTGCATGTCATTTTCTGAATGGGAAATGCCGTGAAACGGAACATGAAGTACTTCACTATTGCAATTTCACTTTAAAATGCCACTTCTGGTCTTCAATTTCCAGTTGGTCGTATACATCGTTTATTAAAAAAAGGGAATTATGCTGAACGTGTCGGAGCTGGAGCCCCAGTATATTTAGCAGCTGTTATGGAATATTTAGCTGCAGAAGTATTGGAATTGGCTGGTAACGCTGCTCGTTACAACAAAAAAACGAGAATTATTCCTCGTCATTTACAATTAGCTATCCGTAATGATGAAGAATTAAATAAATTATTATCAGGAGTAACAATAGCTCAAGGCGGTGTACTTCCTAATATTCAAGCTGTCCTTTTACCAAAGAAAACTGAAAAAAAAGCATAAATATAAAATAACATTGTATGAAAAACCGTCCTTTTCAGGACGACCAAAAATTATAATTAAAAGAGTATATACATAAATATAAAAAATTATTTCATATATTAAATTTTTTTTAAAGTTAACATATAACCAAAAAATATATTTTTATTTGTGCTTAATAAATTGAGAAAAAATGTCGTAATATATTTTTCACTTTTCAATATTCTGAAATATTTTTGGTATTTAATATTTTCAATTATTTTTTTTTGAAAATTTAATAATATACTGAAATATTTTTGGTATTAATAATTTCAATTATTTTTTTTTGTAAATTTGTTTGAAACAATTTTGAAAGTTTATTTCCAATTTTGAAAATAAATATTTTGGTATTTAATATTTTCAATTATTTTTTTTTGTACTTTTTTTTGAAAATTTAATAATATTCTGAAATATTTTTGCTAATATTTTGCTATATTTTTGCTAATTTTGCTATTTTGGAAATAATATTTTCAATTATTTTTTTTTGTAATTTTTTTTGAAAATTTAATAATATTCTGAAATATTTTTGCTATTAATAATTTCAATTATTTTTTTTTGTAAAGTTTTTTGAAACAATTTTGAAAATTTAATAATGGAGATTATTTTTTTACATTTCAATTAATAAATTTCAAAATAATTTTTTTTTCGATTTAAATATTTTTCTTAAAACAACTAAAAAAAAAAATCTGTAATATAATCTGTATATTTTATTTATTTATTTATTTGAATATTTATTAAAGAATTAATGCTTTAATAACTTTTCAATGCGCCGAAAGTTGCTACGACCATATTGGCGCTTTAACACTTAATATAAATATGTATAGTAAATATTTTTAGAGTAAACATAGTGAATTTATAAAATATAATGAATTTATAATAATAATAGTGAATTTATAATATTAAAATATGAATTTATAATTTATATATAAAAAAAAAGTAATATTATAAGTTGATAAGAGAAATATACAATAATTCAGAATTAACAAATAATATGTGTATGATGTAAATAAAGAAGGATTTAAATTAAAGTTCTAAAAATTAGATATTTTTAAGATTAATTAGATTTAAAAATTTAAATAAATTAGAATTTATATCTTGATTGGGATTTAATAGTGTTTCTAGATCGATAGTTTCTCCGTTGAACAAATTATTCCAAATAGATTTAAAATCTTGGCAATCCAAAAGATGTTTTACTGATATGAATTGACCACAATGAACACAAATCGGCTGATTTTCTTTATTGAATAAATAGTCTTTATTAAATAGACAATATCCCAATCTAAGCCTGGTCAATATTACGCAGTGATGTCTATTTAAATTTATATTCAGCTTTGGTTGATTGATAGAATTCAAATGAGTTTTTAAAAATGATGTTGAAGTATTCCATCTTTCTGCCTGCTTTGCTCTAAATATTTTATTTAAGAGATTAATGTATGAATTAATATCTGTTGGAAAATAGCTTGATACTGGAAAATTGTTTACATTTTTCGCTAATTTATCTACTCTGCTGCTTCATTTCCAAGTATACGTTTGTGGCTCGGTATCCAACATAAAGAAATTTTATTGCATTCGATTAATTCATTTCGAATCCCAAAAGCTGCAGTGTCAACTTTTTTTGAACCATCCGAGTATATATGTAATGCACTGCTGTGTTCATTAAGAAATATTTTGTGTTCTGTTGTATATACGTAGCTTGGTGTACTTTCTTTAGGAGTAGGAAGGTTGTGGATCAACAAAGACTCATTAAACAACCAGAAAGGAATATCTTTACTAGAATAAGTAGTTCCCGGTAAAGGAATATTAAGTTCATCAAAACAAGCTATCGATTTGACTAAAGAAGAATTTTGATTTTTGTTTTGACATAAATCCTTTAATGAAATAATTTCTGAATTAAGTGGAGAGGATTCAAATAATAAATTTTTTAGAACTATTTTGGCTGCAATAAAATTTCTTCTTTCACTAAATAAACAAGTTCCCGATTCAGTCAATAGTGCATCAATTGGGGTAGTTTTAAGAGCTAATAGAGCTGTTCTAAATACTCTATTCAGTGCTACTTGTATTTTATTTTCCAAGCTTTTGTTGGTATAACCATAAATATTTATAGTTAAAAAAGAAGAAACAAGTAGTACAAATTTTTTATCAACTCCCCATTCTAATAATTGTTTTAATATAACATGATGACCCACCCTATCAAATGCTTTTTCCAGGTCTAGAGAAAGCACTGAAGCATGTTTTTTTGAAAATAAAGCACCAGAAAGATTGTGTTCTAGTAGTTGAAGAAGAGACTGTGTACCCCTTTGTGGTCTACAGCCAAATTGTTGTGCAGTTAATTCTTTTTCTAATATCCAACTTAATCATTTACTTAAAAAATTTTCAAATAATTTTGATAAGCATGATAATAATGAAATCATCCTATGATTTTCTAAGACATTATTTATACAGTCTTTTTTGGGTTTAAGATAGCAAATTTCCATGACTGAGAATAAACTCCAGTCTGAAGAATATTATTATAATGCATAATAATTCTATTTTTAAATTCTAATGGGCAATTCTTTATCATATTATATGAATTTTTGTCTTTTCCTGGGGTAGATCCAGAAAAATAATTTAGAGTAGTTTGAGATTCTATAAAAGATATACAATTAGATATATCATATTTTTTGTTGTAGTTGTTAGCCGAAATGTATTGATAATTAAAATAGTTCTTGTTCTCTACAAATTCAAGTGGGAAATTTTCATTTGAACTATAAATATTCCAAAACTTTGCAAATTCATTTGCAATTTTTATTGAGTCGGTTATTGTATCCCCATTAGTGTTAGTTAGACTAGTTATCATTAATGATCTTTTCTTTCCATTAAAAATTTTTAATTTATCCCATAAAGTTTTGGTGTCCAATAGAGGATCCATTGATGAAATAAAATTATTCCAACTTTTTTGCTATCTTAATATTTCTTTTAACTAACGCAGTGTTTCTCTTAAATGCTATTAAATTTTTTGTACTTGGGTGTTTTTTAAAATATGACCAAGACTTGTTTTTTTTAGAAATTAAACCTAGAATGGTAGATGTCATCCATATTGGCTGTATCTTGTTGCAGTTTTTGGTTTTCGAAATTGGTATAGCAGAGCAAGCCGCAGTTCTTATAATTTTACAAATTGTGGCGGATTCTTTATTAATATTATTAGAGATTGGCCTAATATTCGATTGATTTTTAATGGTAATTTTAAATTTATTCCAGTTAGCCATATTTTCTAGAAATGTTGATTGTTTTTTATATTTAGCAATTAAAATTGACGATTTTAACAAAATATGAAAATGGTCACTACCATATGGAGTATTCAATACTGTCCAATCGAATTCTAGAGCTAACGATGGGCTAGCAAAAGTCAAATCAATACAAGTAAGAGAAGAATATGTGGAAAAATGAGTAGCATTACCATCGTTTAATAATACCAAGTTTGAATCATTAAGCCAATCAAATATTATTGAACCATAGTTATTATTTATATTATCACCCCAAGCAGGGTGACGACCATTAAATTCGCCAAGAACAATCAGATGTTGTGGTACCTGTCTTATTAAGTTATTTAAATCTTCTTTGGTAAATTGATTATTATGCTCCAGGTAAATGTTAATAAGTGAGACTGGAGGATTTGCTTTTAAAGAAATAGCAGAACATAAAATATTGGAGTTTAGTTCAATACATGAATATTTTATATTTTTATTTATTAAAAATCCAATTCCGCTTTTGTTATTTATATAAAAGTCCCTATTAGTCATAACGACATTATAATTTTTAAAGGTTTTTGGACCTTTTAAATATTGAATATGAGTTTCTTGTAATGCAATAATATGCGGAAAGTAATTTTTAATTAAAATATATAAATAAGTTAAGTTGTTGTAGAAGCCTTAAATATTCCATTGTTAAATGGATATATTTTTAGAGCTTAGGTTAGGTTAAGAAGGGGTGTGTGTTGAACTTTGGTCAACACACGTCACGAGGGATCTCGGTGGATCCATTGTGTTCCCCGCGCGTGGTCCAAAACTAAGCACTAATCCTGTCAAAGATTCTACTTACCTTTATGAAGAGAACCGTTCTCCATAGAGGTATGGTTGAAAGGGTCGATAAGTTATCTAAAGTGTCTCGGCCCAAGTATTTGTACCTGATGCGTGCAAGGCTGTCACATTCGCACACTAGATGTTCTAGTGTGGCTTCTTTCGTTTCGTCTCCACAGCGACATAAGTCAACCATGGGAAACCCTAGATAGGTACCATGTGTACCGATCAAGCAATGACCAGTAATGAGACCGATCAGTTTTCTGCAGGTTGTTCTATTCATGGATAGGACAAATTCCGATCTTTTCTTGGATAGCCGCGGCCAGCATAGTTTGGTTTGACGACACTGAGGATACAGTTCCCAAGTGTTGTTAACTATTCTGATCGCTTCTTCCTCAATTAAGCGTTTCGCGAATTCAATTGGACAGTCAATTTGCGGCTCAACATTGACCAAGGATAGCGCCGCGCCTTGTCGAGCAAGTAAATCCGCTTTTTCATTACCTTCAATGCCGCAGTGTTCTGGAACCCAGCATATTCTAACCGAGTGTCTTTGTGTCAATTGATTTAGGAATCCGTGACATTTTTTAACTAATTTCGATTTAGTGACAAAAGATCCCATTGCCTTGATGGCCGCCTGGCTATCAACATAGATGGATATCTTATGCCGGTTCAGGTTTTGCTCAAGCAGCTTTTGAGCCGCTTTTTGAATAGCATAGATCTCCGCTTGAAAGATACTCGAGTTATCAGGTAACCGGTATGATTCATCGAGTCCTATTTGTAGAGAGTGGATTCCACCAGACCAACGAGCCATATGTAAGAACTGTTCTTATTATGGACATATACATCCAGTGGACAATTCTTGGACTAAGACCCCATGTTTTCCCTATCATCTTTTTACAAGCAAAGTAGGCATTTGACGCCTTCTTTACTCTATCTTCAATGGTGTGTTTCCAATTTAGCTTGGGATGTAGGAACAGTCCCAAGTATTTGGAACCTTCCGACAGGGGAAGCGGTACGCCATTCAGACATGGATGTCTGAATTCTTTACCCCTTTTCCTTGTGAAAAGAACTAATTCTGTTTTTTGTGGATTAATGTTTAATCCACATTTCTCGGCCCATTTACATAAAGCCTTAAGACCGTATTCAAGGATTTTGCTTAGTGTTTCTAGAAATTTTCCACAAACAAATATAGCTATATCATCGGCATAGGCGACTACCTTTACACCAAGGCCAGGTAGTGCCTGAAGGATTTCATCTACCACCAGAAGCCATAAGAGTGGGGACAAAACCCCACCCTGAGGGGTGCCTCTAGTAGTCCTAATTCTTATCTTCCCTGTTCCCAAGGAAGAATTAATTGTTCTAAACCTGAGCACTGATGCGATCCATCGCGCTACGAATGGATTTACATCCATTCTTGATAGCGACTTTTCTGTTGCATCCATTCTTACATTAGTGAAAGGACCTTCAATATCCAAGAATGCTGCTAGGGTGTATTCTTTATACAAGAGAGACTTTTCTACCGTAGAGACCACCTCATGCAGAGCAGTCTCTACCGATTTTCCCTTGACATAAGCATGCTGTGCACTTGAAAATCCTTTCTTTTCTAGAATCGTTCTGAGATGGTAATCCAATAGTCGTTCCATAGTTTTCAGTAAAAACGATGAAAGACTAATGGGTCTATAGTCCTTGGGCGCGGTATGACTTGGCTTACCTGCCTTCGGAATAAAGGTTACCCTAACTTGTTGCCATAGTTCCGGGATGTATCCCAGATATAAGCAACTTTTAAAGATCTTCACCAGGGAAGGACCAATTAGTGGCATGGTCCTTTGTAGCATGATGGGCACCACACCATCAGGCCCTGGAGATTTAAAAGGGGAGAACGACATAATGGCATTCTTAACTTTTTCCAAGGTAATTATTCGTTCTGGGAAGTCATTTTCCAAGTTAAGAGGACCTTCCTGAGAGCTAGTAATCTCAAGATGCGTGGTACTCCCTGGGAAATGAGTTTCTATTAAGATATCTAGACTTTCCTGACTTGTCTCAGTCCAGGTTCCGTCGTCCCTTTGAAGGTAACCTGGAACTTCCGGGTCCTTCGCTAGGATTTTCCGCAACCTAGAGGCTTCATTTGTGTTTTCAATATCTTCACAGAGGCGTCTCCATGAACTTCGCTTAGCGTATGCAAGGGAAGATTTGAATTATTTTTGACTGAGACGGTATTGGCCCCAGTCCTATTCTGATTCGGTTCTCTTTGCTTTCTTGAACAACCGCCTTGCCTTAGTTCTCAAAGTCTCAAGATCTTTGGACCACCACTTTGGTCCATCTTTCCTAGACTTATTAGAGATGGGACATGACGATTCGTATGCGTTCATTAAAATATTCGTTAAGCCGGTAACTTCTTTGTCGATGTCAACTGTACTATTTAACTCACCCCCCATGAGTGAGTTAATGTTCGTACCGACTGTTTCGACGAAGTTATCCCAGTTGGTTCTTCTAATATTCCTAAATATGGTTCCTTGGTGTAAGCCAATGGTTACATCAAAGAGAATTATTCTATGGTCAGAAAAAGATTCTAGGTCCGATACTAACCAATTGTCAACTTTAAATCTAGCTGAATTCGATATCAGAGTAATGTCTAAGACTTCTTTCCTACCTCTTATCACAAAAGTAGGTTCTGCATCTTTGTTACAGATTAGTAGGTTAGTAGTACAAAGAAACTCAAATAAAGACTCACCGCTTACATTAATGTCTGTGCTGGCCCATTGGGAGTGATGTGCATTGGCATCACATCCAACAACAATGTTTAGATTCTTCTGTTCCACCATCCTAATCAAGTTGGAGAACCCAATTGGTGGTGGTGATTCTTCCGAGTCAGATGCGAAGTAGGCGGACGTGAAGATAAGATTGCTACCTTCAGTCCCCTCGCATCTTACTGTGGTCTGGTCTCCATTGCTGTAATTGCTCAATAGAAACATGTTAATATTTTTCTTAGCTAAGATGCAAGTTCTTTTCTTACGTGTATCCGAGTAAAACAGTCTATAGTTTGGTGTTTTTAGACCTTGGATTTGGTTGTTGTTTATCCAAGGTTCCTGTAGCAGGGCTACATCAATCTGCTTGTCCACCAATACCCGAAGCAGATTTGCCGATGCAGCCTTACAATGATGAAGATTAACTTGGGTAACCTTCATCATTGAGGATCTGTTACTTCGTCTACTGCCTCCACTTGCGGCATCTTTACAATGACGGAACTTCAGCAAGAAAAGTACCACAACCGAAGGACAGCGTCCAATTTCTCTCCCTTAGGATAGGGACCGCTTCTTTATCCCACGCAAGAAGAATGCGCTGCCACCCTTTTTGCGGGGGATCCCTCTGGACTATTTTCAGACCAGCCATTGGTATTCCTGCATTTTGTTTTCGGTGCAGGAACAGTAACCCAGGTTTGAGGCTTGATTAATGTCGACCTGGTGACCACATCAAACCTCGCCCCATCCCATAGCTCTCCGATTTGAGAGATATAGGATTCAAGCCTCCCAAGAGTGGACTTGTTCTTGCAGATCATGGTCCGCACCCCCTTGTACCATCCTCGTGCAATGATGGTGAACGAATCCACTTCTGAGAAGCCTGCTGGGTCTGCCAACAGCTGGTCAGTAATTGCAGCTTCAACTAGCAACCAACGCTCTGGTGAGATCTTGTGATCCTGGTCACTAAGATCTCTGATCGCAACGTGCAAACTCTCTGAGGTAGCTACTGGTACCTTACGCTGTCTTTTAGGCTCGACTTTTTCGTCATCGGCTGAGCGAATTCTCTTCTTCTGAACGCCTTCCACATTAGCTTTTGCCAATGGTGGATTGGATACCACGCCGGAACTTCAGCAAGAAAAGTCCTCGCCCAGTCGAGTCTCCTCTTTTCTGCGGGATTAAGATCCTCCGGATTCCTGGATCAAAACGATTTAATCGCTCTTCTGGAAAGCTTCCGATTGTTGCGAATTTGGTCCGCCTTGGTGCGCTTGCTCACCACAACACGGAACCCTGCGTTAGATTCTAACACAGAGTTACTGGAAGTAGTACTCGCAACCGCACCACTGCGAACTTCCTTCTCGTTATCGGTGATTCCAGCGGTGTTTTCCAAAGAAGCGGAAGTTGCTTCCACACCCTCGGGCACCGCCGGGATCACCATCACGTTCAACTCATCGGAACCCCCCAGCAGATCTTAATCAAATTCATCTGAGTCCAGGTGTATCCGGCTGAAGTCAAGTCGAGAGCCAACCCTACGGAGATCGTTAGCGATATCACATTTATACACCTGATACCATGCAGCCCTCGGCACGATGCTTGCACACCTTGGCTTGAAGTTTTAGAGCTTATCAGATGATATATTGATACAGATGATATATTGTGTGGCAAAAAACCACTTGATGTATCAAATGAATCTGAATCTACAAATATATGATTTTTGTCTAGGTCTAAAATTGTTTTTTAAGTATTTGTTAAATTGTTATCAAGTTCATATGTATTTAATAAATTACCTTGATCAGATAATTCACTATTTTGATAAGAATTATTATTTGTTTTAAGATTTTTAAATGAATTCTTTTTAATTGATTCTATTTCAATCATTTCTGAATTCGGAAAACTTTTATTAGTGAGAGAAGTATTAATATTTGAATCTCTTACCAAAGTAAGACAATTATTTGATTTATTTGACTTTTCTAAAATAATGTTATTTTGAGATTTAGTTATTATAGTGTTTGATACTAAATTATTAGAATTATCTTTATATGTGATATTTTCTTTTATATTTGATTATTAGAATTATCTTTATATGTGATATTTTCTTTTATATCGATATTATTTTTTGGAATTTTTTTTTTTTTTAAATGTGTTTTATTTATAATTCATTACATTTTATTTTTGTTCATTTGTACAAAACACATAAACCAAAATTCAATTATTAATTCATCCACTTATTGACTCACAATATGAGTACTCTAGGTATTTGATATTTCTAGATTTACAATTTTTTTTTTCAGTATTTAACTATCAGTATTTTCAAAATAAATTTATTCTATATTCATTCATAATTTAGTTATATTTACATTGGAAAAATTATTTATGTAAAAACCAATATTATCTTCTTCTATTATTATGTAAAACTATTAAAACAATAAAAACTTATTCTAAACTTATATCCTATCCTAATCTAATACTATTCTAAATTTCTTGCCACCAATATTTAAATATTGATTTTGAATTTCTTTTTGTTCTTTTTGTTATGTATATATCATTATATTTTAAATTTGGTTGATATTCTATCTTTTTATTTGTTGACCGTCTAAATATATGATAAATTATTGGTAAATTTTCTTCATTTTGAATATGATTATTTTTATCTAGATAGATGAACGCTTCTGGTTGTATAAAACCTGTTTTCATTGCATATTCAATATAATTGTCATCTGGGTATATTGAATGTGCAATTAAACTATTATTTTTTACCAAACTAACTCTAAAGTAATGTTTCCTTATTAAATTTATAATGAAATGATCTATTTTACTTATCTGACTAGTATCATAAATAGTTTTATTCGATATAAAATGTTTGTATTCACTTCCCGGTTTTCTATATTTGCCTGTACAATACCTAATACATTTTCTTTCGAATTTTCTTAGAAGTTCCATACATGATGGACTTATATTGTACCATATCGGGCAGGCATACGTAAGTATGGGTCTTACTAATGCCTGATACCCTATGATTTTTACTCTAGGAGTTATATCCTTCGAATAAAATAACTGTTTGGCTGCCATGAATGCTTTGCGAGCTTTTTCAATTTGTTTTACAATATGGACTTTGTAATTTAGATTATTTGGTATATTTACCCCTAAATATTTTACTGTTTTTTGGTTTAAAATTTTAATATTGTTTAACACAACTAAATTATTATTTATACTATGATTATTTATAGCGAGAAACTCGCGACTAATATTAATATTAGTATTTTATTATTATATATATAATAATAATCATTTCGAGCAATCCAAATTTTAATGGATTAAAATAATATAATTATTATTTTTGATAATAATTATATTATAATTAATAATTATATATTATATTATATATTATAATTAATTATATATTATAATTAATAATATATTATAATTAATAATTATATATTATATTAAAATAATATAATTATTATTTTTGATAATAATTATATTATAATTAATAATTATATATCCTAATTATTAAATAAAATATATTTATTTTCTCTGGTTATTAAGTGAAATTGTTTCCAATTCTTTCTAATATCCATATTGACTTTATCTAGGCTATTCCGAAAAAGAATAACTTCACATTTTCTATAATTAATTCTCAATTTCCAAGAATCAACATAGCTTTGTACCTCGTTAAAATTTTGTTGTAGTTGTTTTTGTGCCGATGATGCATTTTTATTTATATCATAAATAATAAGATCATCAGCGAATGCTAGGCTTGCCACTTTCATTTGTTTTTGATTAAGTATTAGTATCAAATCACTAATATATATGTTAAATAAAATTGGTGCATTAACCGTGCCCTGTTGTAAACCATTGTTTACTTTAAAAATTTGAGTTGTTCGTGTTTGTCCGTCTTCTACTATAAATTTGTTGTCCATTATCATTTCTTTTATTAGCTTAACTACATGTTTTGGAAAATTATATTGTAATAATTTATATATCAACCCTTCGTTCCATATTGAATTAAAAGCTTCCTTTAAATCTATAAGACATTCTTTATTATTTCTTTATTATTTATGGCCCAACAAATATCTGAGGTTAATTTATTTAGCGCATGTATAGAGGAATGTTTTGCCCTAAAACCAAATTGATTTTCTGGAATGACATTTTTATTTTTGATTATTTTTGTTATTGTTTTATTTAAAACTGTTTCAAATACTTTACTAATATTGGGCAATAAGCTAATTGGTCTAAAGTTTTTAGCATCGCTTTGTTCCTTTCCCGGTTTTGGTATAGGTATTACTTTAGCCATTTTCCAACTAAGTGGAAAGTGACTATTATTTAATAAGTTATTAAATAGAGTACAATAACAAGCGACTATACTAACATGTAAATTTTTCAAGGCGATATTAGGGATACCGTCTACTCCTGCCGAAGTTATATTTTTTAGATTTTTAAATATAAATTTTAGTTTTTTAACCGTAACAAAATATTCGTTTTGTCTTTGGCTTTCTTTTAATTCATTTGCTTTACAATTATCACTAAATGTCATTACTCTAATATTATTTAACTTGTCGTAATCAACTTCCCTATTAAATTCTAAAACTTTTTCTTCTACCCTTATTGTATTCATATCATTACTAGATCTATTTATACGATTATGTGTTTCCTCAACATATTTTCCTATAATATTAAGTATATCCTCGTGTTTCCTAATTACATATCTGCCTCGCTCATCTAATTGTAGATGACTAACTTCAATACCTGATTTTTCAATCAGATACTTATTATCTTCTTCAACTTTTAAGTCGTTAATATTTTTGTTATTATTTTTTTTTCTAAAAAGCTTATTTATGATAGGAAACATATTTTTGGAGTTTGAAGGGTGTATATTTTTTAAAGTCTTTTCCCATTGCCTATTTCTTTCGATATTTAAATTTTGAGTAATTAGTGAGTTTATATTATTTAACAATGATTTTAGTCTTATTATTTTATTATTATTTTGATGTTGGTTATTTCTGTACGTATTTTTAATAGCTGTAAGTATCGTGCTTTTATGCTTTTGTAGTTTTTTAATTTTGAAGTTGATAAATTTCTCAATATTATTTTCTTCTCTGATTTTTGGAACACATTCGTCAATTGTCTTTTTTATTGCTAATTCTAATTGTTTTAAGTAACGATCAATTTCATTATTATCTAAATTTCTATCATTCGGTATAATTAAATTATTAACTATTTTTTGTGCTAAGATGTTTTGAAATGTGTCCCAATTCGTCATTTTATAATTAAATTTATTGTTATTAATAATTGTATTTATTAGTGGCTCGCCATTACCTTCTAATTCTAATTTTAAAACTACAGCATTATGGTCACTATCATAAGGTATAGTTTCTAGCTTATTCTCCCCACCTATAATTAACTTGAGTCTAATGTCTATTATACTAATATCAAGAAATGAATTAGTTCTTGGATATGTTGGTTCTTTTGTTCCATACAATTTAGCTTTATATAAAATTTCATTATTATGTAACCAATTTTTGAACATATTTCCTCTTGTATTATGGATAATATTTGACCAATCAGAATGCTTTGCATTAAAATCACCTGCTATTAAGTAATAAGTATTTATTCTATCCAGCTTTACTATTTCAAAAATTTATCATTATTTTTGTTCCCGGCATACAAAGATATAATATTTAACTTCCTATTTTGCGACAATTTAAATTCTATTATACTCGATTCTATACATTGAAAACTATCCATTATATAATTACTGATTACTGAGTATTTGATTTCTTTTTTAATTAAAATTGCAGTACCTCCTCCTTGTTTTGAATTTGGTCTATCGTTTCTGATAAAATTGTATTCTTTGAAAAATAGCTTATGTTTGGGGTTTAATTTCGTTTCTGATAACAACACAATATCAGGATTATAATTTTTAAGAAAATGTATGAGGTAAGCTCGCTTGTTGTTTGAAATTATCGAATTAACGTTAATCGATATTATTTTAAAACTATTTATTCTATTTCTAATACTAGTCATAATAAGAATTACTAGGTAATGATTCAAAAAGGAAATCTAATATTTTTTCATGTTCATCTAACTTATTTTCTATGTTATTTATTTTGGTGCTGATTATATCTAGTGTTCTTTTTAATTCTAATAATATGTTAAGATTTTCATTTTTTTGAACTACATTTGTTAAATTATTACTATTATTATTGCTTGCTACATTAGCATATGATGTTTGTGGTTGGACATAATTGCTAACCATTTTAACCTTAGCTTCAAAATTTCTAATATTTAATTTTTTTTTTAATTCTAAGTTTTTTAGTCTTTTTACTTACTCTGGACATCCTCTATAGCTTTCCGGATGACCATTGCTATTACATAGCGCACAATAAAGGCTATTTTTGTCGCTTTGTTGTTGAATACCACATTTTCCTATTTCGTGTTTTTGGTTGCATTTTACGCACCTGTAATCCATGTTGCAGTTGGTTGCCGCATGTCCTAACCGTTGACATCTCTTGCATTGTGGAATTTCTGTTTTCCTTCGCTTTTCCCATGTGATGCACTGGTAATTAAGTTTGCGAATTTTTGTTATCGCCGAAGTTTCAGTTTGCGCAGAAATTTGTACAATGAAAATTGGTAATTTCCTATTTTCGTTGACATTCTAATTACCTTTTCTATTTTTACGTTGCTTATATTTAACGCTATTAATTCATTTTTGATTTCATCAGGTTCATCTTCCACGTTCAACCCTTTAAGTATTAATGTTGTATTTTTCTATTCTTTAGGTGTGTATGTAAAATAATTAGAATTTATTTCCTGTAGTACATTTTTAACATTTATGTAATCCATGTTACATGTAACAAATATTAAATATTTTTTGTTATTTATTTTCTTTAATGTAAAATCATTAATTTTCAATTTTTCTTTGAATATTTTTTTCAGATCTTGTATGTCTTGCTCATAAATAATTATTGGTGCGATTTTAAATTTTTTTTCTGTTCTTTTGTTGTTGTTATCATTGTTATTTTTATTGTTTTGTTGCACATCTGTATTATTTACTTTTGTGGGTTGATTGCCACCAGAGCTCTCCACTGACGTATTTTTATTATTTTGTTCGCTATCAGGTGATTCTTTTTGATAATTTTTTTTTTAAGTTGAGATACTTCTTTCCGTAAAGAATCATTTATTTGATTTAATGATTTCTTCTTCGATTTCAACTTAATATTTTTAGTTGACATTTTATTTTCAATATGTAATGGTTGCAAATTTATTTTTAAACGTGTTCCTTCATTATCACTTTTTTCCACAATATAATTAAAGTTTTCAATAGTTTTTTCTGGTTCACTAATTAGATTAGTTTCACTCATAGTCTTTTTTTCTTTAACATACTTTAATTTATCCACAATACTTATTATTATATATTTATATGTCTATTTTTTTTTTATCTATAATTCCTAGTACAAAATTTAATCTCACGCTATTTATTTACGCTTAATTATCACGTCCATACACTATGGCAGTAAAAATTACTCTTATTTTTTGGAATATTTAACCTTTCTGGTTGTTTATTTGTTATTGTTTGTTTTTGATTTTTAATTACTTTGGAGAATGGATTTTCAATTGGATTAATTGGTGTGTTAATTTTATTTTTATTTCTTTTTTCAAATTCTTTGATTGCCTCAACAAAGTTACACTTTTTCTGTGTTTTAATAATTAGAATTTCTTTTATTTCTATATATTTAGGACAGGTGTTAGAGTTAGATGTGTGTGAATCAATAGTACAATTAACGCACCATTTCCGGCTGCATACAGATTCGTTGTGGGGTGGTAATCCACAATTAACACATATTTCAGTTTTTTTGCAGATCTTTATTGGGTGTCCTAGAAATTGGCACTTGTTACACCTCATTGGATTCGGATAATAAGGTTTCACTTTGACGAAGTAATAAGCAAGATCTACCTAATCTGGAAGATCATATAAATTGAACGTTAGAATAATAGCTCCTGTGCAGTACAGTTTGTCTTCATTATTATTACGCATAATTTTATATGCTCCTACTACGTTTTGATTTTTCATTTCCGAAATTATATGTTCTTCGCTCAGATGATTTAAAATTGGTACATATATAATTCCTTTGCAGGTATTTAAAGTAGGGTGAAGTTTCCCCTGAACTTCCACTACCCCTCCTAAATTTTTTTTTCCGATAAATTTATTCGCGATTACCTCATTTTTAACCAACAGGAGAAGTTGATTATTTCTTAAAAGAGAAATATTTAAAATTTCTTTGGAAATACCTTCTATCCCTTTCTTAATTAGAAAAGGACTTAATTCGTTCAGTTTTATGGTGGCATCGGTTGGCTCTAACAATATAAATTTTTGACATTGATTAGCTGTTTTTTTGTTTTGATTAAACGAGAGAGATAAATCAGGAAAGTTAATTAAATTATTGTCAATTGTAGTAAAATTATTTTGATTTCTTCGTTTTTTTTTTGTTACCGGCGAGAGATAATTTATTGATTCCGAGATATTTATTTCTTTGAGAGAATCAAATCTATTAGCGGGATTTCTCCCACTAGGCCCGAAGGCCATATTCAATAATTAATAATCACGCTATTAAGCAACTGTAAACTTATTATAGAAATAAAAAATTAAAGTTTGAATAAATTTCAAATTAACATCGTCTGTACCTGGCTTATCTTCACAAACAACCACAAGATGTGTGCGTAAATGGCAAAACAAAGACAAGCACACTAGTGGCAATACAACAAGAAGGATTCCCAACAGATTTCACTGCCTTAAAGTCATTATACTATCGTTTTCATGACCAGTTAGGGTTCTCGGCTGTAAAAATTGACGAAGATCTTGCCACATTCGAATGCCATATAAATTCCAAACATACCGCAGAATTGCAAAAAATTAGGGAGCATCACGAGAAGCTTTTTCGTCCCCGAAATAAGCAGTCATCCGAAAAAAATCCTTCTATATTCCTTTTTTCTAAAAATTTCAAAAACCCAATCGACGATCTAAAAATTTTCTATCACAACTGCGGGGGTATTAGAGGCAAAATCAAAAATCTTTTTATTGCTGCCAAATTTTGTAATTTTAATGTTATAATTTTAACTGAAACATGGTTAAATGACTCATTTAAAGATGAAGAAATTCTGGACTCAAACTGGACCATTTACAGATGTGATAGGGATTATAAGGCCACTGGATGTTCAAGGGGTGGAGGGGTACTCATAGCTGTTAAAAATTTCATAAACAGTGAATTAGTATCTTCTAGGTCGTCACATAATATTGACCACAAAATAATAAAGTTGAAATATAATAACAAAAATATTTATTTCGGGGCAATATATATTCCTCCAAATTCTGACGAATCCAAATACGAAGATATTTTTCAAATCAGTCAGTCAGTTAATACTATGTCCAAAGAAGAAGCCTTAGTTTTCTTTTTCGGTGATTTTAATCGCCCCAAGTTATCTTTCGTAATAGATGAATCTGACAATAGCCTTCTACCTATTGATTTTATTGATGAGATTGATATAAACTTAATCAACAATTTTTATGGCAGTGATCTTCACCAGCTTGTTCGTAATCCGAATAGCAATGGTAATTGGCTTGACTTAATTTTCACAAATTCTTACGACAACGTGGTGGTTTCCCTAGCTAATGACGCCGAGAATTTATTCTCTAATTCAATTCATCACTCTGCTATTGTAGTTGAAATCCCCATTCAATTCATCACTCTGCTATTGTAGTTGAAATACTCAGAAATCTCGAGATTCATATGATAAATATGTTCAAAATATGGGAATTAATATTATGCGTGAAAATTTTTTGAATTTGTAAATACCAAGCGTAACACTTCGGGATATCCTGTAACTATGTCTAGAAATAATATACTTTCCTCATGCCAACAACAGATCTGCGATATGTTTGCGGACCGTTTCCAAGAGGTATTTCAGACAGAATCTAATATTAATACGCATTGCACTACAGATTGTCAAAACATACAACCTCTTATTGACAACGTATCAATAAGTCAGGAGGAGATAATTAACGCTCTCCTGTTGATGGATACAAATAAAGGCCCAGGACCGGACTTTATTCCACCTCTTTTTCTATCTGCATGTGCACTTCAACTATCATCGCCTCTACATCTAATTTTCAACAAATCCTTATCTACAGGAAACTTCCCGTCTTCATGGAAATCCTCTCATCTTATACCTATTTTCAAAAACGGGGACAAAAAAGTCATTGACAACTATAGAGGCATAGCAATACTTTCTTCAATTCCAAAAATCTTTGAAAAAATCATGTGCGACAAAATTTCCGCAACTATTAACCCAACTCTTAACGATCAACAACATGGCTTTAGAAAGCGAAGATCAACAACAACAAATTTAATGGTACTAGTTTCTGAAATCCTTTGTCAAATGGAAAATGGACATCAAATCGATGCCATTTACACAGATTTCAGCAAAGCTTTCGATAGGGTAGATCACCAAATTTTAATCGAGAAACTTATAAAAAAAGGTACATCCGGATCACTACTTAACTGGTTAAAGTCATACCTTACAAATAGGATGCAATTTGTGAAATTTCAAGGCTACTTTTCAAATAAAATAGAAGTTTTATCTGGCGTCCCTCAAGGTAGCCACCTAGGCCCACTTTTATTCAATATTTTTATTTCGGACTTATCTGACAAGTTGTCGGATATTGCTCACCTTTTTTATGCTGACGACCTTAAAATTTATCATCCTATAAGTTCTCATAGTGACGCAGCTTTTCTCCAATCAAAACTTATCATCATTGCCGAATAGTGTAGAGAAAACAAACTACATCTCAATGTTGAAAAATGCCATGTCATAACCTTTACTCGTAAAAAATCCCTCTCTATACATACACTCTAAACAATACCAATCTGCATCGGGTTGATAAAATCACAGATCTCGGAGTTGTATTAGATACTAAACTCGATTTTATTCAGCACTATGATAAAATTTTCAGTCAAGCGAACAAGCTACTTGGTTTCATAAAAAGACGGGCTAAAGAATTCAATAATATATGGGTCACCAAGAGTTTATATTGCTCGCTAGTACGCCCTATATTAGAGTATGCTTGCCAAATCTGGGATCCAAGTTTCCAAATCCATTCGAACAAGCTTGAATCAATCCAGAAACAATTTCTGCTTTTCGCTCTCAGAGATCTTCACGATCCCAGAAATTTTGATTCACTACCACCTTATACCGAAAGGCTGAAACTATTAGATATCATGCCACTTTCAACTAGAAGATCCTTCTTGACTTCCGCTTTTACCTTTGATGTCCTAAACGGCGAAGTTGACGTTGGCTTCATTCGAGAAAGAATTAAATTAAACGTTGAAGTCAGAGAAACACGTCAAACTAGACTCCTGGTTGAATATAATCATCGCACAGAATATGGTAAAAATGAGCCAATCAATCGATGTTGTATGGTTTTCAATAGGCATAATACATTTATTCCGCAACTTTCAAAATACACATACCAAAAAAATCTGAGACTAGCCCTATCCTAATTATGCTTTTACTATTCTACACTACTACTTCTGATAAGGAGTGTAATTAAGCAACACAATATAATTTTAAAATTTAAATTGTATAATAATTATAAAGTAATAAAATTATATTTGTTTGTAATATATTGTATAAAATAGTAATAGTTATAGTCAATATTTACAATAAGTCCTCATAATACTAAGTATGTGTAATACCTATATTAAATTTATGAAATGTATAAACCGACTTATAAGAAGGAATAATATATATTGTTAATTTTAATTTACTAAATTGTAAACCTATTATAAATACCTTGTTTGGTTATAAAATAAAATAAAATAAAAAAAAAAATATAAATTAAATTTTATCATCAAAATCTATGAGTATCATGAACAGTTTCGTTAATGATATTTTCGAAAGAATAGCTGCTGAAGCATCACGTTTAGCTCATTATAATAAACGTTCAACAATTACTAGTCAAGAAATTCAGACTGCCGTCAGATTGTTATTAACAGGTGAATTAGCTAAATATGCTGTCAGTGAAGGAACAAAAGCTGTTACCAAATATACCAGTTCTAAATAAATAATTTCTGAAACTATTATAATACCCAATGGTCCTTTTCAGGACCGCCAAACTATATAAATGAGAGTTATTAAAAAATAATATTATTTTATCTTGTCAAAAAATACTTTTTTTTTATAAAATAATTTTCATTTAAATTTTTTAATGCCGTATAAAGAAAGAATTAAAATTGAATTTAATAAGCATTATTCAGTATGTATACTTATTTTATATTGATAATAAATAAATAAAGTTATGTAAAAAAATGTAATAGTTTTTTTTGAAAAATTTCATTAAACATACATAATAATTATAAATTAAGTTTTCAAAAATATTTAAGTATTTTTTTAAATCCATTTAAATTAAATTTCATATTACTAAACTAATTTATATATTAATATAATATTTTTAATAAACATTTTGTATTGAATTAATATATAAATTTGAAAATTTTATATAGATAATATACCTAAATATTAAGAGTTTTTTTTTTAAATTCATTAAACATTATATTATACACAATAATTATAAATCAAGTTTTAAAAAAATATTAAGATAATTTTATTAATACATTTAAATATTACTTAAATTTCTTTATACAGTAATATAATATCTTTAATAAACATTTTGTATTGAATTAATATATAAATTAGAAAATTTCAGAAAATGTCCAAACATATTATATACCTACCTATATTATTTGCATATTATAATTTTAATGATTATTATAGAGCCATATATAAATTTTAAAATTATATTATTTTTATTAAATAATAATTAATAATATAATTTAGATCTATTTTAACAAACATTGAGAAAGTGCAGGAACATTGTCATTTTTTATTATCGGAACATTAACATTATATATAGGAACATTATCATTTAATATTATTGTCATTTTTTTTTTAATAAAATTGTTTAAATGGTATAAGAACTTAATAATTATAAAATTATATATAATAATTTATTATCATAAATGATTAAAATTTTGTGCTTTTCAATATGCTTATATTATAACAAAATTTACTAACATTTGAATTGTTCCTAATTTTCTATTTAAACTAATTATTATAGTTTAAATAGAAAATTAGGAACAATTCAAATATTAGTAAATTTTGTTATAATAGCCCTGTTTTTTTGTAGACGGGTATATTGTATTGCAAAAAAAACGATTCACTGAAAATAAGGCGACAATTTTTTTTATTTCAATCACAATTGAATTTATCAGCTGATAATTTTTTTTGAAATCACATTAACTTTGAGTTTTATAAAAGTAAAAAAAATAATCATTGAATATCATTAAAAAATATAAAACTTGCTTTTTTTCTTTAATAAATTGCCATTTTTTAATGTAAAAAAAAAACATAGGCTATGCCTTTATGGTCCAATGTATTTGAAATAAATGAAATAAAATTAAATGAAACGGAATATTGACAACAGAGTCATCTACGTGTCATATTATGAACTATTTATCAATTACAATTCATTTGCAATATATAAATAACTACTGTAATTCTAATTTTTTTGCCAACAAATTGTTGTTGTTTTCAATGTAAAAATTTGCTGTACAATATACCCGTCTACAAAAAAACAGGGCTAATATAAGCATATTGAAAAGCACAAAATTTTATTCATTTATGATATAAAATTAATATATTTAATTTTATAATTATTAAGTTCTTATACCATTTAAACAATTTTATTAAAAAAAAGTGACAATAATATTATTTTAGTAATCATTACTATTTTAATTTTGAAATTTATAATATGTGTCCGTAATTTATAATTTAAAATTAAATTTAAATATTAAAATACTTCAAATAACATTATATTTAATATTTAAATTGAACAATATATTATATATTTTAATGTTTTACTAATGAAAATGTATAAATATATTTTTAAATTTGTTAATTTTACTAAATAAGTATTGAAACTATCGGATATAAATGTAAAAAATACTCATTAGAGAAGATAAAAATAAAATTTGGATGTTCCTGCATTTTCTCAATGTTTTAACTACCTTAAATTTTATATTTTTTTATACATTTATATTAATTTGAAAGAAAAAAATTATTGTGAAACTGTTTGTTATCTATCGATAAAATATAATGACTGAAAATACTGAAGTAGCTAATGTTCCCGCTCCTCCTATTGAACAAAAAAAGTTTAAAAAAGTGGTATTAAAAAGCCAGCAATGAAACCAAATCATCCACCAACAGCTCAAATGGTTGATTCTGCAATTAAAACTCTAAAAGAACGTGGTGGATCATCTCTTTTAGCAATTAAAAAATATTTAGCTGCAAATTATAAAGTTGATGCTGATAAATTAGCACCATTTATAAAAAAATATTTAAAAGGTTCTGTTGAAAGTGGTCATTTAATTCAAACAAAATGTGAAGGCGCTTCTGGTTCATTTAAATTGTCTGCTGCTGCTTCAAAGCCTAAAAAGGAAACTAAAAAAATGGATAAAAAACCAAAAGTTGAAAAAAGAGTTAAAAAAAGTGTAGCCAAAAAATCAGCAACTGGTGATAAGAAAAAAAAAGTAGTTACAGCAAAAAAGACAACTGATAAAAAAAAAAATCGACTGCTAAAGCAATTAAAAAAGCTGGTACTATTAAAAATAAAACTCCAAAACAAAAATCTCCAAAAAAAGTTGCAACTAAAAAAATGATAACAACACAATATCAGGATTATGATAACAACACAATATCAGGATTATAATTTTTAAGAAAATGTATGAGGTAAGCTCGCTTGTTGTTTGAAATTATCGAATTAACGTTAATCGATATTATTTTAAAACTATTTATTCTATTTCTAATACTAGTCATAATAAGAATTACTAGGTAATGATTCAAAAAGGAAATCTAATCTTTTTTCATGTTCATCTAACTTATTTTCTATGTTATTTATTTTGGTGCTGATTATATCTAGTGTTCTTTTTAATTCTAATAATATGTTAAGATTTTCATTTTTTTGAACTACATTTGTTAAATTATTACTATTATTATTGCTTGCTACATTAGCATATGATGTTTGTGGTTGGACATAATTGCTAACCATTTTAACCTTAGCTTCAAAATTTCTAATATTTAATTTTTTTTTTAATTCTAAGTTTTTTAGTCTTTTTACTTACTCTGGACATCCTCTATAGCTTTCCGGATGACCATTGCTATTACATAGCGCACAATAAAGGCTATTTTTGTCGCTTTGTTGTTGAATAGCACATTTTCCTATTTCGTGTTTTTGGTTGCGTTTTACGCACCTGTAATCCATGTTGCAGTTGGTTGCCGCATGTTCTAACCGTTGACATCTCTTGCATTGTGGAATTTCTGTTTTCCTTCGCTTTTCCCATGTGATGCACTGGTAATTAAGTTTGCGAATTTTTGTTATCGCCGAAGTTTCAGTTTGCGCAGAAATTTGTACAATGAAAATTGGTAATTTCCTATTTTCGTTGACATTCTAATTACCTTTTCTATTTTTACGTTGCTTATATTTAACGCTATTAATTCATTTTTGATTTCATCAGGTTCATCTTCCACGTTCAACCTTTTAAGTATTAATGTTGTATTTTTCTGTTCTTTAGGTGTGTATGTAAAATAATTAGAATTTATTTCCTGTAGTACATTTTTAACATTTATGTAATCCATGTTACATGTAACAAATATTAAATATTTTTTGTTATTTATTTTCTTTAATGTAAAATCATTAATTTTCAATTTTTCTTTGAATATTTTTTTCAGATCTTGTATGTCTTGCTCATAAATAATTATTGGTGCGATTTTAAATTTTTTTCTGTTCTTTTGTTGTTGTTATCATTGTTATTTTTATTGTTTTGTTGCACATCTGTATTATTTACTTTTGTGGGTTGATTGCCACCAGAGCTCTCCACTGACGTATTTTTATTATTTTGTTCGCTATCAGGTGATTCTTTTTGATAATTTTTTTTTGTCAAATTTTTCCTCTTTGCTTTTTCTATTAGATTCTCTATTTCAATCTCCTCTTGCGTTTCAATCTCCTCCTGCATTTCTTCTTCGTTCATATCAACACAATCGTTTGACTTAGAAGCCAATAATGCAAATTTATTTTTGTAAATATCACATGATTTTTTTTCATTTTGATTATTCACTGAATTATTAGTTTTTTTCATATTTTTAATGATTTTTTTAAGTTGAGATACTTCTTTCCGTAAAGAATCATTTATTTGATTTAATGATTTCTTCTTCGATTTCAACTTAATATTTTTAGTTGACATTTTATTTTCAATATGTAATGGTTGCAAATTTATTTTTAAACGTGTTCCTTCATTATCACTTTTTTCCACAATATAATTAAAGTTTTCAATAGTTTTTTCTGGTTCACTAATTAGATTAGTTTCACTCATAGTCTTTTTTTCTTTAACATACTTTAATTTATCCACAATACTTATTATTATATATTTATATGTCTATTTTTTTTTTATCTATAATTCCTAGTACAAAATTTAATCTCACGCTATTTATTTACGCTTAATTATCACGTCCATACACTATGGCAGTAAAAATTACTCTTATTTTTTGGAATATTTAACCTTTCTGGTTGTTTATTTGTTATTGTTTGTTTTTGATTTTTAATTACTTTGGAGAATGGATTTTCAATTGGATTAATTGGTGTGTTAATTTTATTTTTATTTCTTTTTTCAAATTCTTTGATTGCCTCAACAAAGTTACACTTTTTCTGTGTTTTAATAATTAGAATTTCTTTTATTTCTATATATTTAGGACAGGTGTTAGAGTTAGATGTGTGTGAATCAATAGTACAATTAACGCACCATTTCCGGCTGCATACAGATTCGTTGTGGGGTGGTAATCCACAATTAACACATATTTCAGTTTTTTTGCAGATCTTTATTGGGTGTCCTAGAAATTGGCACTTGTTACACCTCATTGGATTCGGATAATAAGGTTTCACTTTGACGAAGTAATAAGCAAGATCTACCTAATCTGGAAGATCATATAAATTGAACGTTAGAATAATAGCTCCTGTGCAGTACAGTTTGTCTTCATTATTATTACGCATAATTTTATATGCTCCTACTACGTTTTGATTTTTCATTTCCGAAATTATATGTTCTTCGCTCAGATGATTTAAAATTGGTACATATATAATTCCTTTGCAGGTATTTAAAGTAGGGTGAAGTTTCCCCTGAACTTCCACTACCCCTCCTAAATTTTTTTTTCCGATAAATTTATTCGCGATTACCTCATTTTTAACCAACAGGAGAAGTTGATTATTTCTTAAAAGAGAAATATTTAAAATTTCTTTGGAAATACCTTCTATCCCTTTCTTAATTAGAAAAGGACTTAATTCGTTCAGTTTTATGGTGGCATCGGTTGGCTCTAACAATATAAATTTTTGACATTGATTAGCTGTTTTTTTGTTTTGATTAAACGAGAGAGATAAATCAGGAAAGTTAATTAAATTATTGTCAATTGTAGTAAAATTATTTTGATTTCTTCGTTTTTTTTTGTTACCGGCGAGAGATAATTTATTGATTCCGAGATATTTATTTCTTTGAGAGAATCAAATCTATTAGCGGGATTTCTCCCACTAGGCCCGAAGGCCATATTCAATAATTAATAATCACGCTATTAAGCAACTGTAAACTTATTATAGAAATAAAAAATTAAAGTTTGAATAAATTTCAAATTAACATCGTCTGTACCTGGCTTATCTTCACAAACAACCACAAGATGTGTGCGTAAATGGCAAAACAAAGACAAGCACACTAGTGGCAATACAACAAGAAGGATTCCCAACAGATTTCACTGCCTTAAAGTCATTATACTATCGTTTTCATGACCAGTTAGGGTTCTCGGCTGTAAAAATTGACGAAGATCTTGCCACATTCGAATGCCATATAAATTCCAAACATACCGCAGAATTGCAAAAAATTAGGGAGCATCACGAGAAGCTTTTTCGTCCCCGAAATAAGCAGTCATCCGAAAAAAAATCCTTCTATATTCCTTTTTTCTAAAAATTTCAAAAACCCAATCGACGATCTAAAAATTTTCTATCACAACTGCGGGGGTATTAGAGGCAAAATCAAAAATCTTTTTATTGCTGCCAAATTTTGTAATTTTAATGTTATAATTTTAACTGAAACATGGTTAAATGACTCATTTAAAGATGAAGAAATTCTGGACTCAAACTGGACCATTTACAGATGTGATAGGGATTATAAGGCCACTGGATGTTCAAGGGGTGGAGGGGTACTCATAGCTGTTAAAAATTTCATAAACAGTGAATTAGTATCTTCTAGGTCGTCACATAATATTGACCACAAAATAATAAAGTTGAAATATAATAACAAAAATATTTATTTCGGGGCAATATATATTCCTCCAAATTCTGACGAATCCAAATACGAAGATATTTTTCAAATCAGTCAGTCAGTTAATACTATGTCCAAAGAAGAAGCCTTAGTTTTCTTTTTCGGTGATTTTAATCGCCCCAAGTTATCTTTCGTAATAGATGAATCTGACAATAGCCTTCTACCTATTGATTTTATTGATGAGATTGATATAAACTTAATCAACAATTTTTATGGCAGTGATCTTCACCAGCTTGTTCGTAATCCGAATAGCAATGGTAATTGGCTTGACTTAATTTTCACAAATTCTTACGACAACGTGGTGGTTTCCCTAGCTAATGACGCCGAGAATTTATTCTCTAATTCAATTCATCACTCTGCTATTGTAGTTGAAATCCCCATTCAATTCATCACTCTGCTATTGTAGTTGAAATACTCAGAAATCTCGAGATTCATATGATAAATATGTTCAAAATATGGGAATTAATATTATGCGTGAAAATTTTTTGAATTTGTAAATACCAAGCGTAACACTTCGGGATATCCTGTAACTATGTCTAGAAATAATATACTTTCCTCATGCCAACAACAGATCTGCGATATGTTTGCGGACCGTTTCCAAGAGGTATTTCAGACAGAATCTAATATTAATACGCATTGCACTACAGATTGTCAAAACATACAACCTCTTATTGACAACGTATCAATAAGTCAGGAGGAGATAATTAACGCTCTCCTGTTGATGGATACAAATAAAGGCCCAGGACCGGACTTTATTCCACCTCTTTTTCTATCTGCATGTGCACTTCAACTATCATCGCCTCTACATCTAATTTTCAACAAATCCTTATCTACAGGAAACTTCCCGTCTTCATGGAAATCCTCTCATCTTATACCTATTTTCAAAAACGGGGACAAAAAAGTCATTGACAACTATAGAGGCATAGCAATACTTTCTTCAATTCCAAAAATCTTTGAAAAAATCATGTGCGACAAAATTTCCGCAACTATTAACCCAACTCTTAACGATCAACAACATAACTTTAGAAAGCGAAGATCAACAACAACAAATTTAATGGTACTAGTTTCTGAAATCCTTTGTCAAATGGAAAATGGACATCAAATCGATGCCATTTACACAGATTTCAGCAAAGCTTTCGATAGGGTAGATCACCAAATTTTAATCGAGAAACTTATAAAAAAAGGTACATCCGGATCACTACTTAACTGGTTAAAGTCATACCTTACAAATAGGATGCAATTTGTGAAATTTCAAGGCTACTTTTCAAATAAAATAGAAGTTTTATCTGGCGTCCCTCAAGGTAGCCACCTAGGCCCACTTTTATTCAATATTTTTATTTCGGACTTATCTGACAAGTTGTCGGATATTGCTCACCTTTTTTATGCTGACGACCTTAAAATTTATCATCCTATAAGTTCTCATAGTGACGCAGCTTTTCTCCAATCAAAACTTATCATCATTGCCGAATAGTGTAGAGAAAACAAACTACATCTCAATGTTGAAAAATGCCATGTCATAACCTTTACTCGTAAAAAATCCCTCTCTATACATACACTCTAAACAATACCAATCTGCATCGGGTTGATAAAATCACAGATCTCGGAGTTGTATTAGATACTAAACTCGATTTTATTCAGCACTATGATAACATTTTCAGTCAAGCGAACAAGCTACTTGGTTTCATAAAAAGACGGGCTAAAGAATTCAATAATATATGGGTCACCAAGAGTTTATATTGCTCGCTAGTACGCCCTATATTAGAGTATGCTTGCCAAATCTGGGATCCAAGTTTCCAAATCCATTCGAACAAGCTTGAATCAATCCAGAAACAATTTCTGCTTTTCGCTCTCAGAGATCTTCACGATCCCAGAAATTTTGATTCACTACCACCTTATACCGAAAGGCTGAAACTATTAGATATCATGCCACTTTCAACTAGAAGATCCTTCTTGACTTCCGCTTTTACCTTTGATGTCCTAAACGGCGAAGTTGACGTTGGCTTCATTCGAGAAAGAATTAAATTAAACGTTGAAGTCAGAGAAACACGTCAAACTAGACTCCTGGTTGAATATAATCATCGCACAGAATATGGTAAAAATGAGCCAATCAATCGATGTTGTATGGTTTTCAATAGGCATAATACATTTATTCCGCAACTTTCAAAATACACATACCAAAAAAATCTGAGACTAGCCCTATCCTAATTATGCTTTTACTATTCTACACTACTACTTCTGATAAGGAGTGTAATTAAGCAACACAATATAATTTTAAAATTTAAATTGTATAATAATTATAAAGTAATAAAATTATATTTGTTTGTAATATATTGTATAAAATAGTAATAGTTATAGTCAATATTTACAATAAGTCCTCATAATACTAAGTATGTGTAATACCTATATTAAATTTTTGAAATGTATAAACCGACTTATAAGAAGGAATAATATATATTGTTAATTTTAATTTACTAAATTGTAAACCTATTATAAATACCTTGTTTGGTTATAAAATAAAATAAAATAAAAAAAAAAATATAAATTAAATTTTATCATCAAAATCTATGAGTATCATGAACAGTTTCGTTAATGATATTTTCGAAAGAATAGCTGCTGAAGCATCACGTTTAGCTCATTATAATAAACGTTCAACAATTACTAGTCAAGAAATTCAGACTGCCGTCAGATTGTTATTAACAGGTGAATTAGCTAAATATGCTGTCAGTGAAGGAACAAAAGCTGTTACCAAATATACCAGTTCTAAATAAATAATTTCTGAAACTATTATAATACCCAATGGTCCTTTTCAGGACCGCCAAACTATATAAATGAGAGTTATTAAAAAATAATATTATTTTATCTTGTCAAAAAATACTTTTTTTTTATAAAATAATTTTCATTTAAATTTTTTAATGCCGTATAAAGAAAGAATTAAAATTGAATTTAATAAGCATTATTCAGTATGTATACTTATTTTATATTGATAATAAATAAATAAAGTTATGTAAAAAAATGTAATAGTTTTTTTTGAAAAATTTCATTAAACATACATAATAATTATAAATTAAGTTTTCAAAAATATTTAAGTATTTTTTTAAATCCATTTAAATTAAATTTCATATTACTAAACTAATTTATATATTAATATAATATTTTTAATAAACATTTTGTATTGAATTAATATATAAATTTGAAAATTTTATATAGATAATATACCTAAATATTAAGAGTTTTTTTTTTAAATTCATTAAACATTATATTATACACAATAATTATAAATCAAGTTTTAAAAAAATATTAAGATAATTTTATTAATACATTTAAATATTACTTAAATTTCTTTATACAGTAATATAATATCTTTAATAAACATTTTGTATTGAATTAATATATAAATTAGAAAATTTCAGAAAATGTCCAAACATATTATATACCTACCTATATTATTTGCATATTATAATTTTAATGATTATTATAGAGCCATATATAAATTTTAAAATTATATTATTTTTATTAAATAATAATTAATAATATAATTTAGATCTATTTTAACAAACATTGAGAAAGTGCAGGAACATTGTCATTTTTTATTATCGGAACATTAACATTATATATAGGAACATTATCATTTAATATTATTGTCATTTTTTTTTTAATAAAATTGTTTAAATGGTATAAGAACTTAATAATTATAAAATTATATATAATAATTTTATATCATAAATGATTAAAATTTTGTGCTTTTCAATATGCTTATATTATAACAAAATTTACTAACATTTGAATTGTTCCTAATTTTCTATTTAAACTAATTATTATAGTTTAAATAGAAAATTAGGAACAATTCAAATATTAGTAAATTTTGTTATAATAGCCCTGTTTTTTTGTAGACGGGTATATTGTATTGCAAATTTTTTGCAAAAAAACGATTCACTGAAAATAAGGCGACAATTTTTTTTATTTATATTTTATTTTATTTTATAACCAAAACAAGGTTTACAAATTAATAAACTAAAATTAAAATTAATTTACAAAATTTACAAAATTCTTAAATTACTTTATACATTTTAAAAATTTAATAGTTAATATAATATATATTTCTTAATTACTTTATACAATAAAAATATTACATACTAAATATTACTTTTTATTATTTAGAAATTTAAAAGTAAATTATGTTATTGCATTTATTTTTTATACATGTTTTAGTAATATTATTATAATTTAGTGAAGGGATTGATAGGATAGGGCTGCTTTTAGATTTTTCTTATATGAGAATTTTGAAAGTTCAGGAAAGAATTGGTTATTGTGTTTATTGTAAACCATAAAACATCGATTTATTGGTTCATTTTTACCATATTCTGTGCTATGGCTATATTCGACCAGGAGTCTAGTTTGACGTGTCTGTCTGACCTCATCGTTTAATTTAATCCTTTCTCTAATAAAGCCAACGTCAATTTCGCCTTTTAGAACGTCAAAAGTGAAAGCGGATGTCAGGAAAGTTCTTCTCGTTGAAAGTGTCATGAGATCTAGTAATTTTAGTCTTTCGGAATATGGTGGTAGGGAATCGAAATTTCTGGGATTGTGAAGATCTCTGAGTGCGAAAAGCAAAAATTGTTTTTGGATTGATTCTAGTTTGCTCGAATAGACTTGGAAAGTTGGGTCCCAGATTTGGCAAGCATATTCTAATATTGGGCGTACAAGTGAGCAATATAAGCTCTTTGTGACCCATATATTATTAAATTCTCTGGCTCTTCTTTTTATAAAACCTAGTAGCTTGTTTGCTTGACTGAAAATCTTATCATAGTGGTAATTAAAGTTGAGCTTAGTATCCAATGTAATTCCAAGATCTGTAATTTTATCAACCCGATGCAGATTGGTATTGTTTAGACTATAATTATGCATAGAATAGGATTTCTTACGAGTAAAGGTTATAACATGACATTTTGCGATATTGAGATGTAGTTTGTTGTTTCTACACCATTCTTCAATGGCAATAAGTTTTGATTGTAGAAAAGCTGCGTCAGTAGAAGAGTTTATAGGATGATAGATTTTAAGGTCGTCAGCATAAAAAAGGTGAGCAATATCTGACAACTTGTCAGATAAGTCTGAAATAAAAATATTGAATAAAAGTGGGCCCAGGTGGCTACCTTGAGGAACGCCTGATAGTACGTCTATTTTATATGAAAAATAGCCTTGAAATTTTACAAACTGCGTTCTATTTGTAAGGTATGATTTGATCCAGTTATGTAGTGACCCTGATATACCTTTTTTTGTAAGCTTCTCAATTAAGATTTGGTGATCTACCATATCGAAAGCTTTGCTGAAATCTGTGTAAATAGCATCAATTTGGTGTCCCTTTTCCATTCGACAGATAATGTCCGACACTATTACCATCAGATTTGTTGTGGTTGATCTACGCTTTCTAAAACCATGTTGTTGGTCGTTAAGAGTTGGGTTGATAATTGCAGATAGTTTGTCGCAAACGATTTTTTCAAAAAATTTTGGAATAGATGAGAGTATTGCTATTCCTCTATAATTATCAATAACTTTTTTGTCCCCACTTTTGAAAATAGGTATAAGATGAGAAGATTTCCATGATGATGGGAAGTTACCTATAGATAAGGATTTATTAAATATAAAATGTAAAGGCGATGATAGTTGATATGCACAGGCGGAAAGAAAAACAGGGGGAATAGAGTCAGGCCCAGGACCTTTATTTGAATCAACCATCAGAAGGGCATTAATTATCTCTTCCTTAGTTATCGATATGTGGTCAATAACAGGTTGTATGTTTGGAATGTCTGTACTGTTCTGTGGAGTAATATTAGTGTCTTTATGGAATACTTCTCGGAAACGGTCCGCGAACATATCACAGATTGTTTGTGGGCATGATGAAATTATATTATTTCTGGACATGGTTGCAGGGTATCCCGAAGTTTTGCGTTTAGTATTTACAAATTCATAAAATTTCTTCGGGTCACGAATAATATTAATTCCTATATTTTGAACATATTTATCATATGAATCTCGAGATTTCTGAGAAAATTCAGAAGCAATTCTATGATATTTTTGTTCTAGTTCTGGGCTGATAATTATCTTACTTTTAATTTTTTTATAAAGTTTGTTCCTTTGATTACGCAAGATTCTCAGATCTTTGTCCAGCCATGGTTCAGATAATTTTTTTTTTTTACAATTTTTGGAACGTATTTATGAATTATATCCATAATTATTTTATGGAATAAAATTGTAGAATCTTCGAAATCGATATTGGATAAGATTTGTGTCCAGTTAATTTGTGAGAGTTCTAGGTTAATGCTATTAAAATCAGCATTCTTAAAATCATATACAATAGTTTTATTGTAAGATTTTGAAAAAAGACTGTCAGTGGTGGGGATTTCGACTACAATAGCGGAGTGGTGAATTGAATTAGAGAATAAATTCTCAGCGTCATTAGCTCGAGAGACCACCACGTTGTCATAAGAATTAGTGAAAATTAAGTCAAGCCAATTACCTTTGCTATTCGGATTACGTACAACTTGTTGGAGATCACTGCCATAAAAGTTATTGATTAACATTGCGATTCTGTTGCTATGACTTTTTAATAGTCATAACTTCTTATGACTTTTTACTTATGACTGAGCTTATGACTAATGCCGAAATCAGTATTCTGAAACACCAGTCATAACTTTTAATTTTTTAATGGTTGTGGTATATGGTTGTGACTCTCCAAAGCTGTGTAGACTTGTAATTTACTGTTTACTTGTCGTTTTATTTTTTAAATTTGAAATTTGCAGTGTGCCGATATAAAAGAAATCGATATAAATGAAATTGATATAAAAGAAATTTAATTCTTATTTGATTTATTAAATATTTTTAAATTTTAATTTTAATATTATTTTTAAATTTTATTCTTATTTTAGAATGTAGCCAGAATATCCATCGCACTTTGAAATGTTATGTTATTTATATTTACCAAACTGTCAAATATGTTATGACTCTCTTAAGACCTAATAAATACTTGATCATAGCTATGACTATTTGTTATGACTAGTCATAGTTAAGACTGTACCCAGAATACCAAAAAAAAAATCTCCAGTCATAACTATGACTAATGTAGAGTTATGACTGTCATAGCGCCTTGTGACTGGCAGCAGAATCGCACAGTATGTTTATATCAATCTCGTCAGTGAAATTAATAGGTAAAAGGCTATTGTCAGATTCGTCAATTATAAAAGATAGCTTCGGACGATTAAAATCACCGAAGAAGAAAACTAAATCATCCTCTTTTGATATGGAATTGACTGATTGGCATATTTGAAAAATATCTTCATATTTGAATTCGTCAGAATTTGGGGGAATATATATTGCTCCGAGATATATATTTTTGTTATTATATTTCAACTTTATTATTTTGTGGTCAATATTATAGGACGACATAGAAGGAACTAACTCACTGTTTATACAATTCTTAACAGCTATGAGCACCCCTCCACCCCTTGAACACCCAGTATTGTTATAATCCCTATCACATCTATAAATGGACCAGTTTGAGTCCAAGATTTCTTCATCTTTAAACGATTCATTTAACCATGTTTCGGTTATAATTATAACGTTAAAGTGACAAGACTTGGCATCAATAAAAAGATTTTTAATTTTACCTCTAATACCCCCGCAATTGTGGTAAACAATTTTTAGATCGTGGATTGGGGTTTTTATGTGTTTAGAAAAAGGGAATATAGAAGGATTTTTTTTCAGATGTATGTTTATTTCTGGGGAGGGGACGAAAAAACTTATCTTGATTTTCTCTTATTTTTTGTAATTCTGTGGTGTGTTTAGAATTTATATGAGATTCAAAAGTGGCAAGATCTTTGTCAATTTGATCAGCTGAGAACCCTAAATGATCATGAAAACGATAGTATAAAGATTTTAATACGCTGATATCTGTCGGAAATCCTTCTTGTTGTATTGCCACTATTTCAATCACAATTGAATTTATCAGCTGATAATTTTTTTTGAAATCACATTAACTTTGAGTTTTATAAAAGTAAAAAAAAAATCATTGAATATCATTAAAAAATATAAAACTTGCTTTTTTTCTTTAATAAATTGCCATTTTTTAATGTAAAAAAAAACATAGGCTATGCCTTTATGGTCCAATGTATTTGAAATAAATGAAATAAAATTAAATTAAACGGAATATTGACAACAGAGTCATCTACGTGTCATATTATGAACTATTTATCAATTACAATTCATTTGCAATATATAAATAACTACTGTAATTCTAATTTTTTTGCCAACAAATTGTTGTTGTTTTCAATGTAAAAATTTGCTGTACAATATACCCGTCTACAAAAAAACAGGGCTAATATAAGCATATTGAAAAGCACAAAATTTTATTCATTTATGATATAAAATTAATATATTTAATTTTATAATTATTAAGTTCTTATACCATTTAAACAATTTTATTAAAAAAAAAGTGACAATAATATTATTTTAGTAATCATTACTATTTTAATTTTGAAATTTATAATATGTGTCCGTAATTTATAATTTAAAATTAAATTTAAATATTAAAATACTTCAAATAACATTATATTTAATATTTAAATTGAACAATATATTATATATTTTAATGTTTTACTAATGAAAATGTATAAATATATTTTTAAATTTGTTAATTTTACTAAATAAGTATTGAAACTATCGGATATAAATGTAAAAAATACTCATTAGAGAAGATAAAAATAAAATTTGGATGTTCCTGCATTTTCTCAATGTTTTAACTACCTTAAATTTTATATTTTTTTATACATTTATATTAATTTGAAAGAAAAAAGTTATTGTGAAACTGTTTGTTATCTATCGATAAAATATAATGACTGAAAATACTGAAGTAGCTAATGTTCCCGCTCCTCCTATTGAACAAAAAAAGTTTAAAAAAGTGGTATTAAAAAGCCAGCAATGAAACCAAATCATCCACCAACAGCTCAAATGGTTGATTCTGCAATTAAAACTCTAAAAGAACGTGGTGGATCATCTCTTTTAGCAATTAAAAAATATTTAGCTGCAAATTATAAAGTTGATGCTGATAAATTAGCACCATTTATAAAAAAATATTTAAAAGGTTCTGTTGAAAGTGGACATTTAATTCAAACAGAATGTAAAGGCGCTTCTGTTTCATTTAAATTGTCTGCTGCTGCTTCAAAGCCTAAAAAGGAAACTAAAAAAATGGATAAAAAACCAAAAGTTGAAAAAAGAGTTAAAAAAAGTGTAGCCAAAAAATCAGCAACTGGTGATAAGAAAAAAAAAGTAGTTACAGCAAAAAAGACAACTGATAAAAAAAAAAAATCGACTGCTAAAGCAATTAAAAAAGCTGGTACTATTAAAAATAAAACTCCAAAACAAAAATCTCCAAAAAAAGTTGCAACTAAAAAAACGGCAAAAAAATAAATTTAAATGTATGAACAATATAATAATTGTTTATAACAAATAACCAGTCCTTTTCAGGACTAAAATTTTTTTTAAAAAAAGAGTAAATAATGAAATTTTTTATTTATTTATTATACATATATAAATCAAATATTTATAATATAAAATTATTAATATTAAATTTATTTATTTTATCTTAGTTAAAAAATTAAAATTCTAGTATCGTGATGACTATAATGATTAAATATTTTAATAATAAGAATTTTTTTTTATATCAGCTAAACATTAACATATACTAAAATTACAACATAAAAAAAACTAAATATAGAAGCAAGTCATAATACAGTATAAAATAATTATATATATATATTTAATTTATATTTGCTTTATTTATTTTAAAAATTAATTTTTATATTAAAATTTAATTTATACTCTTTTAATATTATTAATTTGTGGCCCTGAAAAGGACCGATTGATTTTTTTTATTGTATGTATTTAAATATTTTTTAATTTAAGCACGTTCGCCTCGAAATGAATTGCACACAAATTTGTATCTTCAAAGAGGCCAACCAAGTACGATTCACTAGCTTCTTGTAAAGCCATTACAGCTGAGCTTTGAAAACGTAAATCAGTTTTAAAATCTTGAGCGATTTCACGCACTAATCGTTGAAAAGGTAATTTCCTGATTAATAATTCTGTACTTTTCTGATAACGACGTATTTCACGAAGAGCTACAGTTCCTGGACGGAATTTATGGGGTTTTTTAACTCCACCAGTTGCTGGTGCACTTTTGCGAGCTGCTTTTGTTGCCAATTGTTTACGAGGTGCTTTACCACCAGTAGATTTGCCATTTTTCCACTGCACTATTTAATAATTATTTTTATTTTAACTTTGTCACTACACCACACTTTAATAGAATAATTTATTATTTTGAAATTCACATTTATTTATACCCTAGCCGATCTAAAATAAAATTGCACCCAAAGAAAATTAAATACTCACACTTCGCTATCGCATCGGAGATGGAGATGGAAAATGAATGAGTGTGAGTGAGTTTAATTAGTGTGCGATTTTTGTCAAACTGAAAAACACATAAATAGCGGCGTAAATTTGGAAAATTATCAGAAATATTTAAGTAGTGAAACAGTGAAGATAGTGAAAATAGTGGAAAAAGTTAAATTTTAGTTTTTGTGCGAAATGAAATAAAAATAAACTGAAATATGACTGGACGAGGCAAAAGTGGTAAAGGTTTAGGAAAAGGTGGTGCTAAACGTCATCGCAAAGTTCTTCGAGATAATATTCAAGGTATTACTAAACCAGCTATTCGTCGTTTGGCCCGGTGTTTAGCCAACCTAAAATAAAATAAATATATTATTAAAAATGAAATGAAATGATTTTAATTACTTAACTTTAATCCCATCCAGGGTGTGGTACAATAACAATTCCAGGTTGTTGTATCTGAAAATAAATGTTTTTTATATTCAATATACAAAATACATACCTTAGGTGTCCTCAACAACTATTGCATAGTTGAATTTACCAATTGGATCAATTTATTGGAAATTGATGTCCAATGGTAAACAAACCGGCATAACCTGTAAAAAACAATGAAATTTATATATATATATGAAAATATTGGATTAGACATGTACAATGCCGTAATCCATTGTTTATATATATTAATGGAACCAGAAAAGGCTCCTAAATAATAAATTGTAGAACTTACCTGAATTTATTCTTGATTTTAGCCGAAATTCTGGAAAAAACTTCTGCTCGTTTGCGGCTGTCAAACGAGAACTTGTTGATTGCCCTATGTGCAGAACTTTATTTTCAGACATATACAATCTTACTTACCCAGTAGAATGAAGTGTCGCGAATCCAAAAATCTTATGCAAAACATAAGAAAAGGAGCATAAAACATAAAATTATGCTTTTAAATATGTTATGGAAAACATAATTGGAGTGAATGAAACCGATCGGGTAAGCGAGATAGATATAGAACAACAAATTAAGTTCTCTTAATTCAGCAAACGGCAAGGTGCCACTATATCGATGAAATGTAACGCAGGGGTGTACAAATTAGATAAATTATAGCATAATTTAAATCACAAAAATTATAAAATTTAACAGGAGAAAACAATAAAATGTTACAAAACATAACAAATTAAGAACATCTGAAGGCAAATATATCATAAAACCTTGATATAACATGGAAATAAATAAATTAAGTAGTTTATGGTAGGTCTACAAGGTAATATGCTATAATTAACGTGCAACCCTGCAAAAAATGGACTAGAACAAACTATAAAAGACGGTGCAACGAATTAATCATTCTCTTTCGTTATCAGATTTTGGTGAGATTCACATTAAATTAAACAAAAAAAGGCAAATTTATCAAAATTATTAATTTACAAACAACACATCATCGCAAACAAACATAATTTTTGCAACAATACAACAAAAATATAACAAGGAGTCAACTACAAACAACAAACAACGAAAATCAACGTGAGTATTGTATGGATAAGATCATAAATACACGAAAGTGGAAATTTTATGATTGTTCCTACTTTACTTTGGGAATAATAATTTGTTGTATAATTATATAAGGTTTTTTTTTTCTGCCATTTTGGGAATAATTCATACAATTCATTCCTTTGGTTTTTTTTCCTCGAATATTTTAGAAATTGGAGCAATTTAAAATTATAATTTGGAAATTATAATTTACAACATCAAACATAAATAAATAAAATATTTTTTTTTGAAATATAATAAAATCATATTGATTCTTTTTTTTTTTTTAATATTTGTATATAAATAGAGTAATTTGGTTATATTTGGTCAATACAAAATTAAACAATTTAAATTGCTAACGGGCCATAACATAAAGTAGAATTTATTTTTTTTTGTGTCAAACAATCAATTACAATAAAGCAATTGCGTTAACAACAGTATTTGCAACCCCAACTAAAACCGCAACTGACAAGTGTAAGTCGTTTTTTTTTGTTGTTTAAAGTTAAAATTTTACGGATATATTTAAAACAATTTTTTTTATTATCGTGAATTTTATTTACACCACCTTGGTAGTACTTTGATATTATACATAATAAACATATAATTTCATTTGTTTAATTAAAATTTGGCGCAAATATTAATAAATTTTGATAATCATTTTGAAGTTAGTGTCTTTCGCATTGGTATCGCTTTTGCATCAAACATAAAAGAACACGCGGTTTCGTATACAGTGTCAGTATTGGGTGACAGTTAAATACTTTTGTTGTGCATATTGAATTAAGGTATACACATAATTAACGCAACTTCCAACGCTATTTTTTTTTTTATTAAGGCATACATACAATTAACGTAACGTTAACGCATTTTGTAAATTTATATAAATTAATATTTGAATTTGTTTGAAATTTTTTTTGTAAATAATTTGGAAATTTAGATTAACAATTTGTCAACAATTTGAGTTTTATAAATTAATTATATTAAAGTAATACTGAATTTATTATTATAATTTTATTTTTTTGAGTTTATCAATTTTATTTTAAATTTTAATTTAATTTGTTTAAATTCTTTTTTTTTTATTTAATTAATTTTTTTTTTTAATAAATTATATACAATTTTTTTTCTCGATATTTAATAAATAAATAATTTGATCGTAAGCGAAGCATAGTCTTTTATTTTTAGTTCACGGAGAAGAATTTAATTAATTTTAATTTTATCTAGCTCACCGAACATTTTGGTCCTTCGAACCGGATATATTGTAACGCGCGGTCCGATTAATAATTATTGAATATTTAGGGTAATAATTGATTGTTTTCTTTTCATTTTATTTGAAATTTGTACGTCAGTGGTGCAATAGTTGGCAATTTAAAAGCAGGGTTAGTTGGTAACGTTTAATTGTTATTGTCCAGTCAGTTTCTAGCCAAATAAAATTAATCTTTTATCAAACGCTATACCGTGGTTGTATTTTAACATGTCTATGCAACTGAAAGGTGCTCTGACAAAACAGCAAGTGTTGGCAGATAAAATTCAACGGATTATCATCAACGCCAAGAAAACTAAGCTTGACAAGCGAAACGTGGGATTCTACGAAACGAATATCAGTAGTTTGGATGAACAATGGAAGCAGTTTAATGACAACGATACAATTATTCGTGAATTAATTGCAACATCTGGAGAAAAATGCGCTGATAACTACATAGTGAACGATGTGTATGCAGATATAGAACGATGTGTATGCAGATATAGCAGAAGTTAAACAACCAGTCATCACAGATACAACTATGACTGATACAATACATCATGCTAATGTTCAAGTACATCTACCACGCATAACATTGCCGAAATTTAATGGCGATTATATGGAGTGGAGATCATTTCACGATTTGTTTACCACTATGATTCATGCTAACACACAACTGTATCCAGTACAAAAACTACAATATTTGAAAGGATGTTTAGTTGGTGAAGCGGAACGACTACTAAGACACATTCCAATTACAAACGATGATTATGAACCTGCTTGGACAAAATTGAAATGCAGATATGAGAATAAAAGATTATTATTAAACACACAAATAAAAATATTAGTGAATCAACCAAAAATACTCACCGAAAGTAGCAAGGCATTAAAACAACTTATTGAAACAACAGAAGAATGTGAACAGCAATTAAAATCACTAGAAGTTGATATATCCACATGGGATACAATTATCATTTACTTACTAGTACAAAAGGTACCATTTGTCACAATGCGACTTTGGGAAGAAGAGTTAGGTGATGGACAAGATCTTCCGTCACTGGACAAATTTAAGAAATTTTTGAATACAAGATTCAGAGTTTTAGAAGCCGTATCACATTCAACAACAACTAGTAAAACAACAACAGTCACCAAAAGTTATCATAGCGCTACAAGTACTAAATGTCCAGCTTGCAATGGTTCACATTACGTTGGAACATGTAAAAAGTTTTTACAAATGTACATCAAACAACGTAGAATATGTATTGGAAACAGTGGTCGATGTTTTAATTGTTTTTCTGGAGGCCATGTTGTCACGAAGTGCACAAGCAAAAACACATGTAGACAGTGTCAAAAAAATCATCACAGTTTGTTACATTTAACAAATCCTAACATTCATGGATCATCACATAACTCACAGGGGGGGGGGTTAAGGATCAGCACAGAACTGAAGGGCAAGGTCGTCAAAGAAAAAAGTCGCAATCCAATAATAATTGCACAATGACGGAGCAATCAGCAAATTTTTTGACAACTGAACAACATGAAGTACTTCTGGCAACAGCATTAGTCGCAGTTTATGATCGAAATGGAAGATCAATAATGTTACGCTGTTTAGTGGATCCTGGATCTCAATCATCGTTTATCACAGAAAGCAGTTGTAAAAGATTGGGAGTTCATGGTACGCCAGCTAAAATTGAAGTTACTGGTCTCAACACGAGTAAAACAGCAATGGCGAATAGACAAGTAAAAATCCAATTGCATGATCACATGTCATAATCACACAAGGTGAATGTCAGCATGCTTGTAATCAAGAAAATTACGGATTTATTGCCATCACGCACAACTACAAAAAGGCAGTGGGAGCATCTCAACAATTTAGAATTAGCAGATCCCACATATCATAAACCAGGAACAATAGATATACTTTTCGGGGCACAGGTATATGCTGAAATCATACAAGGAGGATTAGTTAAAGGTCCTAAAGATGCACCAGTTGCAATACAAACAATGTTAGGATGGATAGTTTTAGGAAGTAGTTCCAATATGTCCAGTCAACATGTTCAAACTTTTACGATTCGTCAAAATCCAGCAGATGAACTCTGTCATCAATTAAAGCAATTTTGGGAATTAGAAGAAGTATCAACAAAGAAAATCTTGCAACCTGATGAGCAGGAATGTGAAGAGATTTTCAAAACAACACACAGCAGACTTTCTAACGGGCAATATCAAGTGAAGCTTCCGTTTGTTGGTGGTCGGAATCCAGAGCTAGGTTTGTCTAAGGAAGTGTCACGAAAACGTTATAATATTTTGCAGAACAAATTGAAAAACAATATCGAATTGGAAAATGAATATTCAAAATGTTTAGATGAATACATAGAAATGCAACAGATGGAGATAGTAATTGATAACAAAGATGAACCAAATTATTACATTCCACATCACGCAGTATTTAAAGAAAGTACTACAACAGAACTTCGGGTTGTGTTCGACGCTTCTGCAAAATCAACAAATGGAAAATCATTGAACGAACAGATGTTGGTGGGTCCAACAATCCAACCAACACTGTTTGCAACTTTAATGAAATGGCGAAAATATAAAATTGCAATGACGGCAGATATAGAGAAAATGTATCGCATGATTTTAGTACATCCTGATCATCGCAGATATCAAAGGATCATTTGGAGAGATCCTGTAAGTAAAATGGAACGTGATTACCAACTATAAACTGTGACATTTGGAACTTCAGCAGCTCCGTACTTAGCAATCAAAACTTTGCAACAATTAGGATTGGATGAAATGCAAAACTATCCTCGTGCAGCACAAGCGGTATTTTCGGATTTCTACGTTGACGATTTGTTAAGTGGGGCAGATAACATCGAAGATGCCATCGAATTACAACAACAATGCATAAATATGTTACAAAAGGGTCATTTCAAGATACGCAAATAGCCAAGTAATGTTCCAGAAGTAGTAGAAAATTTGCCATTAGATCATCGTGAGTTAAAAGAAACATTTAAATTTGATGAACATGACATATTGAAAACATTAGGTATTCGATGGTATCCAGGAACCGATCACTTTACATTTATGGTTGTCAGTAAAATTAAGCAAGCCAATACCAAACGTTCGATTTTATCACAAGTTGCATCATTGTATGATCCCCTAGGTTGGATATCACCAGTGATAATAGTGGCAAAGCTGTTAATTCAAAAATTATGGATGACAGGTTCAACATGGGATGCAGAAGTAGATCAAACAATTGCAGCGCAGTGGGAAGGTTTCAAGACTGAATTGATGGATTTGAACAAAATTCGAATTCCAAGATGGTTAGGTAGCAGCGATCAAGCAATAAGCATGCAATTACATAGATTTTGTAAAGCGTCTATTCACGCCTACGCTGCTGTCATATATATGCGGATACAACATCAAAATGGAACTACAACATCAAAATTAATTGCGTCAAAAACAAAGGTTGCACCGATCAAACCTGTGACTTTGCCTCGGTTGAAGTTGTGCGGTGCGCTCATTTTAGCTCGATTGTTTACTGCAACACAAAATGCTATGGGTCTTAAAAATTGTGCAACGACAGCATGGATAGATTCAACGATTGCATTACAATGGATACAAAATCATCCATCGAAATGGAAAGCATTCGTGTCACATAGAGTTGCAGAAATACAAGAAAGAGTAGAACCGAGCTTATGGAGACATGTGCCCACCGAGCTTAACCCAGCTGATCTGGCTTCCAGAGGAATAAACGTAAAGAACATCATACATAACGAATTTTGGTGGAATGGCCCTACGTGGTTAGTAAAGGATGAAACAGAATGGCCAAAATTGAGTATTGCTACTACGACACCAGTATTAGAAGCAAAAACAGCAACATCTAAGTCATTTTTTATTCAAATGGATGACACGTTTCAACAGTTTTCGTCGTTTGTAAAACTATCACGAATAATAGCATTGGTGCTACGGTTTAAATACAACGCAAAAAAGAAAGGTGATAAAACAAGTGGAACAGTAACAGCAAATGAAATACGCTTAGCACAAAATACAATATTTAAGAGAATACAACAATGCGAATTCAACGATGAATATCAACAGCTAATTAAAGGAAATGCTATAAGTCAGAAATCAAAACTAATTTCGTTAATGCCGTTTTTAGATGAGCACCAAGTCATGCGAGTAAGAGGAAGATTGGAAAATGCAAATATACCATACAATAGAAAACATCCAATAATTTTGCCATCGAATCATCATATAACTAATATCATAATTGACGAGTTACATCAAGATACACTTCATGGAGGTGTAAATTTAGTACTGAACACAAGTCGACACATGTATTGGATTATAAATGGAAAAAAGGATATTGCAAAACGAATTAACAAATGTGTAATTTGTATACGACAACGTAAAGAAGTGAAAGTACAATTAATGGGTAATTTACCTAGAGCACGCATTAACATCACGAAACCATTCGTTCATGTAGGAATGGATTTTGCAGGGCCAGTTATGTTAAAATTGTCATCACATCGAAGCGCACGTCAGTACAAAGGATATATTTGCATATTTATTTGCATGGCTACGAAAGCAATACATCTAGAATTGGTATCAGATTTAACATCTACAGCATTTATAGCAGCATTTCGAAGATTTACATCGCGTAGAGGATTATGTACTGATCTACATTCCGACTGTGGAACAAATTTTAAAGGAGCAGAAGTAATTCTAGATAAAGAATTCAACAAAGCAATGAAGGAAGCGTCTCCAGCTTTAACCCAATTTTTTAGTTTACAACAAATAAATTGGCATTTTAATCCTCCAGGAGCACCTCATTTTGGTGGATTATGGGAGGCAGGAGTAAAGTCAGTCAAGTTTCATCTACGCAGAGTAATCGGAAAAAATATTTATTCATTTGAGGAATATTCGACGTTGTTGTGTCAGGTAGAAGCATGTCTAAATTCCCGACCACTCACTGTAGTCGATCAACAAACTGATAATATGGAAGTTCTAACACCTGCACATTTCTTGATTGGTCAAGCACTAAATGCAGTACCAGAATCAACTGTATTAGAAAAGGTGGCAATTGGTCAAAGATGGAGGCACATGCAATATTTAACACAGCAATTTTGGAAAAAATGGTCGACTGAATACTTGAACACACTACAGCAGAACAAAGTGGCAGTCAGTAGAATCAAATCTCAAAGTAGGGGATATAGTACTGGTTAAAGAAGAGACGACAGCGCCAACTTTTTGGCCACTCGGAAAAATAGAAGAAGTGTATCCAGGAGATGATGGACTGACTCGTGTTGTTCAAGTTAAGACGCAATACAGCTCATTTCGCCGACCAGTTACAAAAATCTGTCCATTGATAACAGTTTTAAAAAGAATAGATTTTCAGAAAATTCTACGATCAAAACAAAGGGATTTTCGAATCAATCTACCAGATCGTTGGAGCGTTCGGGTTCGTGTGTACACTGATGGGAAGGTGAAATTTCACCCTCATCAACGGCGCACACGTACCAACAAAAAGGCTAAGGAATAGATTGTTGAACGGATTCGTTCAACAGGGGGGAGAATGTTTAGCCAACCTAAAATAAAATAAATAAATTATTAAAAATGAAATGAAATGATTTTAATTACTTAACTTTAATCCCATCCAGGGTGTGGTACAATAACAATTCCAGGTTGTTGTATCTGAAAATAAATGTTTTTTATATTCAGTATACAAAATATAAAACGCAACATACCTTAGGTGTCCTCAACAACTATTGCATAGTTGAATTTACCAATTGGATCAATTTATTGGAAATTGATGTCCAATGGTAAACAAACCGGCATAACCTGTAAAAAACAATGAAATTTATATATATATGAAAATATTGGATTAGACATGTACAATGCCGTAATCCATGGTTTATATATATTAATGGAACCAGAAAAGGCTCCTAAATAATAAATTGTAGAACTTACCTGAATTTATTCTTGATTTTAGCCGAAATTCTGGAAAAAACTTCTGCTCGTTTGCGGCTGTCAAACGAGAACTTGTTGATTGCCCTATGTGCAGAACTTTATTTTCAGACATATACAATCTTACTTACCCAGTAGAATGAAGTGTCGCGAATCCAAAAATCTTATGCAAAACATAAGAAAAGGAGCATAAAACATAAAATTATGCTTTTAAATATGTTATGGAAAACATAATTGGAGTGAATGAAACCGATCGGGTAAGCGAGATAGATATAGAACAACAAATTAAGTTCTCTTAATTCAGCAAACGGCAAGGTGCCACTATATCGATGAAATGTAACGCAGGGGTGTACAAATTAGATAAATTATAGCATAATTTAAATCACAAAAATTATAAAATTTAACAGGAGAAAACAATAAAATGTTACAAAACATAACAAATTAAGAACATCTGAAGGCAAATATATCATAAAACCTTGATATAACATGGAAATAAATAAATTAAGTAGTTTATGGTAGGTCTACAAGGTAATATGCTATAATTAACGTGCAACCCTGCAAAAAATGGACCAGAACAAACTATAAAAGACGGTGCAACGAATTAATCATTCTCTTTCGTTATCAGATTTTGGTGAGATTCACATTAAATTAAACAAAAAAAGGCAAATTTATCAAAATTATTAATTTGCAAACAACACATCATCGCAAACAAACATAATTTTTGCAACAATACAACAAAAATATAACAAGGAGTCAACTACAAACAACAAACAACGAAAATCAATGTGAGTATTGTATGGATAAGATCATAAATACACGAAAGTGGAAATTTTATTATTGTTCCTACTTTACTTTGGGAATAATAATTTGTTGTATAATTATATAAGGTTTTTTTTTTCTGCCATTTTGGAAATAATTCATACAATTCATTCCTTTGGTTTTTTTTCCTCGAATATTTTAGAAACTGGAGCAATTTAAAATTATAATTTGGAAATTATAATTTACAACATCAAACATAAATAAATAAAATATTTTTTTTTGAAATATAATAAAATCATATTGATTCTTTTTTTTTTTTTTAATATTTGTATATAAATAGAGTAATTTGGTTATATTTGGTCAATACAAAATTAAACAATTTAAATTGCTAACGGGCCATAACATAGTGTAGAATTTATTTTTTTTTGTGTCAAACAATCAATTACAATAAAGCAATTGCGTTAACAACAGTATTTGAAACCCCAACTAAAACCGCAACTGACAAGTGTAAATCGTTTTTTTTTGTTGTTTAAAGTTAAAATTTTACGGATATATTTAAAACAATTTTTTTTATTATCGTGAATTTTATTTACACCACCTTGGTAGTACTTTGATATTATACATAATAAACATATAATTTCATTTGTTTAATTAAAATTTGGCGCAAATATTAATAAATTTTGATAATCATTTTGAAGTTAGTGTCTTTCGCATTGGTATCGCTTTTGCATCAAACATAAAAGAACACGCGGTTTCGTATACAGTGTCAGTATTGGGTGACAGTTAAATACTTTTGTTGTGCATATTGAATTAAGGTATACACATAATTAACGAAACTTCAAACGCTATTTTTTTTTTTATTAAGGCATACATACAATTAACGTAACGTTAACGCATTTTGTAAATTTATATAAATTAATATTTGAATTTGTTTGAAATTTTTTTTTGTAAATAATTTGGAAATTTAGATTAACAATTTGTCAACAATTTGAGTTTTATAAATTAATTATATTAAAGTAATACTGAATTTATTATTATAATTTTATTTTTTTGAGTTTATCAATTTTATTTTAAATTTTAATTTCATTTGTTTAAATTCTTTTTTTTTTATTTAATTAATTTTTTTTTTTAATAAATTATATACAATTTTTTTTCTCGATATTTAATAAATAAATAATTTGATCGTAAGCGAAGCATAGTCTTTTATTTTTAGTTCACGGAGAAGAATTTAATTAATTTTAATTTTATCTAGCTCACCGAACACCCGGCGTGGTGGAGTTAAACGTATTTCTGGTTTAATTTATGAAGAAACACGTGGTGTTTTAAAAGTATTTTTGGAAAATGTTATTCGTCATGCAGTCACATATACTGAGCATGCTAAAAGAAAAACTGTCACAGCTATGGATGTTGTTTATGCGCTTAAAAGACAAGGCAGAACACTATATGGTTTCGGAGGTTAAAAATAAATATAAACAAAAACGGTACTTTTCAGGACCACCATTTTATTTACAAAAAGTATAAAAAAATACATATAAACATAATATATATTTTCCAAGTTATTATATATTTTCCAAGTTAAGATAATAAATAAAATATACATATTATATTCCAGATTTTTTTTAGTTGTTTTAAGAAAAATATTTAAATCGAAAAAAAACAATTATTTTGAAATTTATTAATTGAAATGTGTTCGGTGAGCTAGATAAAATTAAAGTTAATTAAATTCTTCTCCGTGAACTAAAAATAAAAGACTATGCTTCGCTTACGATCAAATTATTTATTTATTAAATATCGAGAAAGAAAAAAAAAAAATTGTATATAATTTATTAAAAAAAATTAATTAAATAAAAAAATTTAAACAAATTAAATTAACATTTAAAATAAAATTGATAAACTCAAAAAATAAAATTATAATAATAAATTCAGTATTACTTTAATATAATTAATTTATAAAACTCAAATTGTTGACAAATTGTTATCTAAATTTCCAAATTATTTACAAAAAAAAATTTAAAACAAATTCAAATATTAATTTATATAAATTTACGAAATGCGTTAACGTTACGTTAATTGTATATATACCTTAATAAAAAAAATTGCGTTTGAAGTTGCGTTAATTATGTGTACACCTTAATTCAATATGCACAACAAAAGTATTTAACTGTCACCCAATACTGACACTGTATACAAAACCGCGTGTTCCTTTATGTTTGATGCAAAAGCGATACCAATGCGAAAGACACTAACTTCAAAATGATTATCAAAATTTATTAATATTTGCGCCAAATTTTAATTAAACAAATGAAATTATATGTTTATTATGTATAATATCAAAGTACTACCAAGGTGGTGTAAATAAAATTCACGATAATAAAAAAAATTGTTTTAAATATATCCGTAAAATTTTAACTTTAAACAACAAAAAAAAACGATTTACACTTGTCAGTTGCGGTTTTAGTTGGGGTTTCAAATACTGTTGTTAACGCAATTGCTTTATTGTAATTGATTGTTTGACACAAAAAAAAAAAAAAAATTCTACTTTATGTTATGGCCCGTTAGCAATTTAAATTGTTCAATTTAGTATTGACCAAATATAACCAAATTACTCTATTTATATACAAATATTAAAATAAAAAAAAGAATCAATATGATTTTATTATATTTCAAAAAAAAATATTTTATTTATTTATGTTTAATGTTCTAAATTATAATTTCCAAATTATAATTTTAAATTGCTCCAATTTCTAAATTATTCGAGGAAAAAAACCAAAGGAATGAATTATATGAATTATTCCCAAAATGGCAGAAAAAAAACCTTATATAATTCTACAACAAATTATTATTCCCAAAGTAAAGTAGGAACAATCATAAAATTTCCACTTTCGTGTATTTATGATCTTATCCATACAATACTCACGTTGATTTTCGTTGTATGTTGTTTGTAGTTGACTCCTTGTTATATTTTTGTTGTATTGTTGCAAAATTATGTTTGTTTGCGATGATGTGTTGTTTGTAATAATTTTGATAAATTTGCCTTGATTAATTTAATGTGAATCTCACCAAAATCTGATAACGAAAGAGAATGATTAATTCGTTGCGCCGTCTTTTATAGTTTGTTTTGGTCCATTTTTTGCAGGGCTGCACGTTAATTATAGCATATTACCTTGTAAACCTACCATAAACTATTTAATTTATTTATTTCCATGTTATATCAAGGTTTTATGATATATTTGCCTTCAGATGTTCTTAATTTGTTATGTTTTGTAACATTTTATTGTTTTCTCCTGTTAAATTTTATAATTTTTGTGATTTAAATTATGCTATAATTTATCTAATTTGTACATCCCTGCGTTACATTTCATCGATATAGTGGCACCTTGCCGTTTGCTGAATTAAGAGAACTTAATTTGTTGTTCTATATCTATCTCGCTTACCCTATCGGTTTCATTCACTCCAATTATGTTTTCCATAACATATTTAAAAGCATAATTTTATGTTTTATGCTCCTTTTCTTATGTTTTGCATAAGATTTTTGGATTCGCGACACTTCATTCTACTGGGTAAGTAAGATTGTATATGTCTGAACATAAAGTTCTGCACACAGGGCAATCAACAAGTTCTCGTTTGACAGCCGCAAACGAGCAGAAGTTTTTCCAGAATTTCGGCTAAAATCAAGAATAAATTCAGGTAAGTTCTACAATTTATTATTTAGGAGCCTTTTCTGGTTCCATTAATATATATAAACCATGGATTACGGCATTGTACATGTCGAATCCAATATTTTCATATATATATAAATTTCATTGTTTTTTACAGGTTATGCCGGTTTGTTTACCATTGGACATCAATTTCCAATAAATTGATCCAATTGGTAAATTCAACTATGAAATAGTTGTTGAGGACACCTAAGGTATGTTGCGTTTTATATTTTGTATATTAAATATAAAAAACATTTATTTTCAGATAAAACAACCTGGAATTTTTATTGTACCACACCTTGGATGGAATTAAAGATAAGTAATTAAAATCATTTCATTTCATTTTTACTAATATATTTATTTTATTTTAGGTTGGCTAAACATTCTCCCCCCTGTGGAACGAATCCGTTCAACAATCTATTCCTTTTTTTTGTTGGTACGTGTGCGCCGTTGATGATGGTGAAATTTCACCTTCCCATCAGTGTACACACGAACCCGAACGCTCCAACGATCTGGTAGATTGATTCGAAAATCCCTTTGTTTTGATCGTAGAATTTTCTGAAAATCTATTCTTTTTAAAACGTGTTTCGGGATAAAAATGTGTTCGCCTTCCCTGGTAATGAATTTTTGAATGTCATTTTCAATTCTCATTTTTATTTCCGTGATGGTTTCAGATGGCCGAATCGAGTTCCAATCAGTGATATATCGATTATTAATCACGACGGTTGACTCCTCTTTCTCAGCTGGTTTTGCTGCTGCTGATTCATCACGTTGCGGTGACAATTGGACATCCTCCCAAATGGTCAAAAAATCTTCATTTTCAAATTGATTCATTTTTACCTATTATGAAAAAAAAAAATAAAGTATTAGTTAATTATTATGCATTTGAATAACATAGAACACTTGGACGACAACAGAACATAACGATACAACATGTCATTTTTTAAACCCCATTAGTTTCTAATGTTGTTACTCTATTAATATCTGTTATTAATGGACAGATTTTTGTAACTGGTCGGCGAAATGAGCTATGTTGCGTCTTAACTTGAACAACACGAGTCAGTCCATCATCTCCTGGATACACTTCTTCTATTTTTCCGAGTGGCCAAAAGGTTGGCGCTGTTGTCTCTTCTTTAACCAGTACTATATCCCCTACTTTGAGATTTGGTTCTACTGACTGCCACTTTGTTCGCTGCTGTAGTGTGTTCAAGTATTCAGTCGACCATTTTTTCCAAAATTGCTGTGTCAAATATTGCATGTGCCTCCATCTTTGACCAATTGCCACTTTTTCTAATACAGTTGATTCTGGTACTGCATTTAGTGCTTGACCAATCAAGAAATGTCCAGGTGTTAGAACTTCCATATTATCAGTTTGTTGATCGACTACAGTGAGTGGTCGGGAATTTAGACATGCTTCTACCTGACACAACAACGTCGCATATTCCTCAAATGAATAAATATTTTTTCCGATTACTCTGCGTAGATGAAACTTGATTGACTTTACTCCTGCCTCCCATAATCCACCAAAATGAGGTGCTCCTGGAGGATTAAAATGCCAATTTATTTGTTGTAAACTAAAAAATTGGGTTAGAGCTGGAGACGCTTCCTTCATTGCTTTGTTGAACTCTTTATCTAGAATTACTTCTGCTCCTTTAAAATTTGTTCCACAGTCGGAATATAGATCAGTACATAATCCTCTACGCGATGTAAATCTTCGAAATGCTGCTATAAATGCTGTAGATGTTAAATCTGATACCAATTCTAGATGTATTGCTTTCGTAGCTATGCAAATAAATATGCAAATATATCCTTTGTACTGACGTGCGCTTCGATGTGATGACAATTTTAACATAACTGGCCCTGCAAAATCCATTCCTACATGAACGAATGGTTTCGTGATGTTAATGCGTGCTCTAGGTAAATTACCCATTAATTGTACTTTCACTTCTTTACGTTGTCGTATACAAATTACGCATTTGTTAATTCGTTTTGCAATCTCCTTTTTTCCATTTATAATCCAATACATGTGTCGACTTGTGTTCAGTACTAAATTTACACCTCCATGAAGTGTATCTTGATGTAACTCGTCAATTATGATATTAGTTATATGATGATTCGATGGCAAAATTATTGGATGTTTTCTATTGTATGGTATATTTGCATTTTCCAATCTTCCTCTTACTCGCATGACTTGGTGCTCATCTAAAAACGGCATTAACGAAATTAGTTTTGATTTCCGACTTATAGCATTTCCTTTAATTAGCTGTTGATATTCATCGTTGAATTCGCATTGTTGTATTCTCTTAAATATTGTATTTTGTGCTAAGCGTATTTCATTTGCTGTTACTGTGCCACTTGTTTTATCACCTTTCTTTTTTGCGTTGTATTTAAACCGTAGTACCAATGCTATTATTCGTGATAGTTTTACAAACGACGAGCACTGTTGAAACGTGTCATCCATTTGAATAAAAAATGACTTAGATGTTGCTGTTTTTGCTTCTAATACTGGTGTCGAGTAGCAATACTCAATTTTGGCCATTCTGTTTCATCCTTTACTAACCACGTAGGGCCATTCCACCAAAATTCGTTATGTATGATGTTCTTTACGTTTATTCCTCTGGAAGCCAGATCAGCTGGGTTATGCTCGGTGGGCACATGTCTCCATAAGCTCGGTTCTACTCTTTCTTGTATTTCTGCAACTCTATGTGACACGAATGTTTTCCATTTCGATGGATGATTTTGTATCCATTGTAATGCAATCGTTGAATCTATCCATGCTGTCGTTGCACAATTTTTAAGACCCATAGCATTTTGTGTTGCAGTAAACAATCGAGCTAAAATGAGCGCACCGCACAACTCCAACCGAGGCAAAGTCACAGGTTTGATCGGTGCAACCTTTGTTTTTGACGCAATTAATTTTGATGTTGTAGTTCCATTTTGATGTTGGATCCGCATATATATGACAGCAGCGTAGGCGTGAATAGACGCATCACAAAATCCATGTAATTGCATGCTTATTGCTTGATCGCTGCTACCTAACCACCTTGGAATTCGAATTTTGTTCAAATCCATCAATTCAGTCTTGAAACCTTCCCACTGCGCTGCAATTGTTTGATCTACTTCTGCATCCCATGTTGAACCTGTCATCCATAATTTTTGAATTAACAGCTTTGCCACTATTATCACTGGTGATATCCAACCTAGGGGATCATACAATGATGCAACTTGTGATAAAATTGAACGTTTGGTATTGGCTTGCTTAATTTTACTGACGACCATAAATGTAAAGTGATCGGTTCCTGGATACCATCGAATACCTAATGTTTTCAATATGTCATGTTCATCAAATTTAAATGTTTCTTTTAACTCACGATGATCTAATGGCAAATTTTCTACTACTTCAGGAACATTACTTGCCCATTTGCGTAACTTAAAATGACCCTTTTGTAACATATTTATGCATTGTTGTTGTAATTCGATGGCATCTTCGATGTTATCTGCCCCACTTAACAAATCGTCAACGTAGAAATCCGAAAATACCGCTTGTGCTGCACGAGGATAGTTTTGCATTTCATCCAATCCTAATTGTTGCAAAGTTTTGATTGCTAAGTACGGAGCTGCTGAAGTTCCAAATGTCACAGTCTTTAGTTGGTAATCACGTTCCATTTTACTTACAGGATCTCTCCAAATGATCCTTTGATATCTGCGATGATCAGGATGTACTAAAATCATGCGATACATTTTCTCTATATCTGCCGTCATTGCAATTTTATATTTTCGCCATTTCATTAAAGTTGCAAACAGTGTTGGTTGGATTGTTGGACCCACCAACATCTGTTCGTTCAATGATTTTCCATTTGTTGATTTTGCAGAAGCGTCGAACACAACCCGAAGTTTTGTTGTAGTACTTTCTTTAAATACTGCGTGATGTGGAATGTAATAATTTGGTTCATCTTTGTTATCAATTACTATCTCCATCTGTTGCATTTCTATGTATTCATCTAAACATTTTGAATATTCATTTTCCAATTCGATATTGTTTTTCAATTTGTTCTGCAAAATATTATAACGTTTTCGTGACACTTCCTTAGACAAACCTAGCTCTGGATTCCGACCACCAACAAACGGAAGCTTCACTTGATATTGCCCGTTAGAAAGTCTGCTGTGTGTTGTTTTGAAAATCTCTTCACATTCCTGCTCATCAGGTTGCAAGGTTTTCTTTGTTGATACTTCTTCTAATTCCCAAAATTGCTTTAATTGATGACAGAGTTCATCTGCTGGATTTTGACGAATCGTAAAAGTTTGAACATGTTGACTGGACATATTGGAACTACTTCCTAAAACTATCCATCCTAACATTGTTTGTATTGCAACTGGTGCATCTTTAGGACCTTTAACTAATCCTCCTTGTATGATTTCAGCATATACCTGTGCCCCTAGAAGTATATCTATTGTTCCTGGTTTATGATATGTGGGATCTGCTAATTCTAAATTGTTGAGATGCTCCCACTGCCTTTTTGTAGTTGTGCGTGATGGCAATAAATCCGTAATTTTCTTGATTACAAGCATGCTGACATTCACCTTGTGTGATTTTGACATGTGATCATGCAATTGGATTTTTACTTGTCTATTCGCCATTGCTGTTTTACTCGTGTTGAGACCAGTAACTTCAATTTTAGCTGGCGTACCATGAACTCCCAATCTTTTACAACTGCTTTCTGTGATAAACGATGATTGAGATCCAGGATCCACTAAACAGCGTAACATTATTGATCTTCCATTTCGATCATAAACTGCGACTAATGCTGTTGCCAGAAGTACTTCATGTTGTTCAGTTGTCAAAAAATTTGCTGATTGCTCCGTCATTGTGCAATTATTATTGGATTGCGCCTTTTCTCTTTGACGACCTTGCCCTTCAGTTCTGTGCTGATCCTTAACCCCCTGTGAGTTATGTGATGATCCATGAACGTTAGGATTTGTTAAATGTAACAAACTGTGATGATTTTTTTGACACTGTCTACATGTGTTTTTGCTTGTGCACTTCGTGACAACATGGCCTCCAGAAAAACAATTAAAACATCGACCACTGTTTCCAATACATATTCTACGTTGTTTGATGTCCATTTGTAAAAATTTTTTACATGTTCCAACGTAATGTGAACCATTGCAAGCTGGACATTTAGTACTTGTAGCGCTATGATAACTTTTGGTGACTGTTGTTGTTTTACTAGTTGTTGTTGAATGTGATACGGCTTCTAAAACTCTGAATCTTGTATTCAAAAATTTCTTAAATTTGTCCAGTGACGGAAGATCTTGTCCATCACCTAACTCTTCTTCCCAAAGTCGCATTGTGATAAATGGTACCTTTTGTACTAGTAAGTAAATGATAATTGTATCCCATGTGGATATATCAACTTCTAGTGATTTTAATTGCTGTTCACATTCTTCTGTTGTTTCAATAAGTTGTTTTAATGCCTTGCTACTTTCGGTAAGTATTTTTGGTTGATTCACTAATATTTTTATTTGTGTGTTTACTAATAATCTTTTATTCTCATATCTGCATTTCAATTTTGTCCAAGCAGGTTCATAATCATCGTTTGTAATTGGAATGTGTCTTAGTAGTCGTTCCGCTTCACCAACTAAACATCCTTTCAAATATTGTAGTTTTTGTACTGGATACAGTTGTGTGTTAGCATGAATCATAGTGGTAAACAAATCGTGAAATGATCTCCACTCCATATAATCGCCATTAAATTTCGGCAATGTTATGCGTGGTAGATGTACTTGAACATTAGCATGATGTATTGTATCATTCATAGTTGTATCTGTGATGACTGGTTGTTTAACTTCTGCTGGTTGTTTAAGCTTCAAGTTATCCTTTAATTCACCAATATATTCTGTATATAGTACATCTATATCTGCATACACATCGTTTACTATGTAGTTATCAGCGCATTGTTCTCCAGATGTTGCAATTAATTCACGAATAATTGTATCGTTGTCATTAAACTGCTTCCATTGTTCATCCAAACTACTGATCTTCGTTTCGTAGAATCCCACGTTTCGCTTGTCAAGCTTAGTTTTCTTGGCGTTGATGATAATCCGCTGAATTTTATCTGCCAACACTTGCTGTTTTGTCAGAGCACCTTTCAGTTGCATAGACATGTTAAAATACAACCACGGTATAGCGTTTGATAAAAGATTAATTTTATTTGGCTAAAAACTGACTGGACAATAACAATTAAACGTTACCAACTAACCCTGCTTTTAAATTGCCAACTATTGCACCACTGACGTACAAATTTCAAATAAAATGAAAAGAAAACAATCAATTACTACCCTAAATATTCAATACTTATTAATCGGACCGCGCGTTACAATATATCCGGTTCGAAGGACCAAAATGTTCGGTGAGCTAGATAAAATTAAAGTTAATTAAATTCTTCTCCGTGAACTAAAAATAAAAGACTATGCTTCGCTTACGATCAAATTATTTATTTATTAAATATCGAGAAAGAAAAAAAAAAAATTGTATATAATTTATTAAAAAAAATTAATTAAATAAAAAAATTTAAACAAATTAAATTAACATTTAAAATAAAATTGATAAACTCAAAAAATAAAATTATAATAATAAATTCAGTATTACTTTAATATAATTAATTTATAAAACTCAAATTGTTGACAAATTGTTATCTAAATTTCCAAATTATTTACAAAAAAAAATTTAAAACAAATTCAAATATTAATTTATATAAATTTACAAAATGCGTTAACGTTACGTTAATTGTATATATACCTTAATAAAAAAAATTGCGTTTGAAGTTGCGTTAATTATGTGTACACCTTAATTCAATATGCACAACAAAAGTATTTAACTGTCACCCAATACTGACACTGTATACAAAACCGCGTGTTCCTTTATGTTTGATGCAAAAGCGATACCAATGCGAAAGACACTAACTTCAAAATGATTATCAAAATTTATTAATATTTGCGCCAAATTTTAATGAAATTATATGTTTATTATGTATAATATCAAAGTACTACCAAGGTAGTGTACATAAAATTCACGATAATAAAAAAAAAATTGTTTTAAATATATCCGTAAAATTTTAACTTTAAACAACAAAAAAAACGATTTATACTTGTCAGTTGCGGTTTTAGTTGGGGTTTCAAATACTGTTGTTAACGCAATTGCTTTATTGTAATTGATTGTTTGACACAAAAAAAAAAATAAATTCTACTTTATGTTATGGCCCGTTAGCAATTTAAATTGTTCAATTTAGTATTGACCAAATATAACCAAATTACTCTATTTATATACAAATATTAAAATAAAAAAAAGAATCAATATGATTTTATTATATTTCAAAAAAAAATATTTTATTTATTTATGTTTAATGTTCTAAATTATAATTTCCAAATTATAATTTTAAATTGCTCCAATTTCTAAATTATTCGAGGAAAAAAACCAAAGGAATGAATTATATGAATTATTCCCAAAATGGCAGAAAAAAAACCTTATATAATTCTACAACAAATTATTATTCCCAAAGTAAAGTAGGAACAATCATAAAATTTCCACTTTCGTGTATTTATGATCTTATCCATACAATACTCACGTTGATTTTCGTTGTATGTTGTTTGTAGTTGACTCCTTGTTATATTTTTGTTGTATTGTTGCAAAATTATGTTTGTTTGCGATGATGTGTTGTTTGTAATAATTTTGATAAATTTGCCTTGATTAATTTAATGTGAATCTCACCAAAATCTGATAACGAAAGAGAATGATTAATTCGTTGCGCCGTCTTTTATAGTTTGTTTTGGTCCATTTTTTGCAGGGCTGCACGTTAATTATAGCATATTACCTTGTAAACCTACCATAAACTATTTAATTTATTTATTTCCATGTTATATCAAGGTTTTATGATATATTTGCCTTCAGATGTTCTTAATTTGTTATGTTTTGTAACATTTTATTGTTTTCTCCTGTTAAATTTTATAATTTTTGTGATTTAAATTATGCTATAATTTATCTAATTTGTACATCCCTGCGTTACATTTCATCGATATAGTGGCACCTTGCCGTTTGCTGAATTAAGAGAACTTAATTTGTTGTTCTATATCTATCTCGCTTACCCTATCGGTTTCATTCACTCCAATTATGTTTTCCATAACATATTTAAAAGCATAATTTTATGTTTTATGCTCCTTTTCTTATGTTTTGCATAAGATTTTTGGATTCGCGACACTTCATTCTACTGGGTAAGTAAGATTGTATATGTCTGAACATAAAGTTCTGCACACAGGGCAATCAACAAGTTCTCGTTTGACAGCCGCAAACGAGCAGAAGTTTTTCCAGAATTTCGGCTAAAATCAAGAATAAATTCAGGTAAGTTCTACAATTTATTATTTAGGAGCCTTTTCTGGTTCCATTAATATATATAAACCATGGATTACGGCATTGTACATGTCGAATCCAATATTTTCATATATATATAAATTTCATTGTTTTTTACAGGTTATGCCGGTTTGTTTACCATTGGACATCAATTTCCAATAAATTGATCCAATTGGTAAATTCAACTATGAAATAGTTGTTGAGGACACCTAAGGTATGTTGCGTTTTATATTTTGTATATTAAATATAAAAAACATTTATTTTCAGATAAAACAACCTGGAATTTTTATTGTACCACACCTTGGATGGAATTAAAGATAAGTAATTAAAATCATTTCATTTCATTTTTACTAATATATTTATTTTATTTTAGGTTGGCTAAACATTCTCCCCCCTGTTGAACGAATCCGTTCAACAATCTATTCCTTTTTTTTGTTGGTACGTGTGCGCCGTTGATGATGGTGAAATTTCACCTTCCCATCAGTGTACACACGAACCCGAACGCTCCAACGATCTGGTAGATTGATTCGAAAATCCCTTTGTTTTGATCGTAGAATTTTCTGAAAATCTATTCTTTTTAAAACGTGTTTCGGGATAAAAATGTGTTCGCCTTCCCTGGTAATGAATTTTTGAATGTCATTTTCAATTCTCATTTTTATTTCCGTGATGGTTTCAGATGGCCGAATCGAGTTCCAATCAGTGATATATCGATTATTAATCACGACGGTTGACTCCTCTTTCTCAGCTGGTTTTGCTGCTGCTGATTCATCACGTTGCGGTGACAATTGGACATCCTCCCAAATGGTCAAAAAATCTTCATTTTCAAATTGATTCATTTTTACCTATTATGAAAAAAAAAAATAAAGTATTAGTTAATTATTATGCATTTGAATAACATAGAACACTTGGACGACAACAGAACATAACGATACAACATGTCATTTTTTAAACCCCATTAGTTTCTAATGTTGTTACTCTATTAATATCTGTTATTAATGGACAGATTTTTGTAACTGGTCGGCGAAATGAGCTATGTTGCGTCTTAACTTGAACAACACGAGTCAGTCCATCATCTCCTGGATACACTTCTTCTATTTTTCCGAGTGGCCAAAAGGTTGGCGCTGTTGTCTCTTCTTTAACCAGTACTATATCCCCTACTTTGAGATTTGGTTCTACTGACTGCCACTTTGTTCGCTGCTGTAGTGTGTTCAAGTATTCAGTCGACCATTTTTTCCAAAATTGCTGTGTCAAATATTGCATGTGCCTCCATCTTTGACCAATTGCCACTTTTTCTAATACAGTTGATTCTGGTACTGCATTTAGTGCTTGACCAATCAAGAAATGTCCAGGTGTTAGAACTTCCATATTATCAGTTTGTTGATCGACTACAGTGAGTTGTCGGGAATTTAGACATGCTTCTACCTGACACAACAACGTCGCATATTCCTCAAATGAATAAATATTTTTTCCGATTACTCTGCGTAGATGAAACTTGATTGACTTTACTCCTGCCTCCCATAATCCACCAAAATGAGGTGCTCCTGGAGGATTAAAATGCCAATTTATTTGTTGTAAACTAAAAAATTGGGTTAGAGCTGGAGACGCTTCCTTCATTGCTTTGTTGAACTCTTTATCTAGAATTACTTCTGCTCCTTTAAAATTTGTTCCACAGTCGGAATATAGATCAGTACATAATCCTCTACGCGATGTAAATCTTCGAAATGCTGCTATAAATGCTGTAGATGTTAAATCTGATACCAATTCTAGATGTATTGCTTTCGTAGCCATGCAAATAAATATGCAAATATATCCTTTGTACTGACGTGCGCTTCGATGTGATGACAATTTTAACATAACTGGCCCTGCAAAATCCATTCCTACATGAACGAATGGTTTCGTGATGTTAATGCGTGCTCTAGGTAAATTACCCATTAATTGTACTTTCACTTCTTTACGTTGTCGTATACAAATTACGCATTTGTTAATTCGTTTTGCAATCTCCTTTTTTCCATTTATAATCCAATACATGTGTCGACTTGTGTTCAGTACTAAATTTACACCTCCATGAAGTGTATCTTGATGTAACTCGTCAATTATGATATTAGTTATATGATGATTCGATGGCAAAATTATTGGATGTTTTCTATTGTATGGTATATTTGCATTTTCCAATCTTCCTCTTACTCGCATGACTTGGTGCTCATCTAAAAACGGCATTAACGAAATTAGTTTTGATTTCCGACTTATAGCATTTCCTTTAATTAGCTGTTGATATTCATCGTTGAATTCGCATTGTTGTATTCTCTTAAATATTGTATTTTGTGCTAAGCGTATTTCATTTGCTGTTACTGTGCCACTTGTTTTATCACCTTTCTTTTTTGCGTTGTATTTAAACCGTAGTACCAATGCTATTATTCGTGATAGTTTTACAAACGACGAACACTGTTGAAACGTGTCATCCATTTGAATAAAAAATGACTTAGATGTTGCTGTTTTTGCTTCTAATACTGGTGTCGTAGTAGCAATACTCAATTTTGGCCATTCTGTTTCATCCTTTACTAACCACGTAGGGCCATTCCACCAAAATTCGTTATGTATGATGTTCTTTACGTTTATTCCTCTGGAAGCCAGATCAGCTGGGTTATGCTCGGTGGGCACATGTCTCCATAAGCTCGGTTCTACTCTTTCTTGTATTTCTGCAACTCTATGTGACACGAATGTTTTCCATTTCGATGGATGATTTTGTATCCATTGTAATGCAATCGTTGAATCTATCCATGCTGTCGTTGCACAATTTTTAAGACCCATAGCATTTTGTGTTGCAGTAAACAATCGAGCTAAAATGAGCGCACCGCACAACTCCAACCGAGGCAAAGTCACAGGTTTGATCGGTGCAACCTTTGTTTTTGACGCAATTAATTTTGATGTTGTAGTTCCATTTTGATGTTGGATCCGCATATATATGACAGCAGCGTAGGCGTGAATAGACGCATCACAAAATCCATGTAATTGCATGCTTATTGCTTGATCGCTGCTACCTAACCACCTTGGAATTCGAATTTTGTTCAAATCCATCAATTCAGTCTTGAAACCTTCCCACTGCGCTGCAATTGTTTGATCTACTTCTGCATCCCATGTTGAACCTGTCATCCATAATTTTTGAATTAACAGCTTTGCCACTATTATCACTGGTGATATCCAACCTAGGGGATCATACAATGATGCAACTTGTGATAAAATTGAACGTTTGGTATTGGCTTGCTTAATTTTACTGACGACCATAAATGTAAAGTGATCGGTTCCTGGATACCATCGAATACCTAATGTTTTCAATATGTCATGTTCATCAAATTTAAATGTTTCTTTTAACTCACGATGATCTAATGGCAAATTTTCTACTACTTCAGGAACATTACTTGCCCATTTGCGTAACTTAAAATGACCCTTTTGTAACATATTTATGCATTGTTGTTGTAATTCGATGGCATCTTCGATGTTATCTGCCCCACTTAACAAATCGTCAACGTAGAAATCCGAAAATACCGCTTGTGCTGCACGAGGATAGTTTTGCATTTCATCCAATCCTAATTGTTGCAAAGTTTTGATTGCTAAGTACGGAGCTGCTGAAGTTCCAAATGTCACAGTCTTTAGTTGGTAATCACGTTCCATTTTACTTACAGGATCTCTCCAAATGATCCTTTGATATCTGCGATGATCAGGATGTACTAAAATCATGCGATACATTTTCTCTATATCTGCCGTCATTGCAATTTTATATTTTCGCCATTTCATTAAAGTTGCAAACAGTGTTGGTTGGATTGTTGGACCCACCAACATCTGTTCGTTCAATGATTTTCCATTTGTTGATTTTGCAGAAGCGTCGAACACAACCCGAAGTTTTGTTGTAGTACTTTCTTTAAATACTGCGTGATGTGGAATGTAATAATTTGGTTCATCTTTGTTATCAATTACTATCTCCATCTGTTGCATTTCTATGTATTCATCTAAACATTTTATTTATTTATTTGTGTTTAAATCAAACAACTTACAAAATTTCTTAAAATATATAAAATTACAAAATTCTTAAAATATATAAAATTAAAATTAAAATAGTAACTATGAGTAATCAAATATAGATAAAATATATACAATAATAATATGTATATAATAAAAATATTAATTCTATATAAAAAATAGAATATTGTCAAGTATTTAATTGATTTTACTCATATTAATTAACTAGCTATAAATTCCAATTTAAAAGTGTTTACAAATTACTAATTAAGTATAGTAATAAACAAAAGGTTTAATTAATAACAGTAATAACAATCATAGCAATTATTATAGCAGAAACAATTCAGTTACTTAATATTAACTTTTTTAAATTATTTTTAGAAGTTGAACTTCTTATTTGATTTTGATATTTATTACATAATATCAGCATCCGATTAATAGGTTCAAACTTTCCATATGAAGTTCTATGGAAAGCTATTCTGAACAAATTAGGCGATCTACAGCGATAATTATTAGCAAATTGAATTTTATTTTAAATGAACAATGAATCAATTTGCAAATTTATTACTTCTGTTAAAAAGATCACGTCAGCCAATTCCCTTCTCTTTTCTAATGTTGTCAAATGGATGAGATTCAACCTTTCTAAATATGGTGGTAAAATGTATGGGTTCAACCATTGAAATTGACGAAGAGCAAATCTAATAAAATTTCTTTGGATTGCTTCTATTCGGCGAACATGAATATCGAAGTATGGATTCCATACTTGACTGGCATATTCTAGATTAGGACGAACAAGACAAGTAAATAGTGACTTTAATATGTAAGGATCCGCAAATTCTTTAGACCACCGTTTTATAAAACCTAACATTGAATTTGCTTTATTGATAATATAATTGTAATGCAACTTGAAGTCCAATTTCGGATCGAAATAAACACCCAGATCTTTAAAGGATTTAACTCTTGAAACAGTTTTTTCGTGGAGTTTATATGAAAATTGATTGGGCGAATGTTGACGTGAAAACGTCATTATTACACATTTATTGACATTAAGTTTTAGAAAATTTGAGTTACACCACATTGAAAAACGATCTAGATCATTTTGAAGCAAATATGAGTCTTTCAAAGAAGTAATCTTTTTATATATCTTCATATCGTCTGCGTATATACTTATACTGCTATTTTTAATTATAGACACTACATCATTTATCGAAATAATAAATAATAATGGTCCAATTTTGAATATTCATTTTCCCATTCGATATTGTTTTTCAATTTGTTCTGCAAAATATTATAACGTTTTCGTGACACTTCCTTAGACAAACCTAGCTCTGGATTCCGACCACCAACAAACGGAAGCTTCACTTGATATTGCCCGTTAGAAAGTCTGCTGTGTGTTGTCTCTTCACATAGAAATCTCTTCACATTCCTGCTCATCAGGTTGCAAGATTTTCTTTGTTGATACTTCTTCTAATTCCCAAAATTGCTTTAATTGATGACAGAGTTCATCTGCTGGATTTTGACGAATCGTAAAAGTTTGAACATGTTGACTGGACATATTGGAACTACTTCCTAAAACTATCCATCCTAACATTGTTTGTATTGCAACTGGTGCATCTTTAGGACCTTTAACTAATCCTCCTTGTATGATTTCAGCATATACCTGTGCCCCTAGAAGTATATCTATTGTTCCTGGTTTATGATATGTGGGATCTGCTAATTCTGAATTGTTGAGATGCTCCCACTGCCTTTTTGTAGTTGTGCGTGATGGCAATAAATCCGTAATTTTCTTGATTACAAGCATGCTGACATTCACCTTGTGTGATTTTGACATGTGATCATGCAATTGGATTTTTACTTGTCTATTCGCCATTGCTGTTTTACTCGTGTTGAGACCAGTAACTTCAATTTTAGCTGGCGTACCATGAACTCCCAATCTTTTACAACTGCTTTCTGTGATAAACGATGATTGAGATCCAGGATCCACTAAACAGCGTAACATTATTGATCTTCCATTTCGATCATAAACTGCGACTAATGCTGTTGCCAGAAGTACTTCATGTTGTTCAGTTGTCAAAAAATTTGCTGATTGCTCCGTCATTGTGCAATTATTATTGGATTGCGCCTTTTCTCTTTGACGACCTTGCCCTTCAGTTCTGTGCTGATCCTTAACCCCCTGTGAGTTATGTGATGATCCATGAACGTTAGGATTTGTTAAATGTAACAAACTGTGATGATTTTTTTGACACTGTCTACATGTGTTTTTGCTTGTGCACTTCGTGACAACATGGCCTCCAGAAAAACAATTAAAACATCGACCACTGTTTCCAATACATATTCTACGTTGTTTGATGTCCATTTGTAAAAATTTTTTACATGTTCCAACGTAATGTGAACCATTGCAAGCTGGACATTTAGTACTTGTAGCGCTATGATAACTTTTGGTGACTGTTGTTGTTTTACTAGTTGTTGTTGAATGTGATACGGCTTCTAAAACTCTGAATCTTGTATTCAAAAATTTCTTAAATTTGTCCAGTGACGGAAGATCTTGTCCATCACCTAACTCTTCTTCCCAAAGTCGCATTGTGATAAATGGTACCTTTTGTACTAGTAAGTAAATGATAATTGTATCCCATGTGGATATATCAACTTCTAGTGATTTTAATTGCTGTTCACATTCTTCTGTTGTTTCAATAAGTTGTTTTAATGCCTTGCTACTTTCGGTAAGTATTTTTGGTTGATTCACTAATATTTTTATTTGTGTGTTTACTAATAATCTTTTATTCTCATATCTGCATTTCAATTTTGTCCAAGCAGGTTCATAATCATCGTTTGTAATTGGAATGTGTCTTAGTAGTCGTTCCGCTTCACCAACTAAACATCCTTTCAAATATTGTAGTTTTTGTACTGGATACAGTTGTGTGTTAGCATGAATCATAGTGGTAAACAAATCGTGAAATGATCTCCACTCCATATAATCGCCATTAAATTTCGGCAATGTTATGCGTGGTAGATGTACTTGAACATTAGCATGATGTATTGTATCATTCATAGTTGTATCTGTGATGACTGGTTGTTTAACTTCTGCTGGTTGTTTAAGCTTCAAGTTATCCTTTAATTCACCAATATATTCTGTATATAGTACATCTATATCTGCATACACATCGTTTACTATGTAGTTATCAGCGCATTGTTCTCCAGATGTTGCAATTAATTCACGAATAATTGTATCGTTGTCATTAAACTGCTTCCATTGTTCATCCAAACTACTGATCTTCGTTTCGTAGAATCCCACGTTTCGCTTGTCAAGCTTAGTTTTCTTGGCGTTGATGATAATCCGCTGAATTTTATCTGCCAACACTTGCTGTTTTGTCAGAGCACCTTTCAGTTGCATAGACATGTTAAAATACAACCACGGTATAGCGTTTGATAAAAGATTAATTTTATTTGGCTAAAAACTGACTGGACAATAACAATTAAACGTTACCAACTAACCCTGCTTTTAAATTGCCAACTATTGCACCACTGACGTACAAATTTCAAATAAAATGAAAAGAAAACAATCAATTACTACCCTAAATATTCAATACTTATTAATCGGACCGCGCGTTACAATATATCCGGTTCGAAGGACCAAAATGTTCGGTGAGCTAGATAAAATTAAAGTTAATTAAATTCTTCTCCGTGAACTAAAAATAAAAGACTATGCTTCGCTTACGATCAAATTATTTATTTATTAAATATCGAGAAAGAAAAAAAAAAAATTGTATATAATTTATTAAAAAAAATTAATTAAATAAAAAAATTTAAACAAATTAAATTAACATTTAAAATAAAATTGATAAACTCAAAAAATAAAATTATAATAATAAATTCAGTATTACTTTAATATAATTAATTTATAAAACTCAAATTGTTGACAAATTGTTATCTAAATTTCCAAATTATTTACAAAAAAAAATTTAAAACAAATTCAAATATTAATTTATATAAATTTACGAAATGCGTTAACGTTACGTTAATTGTATATATACCTTAATAAAAAAAATTGCGTTTGAAGTTGCGTTAATTATGTGTACACCTTAATTCAATATGCACAACAAAAGTATTTAACTGTCACCCAATACTGACACTGTATACAAAACCGCGTGTTCCTTTATGTTTGATGCCAAAGCGATACCAATGCGAAAGACACTAACTTCAAAATGATTATCAAAATTTATTAATATTTGCGCCAAATTTTAATGAAATTATATGTTTATTATGTATAATATCAAAGTACTACCAAGGTAGTGTACATAAAATTCACGATAATAAAAAAAAAATTGTTTTAAATATATCCGTAACATTTTAACTTTAAACAACAAAAAAAACGATTTATACTTGTCAGTTGCGGTTTTAGTTGGGGTTTCAAATACTGTTGTTAACGCAATTGCTTTATTGTAATTGATTGTTTGACACAAAAAAAATAAATAAATTCTACTTTATGTTATGGCCCGTTAGCAATTTAAATTGTTCAATTTAGTATTGACCAAATATAACCAAATTACTCTATTTATATACAAATATTAAAATAAAAAAAAGAATCAATATGATTTTATTATATTTCAAAAAAAAATATTTTATTTATTTATGTTTAATGTTCTAAATTATAATTTCCAAATTATAATTTTAAATTGCTCCAATTTCTAAATTATTCGAGGAAAAAAACCAAAGGAATGAATTATATGAATTATTCCCAAAATGGCAGAAAAAAAACCTTATATAATTCTACAACAAATTATTATTCCCAAAGTAAAGTAGGAACAATCATAAAATTTCCACTTTCGTGTATTTATGATCTTATCCATACAATACTCACGTTGATTTTCGTTGTATGTTGTTTGTAGTTGACTCCTTGTTATATTTTTGTTGTATTGTTGCAAAATTATGTTTGTTTGCGATGATGTGTTGTTTGTAATAATTTTGATAAATTTGCCTTGATTAATTTAATGTGAATCTCACCAAAATCTGATAACGAAAGAGAATGATTAATTCGTTGCGCCGTCTTTTATAGTTTGTTTTGGTCCATTTTTTGCAGGGCTGCACGTTAATTATAGCATATTACCTTGTAAACCTACCATAAACTATTTAATTTATTTATTTCCATGTTATATCAAGGTTTTATGATATATTTGCCTTCAGATGTTCTTAATTTGTTATGTTTTGTAACATTTTATTGTTTTCTCCTGTTAAATTTTATAATTTTTGTGATTTAAATTATGCTATAATTTATCTAATTTGTACATCCCTGCGTTACATTTCATCGATATAGTGGCACCTTGCCGTTTGCTGAATTAAGAGAACTTAATTTGTTGTTCTATATCTATCTCGCTTACCCTATCGGTTTCATTCACTCCAATTATGTTTTCCATAACATATTTAAAAGCATAATTTTATGTTTTATGCTCCTTTTCTTATGTTTTGCATAAGATTTTTGGATTCGCGACACTTCATTCTACTGGGTAAGTAAGATTGTATATGTCTGAACATAAAGTTCTGCACACAGGGCAATCAACAAGTTCTCGTTTGACAGCCGCAAACGAGCAGAAGTTTTTCCAGAATTTCGGCTAAAATCAAGAATAAATTCAGGTAAGTTCTACAATTTATTATTTAGGAGCCTTTTCTGGTTCCATTAATATATATAAACCATGGATTACGGCATTGTACATGTCGAATCCAATATTTTCATATATATATAAATTTCATTGTTTTTTACAGGTTATGCCGGTTTGTTTACCATTGGACATCAATTTCCAATAAATTGATCCAATTGGTAAATTCAACTATGAAATAGTTGTTGAGGACACCTAAGGTATGTTGCGTTTTATATTTTGTATATTAAATATAAAAAACATTTATTTTCAGATAAAACAACCTGGAATTTTTATTGTACCACACCTTGGATGGAATTAAAGATAAGTAATTAAAATCATTTCATTTCATTTTTACTAATATATTTATTTTATTTTAGGTTGGCTAAACAAAATGTAAAAAAATAATCTCCATTATTAAATTTTCAAAATTGTTTCAAAAAAATTTACAAAAAAAAATAATTGAAATAGCAAAAATATTTCAGAATATTATTAAATTTTCAAAAAAAATTACAAAAAAAAATAATTGAAATTATTAAATACCAAAAATATTTATTTTCAAAAATGGAAATAAACTTTCAAAATTGTTTCAAAAAAATTTACAAAAAAAAAATAATTGAAATTATTAATACCAAAAATATTTTAGAATATTATTAAATTTTAAAAAAAAAATAATTGAAAATATTAAATACCAAAAATATTTCAGAATATTGAAAAGTGAAAAATATATTACGACATTTTTTCTCAATTTATTAAGTACAAATAAAAATATATTTTTTGGTATATGTTAACTTTAAAAAAAATTGAATATATGAAATAATTTTTTATATTTATGTATATACTCTTTTAATTATAATTTTTGGTCGTCCTGAAAAGGACGGTTTTTCATACAATATTATTTTATATTTATGCTTTTTTTCAGTTTTCTTTGGTAAAAAGACAGCTTGAATATTAGGAAGTACACCGCCTTGAGCTATTGTTACTCCTGATAATAATTTATGTAATTCTTTATCATTACGGATAGCTAATTGTAAATGACACGAGCAGCGTTACCAGCCAATTCCAATACTTCTGCAGCTAAATATTCCATAACAGCTGCTAAAGTATTGAATAAACGATGTATATGACCAACTGGAAATTGAAGACCAGCACGACTTGAACGTGATTTTGCCTTTCCTTTAACTTTTCCACCTTTACCACGACCAGACATTTTACACAATTATTCTCACTTATTTATTAAAAAAAAACACCACACACAAGGAGTTAAGAAATTCGATTGAATAAAAATATTAACTTCCTTAAAATTTATGTTTTTTCACAAGCATGAATACTATCAAATTTTAAAAATTATTAAAATATTATTTTTGGAGTGGGGATTCGAAAACTTTTATATAGAAAGAGGTATATATATATTTCTTAAGAATATAAGTAGTTTTTATTTGACTGTGAAGTTTAAAGTGTGAAAAGTGAAAAAAAATATATTATATAAAATATTTATATTTATAAAATGCCGCCAAAAACTAGTGGTAAAGCAGCAAAAAAAGCTGGTAAAGCGCAAAAAAATATATCAAAAGGTGATAAAAAAAAAGAAACGTAACAGGAAGGAGAGTTATGCTATTTACATCTATAAAGTATTGAAACAAGTTCATCCAGATACTGGTATATCATCAAAAGCTATGAGTATCATGAACAGTTTCGTTAATGATATTTTCGAAAGAATAGCTGCTGAAGCATCACGTTTAGCTCATTATAATAAACGTTCAACAATTACTAGTCGAGAAATTCAGACTTCCGTCAGATTGTTATTACCAGGTGAATTAGCTAAACATGCTGTCAGTGAAGGAACAAAAGCTGTTACCAAATATACCAGTTCTAAATAAATAATTTCTGAAACTATTATAATACCCAATGGTCCTTTTCAGGACCGCCAAACTATATAAATGAGAGTTATTAAAAAATAATATTATTTTATCTTGTCAAAAAATACTTTTTTTTTATAAAATAATTTTCATTTAAATTTTTTAATACCGTATAAAGAAAGAATTAAAATTGAATTTAATAAGCATTATTCAGTATGTATATTTATTTTATATTGATAATAAATAAATAAAGTTATGTAAAAAAATGTAATATTTTATTTTGAAAAATTTCATTAAACATACATAATAATTATAAATTAAGTTTTCAAAAATATTTAAGTATTTTTTTAAATCCACTTAAATTAAATTTCATATTACTAAACTAATTTATATATTAATATAATATATTTAATAAACATTTTGTATTGAATTAATATATAAATTTGAAAATTTTATATAGATAATATACCTAAATATTAAGAGTTTTTTTTTAAATTCATTAAACATTATATTATACATAATAATTATAAATCAAGTTTTAAAAATATATTAAGATAATTTTATAAATACATTTAAATATTACTTAAATTTCTTTATACAGTAATATAATATCTTTAATAAACATTTTGTATTGAATTAATATATAAATTAGAAAATTTCACAAAATGTCCAAAAATATTATATACCTACCTATATTATTTGCATATTATAATTTTAATGATTATTATAGAGCCATATATAAATTCTAAAATAATATTATTTTTATTAAATAATATTTAAATTTAGTAATATAATTTAGATCTTTTTTAACAAAATAATAATTAGTTTAAATAGAAAATTAGGAACAATTCAAATGTTAGTAAATTTTGTTATAATATAAGCATATTGAAAAGCACAAAATTTTATTCATTTATGATATAAAATTAATATATTTAATTTTATAATTATTAAGTTCTTATACCATTTAAACAATTTTATTAAAAAAAAAAATAACAATAATATTATTTTAGTAATCATTACTATTTTAATTTTGAAATTTATAATATGTGTCCGTAATTTATAATTTAAAATTAAATTTAAATATTAAAATACTTCAAATAACATTATATTTAATATTTAAATTGAACAATATATTATATATTTTAATGTTTTACTAATGAAAATGTATAAATATATTTTTAAATTTGTTAATTTTACTAAATAAGTATTGAAACTATCGGACATAAATGTAAAAAATACTCATTATAGAAGATAAAAATAAAATTTGGATGTTCCTGCACTTTCTCAATATTTAACTACCTTAAATATTTATTTTTTGTTACATTTATATTAATTTGAAAGAAAAAAGTTTTTGTGTAACTGTTTGTTATCTATCGATAAAATATAATGACTGAAAATACTGAAGTAGCTAATGTTCCCGCTCCTCCTATTGAACAAAAAAAAGTAAAAAAAAGTGGTGTTAAAAAGCCAGCAGTGAAACCAAATCATCCACCAACAGCTCAAATGGTTGATTCTGCAATTAAAACTCTAAAAGAACGTGGTGGATCATCTCTTTTAGCAATTAAAAAATATTTAGCTGCAAATTATAAAGTTGATGCTGATAAATTAGCACCATTTATAAAAAAATATTTAAAAGGTTCTGTTGAAAGTGGTCATTTAATTCAAACAAAAGGTAAAGGCGCTTCTGGTTCATTTAAATTGTCTGCTGCTGCTTCAAAGCCTAAAAAGGAAACTAAAAAAATGGATAAAAAACCAAAAGTTGAAAAAAGAGTTAAAAAAAGTGTAGCCAAAAAATCAACAACTGGTGATAAGAAAAAAAAAGTAGTTACAGCAAAAAAAACAACTGATAAAAAAAAATCTGAAAAATCGACTGCTAAAGCAATTAAAAAAGCTGGTACTATTAAAAATAAAACTCCAAGACAAAAATCAACAAAACCATCCAAAACGGATGTGAAAAAACCAAAAACTCCACAGCCGAACAAAGCTACTTCTCCAAAAAAAGTTGCAACTAAAAAAACGGCAAAAAAATAAATTTAAATGTGTAATGGAAAAGTAAGTATGAATATACATTTTAAATTAAAATATATATTTTCCTATAGATATGGCAAAGTGAATTACCTACGTTACCTTTATTATTACAGAAGCAAAGGTATGCCCTATGTGCTTGGCTATTATCAGCCGCATATCCGTATTTTATTAGCTCGGAAGCTTTTACGTCCAATATTATAGGTTTTGGAAGCCAATTAGTTCCGTACAATATTTAGGCTTAAGGAGCCGAAATAAAAAGTGAGAATGCAGATTTGATTCTGATTTTTATTTCAAATTTACCAACTATTTATATAATTCTTACTTACTAATACAATTAAAATTTTACCTAAATTATATACTTAATATTACTAATACAATTACTTAATCTAAATAAAAAAAATTAATTTTAACAATTCAATTATTATTATTATTATTAATATTTTTATCACACGATAACTAAAAAAGAAGATCAGCTGTCTTTGTTATCGTTTTTTTTTGTTTATAAAATGCAATCATACGAAAAGAAACTTTCTAGATTAGGGAATATCAGATGATTTTATTTTTGTTGTAATGTGTATACATTACATCCTTTCCCTTTAAAGGGTTTTTTTTTTTTTATATATTTTTTTTAAGTTATTATTATGAACTATTTTTTGTTTATTATTAATAATTATTATGGAATTTACTCCTTCTCTTTTTATTATCTTATATGGACCATTAAATGGATAATCTAATTTTTTACGATTTTTGACTTTTAACATGACCTTATCGCCTATTTTAAGATTTGATGGGTTGATATTTTTATCATACCATTTCTTTCTATGTACTTTTTCTTTTATTAAAATTTTTCTCGCATTTTTTAATGAGAAAAGTAATTCTGTTTTTAAATCATTTAAATAGTGATCATAATTTTCACAATTTAACTTTGGATTTTTACTTTGCGAAAATTTTGTTGGAAGTTTAGGCGAAGTACCAAAAATTAATTTAAAAGGAGTATATTGCGTAGATGCATGAGGTTGTATTGTAACAAAATAAATAGAAGGGTATTAATTCAACCCAATTTGTACTGCATGTACTAGTCAAAAAAATTCATTTAATACTCTATGGTTGCGTTCTAATGAACCTAATGTTTCATGGTGGTATGGAATGGAGTTGATTTTTGAAGATTTATTTTGAATGTTTTACAAATATGTGAAAAAAGTTCATTAATAAATTCAGTTCCTAAATCAGTTTTAAAATTTTTTATGTTTCCATATCTAAGTATGATTTTTACTGTAATTATTTTTGCTATTGAAATAGCGTCTTTATTTTCAATGGGGTAAGCCTCGACATATTTAGTCAATTCGCACTGATTTGTTAGGATATACCTAAAATTATTATATATTTTTAAAGGACCTACTGTATCAATTTGTACAATTTCAAATGGTTTGCTTGTAGTGTCTCTTATCACTAATGATTCTCTCATGTTTTTTATTTGTTTTGATTTTGCGCATAATTCGCAATTTAGTACGTAATTTTTATTTGTTTTACTCATATTTGTCCATATATAATTTCGTTTTATTTTTATAATCATTTTTCTAATACCTATGTGTCCGCTTATGGGTTCATCATGGTTTTCTTTTAATATTTCTTGAATTTTATTTTTATCTATGATTTTGATAGGTGCCGTAAATAGTATAATTTTCAATTTATTTTTAGAGTTATCGGCATTCTGTATTTTGTTAAATATTTCTTTAAATTTATTTATTTCAATTCAAATTTGGTATGAACCTACGGTAATAGTTACAAAATTTAATTAAATATATTGTCTTTGTTATCTAGAGCAATTTGGTAAATATTATTTTTGTTTAGAGTAGTTTTTAGTTTGTTAATTATTTGTTTTAAATCGATTTGGTTTTTATTAAATTTCATTTCTATATCTTTATTTATGTTTTTATTTATTTTTTCGGTATCGGTTTCTATAAATTTAAGTCTTTTAATATTTTTGATATCTGAGATAGAAATTCCTTGCCATATGTGAAGGTGATCAATCTTCTGGTTCGTTATTTTTAAATCATTATCTTTAATTTCCTTAGCTTTACTTCTTGTTAATATGTTGACGGTTTTAGTTATTTTTTGTGTATTTTGTGTATGTTCATTTGGTATCATATCTTTTAATGTATTAGAATCAATAAGTATTCTTGACAGAGCGTCAGCATTGGTATTCATTTTACCTTGTTTATATATAATTTTAAAATCATAATCACTTAAGTCTAAGCGAATTCGTGTCATTTTTGACGATGGGCACTTATGTGCAAATAAACAAACCAACTAATGGTCTGTGGTCTGTGACTATTATAAATTCTGTGCCATAAACATATGGGCGGAAAAAATTTATTGCCCAATGTATCGCTAACAGTTCCTTTTCAATGATAGGTTTTTTAAGTTCTGCTGGGTTTAGTGTTTTACTAGCGTATGAAATTGGTAAGTCATTCCCTATTTCGCCTTGTGAAAGTACTGCGCCGAAAGCTGATTGCGAAGTGTCAGTTGTAATAATGAATGGTTTTGAATAATCTGGGTATTTTAATATGGGGAGTTTATTAATTTTAACTTTAAATTTTCAAATGATTCTGTACATGAATCGTCCCAGTTAAATATTGCTTTTTGTTGTTAAATCGTTTAAAGGTTTTGCAATCTTTGCAAAATTTGGTATGAACCTACGGTAATAGTTACAAAATGCAACGAATCTTTTAATATCTTCACAATTTTTAGGAATTGGATAGTTTTTTATAACTGAAAATTTCTTTGGATCAGTTTTGATTCCTTCATTTGTGATTAAATGGCCTAAGTATATTACTTCTCTTTACAAAAATGTACATTTTTCAGGGTTTAGTTTCAAATTGAACTTACGTAGTTGTTCAAAAACTTTGATTAAATTTTGGTTGTGGTGATTTATTGAATTACCAAAAATTATTATATCATCCACGTTCATTGGATGATATAATGATAAATCATTATATCATCCAATGAATGCTTCTAAATTTAAACCTGACAAAGCAATGGTGAGCATTCTTTGGAAACTATTCGACGAAATTTTTAGTCCAAAAGGTAATCTTTTAAATTGAAAATGTCCATTGTTGGATGAAAAAGCTATGTATGGTCTTGATTTTTTGTCCAGTGCTATTTGATGAAAAGAACTTACTAAGTCTAATGTCGAGAAATATTTTGCGTTTCCAAAACTGTCCAGAACGTCTTCTAGTCGAGTCAAAGGAAATTTATCATTTTGAATTTTCTTGTTTAATTGTCGAAAATCAACCACTAGTCGCCATTTCTTGTTGTCATTTTCTGATTTTTTCGGTACTAATAATAATGGAGAATTATAAGAGCTAACAGAATGTTCAATTATATCTTCTTTTAATAATTTTTCAACTTGATTATTTATTTCTTTTAATTGTGATTGTGGTAGTCTATAATTCTTTATATAAACTGGGTTTTTGTCCTCTAGATTTATAGTTTGTGTATAGAAATTATTTGTACTTAATTTATCATTTGGTAGATAAAAAACATCTGTGGATTTTTTGCAAATTTGTATTATTGATTCATACATTTTTGGATCATTTGGATTTATTTTTAAAATATTTTTTAAAGTTTCAAATCTATTTGTGTTATTACTATCTATCTTTAAAATGTGGTAATTTTTTAATGGAACAATTGACGGGCTCAGATTGTTACTTGTAATATCATTATCGCATGTATTTAATATTTTTACGTGTGCTATACCATCTTTTGGTATTATGGTATTAGCTATAAATATACCAGAAGAAATTTCTTTATACCATCTTTTGGTATTATGGTATTAGCTATAAATATACCAGACGGAAAATTATCGTGAACACTATGCAATTTAATTGGAAAATTGTTATTTTGAAATCGAAAATTTGTATTTAAAGTACCTAAGGATTTTTGTACTTGGTTACCGATGCCAGTAATAGTACAAATTTGTTCACTATTTACTTCATTATCATTAATAAATTGTTGTTTTATAATTGATATATCTGCTCCTGTATCTATCAAAAATCTTGTTGGGTGATTATTATTCTGTAGAATAATAGAAATATTAAAAGAAGTAGTAACATGTTCAAAATTATTTATGCGATATTTAGGCAATTCATCTCCCCGATCAACTGATGACCTATGTCGGGGGAATTTGCGTTTCCCGAATTCATTGAATTTATGTTTTTATTGTAGTTTGGTTGTCTACTATTATTGTAATAATTATTGTTATTTCTAAAGTTATTGTTTCTAAAATTTGTATTTGCTAATCTTGTATTATTGTTTCTATAATTGTTATTTGTAGGTTTATTCCTATCATAACGTTGAGTTTGATAAAAATATCTTTGACCTGATATGTTTCTATCATAATTATAATTATTTCTTCTAAAGTTTTGGTTTCTATTATTGTAATTATTATTTGAATAATTTCTATTAATTTGATATATATTTGGATTTGTCTCATTGATTATATTAGTTTCTAAAACTAATTTTATGGCTTGATTAAAAGTTTTGGGTTGTGCCGCTAAAATAACTGATTGAATTGGTTCTTTAAGATTTGTTTTTAAGCATTGTAATGCGAACTGATCATTGATTTTATAATTACTTTCCTAGTCGTTTCATCTTCCCCTATTGATTGTGTCATGTTTAATTCATTTATTAATGTTTCTAATTTTTCTATAAATTTAGAAGTGGGAATTGTTTTATTCTTACAAAGTTCACCGATTTCATTATGTATCTTTGTATAAGTTCTAGAATTGGTAAAATTCTTATCCAAAATATTTTTTAATTCAATATAAGTTTTAGGAATTTTTCCGTTAATTCTTTTTATTTTTGTGTAATTTTAACTTTTTGTGTAATTTTTATCGTATAAATAAATTTAATTAATTTTTCGAGGTCAGCATCTTTTGTTGATTTACATATATATTCAACTATATTTAAAAATTCTTGAATTTGCTCATGTGAACCATCAAAAATTGGGATGATTTTATTAACATTTGCTATATTAAAATCCATTTTGGAATTTTGTTCTAAAATATTAGTAAAATGTGAACTTATCTGTTTATATTTTTCAATAAAATTTTCTAATAATACATATACGTTTACCGCTTTTAATGTCTGATTGTTTTAATTCATGTATGAATTCTGCCTTTAATAAATTTAATTTTTCTAATACTAAATTTATTTCAGAATTTGTATAATTAAATTTAAAATTTAGTTGTATTTTAGTTAATTCATCTTCATCTATATAAGATTCAAATTCCTCCATTAAATTCTGAAACCATGATCATTATTTTCGAAATTCATTTCTAATTAGGGTCAGTTCAGAAAAATCGTAAAAATGTTTATTGGGTTAAATTTAATTACTAAGTGTCATCGTTTGACATTGCATATTTTCAGTTTAAAATATTTTTTATGCAGTGATAACACAAACAATTGTTCTTCTTTAGTGAAAGTGAAATTAATTTTTTTTTTTTGAAACAAAAACAATTGTTCTTCTTTTAAGTGTAATATAAATTATTATTTTGTTTGTAAATAATATTATAAATTCAATTTCAAATTATTTTTTATTAATTCATTAATATAAGTTTAATTAATTATTTCAATTTATTTTTAAATTTAATTTCAAATTTTTGAATATTTTAAGTTTTAATTTAATTTAGCTGTTTGATTATTTACATTTTTATAAAAAAAAAATAAAAGAAAATACAATTTATTTTAAATTATTTGCGTTTTCTATTGTTTTAAATTTTTTTTTAAATAGTTTTTGTATTTTATTCGATGTTTTCTGTAAATGCCGGTCTTGTTTTAATCTCTGTATTTCTCGTATTATCGTCCCTCTTTGTTGTTTGTCGGTCGATTTCTCCAGAATTTTATATAATTGTGCCAACTGTTGCCTATAGTGGACCAATTTTCCACCTCTTTTCCGTTTTTGTTGTTGATCATTAGTTTTATTTGGTTGCTGCTGCTCTTTTCGTTGCTGTTCATCTATATTTGGTTGCTGTTGCTGTTGGCGTTTACGATATTCTTCAATTGTAATTTTAGTTTTTTCCATCTTTATTATGGAGTCTGGCAGGATCGCCATGTAATGGAAAAGTAAGTATTAATATACATTTTAAATTAAAATATATATTTTCCTATAGATATGGCAAAGTGAATTGCCTACGTTACCTTTATTATTATAGAAGCAAAGGTATGCTCTATGTGCTTGGCTATTATCAGCCGCAAATCCGTATTTTATTAGCTCGGAAGCTTTTACGTCCAATATTATAGGCTTTGGAAGCCAATTAGTTCCGTACATTATTTAGGCTTAAGGAGCCGAAATTAAAAGTGAGAATGCAGATTTGATTCTGATTTTTATTTTAAATTTACCAACTATTTATATAATTCTTACTTAATACAATTAAAATTTTACCTAAATTATATACTTAATATTACTAATACAATTACTTAATCTAAATAAAGAAAATTAATTTTAACAATTCAATTATTATTATTATTATTAATATTTTTATCACACGATAATTAAAAAAGAAGATCAGCTGTCTTTGTTATTGATTTATAAAGTGCAATATCATACGATAATTGGAAAGAAGATCAGCTGTCTTTGTTATCGTTTTTTATGTTTATAAAATGCAATCATACGATAAGAAACTTTCTAGATTAGAGAATATCAGATGATTTTATTTTTGTTGTAATGTGTATACAGTACAAATGTATGAACAATATAATAATTGTTTATAACAAATAACCAGTCCCTTTCAGGAGTAAAATTTTTTTTAAAAAAAGAGTAAAAAATGAAATTTCTTATTTATTTATTATACATATATAAATTAAATAATTATAATATAAAATTATTAATATTAAATTTATTTATTTTAGCTTAGTTAAAAAATTAAAATTCTAGTATCGTGATGACGATGATGATTAAATATTTTAATAATAAGAATTTTTTTATATCAGCTAAACATTAACATATACTAAAATTAGAACATAAAAAAAACTAAATATAGAAGAAATTCATAATACAGTATAAAATATATTTAATTTATATTTGCTTTATTTATTTTAAAAATTAATTTTTATATTAAAATTTAATTTATACTCTTTTAATATTATTAATTTGTGGCCCTGAAAATGACCGATTGATTTTTTTTAATGTATGTATTTAAAAATTTTTTAATTTAAGCACATAAACTGAAATATGACTGGACGAGGCAAAAGTGGTAAAGGTTTAGGAAAAGGTGGTGCTAAACGTCATCGCAAAGTTCTTCGAGATAATATTCAAGGTATTACTAAACCAGCTATTCGTCGTTTGGCCCGGCGTGGTGGAGTTAAACGTATTTCTAGTTTAATTCATGAAGAAACACGTGGTGTTTTAAAAGTATTTTTGGAAAATGTTATTCGTGATGCAGTCACATATACTGAGCATGCTAAAAGAAAAACTGTCACAGCTATGGATGTTGTTTATGCGCTTAAAAGACAAGGCAGAACACTATATGGTTTCGGAGGTTAAAAATAAATATAAACAAAAACGGTACTTTTCAGGACCACCACTTTATTTACTAAAAGTATAAAAAATACATATAAAAATAATATATATTTTTCAAGTTATTTAAAGATAATAAATAAAATATACATATTATATTACAGATTTTTTTTAGTTGTTTTAAGAAAAATATTTAAATCGAAAAAAAAAAAATATTTTGAAATTTAATAATTGAAATGTAAAAAAATAATCTCCATTATTAAATTTTCAAAATTGTTTCAAAAAAAATTACAAAAAAAAATAATTGAAATAGCAAAAATATTTCAGAATATTATTAAATTTTCAAAAAAAATTAGAAAAAAAAAAATTTGAAAATATTAAATACCAAAAATATTTATTTTCAAAATTGGAAATAAACTTTCAAAATTGTTTCAAAAAAATTTACAAAAAAAAATAATTGAAATTATTAATACCAAAAATATTTCAGAATATTATTAAATTTTCAAAAAAAAATAATTGAAAATATTAAATACCAAAAATATTTCAGAATATTGGAAAGTGAAAAATATATTGCGACATTTTTTCTCAATTTATTTAGTACAAATAAAAATATATTTTTTGGTTATATGTTAACTTTAAAAAAAATTGAATATATGAAATAATTTTTTATATTTATGTATATACTCTTTTAATTATGTTGTAAAATTACTTTTACAATCATATAATTTTTACAATCATATAGTTTAATCTCACCTTTTATTCTAACTGCTTTTCACTTTAACTTTTTCTTCTTTTTTAATAAAATTTAGTTTAAATTGTTTCTTATTTTAATATTTATTATATTCCTTTTTTTATTTATCTTTATAAAACTTATTTAATAGTTTAAACTTTACATAGTTATTTATTTTTCACAAATAACAATTAACTTGTTATTATTTTCTTTTTGAAATGATTTTATTGACCATTTTGTTTCTTTCTAATTTTTTATTTTTTTTTAATATATTTGAATACTAAATTTGGTCAATGAAGTAATTTTTACTTTTACTGTTTTTTTTTTATTATTAGTTTTCCGACTAATAATATTCGATAATATAATATAAATTATAATTAAAACTTTGTTTTTTAATTTTTTACTTTAATTAAATTTTTTTTTGAATCTTAATTAAACAGAATAACTTATAATTTAAAATCAAAATTTTTAATCAAAACTTTTCCCGATCAACTGGCTTTAATAATTTCGATTATAAGATCAAAGCTAATTTTTTTATCAACTGGCTGACTAAAATAATTTAAATTCAAAACTTTATCCGATTGACTGACCATGATTTTAATTTTACTTTCTTTTTTATTTTGTTGGAGAGCTTTTTTGGCTTTCCAAAATCTTTCAAATAAGATTTTGGAAAACCAATCAGCTTCTCCAACAAAATATTTAAAATCAATTTTATTTTAATTGGCTGATTGATTTTACGCGTTGTCAGCACAGAGAAATTATTATTAATTAAATTAAATTATTTCTCTGTGCACGAGCAACGCGTAATTTGAAACTTTTGTTTTTCGATTTAAATCAATTTATTAATTTTGGAAATTTTATTAATTGGAAATTTATTAATTTCCGTTTTGAATTGAAGCACAGGGTACCTCAATTCACAACACCTTCCCTCTTAGAAAAAATATAAGGGTCGAAGAAATTTTTCTTCGACTCTTATATTTTAAAATTATATTTATATATATTATTTTTTTTTATATATTGTTTTTGATTTTTTAACTTTATTTTTTGACGTTTAATAAAAACTTTGTATATTTGTATATATTTATAATTTTATGTGATATTTATATATTTTATATTTTCTTTCTTGTTTTATTAATAATAATTAATGGTTAATAGTTTTATATAAATTTATAAATGATTTTCAATTATAAATTTATTTTATTTATATAAACAAAAAAAATGCGTATATATGTTAAAATTTTAAGAAAGGGAATAGGAGTTTAAGGAATAAGGATAAGATTTTTTTTTTATATTATCCCTATTATTTGTTTTCGAGCGTTCACGCTCCCCTTTCCATTTTATCCAAAAAAAATTTTTTTTTTTTTTTTAATTTTTTTTTTTAAATTAATATTAAAATTTAATATTTTAATATATTTTTATATACATTAAATTTACCCTTACGCTTCCACCTATGTTTCTTATATTTATGATTTAATTTTATTATATTGTTATTTAGACTTCTTAAGGGGCGAGTGGCTACGACCTCCTTGTGTGCGTGACGTGTCCATCACGCCGGTTCGCTCTGGGCAATGCGTTCAACGTGGTTTCGTTCAACGTAGCTAACTGTCGCCTAACCTCTCTCATTCCCCCAAATTCACATCCTGTCTCCTTTTCCCGTCTAGAATTCCAATATCCTCTTCCCAAACCTAATGTCAGTGGTGGTGTGACCACCGTGCCGAGGACTGAAAGGCTGGGGGTCACACCAGTCGCTAACGAGCTCCCTCCGACTCCCGGGCAAGGTCGGTTGTATAAGTGCCTTATCCTAGTATGTCGGCTCTGCTAGGACGGACTCTTCCTTCCGGAAATTCTCGTGGGAACAAAAATGGAAAAAATCAACAATAAAAAACAAAACACAACAACAAATATTGGATCATCTTCTGAAGACGATATTCTTGACTCCAGCCAGGAGACAATTAAAAGTATTAGCCACAGTACTGCTTTAACATCAACAACCAAATCTGAGAGTACCAGCCACAGTACTCTGCTTAAAAACTGACTTGAGAGCAGCGGTAGTACCAGCCACAGTACTCCAAAGCCCCCAGTATCTGGAAGTACTGGACATAGAACTTCCTCCAAAAGCAAAGCGGTTAGAAGCTCAGGTTCTATCCTCAGACGGCGGTATCAGAAAGCCATGTTCATTATGAACAAGATTGTTCGTAATGAGGCTGACGGTATTGTCAATGAGAGGGACAAGGAGGACCGCGTGAGATGCGAGGAGATTATTAGGCAATATGAGACGCATATTGCCGCTAAAGAGAAGCCGTGCATGTCGTCTAAAAGGGACAGATCTCATGACGACAGCACGGATAGACCAAAACCCAAACTTGCCAAGACGGAGGCAGGTAAAGGCACCGCAGTTCAGCGCAAATTTAGTGAAATTGTCAAAGATCACTTAGCGCTGGCTGTGGTTAACGACAAGGCGGAGTTTCGGAAAGTTACAGCTGAACTCTGGATAAAGATAGAAGCCAAACTTTCAGAGTTGGTCATGGAACACGTCCTTGAGTGCAAGGGGCCGCTCCACGGCTTTGATTCATCCGAGGTGGTCAGGGGCTACCGGATAATCCGATGAGAAGATCAGTTCTCTAAGGATTTCCTTAGCGTCAGCGTTGCCAAGATTAGTGACGCTTGGGAAGAAGCCAAGATTGGCTTAATCCCCACTAAGGAAATCCCCGTGAGACCTAGAGCCCGTATCTGGTTATCCAGGATGGACATCGACGGGGAGAAGCTTCTCAGATGCCTTCAGCTGCACAACCCGGACGTGCCTATGAGCAACTGGGCGGTGATTAAGAGGGAGGAGGGAAATGGAGATAACCAGAAGAGCAGTATCTCGTTCCTCCTCCTGATCAATGAAGAATGCCTCCAGCCGCTGGAATGGCTGGATTTTAAGGTGCGGTTTGGTATCAGGCAGTCCAAACTTAAAATATTCAGGGATGCGCAGGAGGTTGATGGTCTAGACGAGGCCAACGACCTCTTAGAAGAAATGTCTCTTGCCACAGAGACATTATCAGTAGCAGCAAGTGATGGCGATGATGAAAGTAGTTCAGGTAAATCTTAAGCATTCTAAGAATGCTTCGGATAACCTGCAGGTCCTCCTGGCTGAAGATGACCTGGACATCGCCATCATTCAAGAGCCATGGGTAAACACCTCCCGAATCAGAGGTCTGTCAAGCCGCAGTTATAACCTATTCTACAAGCCCGTAGATACAGTTGCTGGTAAGCCCAGAACATGTATTCTGGTTAAAAAACACATTAATGCCTATCTTTGCTCTAATTTATGTTCTGCAGATCTGTCCGTTGTCAAGGTCGAACAGAAGGATGGCAAGGAGCTATACATAAGTTCAGTGTATACGTATCATTATGAACCCGCCCCTCCACTGGAATTTCAGCAGCTAGTCCATGCCAAAGGCAACAGTCTGCTTGCTGGTTGCGACGCAAATGCCAGACATACCCTGTGGGGTAGTTCTGAAAACAATGAAAGAGGTGAGTCACTTTTTGATTTTATACTAAATACTAATCTAATAATAGGAAATAGAGGTAACACTCCCACTTTCACTTTCCCCAGCTCGGACAGTTGTCCGGGTTGGGAAGAAGTTATTGATATTACCTGCATTAGTAATAACGAAACCTTGAAATTAGAGAACTGGAGGGTGTCCGAGAAAAGGTCTTTCCCATAGCTGCATACTCTTCAATGTTAACCTTACGCGTAGTAGCTCTGAAACCTATAGAAACCCCAAAAGTGCAAACTGGACGGCATAGAATCCATTACACAACTTGAGGAGCAAACCGACAAGTTCACAAAGGCCATGTTGGTATCCTTCAAAGTTTCTTGTCCTATTAAGCGCAGCAAGAAATCATACCCAGTGTGGTGGAATGA